>CM032454.1:44241341-44363841 GCA_019049505.1 Pachyrhynchus sulphureomaculatus | reverse complement strand
ACATTCGTATAACTGAGGCTATAAAGTCTTTGCAGCGTAATTATAAAAGGCTTTTAGAAAAAGGGTACGAATTAAGAGTGCGATGATTAGCGTTGAATTATGCCGATATTCGATTTTTTTTATGGGCCTCACACACGTGCTGCAGGGAAATCCCTAAAGCGCTACAGGAACGACACGTGTGCGGAAAAAGTGATACACATTGATCTTGAACCGCTGTGAATTATACTCGGTCGGAAACACAGTCCTGGGCAAATTATTCCAAAGGGTTGAGGTTCCCCATATAAAAGCCTGCTTGAAAAGGGTTATAGGAGGAGTAACAAGCTAAACTTCATACGGATGTGAATAATAGCACGACGTGTATTTATGGCATGCACCGCTTTAGGCGGAATTAAGCGCGCTACATCCATCCATGAAAATACTTCTAGAATAGACTCAAGTCGCCAACCGTTCTTATTTGTTTCAATGAATCAAGGTTGCTGGCGAGTTCCAGTTCTTCAATCAGGTGAACAGCTCTCTTCTGAATAGAATGTACCACAGGCAGTGTATGTTTGAGAGCAGAACCTTAAACATGGGAGCAGAATTTCATCGTTGGTTGATTTGTATATTTGCTATTTATATTAATAATTCAATCAAAAGTTATGAGGATTTACATTACGATACATTTGAATGTTTATGGATTAAATTTAAATTAAAGAGGGAAGTATTTGTTTTCGCATGCGTATACAAGCCTCCAAATCTAAACAAACGTTATTTTATAGATAAATTTGAGTCGGTGATTATTGATATTCTGCCGCAAGTAGACAGTTTTATTTGCACGGGTGACATCAATTTAAATTTAAATTTAATAGAAGATTCTGTTATTGACTTTTATCGAAGTATGCTTGAGAGCTGTGGATTGCTTCAAATTATCAACCAACCTACACGCGTAATGAATGGTGCCTCTACTTTAATAGATTATTTAATAGTGTCTGAAAATATTGAGGTGTTTGAGTCTGGAGTCTGCTCTGTGGGCATATCGGATCACGAATTAATTTTTAGTGTTCCGTACGGAACACTTATAAGATCACTTCGGTGTCTGTCCGTCTGTCTGTCCGTCTGTCCGTCTGTCCGTCTGTCCGTCTGTCCGTCTGTCCGTCTGTCCGTCTGTCCGTCTGTCACACCCGATTTTCTCCGAAACTACTTGTCATAGAAAGTTGAAATTTGGTAGCAATATAGGAATTGATGGCCTCATCAGAGTCATGTAGTTTTGAAAATTAAATTTTGACTTAAGGGGTTAGTTTTGGGGGGTGAAATCGGAAATGAAAAAAAAAATTTTTTACTAGGTAATCGAGTGTGGTGTCAAATGAAAGCTTGTGAAAACACGAGTAAAAAATATATATAATGTAATACTTGCGCTCACTTTTCTTTGTATTATTTTTAAAAAATCGCGAAAAATCGCTGTCCACCCGCCTTATCTCGGAAAGTACTTATCAAAAAATTTTGAAAAAATTCTGGAATATTCTCCACGGGGTGTAGATTGAACGAAAATTATCACGAGTGCATTACCTGTAATAATTTATCTGTTATATAAAAAAAACAGAAATTTCAAGGTCATCAATTTTCAGTAAAGATTGGAATAAACTTTGTTGAAAACTTATTTGGAGTGTGTTTTGTGAAGTCACTGATCATTTTATATCACCGTAACATAAATTTTGACTTAAGGGATTCGTTTTGAGGGGTGAAATCCGAAGAGAAAAAAAAAAAATTTTTTTACTAGGTCATCGAGTGTGGTGTCAAATGAAAGCTTGTGAAAACACGAGTAAAAAAATATATATATAATGTAATACTTGCGCACACTTTTCTTCGTATTACTTTTAAAAAATCGTGAAAAATCGCTGTACCCTACCTTATCTCGAAAAGTACTGATCAAAAAGTTTTGAAAAAATCCTGGAATATTCTCCACGGGGTATAGATTGAACGAAAATTATCATTACCTTTAATAATCTATCTGGTATATAAAAAAACAAAATTTCAAGGTCACCAGTTTTCAGTAAAGATTGGAAACAAACTTTGTTGAAAAGTCATTTGGGGTGTGTTTTGTGAAGTTACTGATCATTTTATACCACCCTAATAAAACTTTTTATTTCAAAAACAATTAACGTACGGAACACTAATTGTGCAAGTTCAACTTGCACTTGACCGGTTATTTGTATTATGAATATAGAAATTCAGAAACCTCCTCCGATGACACACACCTATAAAAATTTTAAAAATATTAATTCAGAGGTTTTAACTGACCATCTAAAGTCTATTCCACGGAGAAACATTTACGATTTGGATAACATTGATAAAAAAGTAACTTTCTTCAATGAAAATTTATTAGCCTTAATGGACATACACGCACCGCTAAAGACGATAGTTTTAAGGAAACCATATTGCCCCTGGATTACCGACAATATTAGATACCTTATTAGAGTAAGAGATAAGGTCAAATGTAAATATAGAAGAACAAAAAAGCCACAGGACTTTAATATCTACAGAAACTTTATTATTAAACCTAAAAATAAAAAACTTCCTGACAATCTTTGTAATCCGAACGGAATAAATCAATATTTTGTCAATTCAATACCTCAAATTAAAAACCATCTTTTCGATGCTAAAAATTATTACAGAACTGATAACTCAAATAAGACTGCTATAAAACTTTGTGCTGTTAGTGAAACCGAGATCTCAAAAGCTTTGTGTCGAATAAGGACAAAAGCTGTGGGTTCTGATAATATTCCTATTGATTTTATCATTTTTTGCTGTCCCTTTATTTTAAAATATATTTGTCATATTGTAAACTTTTGTATCGAGATATCAGTATATCCATCCTCCTGGAAAACTGCGCATGTTGTACCATTACCTAAGACTGCCCAATGGCATAGAGTGATTTACGCCCTGTAAGCATACTTCCAGTATTATCAAACATATTGTAAAATCACAACTAGTAGAATATATAGAGAGGTATGATATTTTACCTACAGTGCAGTCTGGCTTTAGGCGATCATACAGTTGTGCTACTGCACTTCTTAATGTAACCGACCATATATTTAGAGAGATCGATAGAAATAAATGTACGATTTTAATCTTGCTCGGTTATCCAAAAGCATTTGACATGCTCGACCACTCACTTTTAACTCATATCTTGAAGTTTATAGGTCTGGACAAAGACGCTGTTAAGTTGGAGAATATCTCAAAGATAGTCATCAGAGAGTTGTCTTGAGTGGATCTTTCTCGGACCTCCAAAGGGTGACCAGAGACGTCCCGCAAGGATCAATTTTTGGGCCCTATTCTATTCTGCATTGATACCCATTTATTGCCGTCCTTTCTTAAAGTCTGTAACTGTTAGATGTACGCTGACGATACTCAGTTGTTTTACTCTTTTTCTGAGAATACAGTGCTTGACGGTTGTCGACTGATAAATGGTGATTTGGAGGTTATACAGAGAGTTTCGGAGGAACATCATTTCAAAGTTAATCCCAACAAATGTGTCGCAATGTTGTTCGGTAGACCAATTGTTGTAAAGAGACTCACTTCACTAGTTGAAGTTAATATTTCTGATGAAAGGATACCTGTTAAAGCTGAGGCTAAAAATATTGGCTTAATTTTGGATTTAACTTTAAGATTTAAAAAACATGTGTCGGTTTGCATTGAGAGGGCAGTGGGTCTACTCAGGTGTCTTTATAACTCAAGACATTTATTAAATACTCAATTAAAACTCATGCTTTGCGATTCTATCATTTTATCTATATTTAACCACTGTGATGTTGTTTACGGTTCCTGCTTGACTGCAGAAAATACAAAAAGAATTCAAAAAATTCAGAAATATTGTTTACGGTTTAGCTACGGTATAAAGAAACGAAATCCAGTTACTTAGAAACTGAAGGAAACGAAATGAATTGACATGAAGTTAAGACGATATTTGCATTGTTGTACCTTGTATCATGAGATTATCTGCACAAAGTCACCCACGTATCTTTTTAAAAAAATTCCGTTCATCACTGACGTTCATAATATAAATATAAGAAGCAGAGGCCTACTTACGCCCCTACTTCATAAAACAGGCATATTTGAAAGGTCTTTCACTTACAATTTGGTTAAAACTTATAACCACCGGACATTCTGAAATCTAAAACAGTCAAATGTTTCAAAAAGCACCTAAAGCATTTGTTATTGCAGAATAATTGAAGAATTTACTTGTTCCTAAAAATGTAAGTTTTCTAATCTTAAATCATGACTTTCTGTAACTGAAATAACTTTTTTTTTTGTTTGTTATTTGGTTGTGCATCATATAATTTGGTTGTGCATTATTATAATTTGGTTGTGCATTATTATTATTTGGTTGTGCATATGTTAGTGTGTTGCTGTCTAGGGGCAAGTGTAAAGACAGATGGACATATATTTTGCTTCAGTTAAATTAAGTTTTTTTTTCTCTTATCTTTGTTCAGCTGCACTCTGTCCTTTTCACTGTATATTGCATACTTTGAATAAAATTGTTTATTATTATTATTCTTATTATTATTTGTACAGAATTAACAGTTCTTGTGAAGTGTAAAGCTTTTTAGTTCAAAATAATATTCCCAATTTTGAGAAGTTTTCCTTGTTATGCTTGCCACATGTTCATGTCAAGACATATTTGCTCCCAAATTACCGCCTAGCAAATTCAATGACGATGCTAGAGGAATGGAGTCCATCGACATAACTATACTAAGTTCAGCGACATTAACGTTTTTAGAAAAACTGCCGCCTGGGTCCTTGTAGCGTTAAATTCCACTTCGTTACTGTCACTCCAAGATAGAATTTCTTTTAGTTCTTTGTTAAGCTGAACGACCTCCTGCTGTCTGTGGATATTTGCATGGGTACCCTAAGTTCGAGCATTCAAAGTGAATGATGAGATAATGGTACTATCATCTGTAAAACTGTAGATTGGATTCCTGGTCATTTCCAGCAGATCCTTAATGTAAATGAGATAGAGAGAAGGAGACAGTATGAAACCATGGGGTACACCGGCGTTGGTAATGAAGGTGTTAGAAAGAAACCCGTCGATTGCTACTTGTAAAGAATGCTCCTTAAGGAAATTGCCAAACACGGTCCAATATCTTGGATATATCAAGAGCAATCGTTCGAGATTCTCCACAGTGTTCAATTGCGTTGTTCCAAACATCTGTTACATAAGTTAGAAGATCTCCTGTTGATCTATGTCTACGAAAGCCATATTGATGGTCGCCAATAATATATCCTATAATAATACGTTTTGTTTTTTCAGCTTTATTACAAGTTTAAATGATGCAATAAAAAATATTACACTTCTGGAGTTTTCATTAGAATCAATAAATGGAGCTGCAGGGGTACTTCATCTTATAATGGTAACAAAAATATACTTTAAGAAATATGTAGAGTTCATTTTTTTTAAAAACAGTAATAATTTAACACACTTTTGTTTGAGAAAAATGGCGCCAAATATCATAACATTTCTTTCACAAGAACATTATTTTTGATGGAACGTCAATGATGCAAAACCGCTCGTTTTTCAGCGGGCATTCTGCTAGATAAGCGGATTTATTATAAACAAATAAATGATTAAATGAACCTTACTATAACAACAAACTTTTTTTTACTTCTTATTTTAAAGATAACAATTTGTATAGTCCTACCTAATCTCTTTTGTAATGGTAACAGTAGTTAACAGTACATTTTGTTCCATAAATTAAATAAAAAGATAAAAGAAAATCTGTTTACAAAACACCATCTTCCATGTTAAACGAATTAGATAAATATAAGATTTACAATGTTATGAACGAAAGACTACTTAATCTAAACATATTTTGTTTCGTAATTTATAAACTTCAACTCATTTTCTGAAGGAAATAATTTTTACAAAATCAAACAAATTAAGCTAAAACTCTACCCATGCTGGATACTAAATGGTAGATTCGTAGCACATTGAGGAAATTCGTAAAACTTTCGACAACTAGTTAGACATGGCAACTTCAGCAGAAGCTATACTTTTTTAGTGTTCCGTACGGAACACTGCGGTGTCTGTCCGTCTGTCTGTCCGTCTGTCTGTCCGTATGTCCGTCTGTCCATCTGTCCGTCTGTCCGTCTGTCACACCCGATTTTCTCCGAAAGTATTTGTCATAGAAAGTTGAAATTTGGTAATAATATGGGAATTGATGGCCATGTAGTTTTGAAAGTTAAATTTTGACTTAAGGGGTTAGTTTTGGGGGGTGAAATTGGAAGTGAAAAAAAAAAATCTTTACTAGGTAATCGAGTATGGTGTCAAATGAAAGCTTGTGAAAACACGCGTAAAAAATATGTATATAACATAATGTAATACTTGCGCGCACTCTTCTTTGTATTATTTTTAAAAAATCGCGAAAAATCGCTGTCCACCCGCCTTATCTCGAAAAGTACTCAAAAAATTTTGAAAAAATTCTGGAATATTCTCCAGGGGGTGTAGATTGAACGAAAATTATCACGAGTGCATTACCTTTAATAATTTATCTGGTATATAAGGAAAACAAAAATTTCAAGGTCATCAATTTTCAGTAAAGATTGGAAACAAACTTTGTTGAAAACTCATTTGGGGTGTGTTTTGTAAAGTCACTAATCATTTTATACCACCGTAACAACATTTTTTATTTTAAAAGCAATCAACGTACGGAACACTAATTGTGCAAGTTCAACTTGCACTTGACCGGTTATTTTTTAATTTTCAGACTTTAATTTGTCCAAATGTTTTGGTGTTTTTAGGTGTCATTATACTACTTCTTTTTTTTTTACTTTTTGGTGTTCCGTACGGAACACTTATAAGATCACTTCGGTGTCTGTCTGTCTCTCTGTCTGTCTGTCACACCCGATTTTCTCCGAAACTATTTGACATAGAAAGTTGAAATTTGGTAATAATATAGGAATTGATGGCCTCATCAGAGCCGTGTAGTTTTAAGAGTTAAATTTTGACTTAAGGGGTTAGTTTTGGGGGGTGAAATCGGAAGTGAAAAAAAAAAAATGTTTACTAGTTCATCGAGTGTGGTGTCAAATGAAAGCTTGTGAAAACACGAGTAAACAATATATATATAATGTATTACTTGCGCGCACTTTTCTATGTATTATTTTTAAAAAATCGCGAAAAATTGCTGTCACCCGCCTTATCTAGAAAAATACTTATCAAAAAATTTTGAAAAAATTCTTGGATATTCTCCACGGGGTGTAGATTGAACGAAAATTATCATGAGTGAATTACCTTTAATAATTTATCTGGTATCTAGGATACGTTACAATGTCGCTGTTAGTTTTTATTTCTTAAGAAATAGTGTGTGAGTCATGTTTATTATTGAACCAAGTCAGTTATCGCAAACTTCTTTTGCCTTGCAATGTAATGTATCTGTCACAAATCACTACCCTAATTTTGCAATAAATCGGCATTCATTTTAGTCATGAATTTCCGTGCTCAAAAACCGTACATAATTTTAGGAGACAGCCTTTATTTTCATTTTTCCTAATTCTTGTTACATAAATTGCTGAGTAATAAGAACCTTATACGGTAGAAATGCGTACTCAAAAGTTTGCCATTATTTTTGGATTATCAACTTAATAATTAATTTTAGGCCAATACACTTGTGGATATTGCATATTCAATTGTGTATTTAGGATTTATTATGTTGAATCTGTTTGTCATGACCTGGAATTGTAATGAAATAATTGTACAGGTAGGTAAAAACATATTAACTAATAAACTAACTCATAAAACTATAATAATTTACATGTTTTTAAAACTAGAAATTTTAGCTGTAATGGCACTAGTAGGATTTAGATAAATTGGGAGCTAAAAGTTTTTAAAAAAATGTCGGAATTTCTCATTTTATCACTCAGATTTTGTTCCTGAATTGAAGAAATAAAATATTTGTAAATAGTATTCTTATAAAAATCTATAATTTGTTACTACCTGTTGTGAAAAGACTAAGCCCTTGCCGGTAGATCACGTTAATGAAAAAACTGTTATAAATTTTAAAAAAAATCGTTTTTTTAAAATTTTAACAGATGTCCATATATGAGCTCTATTTGGTAGATCTCTTTCTATCGTGTCGTTTCTAAAGCGACAACCTATTGTCAAGAATCTTTAATTTTCATAAAAACATGAATTTAAGAGAAAGTCGTAAAATAACATTAAAATTTAGTAATTCATCTTTGGCAACTTATCGGTAAAATGTTAATTCTACCAGTAACTAGTCAAATTTCGAAAGGATGGTGAAAATATGAAAAGTGTTTCGGGTCATTTTGAGAAAAATAGAAAGGTTTGAATTATTGTGGCTGTTGTGATGGGAATTCATAACGAATGTAATGAAAGACTATTTTTGTCACTAATTTCCACACTTTTCACATTTAATGCACGACGCGTTACATAATAACTTCTTCTGTTGCGTTCGGTATCGAAATACTGGTTTCTATTTAAAACCTTACCTAAGGTATTGCTAACTACGTCCATAATCATATTATCATATCACTGTGATCTTTGATTACATTATAAATGACAAGTTTTTGTAGGACCAGTAGAAATTTATCCTTAGAGGGCTTGAATAAATTGTTAAAGCTAATTTTAAGAAATGCAAAGATAATATAAGTGCTAATTTGAGCGATTTATATATATATATATATTTATATATATATATATATATATATATATATATATATATATATATATATATATATATATTTAGATATATATATATATATATATATATATATATATATATATATACATATAAATATATATATATATATATATATATATATATATATATATATATATATATATATATATATATATATATAATATATATATATATATATATATATATATATATATATATATATATATATATATATATATATATATACGAGGCTGGTTTGAAAAGTCCGTGCAAAGTCCGAGAGATGGCACCACCGGCGCGTATCGAGGTCATGTTTAGTTAGTAGCATCTCTTGAATGAACGCACACCAAGTTTCAGCCATATTGGTCTATTTCTTTGTGTTTGGCATTCGTGTGAATCAAGGAAGTCAAGTGATTTTCAAGAAATGGACGAAAAAGAATTTCGTGTGGTGATTAAACATTACTTTATGAAAGGCAAAACGCCTCAGGAGACTAAAGAGAAGCTTGATAAACATTATGGTGACTCTGCACCTTTGATTAGAACAGTTTATAAGTGGTTTCAAAATTTTCGGACTGGCCATATGGGCACAAGTAACGCTGAACGTTCTGTAGAGGTTACGACTCCAGAAATCATTGATCAAATCCATGATATGGTGATGGATGACAGAAGAGTTAAGGTGCGTGAGATTGCTAGTGCTGTGGGCATCTCGACTGAACGGGTACATAATATTTTGCATAAACATTTGGGCATGAGAAAGCTATCCGCAAGATGGGTGCCGCGATTGCTCACGCGTGACCAAAAACGGAATCGTGTAAAGTGTTGCAAGGATGGTTTGCAGCTGTTCCAGAAGAATCCGGAGGACTTTAAGCGTCGTTTCGTCACTGTGGATAAAACATGGATACATTACTATACTCCTGAGATCAAACAACAATCTAAACAATGGGTTACCAAGGGGGAATCTGCACCAAAAAAGGCGAAGACCGTTCCTTCGGCCGGAAAGGTTATGGCGACTGTCTTTTGGGATTCGCAAGGGATAATCCTCATCGACTATCTGGAAAAGGGTAAAACTATTACAGGTGAATATTATTCATCGTTATTGGACCGTTTGAAAACCGAGAAAGTCCTTTTCCATCACGACAACGCACCAGCACACACCTCAGCAGTTGTGGTCGCAAAATTAATGGAAATAGGATTCCAACTAGTTTCACATCCCCCCTATTCTCCAGACTTGGCTCCCTCGGACTACTATTTGTTCCCCAATTTGAAGAAATGGCTGGTGGGACAAAGATTTTATTCAAACGAGGAGGTGATTGCAGACACTAATAGATATTTTGCAGACTTGGACAAATCCTATTATTCGGAAGGGATCAACAAACTAGAACATCGTTGGACGAAGTGTATAAGCCTAAAAGGAGACTATGTCGAAAAATAAAAAAGGTTTACACCAAACACATAAGTAGTTTTTATTTTTGCATGGACTTTTCAAACCAGTCTCGTATATATATATATATATATATATATATATATATATATATATATATATATATATATATATATATATATATATATATATATATAGTTTGCTTTCTTTACTGAAAAGGAAAACTCACCCCCTGTTTCCCTAGTAGGCCGGAGAGAGGATAACGCTGTAAACACGTCGATCGACAGACAAAATCAATTTAGAACGCAATAAACAACTCGGTTTTCGGTTAATAATAAAGTTTATCCATTGTAAATAACAAATTAAAGAATTTTATTAAACGACTATATTTATAAGAAGTGCATAAGTCTAAAGAGTATTTCTATGCAAAAATCAACTTAATTCGTTGATTATTAACAGGAAAACGACTAGTTGATTATTGCCTTGTAAATTGATTTTGTCCGTCGATCGACGCGTTTACAGCGTTATCTTCTCTCTCGCCTACTAGGGAAACAGGGGTTACGCGTAGAGGCAGTTCTGCAATCGGGTGCCTTAATTAGAATTACAATTTAATGTAAGGAAAATTTTAAAATTTAACGTTCAGAAACAAAGTTTCTTTAACTAAATCTGCTTGAATCGCTTGAATTATGAAATTTTTTTCATTAACTTTATTAATTTTCGAAAAAGCCTAGAGCTAAATTTTGATATATACCACCTGAATCGCATTATTACCCAACACTGTAAAATTCAAATTTTAATTTACGGGGTTAGTTTTGGGGAGTGAAATCGAAAGTGAAAATAATTTTTTTAACAGGTTATCGAGTGGGGTGTCAAATGAAAACTTGTAAAAAGACGAGTTCAAAAATATATATATTGTAATACTTGCGCACACTTCTCTTTGTATTATTTTTAAAAAATGGGAAAAATCACTGTCCCCTCCACATTATCTCGAAAAGTACTTACCAAAAAATTTTGATAAAATTCTGGAATATTCTCTATAGGGTGTAGATTGAACGAAAATTATCAAACCAGTTTTATCACACACATCCAGTTTTTTCTAAAAAAGTTAACGTTGCTGAACCCGACATAGTCATGTCGGGGCACTCCATTCCCCTAGCATCGTTACTCAATTTGTTGGGCGTTAATTCGGGAGCAAATATGTCCTGGCATGAACATGTTTCAGGCATAGCAAGGAGAGCTTCTCAAAAGTTGGGAATATTATTTCGAACCAGAAAGCTTTACACTCAACAACTGTCAATTCTTTACAAAGCTCAAATTCGACCAACTATGGAATACTGCTCCCATTTTGGGACTCCGCTCCCAAAACACACACTGCATTTGTTGAATTCTGTTCAGAGAAGAGCTGTTCGTCTGATTGAAGGCCCGGAACTGACCGGCTGCCTTGATTCGCTAGAACATCGAAGAACAGTTGGCGACTTGAGTCTGTTCTATAAGTATTTTCATGGAAAGTGTTCGAAGGATGTAGCCCGCTTAATTCCTCCCAGAGCGGTGCATGTTAGAAGTACACATCGCGCTAATACTTCACATCCGTATGAGGTTCACCTTGTTACACCGCATACAACGCTTTTCAAGTAGTCTTTTATATGGAGAGCATCATCCCTTTAGAATAATTTGCCCAGGGCTGTGTTTCCCACCGAGTACAATTTACAACTATTCAAGAACAACGTGAATCGCTTTTTCCGCACACATGCCGCTCTTGGAGCGCTTTAGGGACTTCCCTGTAGCACGTGTGCTAGACCCACAAAAAAAGCTGCATTACCTTTAATAATTCATCTGGTATATAAGAGAAAACAAAAATTTTAAGGTCATCAGTTTTCAGTAAATATCGGAAAAAAACTTATTCAAAACTCATTTGGGAGGTGTTTTGTGAAGTCACTGATCATTTTATACTTTCGTAATTTTTCTTTTTAAAAGCAATCGACGTACGGAATACTAATTGCGCAAGTCCAACTTGCACTTGACTGATTATTAAATTTAATGTTATTAGAAATCCTTTAAGATTCGCGAGTTTTACTGCTGGAACTGAAATAAGTAAATTTTAACGTAGTATTGTGAAAATATTTTTGATCAGATGTTTGTTTTCTTATGTTTTGATGCTACCTCACATCCTAAAATCTTCAGGACTTGAAACCAGGCATTTTGTTTTTTACGACTATAACAAATAAAGTTTCAATTTTACAGCGTTAATATTAGGTGTATAAATTAATTCCGTATTTTTGAACTAAGTATCTCAAAATTAAGTTTCCAATTCAAACTATTTCTTACCACTTTTATATGTAGAAGTAACAATCTTAAAGAAGCAAAGTTACACCCTTCATCGGATGATACTATTTACATCCACAGCAGTATTCGAGACACTGCATTTTAATTTTGCTTTTAAAATGCTTCTGAAGTTGCGAAAATGATTTTTTTATCTTTTGAGGAAGGTGCTCTCGACTCGGTATTTTATTTTTTCTTTGGAGTGGGAAGTTCTTTCTCATGTGGTCAATTTTCCGGAGGAGTAGTTCGTAAATAAATTCACATTTTGTTAACGGCAAAAGCTGCTAAATTGATTTGTCTACCTACTACCTCAAAGACTTTAATTTTGACCACATTGAACTTCATACATATAAAATTTAAGGAGACTTGCGATATTTAATTAGAAGTCCTGAAGTTTCGACATTTGAAATTAGTTACTTAATCCGTAATTATACGAATTAGTATCGAATTTTAATTAAAACATTTTATAAGGAATGTGGACTTACGATATTTTCATGTTAAGACATGTATATTAAGTGATTATGTGGATTGTTTCCGTTAGTTCAGGTGTTGTTATTGCTAAATAATATACAAAATTATTTCAGAGTGCCAATGTTGCAAATGCCATTTATGAAAGTTACTGGATAAACAAGGCCGAGCCCGTGAAAAAAATGCTTTTAATAATGCTAACAAGAGTACAGAAACCATTATCTCTCACTATTGGACCGTTTGGACCAATGACTTTGGACGTCGCTTTAATGGTAAGGTTAATCTAATTTACTACTAAGTTCCAAAAAAGGAGAGGCCTAATTAATTAAAAAATTAAAAAATACGCCCGCTAATGCTAAAGTGTGTTTTTTTCTATTTTAATTCAAAGTCAAATTTTTAAGGTAGCGGATATTCATCTTGTCAAGCCGATCAAAAGTCAAAATTGATTTTTGTGATCAGTTAATGTTGTCAAAAAAATTATTTCAATATGGCTTTAAAACATCTTAAATTTAAAAAGTATGAAAGATATTACACAAAATCGGATTACATTACAATTACACCTGGAGGGAGGTGAAATGGCGATGGGTCTCTTTCTAGATCTTTCAAAAGCTTATGATTGCTTAGACAGAGAGTTACTTTTGAGAAAACTGCACTTGTATTGAATAAGAGAAAATGCTTTCAAATGGTTCAGCACATATGTAAAGAACAGAACACAGAGAGTAGTGATACAAAATAAAGAGTCATGTTTTAAATCAGAGATACTTCAAAATGAAGTGGGAATTCTTGAAAACAGGCAGTTGGTTTGAAAAAAATAACTTAATAATAAATAAAGAAGAGACTAATATGATCCTTTTTAGAACCAAATTAAATAAAAAAGAAAAACCTGAAGCTGTCAGCATAGACAATAATCAGTACCCATGCCAGAGCAACACAAATTTCTTAGGCCTGAAAATAGATGAATTCCTAGATTGGTCAGCACATATTGAATATCTTAGTAATAAATGAGCCTGTAAGAGAACATTGTATTTTGCAAGTTTTGAATTAACAATGAGGTTTGCTATAATATTTTGGGCGTCAAGCCTGAAAGTCCAAAGTATTTTCGTCATTCAAAAGCGGCTCTTACGAATTTTAAATGGAATGCCTTATTTACAGTCTTGCAGGGGTGTGTTCAAGTCAAGGAGTATATTAACTGTGTTTGCTTTATACATACTAGACATTCTTATGTTTTTTACCGTCTCAAGGAAAGATTGGGAATGCGGAGAGAGCGTGGAGAGAGAGCACAATTATAATGCCAGAACAACAAATATAAATTATCCAGTCCATCGTTTGGCTTTATTTAAGCAGAGCGGTTATTATATGGGGGTTAAACTGTATAATAAATTAGATTATAGAATCAAAAATGCGCCAACTGGAAAAATGTTTAAAAAAATGGTGAAAAAATTACTGTTAGATTTAGAATCATATAGTATTAATGATTATTTGAACATGTAAAGTATGTACCTGTTTATGTAAATGGTATCAAATTAATCAATATTTCCTTTTTTGTATGTTGACGTCATTTCATTTTATGTTTTGTTTGCACGCGTGTGTAAATACATGTAATTTGAAATAAAGTAAATAAAATAAATTAAAAAAAAAAATGTAACTTAAAAACATCATATATATATAGGGTATCCCAAAATGTATGGTCAAAAATGAAGGATCTAGTAGATCCGACCAAAATAAGGTCAGAAGTTCTTATAAAAATGTCTCCAATGTCCCCCCGTTAGGGAGCTACAGCCACCCAAATGGGGAGCCTGAAGATGGGTTTTCATTAAATATTTCAGAAACTGTTAAAGATAAAAACATGAAGTTCAGGCTTTAAAGTAAAGTTTATGTGGTGAATAGGAATTTTACCTTATAAACGTCGATAATTCAACCGGTGCGTCAAAAGTAGGGGAGGGCGTGGTAAAAAGGACGTAACTTTTTTTACAATAACTTTTATTTCATTTTCGCATCGGATTAGGGAAGCCTGAGATCTTTGGCGAAAAAAAAGGTACTCTTAGCTTAACACGGTTAGACGCTCCAATTTCGAGTTAAAATCGATAAAGAATTTCCATGTCAAAAAAATAGCCTATTACCAATCTCAGATGTAAATTCATTCCCCTTACAAAGAGATGTTATCCACCTTTCACTACGTAGATGACCAGGTCATCACAGCACAAGATCGTGAAGAAAGGAATTTATGGTTAAAAAGCTGTACCAAGAGTACTAGACGTCGAGGCTAAAAATTAACCTGCAAGAGACAGAACATCTGTGTCTAAAAGATTATATTTGTGAAAAATGGATCATCTATATTTTAGTTTGTGTTGAAAATGGTCTAAGCTTTTAGAGTTCCGTTGCAATGGAATCTTTTTTTTTATCATGTGGCTTCACCTCCCGGTTCTTATTTGACGACCTTTTGTTTGTCGCTCGGCGTCTTGTTCCATAAGTAGCTTGACCGGCTTCTTGCTACCACTCGCCACTGATTGTAATGCATATCGTTAAATCAATTCTTTATACTATGTATATCTAATCTTTTTTTTTGTTTTAGACTGTGAAGGGGACCTATAGTTACGCTTCTTTAATGTTGCAGAGAAATAAATAAATTGAATTTGTTTATCTAAATCTATGATTAATTTATAAGACACTTACAAACAAAAAATACTTAGTATTTATATTTCCGTTAATTTTTTTTACCTTTTTTGAGTATTGTCACTTATTTAGAATAGATATCAAACTTAAGTAACGACCATTTTAATAACATAATTAAAAGGTCATTCTAAAATCGCTTGGCCCAAACTTCTGCATATTTAAATTAAAATATGATCGATCATCTAACTTTCCCCCGGGGAGTAAGTCCAATGTAGATTGTCATATAGGCTACAGAATTTTACAGGCTATTACAATATCATTAAAAATTCAATCTAAACGGCATAGTTTTCGCTAATAGAAAAAAGTAAATAATATATTTTCGATTAACAGTTAAATACCTTTTAAATTTCTCATTTAATAAGTAATGTATAACCATAGGTAATCAGCTATTACAATTAATAAATATAAGAAGCAACACAGCTACGATATCCAAAGTGGTTTGTACTTCAGATGATTTTTCAGTATTCCCGTTTTTCTGTGATATTGCTTGGATACAGTATAAGGTAACTTTTCATATAGTCCACTGTTTTCCACTACTGTACCATATGAATTTTAAATGAATGATTGAATTGCTTTGGAAAGATTTTACGAATAACATATTTTGTATAGATCTCATTAATTGTGCTGCTGAACATATATCAGTTCCTAGACTACTCTAGTATATAAATTTCCTCTGAAATAGTTAATAAATCATTAATAAGTTAGAACTGTATTATAATACAACGTGTCTCAAATGATGTATTAAAATTTGTTAGAAAAAGGAATGTGGTCGGTGCGACTCATCTTGACATTTACACTGGCACATAAAGTTCTCTAATTTTTCCATTTTTTCTTTAAATAATTTGGTACATAATTTTCTCTTTAAACAACTTAAAAGGGAAAATCAAGTTTTATTAAATCACATGATGTCACCAATTCGCGAGATTAAACAACCAGGAAAATTGGTACGCAATAGAGTTTTATGTCCTGTGTGACTTGTTGCATCATTCTACTAAAACCCAACGCCGTTCAATTAAAAAATATTTAATTTGGTTGAAAAAAAAAACTCCAACATCTCTCGATACGGTCAACCGTTTCTGCAACAGCATTACCGGCATCAGTCAATCAGTTGGTCCGATCACTCCACCACTTCCAAATGTTTTTTTTCTGATTCTTCTTCTTCTCAACCCAAGTTTAGCGACTCCAGGACGTAGGTCTCTTCTATGCTTCCCTGTCTTTTGCCACCGTTAACCATTACTTGCCCGCTACCATTTTGATTAGCATGGACATTTTCTTCACCACGAAAACGACAATTCATTATGTTAAAATAAGCCTCATCGCTTGACAAGATTTTGTTGCAAAATTCAGGATTAACTTGTTTATTATCTAACAAACAATTGATGTAGTGTAGTGTAGTGTACTGTACAGGGTGAATCGACGATACCGTAAAATTTATTATCTCATTTGTTTCGGGAATGACGAAAAAATGTTAAATACAATAGTTTTAGGGAATGTTAAGGTGCACAGTTTAAAATTATTTTTGAGTATACAGGGTACTTCAAAAAGTGGGGCCGATATAACAGATGTTTTTTTAAATGGAACATCCTACTTTCTAATTCATTTTTAAATTTTGCGTAAAATTTTATAACTTTTTTTTTAATAATGTTGCATACCTAAACCTAGTAGTTTTTCTAATATTTCAATTTTTTTATAAAAAAATACTAGTTTTTAGTTTTGTAAAAAAATTGCCAGTAGCGCCATTGTTTCTAAAGGTGGAATACTCATAATTGGTACGAGCGATCTATAGAGATGAAAATTTGAGTTAGATGCTACAGGGTGTTCAAAATAAATTTATGCATTTCGACTATTTTAAATTGAAAAATCTCAATTTTTTTAAATGGCACACCCTGTATGTTATTATTTTTTCGGATAGTTTTTATAAAACCCTCTAACTTTTATTAAGTATGTCATATACCTATTTCTAATAGTTCTTGATTTATTTTGAATTTTTCAATTTTTACCTTTGTTTTTAATACATTTACGCTATAACATCATGGTTGCCAAGCCAAAACAAAAATGTAGGCATTGTCAAATTTTGACATGTCTATTAAGCAAGTAAAAATAGTTTAATTTGTTGTAGTATAAAGCTAATAGTTGTGAATTTTCCTAAAAATGAATTAATTGATATGGTTTATATACTAGGCGAGGCGAGAAAAAATTGTTTTTTGTCAGTAAGGATTTACGGAGCGAAGTACCCTAATAGACGCATACCATGTAGAAAATCTTTTCAGTGCTTAATGGGACGGTTTGATGGTAGTGGTGTCGTTGAGTATACGAAACGGAAAGTAGTAAACTAGAATGCTACCAATGAGGAAAAAGAAATGGAGATTTTACTTCATGCTGAAGATAATCCCCAGGTCAGCAGGCATCAACTAGCTGACTTATCTGACACATCCCAATTTATGGCTAATCGCATCACGAGAAAATCATCCCTTTCATATGAAACTACACCAAGAACTTCAAGACCGTGATTTTGAACGACGAGTAAACTTTTGTACCACCATGAATGGAACAATAGAGGCCGATCCAAATTTTTTATCCAAAATAATGTTTTCTGATGAAGCTACTTTTCGCAGTAATGGAGCAGTTAACAGCCATAACATGCATTATTATTCAAGAGTTAATCTATTTTGGGCCCGGGAAGTTCGAAACCAAAACCATTGGTCGTTTAATGCGTGGTGTAGAATACTAAATTTTCGAATTATTGGTCCATATTTTTTCCGCGAACCGCTTAACGAGCCTAGATATCTACATTTTTTGCAAAACGAATTACCCCAGCTTCTTGAAGAAGTTGATAACTTTGAAAGGTAACAAATGTGGATCCAACAAGAGGGAGTGCCTGCTCATTATCACCGGGAAGTTCGGGAATTTTTAAACGATCGTTACCCACAAAAATGGATCGGTAGGGATTGATTCATTCAGTGGCCCCCTCGATCATGTGACTTAACACCTTTAGACTTCTTTTTGTGGAGCTACATTAAAGATAGTGTTTATGTGAATCCCCCTACAACACCAGTAGATATGAAAAATAGGATACGGGATGCGTGCGGGACAATAACGCCCTTTATCCTAAGGAAAGTGAAGGAAAATATACTAAAATGACTAAATATGTGTATTCAAGTAGACGGGCATATTTTTGAACATTCGAAGTAGGTATATGATATACTTAATAAAAGTTGGAAGGTTTTGTACTACCAGAAAAAATAATAATATACAGGGTGTGCCATTTAAAAAATTTGAGATTTTTCAATTTAAAATAGTCGAAATGTATAAATTTATTTTGAACACCCTGTAGTACCTAACTCAAATTTCTTTACACATAACTTTTTTTCATCTCTATAGAACGTTCGTACGAATTAGTATTCCTTACCCTCCTCCTATATCTTCAGAAACAATGGCGCTACTGGCAATTTTTTACAAAACTGAAAACTAGTATTTTTTAAAAAAATCGAAATATTAGAAAAACTACTGTGCACTTTAACATTCCCTAAAACTATTGTATTTAACATTTTTTAGTCATTCCCGAAACAAATGAGATAATGAACTTTACTCTATCATTGACTCACCCTGTACTATTAATTGTCTATTAGGTCAAATTGTTTGCTGTCAGATAAAGATCGACCTTTAAAATTCAATATGTGGTGGTTCTAGAACGGTCTAGTTGTTATAAATGATGTGTCTCGTCGTATAAACTCACTGCAGCGATATTTTGATTGGACCGTACGAGGAGGCATTGTTACTAACTTTGTCACTAACTAAACCAGTTCCTTCAAATTATTAAATTAAATTACGAACTGTTTGCTCTGCAGACGCTTAATATCATCCTAATTTTCCTTAATACTACTGCAAAGGATCGTCCAATTTCATTATAAGCTTAATCAACTTGCACACCATCAATTTTATGTTGAACCATAGAACGCTACTGGTTAAATTCATATGGCTTGTAAACAAAATATGACATAAATGGCTGATATCTTGGCGAAAACAAAAATAACGCCCTCTTTGAACCCTAAAATTTCAATTGAAACCTCTTTTACGAAGCTGCAGATTTTTATATTGCCAGCCAAGCCAAATACACTACTTTGTGTAAACCTATTTTATTGGAAATGTTAAGATGACTTGGTACGTGAAGGTCTGCGACATTGTAGTCTTTATACGGTGTTTCATACCAAATAATTTTCTATAGCAAAAGTTTGGCTTGAAAATGAAAATCCTTGTATGTTATTTCTTTTTTAATTTTATTCACTGTGCACTAATTCTTAGAAAGAAGAAGTTGGAAGTAGCGTTATTGATAAACCTACCGTATAAAAACCTATAGTAATAGGTTTTCATCGGATACTGTTCTCTAAAAATTTTGTAAATCTTGATGCTTTGATGTTCGGTATAGGTTTAGACAAAGCAACCCATATACGAGGGCCGGTCGAAAACATTGTGCAAAAATAAAGTAATGCAAATTTTTATTACACCTTTTCATTTATTTTTTTTAACATAATTCCCTTCACGGGCTCACATCGATTCTCCAGTTTCTTTACGTAGTCCCGGTAGTACTCTGCTAAGGTCTGTCAAACAGGCGTCCGACTCTGCTGGACCTTCTTCGTTCCATAAAAATGTCTTGTCTCTAGCCATTTATTTATATTTGGCAGCAGATGACAATCAGATGGTGACAGGTCTGGTGAATAAGAGCGATGAGGAAGAAGTTTATACCCTAATTCCAGCAATTTTGCTGTTGCTAATGTATACGAGTGTGCTGGCGCGTTGTCATACTGGAAAAGCAATTTTTTCTTAGAAAGATGTGAAAGTTTCTTCTTTATTTCTTCATCTAAATGATCTTTTCGTAGCAATTTATTAAAATAGATCTTCTGACATCCCAGAAAACAGCCCCGACTCCCGACGGGATCGTTTTCGCCTTCTTCGGGGCAGATTTTCTGATAGACACTCACTGTTTTGACTATTCCTTCGTTTCTAGTTAGAAATGGTGAATCCAAGTTTCCTCTACAGTATTATATTGTCACAAAAATTCGTAAAAATTTGTTTGATACAGCTTTAAATTGGCCGGACACATCCTGATATGTTCACATTTCTAGTCGATAGAGAGCAATCGTGGCACTTAACTTGCCTGGAGCTTTTTCATGTGCAGGTGTTCATATAAGATAGCGTGAACCTAGTAATTACCAATGCCTTAGCAATTTTATGCATATCTAACACATATCGTGAATTTTGATCACCCTTTCTGGTGTAATGATATCAGATGGCCTGTCGGAATGTTTACCGTCCTTCGTGTTTATATGGCTCGTTTGAAGGTTTCCAGAATATGCAGTTTTTGGTTAAGCTTCGCTTTAGTTTCCTGAACTGCTTTATTTTAAAAAATTAATACTTAAACACGATACGAAATTTCCCACCAAATAATATAACTTTGGAGGCTGAAAAGTATGTTACTTGAAAAGCTATGATCGTAACAAGACGAAACTTATTCAGAAGGTAATGGTATTGACCGAATTTTGGAAAAAATTTCTAACGACCCACGTATATAATAATTTTGACAGTGGTCCATATAGAGGAGGAGTATTTTTTGATTTGAGTGTGGTCTTATAGTGTAGTAAAAAAGGTCAAAATAATGATCAGATATGCATAGCTTAGATACAGCAATATTATGATTTAATTTTCTCTGAGGTATCACTAGGAATGTTGTCCTGAGTTGTCAAAAATTTGTGCTTTTTTTGTTTATAAACAAGTTTTCAAAACGCGTTTTTTGGGCGTAAAATGTGAATAAGTTCTGTTATATAAGTCGGATCGAGACAAAAAAATTAAACTCTTTGTAATGAAGTTTCCCACCAATTCTCGTTTTTAAGTCGTAAGTTTTTAAGTGCGTACTTAACCCATAAAATTGAAAAAAACAGGCAAAAAACTGTTTTTTTTTTCATTTTATTGTACAGATCGACTAAGTAAACGGATCGGCTTGACATTTTCAGAAAATATGCCTTTGTTATAGCAAAAATACATTGAAATTTTGATACAAAAATATTGAACCCAGTGGACACAATTGAATTTGTAATTTAAAATTTGAATTGCCCACCATTTTATGCCATTTGATCCAAAATGGATCTTCTTTTTTTAAAGTTTAGGTTTTGGCGTCTGCATTCTGATGCCTTAAAAAAAAATTAACCGTTTTTTTACATTTGTTTATTAATCAAATAATACCAAATCAGTCATTTTGAACAAACATATTATTAATGAAAATGATTTTTTTTTAAAAATAAAGGTTTCGCGATTCTCTACCAGATGTGATAATTTTTTTTTTTCAAAATAACAGACAAACGCACTTGTTGTTATTTGATTAAAAAACGGTTTACATGACTCCAAAAAAAATTGTTTTTAATGGCATCGGAAAGCTGGCGTCGATACCTACGAGGATGGATTGAAAAGTTCGTGGCCTGATCAAGAAAACAAAATAAAATACGTACAAAAATATTTTTATCTTTATCTCTACCTAGCTCTATGCACTTCTTCCACCTGTTTTCCAAAGCTTCCACACCTCAAGGTCTTTAAAATACTGGTTAACTGCAACTTCGACTTCTTCATTTGATAAAAATTTCTGGTGTTTTTTTAGGTTTGGAAACAGATGAAAGACCGAAGGTGCCAAATCAGGAGAATAAGCCGGGTGGGGCAGCAATTCGAAACCATAATCACGAATTTGAGCCATAGACTCAACAGACGTGTGAACGCGAGCGTTGTCCTGATGGAACAAAACTTTCTTTCTCAGTAATCCTGAGCGTTTCTCTTTAATTTCTTAACGTAAACGACGCAAAAGGGTGCAATAGTAAGTCGAGTTTATTGTTTCGCCTTTTGGAGGGTAGTTCATCATAATAATACCTTTAACTTGCCAAAAAAACTGACGCCATCACTTTTCCAGACGACAGAATTGCCTTCGCTTTCTTTAGGGTCGGTTCGCCAGATTTTTTCCACTGCTTGGATTGTTGTTTTAACTCTGGAGTATAGTAGTGAACCCAGGTTTCGTCCATTGTCACAAACCTGTTAAGAGAATCTTGCGGATCAGCCTCAAATATCTCCAAACAGTCGCGAGAAATCGTGAGTCGAATTCGTTTTTGTTCAACTGAAAGCAATCTGGGGACCCACCTAGCGGAAACCTTAGAAAATTCGAGTTCGTTGGCAATGATGTTTTATGTTCGTTCATACGAGTTGCCTATAGTGTCTGCAATCTCCCTGATAGTTAATCTACGATCTTTCAATATGAGATCACTTTGGCGATGTTTTCTTCAGTCGTAGATGTCGTGGGCTAGCCGGGGCGAGGGTCATCTTCGTTGCTCTCTCGTCCACGTTTAAATTTTGCAAGTCATTTTTTCACAGTGGTATATGACGGAGCAGTTAATTTTTTTTAAACAGGTACTTGATGACCGCAAGTTGTTCAGTTTTTTCCATTTTTGAAAAAACGCTGCACTTGGTTTCACTAAACTCGTTTGAATCTAAAAACAATAAATTTTACATCAACAAAATTTTACACTGTGACAACCAAAGAAAGTATGAACTATAATAAAAATAATCCATCCTCGTAAATTTTGAAAAAAAAAGAACCATTTTGGACCAAATGGCATTGGGTTCAATATTTTTGTACATAGTTTTTTAAATGTTTTTTTTTTCAATTTTATAGGTTACGTACGCACGTGAGCGACTTAAAACTAACGACGATATGTTGGAATTTTCATTATAAAGAGTTTAGTTTTTTTGTCTCGATCCGACTTATATAACCGGAATTATTTGCATTTCAAGCTCAAAAAACGCGTTTTTAGAAAACTTAAATTGTTTATAAATAAAAGAGCACAAGTTTTTCGAGGTCCAAAACTCAGGAAAATACTCCTGGTGATACCCTAGAGAGGATAAAATTATAATATTGCTGTATCTAGACTGTGCAATTTCAAATGCTATTACTACACTATTAATACTATCCATTACTTATTACAAAGTCAAATGCCACAAGTACTTCTATAATATACCAAAATAGATTATGAGATGTTATAGATTGTTATGAACCTTAGGTATAGAAAGATTTTTATTACTGTTAATGTTAGATTAATTTTTTTCAGCCTTGACATGTGTGTCGTCCAATATTTGGTAACTGGTCCGCTGTTATTTATAATTTCATAAATGATTTCTTCTTAAATATTAGCTCAAATATTATTTGCAGATAACGTAACTGTTGTCATAAATGTGAAGGTTCTTAAAACACTGCGTGCCAAGATTGAAAGGACTATTTAAACATTCAGTTCCTGCTGGAGAAATTAGATCTATATTAAGCACTATTAGTTATAATATTGTACCAGTGAGTAGGGTGTGTATTTTACTAATCTGACAACGCATTCCTCGACTTATGCTTAAAGCACTGAGAGAATGACGTTTCATTAAATAAAATAATTTAACTGTATCTTGCACATATTTAGAAATTTTCAGTATAGGTTAGATTAAAATTAAGATTTTTTGTAACAGGATTCAGCACTATCATACATAATAAATTACCAATAAAAATCAAATAAGATAATATTGTTAGAGTTTTTAAAAGATATTTGAAATCACTCATTATATTATTTAAACATGGACTACATAGAAGCTTTCAAATAGGTACAATTCTTCTGAATTTCTCCTATCTCGACTAAATAAGTGATGCTAAAGTTTCACCGATTATCATGCCGACTGTTTCAGAGCTTATTACGAATACTGACTTTTTCAAAAACTAGCACGAAACTAATTTAATTCCGCTTGCAGACGCCCTTTTATGCTAGCTAACTGGGTTATGTATAATATGTTTCCAGATTGGTGAGAGGTCAGGGTCACGACTCCCGAATTTTTCTAGGGTAGAAAAAGAAATTCGTTTGAAGGATCTTCGATTGGTTTTAAAGAGAATCTGCTGTCCTATTTCATGCTGGTGTTCTGCAAATGCTACAATGAAAATATTACGTAGTTTAGGTCTGGTACAATTCGTTGTATGTTACCATCAAATGAAAACGTCACCAAGATGTATCTGTGATGTTCTGAGAGATTAGGGACGTAGCAAATTGTAATATTACTTTATGTTTTCGTAGAATTTTTGAAATGTATTGAAGGACTATAATCCCAGACTGCTCAGCATGGCTTAGTCAAATATTAGCACCACTTATTTAATATATACAGGAGAAATCCAGAAGTTTTATATAAAAAAACGAAAATTAAAACAGTTAAAAAAAAAACCTTATACTTATATTAATAAAAAGAATTTTACGGAAAAAAGACTTGCAAACAAAGGTTTAAAGAAGAAATACTTGCTAGTATCGAGTAAACTACCAACTAAAGTAGAAAAGTATATTAAATTTTTTCCGCGTTCAAAAATTATAACTCTAAAATAGTTTAAAAGGCCGTATCTACTTTGATATTAAAATTTTACCAACTTATTGAGAATTACAACCTAGTGCAAAGTATCTTTACTTAGAGAGTTAGGTGTACATTTAGATTTTATTGGTTTATTCATTATTAAAAATATATTATGAATTATTACAATAAATGAAAAATAAATTATTTTCCAGATGTTTTATTCAATCCAAATAAATTACTTATAATTTTATTATTACATTCTAAAAAAACGGATAATAAGATGTATTTAAATATTAATTTTTTCGAGAGAATATGCAAATTTATATCTAAGCAATTAGTAGTATTATTTTTACAAAAAATTGAATTAATGGACTGGCGTTTCTCAAATCGTTCCTTTTTATTACCTTTAGAAATGATACCTTATTTCATAATATTTAAATAATAGGAGTGGCATCTAATTTTTAGTGTTCCGTACGAAACTTATCACTTCGGTGTCTATCTGTCTATCATACCCGATTTTTTCTCCGAAACTATTTGACATAGAAAGTTGTAATTTGGAAGAACTTCCTGGCTGTATAGCCTTTATTCCTATTATCTGCCCCTTGCTTGACACACTCAATCAGTATACTCAATTCTTTCTGAATGTTATTCTGAATCTCACGAATTGTCTTCCCCAACAAATTATTTTCATTCCATTTTCGTAAAGGTATTTTATATGCTAAATGTAGAACTGACTCCATATTCCTTATCCATGTATGGAGAGTTGAAAGACCATACTTGTACCCTTTTACATTCATCTCCATCTCCGCAATAAATTATAATTTGTTTATTTATTTCGGAAAAGCATTGCATATAGAGCACCTTTGGGAAGAAATCGTGCCTCTAAGAGCTTGATGGACCTTACCATCAATCATTCCTTGAAAATTGCGTATGAGACATGGTCAAGTGCAAGTTGAACTTGCGCAATTAGTGTTCCGTACGTTGATTGCTTTTAAAATAAAAAATTTTGTTACGGAGGTATAAAAGATCAGTGACACAAAACACATCCCAAATGAGTTTTCAACAAAGTTTGTTTCCAATCTTTACTGAAAACTGATGACCTTGAATATTTTTGTTTTTTTTTATATACCAGATAAATTATTAAAGGTAATGTACTCGTGATAATTTTCGTTTAATCTACACCCCGTGGAGAATATTCCAGAATCTTTTCAAAATTTTTTTTGATGAGTACTTTTCGAGATGGACAGCGGTTTTTCGCGATTTTTTAAAAATAACACAAAGAAAAGTGCTCGCAAGTATTACATTATATATATATATATATATATATATATTATATATATATATATTTTAGTCGTGTTTTCACAAGCTTTCATTTGACACCACACTCGATGACCTACATAGTAAAATTTTTTTTTTTATTTCCGATTTCCACCCCAAAACTAATCCCTTAAGTCAAAATTTAACTTTCAAAACTACATAGCACTGATAAGGCCATCAATTCCTATATTAATACCAAATTTCAACTTTCTATGACAAACAGTTTCGGGTGTGACAGACAGTATCCTTCTGATAGACAGACACCGAAGTCATCTTATAAGTGTTCCGTACGGAACACTAAAAAGGTGTTTTTTGAAAAAAAAGCAATATATATTGATAAATTAATAAAAGTCATGGTAAATAATCAAAAATCCGCACAGACAGATCGATGGAGAAATCGAAAAAGATGATTGTAAAAAAAAATTATTGAGATTCCTTGAAAATTGAGTGACTGAGGCTCATTTTATTGCCTAAAAACATTTTTTTTTTTAAAAAAAAAAAGCACCGCAGATCGATAGAGAAATCAAATACGAAGATTACAAAAAGAATTATTGAGATTTCTTGAAAATTACGTAACTGAGGCTCATTTTATTGCCTAGAAAGGTGTTTTTTGGACAACAAAGCGATATATATTGATCAGTTAGTCAAAATAACGGTAAATAATCAAAAATCCGCTCAGACAGATCGATAGAAAACTCAAGAACGAAGATTTAAAAAAAAAATTACTGAGATTCCTTGAAAATCGGGTTAGAAAATTAATTTGGGTTAAAATTACGTATTGTTGCCATAATGGACGGAAAGATATTTAAATATTTAAAGCCTAACATAAACTAACTTAAAGTGACTGAAACTAAACTGAATTAACCTAAACTAGTATGTATCAAATTAGCTTATTCTAGCGCAAGTAATGATTTTTATGTTGGCAAGAATAGATTATCAATTAGGCAAGGAAAAAATACAATAATGATGCATAAAGGTTTTTTCCAAAAAAGGCAATACAGTAAAGACAATTGTCATAGTCTTAATAGTATCAAAGAATGATGGTTAAAACAAAATATCTTATATATGTACATATCTCGTCCCCAAGGGGATGAAATCACATAATTTCAACTCGAGACCTGTTGAACATAAAGTCATTTGTTTAAATGAATTTTAGTCATAGCTGGTTGGAGTGTGGCTTCCATGTTTGAGGCATTACTTTCAAACATACCTTGCATTTGTTACATTGTTGTTAGTGTAATTGGTGACCTCGAACTTCCCAGACACCTTTATTCATTGGAACATCAAAGGAAAGTTGATAACGAAATCTGTTCTATAAATACATTTATGGCAAGTGTTCGATAATTGTCTCTTGTTGGATACCTCCAAGAGCGTTGGAGCCTAGAAATGCACGTCGCACTAATACATCACGTCTTTTTCAAGCAGTTACATATAACTCGAATTTTCAAAAATTCGATTTTCTTTACGGATTTTTATTCTCTATACTTCTAAGAATTATTCAAAAAAAAAGAATATTCCATTAAATTATAAAGTTATACTATTAAATGTGACCTGGCATCGGATTGGGACCCATACATGTTGTCAGACACTGTCTGCAGTATTACTCAGTTAATTTTTAATGTTTTATAACTTCTTTTTTTACTTTATTTTACTTTACTTCCTCTTCTGAGTAGGTTACAGACCTGTTCTACTTCGTTATTAAGCCTCTCGTGATTCGGATGTCCAGCAGTTGCGCCATCTCTTTGGTGGTTGTCTTTTTGGTCTTGTTTCATGTGGTTTTTTGTTCATACATATTTTTATCATTCTCGTATCTTCCATCTTCTTCTCTTTCTTCCCCATCTGACTATATCTTCTACCTTGCATTGTTCTCTTATGGCGTTGTTACTCATTCTGTCTAATAAACTTTTTCCTGTTATTGCTCTCAGTATTTTCATTTCATTTGTTTTTAGTAGCTGTTTGTTTGTGTCTGCCCGTGTTTCTATGCTAAAAGCCAGTATGGGTCTAACGCAAGTTTTATATACTCTTGTTTTTGCTTCTACACTTAGATCTTTGTTTTTTCAAACTACATCTCTGAGGGCCCCAGATATTGCTGCTGCTTTTTTTGTTTGTTTTCTCGCTTCTTCTGTTATATCTCCGTAGCTAGTAATTAGTACTCCAAGATATGGGAATTTCATTACTTAGTCTATTAATTTCCCATTTATTTCTAATTTATACTTTACTGTTTTTTTAGCTATTGTCAGGTATTGACTTCGATGTTGTATCTTTCTGCTACTTATTTGAATTTATAGAGCAGTCTTCGTAGGCCGTATTCCGATTGTGATATTAGTACAATATCATCTCCATATCCCAGTATATTTATTTGTTTATCTCCTAGTTCGTATCAATCGTTGTCTAGTTTTACTTCCTCAATGATTTGGTCCATTATTATGCAGAATAGTAACGGGCTTAAGCATCTCTTTTTTTTTTAATCTTAATAATTACTTTTTCCGCAAAAGGCCGTGAGGTTTTTTTTTAATATTTCTATTAGAGAATTTCTTTGTAAATAATTAACCATTAATTTTTTGGTTGAAAATTGCATATTTAATTTTGAAAAAATCTCTTCGACAATTTTTAACTACTACATTATTTTACAAGACTAATTTTTATTTTTGCATATTGGATTATTTTTTATGAAAGTATCCTACAGAAAAGGAGACGCCACAGTTTTCATCAGTAGCCCATTTAACCTGATAAAAAATAATGTTAACATTTAAAACATATTTAAAAAAAAAATCTTATAATTTAAAGTACAATAAAAATATATAATCGCCATTCTCTTGTATTATTCACTTAATAACCTTTGAAATATTTTTTTTTAAATATACATACTTTATGCAGCGCCCAGGTGTATGTAACCCCTTTATATGAAGAACTTTATCCCCTTGGAATGAGCCGTTTAGGACCTGCAGCTAGGTTATCGTACTTGCAGCTCTTGTAGTAATTTAGGTTGTCACATACGTACACAAACGGACCTGTCTTTTCTTATATTTCTCTCAGATCAATTAACATTATCACTACGATAACATTGTAGATAAGTGACAGAAAAAGCATGTTTTTTGAATTAAAACAGTTTATAATGTAATTAAGTTACGAAAGAAATTATCATGATATGCTTGATTGCGGTGGATATTTATTTGTTGATGTTATCATTGTACGATTTTATTAAAGCTACTAATGGTATCTTTAGGGCCATGGGAGTAAAGCAATGCTAACATGTAGGCTGAAAAGTTTTTGGACTAGCTACTTAAAACACATTTTTTTTTGCAAAATTCTTTAACATTTCTATACCTTTCTTGTAGAAGGATTTGTCTTTGCCTTCAAAATGGGCCTCAGTTTCGGCAATAACTTCTTCATTGGAGTCAAATCTCTTTCCCGCGAGCATTTTTTAAGGTCTGCGAATAGATAATAGTCACTGGTGGCCAAATTTGGAGAATACGGTGGATGAGGAAGCAATTCGCACTTCAGTTCATACAATTTTGCGATTGTAACCATTGACTTGTGACACGGTGCATAGTCTTGATGAAAGAGCACTTTTTTCTTGTTCATTTTCGTCTGTTTCTTTGCGATTTCTGCCTTCAAACGCACCAATAACTTTATATAATATTCGATATTGGTGGTTTTTCCTTTTCAGCATAGTCGATGAAAATTATACAGAGGCCAAAACCTTCCCAGCCCACCGTTGTGTCTTTGGTCGCTTTGGGTGGCTTTCACGGGCTGTTATTCACTGGCTGACTGCCGATTTGATTTCGGTGTGTAGTGGTCGATTCATGTTTCATCCATTGTCACATATGGCATGAAAAAATCTCTTTTATTGCGTTTAAACAGGTCCAAACAGCGCTCAGAATCATCAACACGTTGTTTTTTTTTGGTTCACTGTGAGAAAGCGCGGTACGCATTTCAAACAGAGCTACAGAGCTTTCTCATGCTCAAATGTTCATGTAAAATATGACCAACACGTTCTTTTGATACCTTTAGGGTGGCAGCTCTCTCACGTAATTTCGTTTTACCGTCATCCAAAACATTTTGTCGTTTTCCGGTGAAACCACCTCATTTGGGCGTCCAGAGCGTTCAGCATCATTTGTGTCTCTACGACCGTTTTTAAATTCAGTATACCAGTAAATGGTGAGTGATTTTCCAGGGGCAGAGTCTCCGTAACACTTATCAAGCCATTGCTTTGCTTGAAGGGTATTTTTTTTCCATTAAAAAAAGTCTTTAATCAATACACGAAATTTGATTTTTTCTATTGTTTTGAAAATATCAAAAGTAGCGTGACTAAAACCACTTTAACTTGTAAACTAATCGTCGGAATATCATGAAATTTTGACACGCATCGTTTGAAGGTTAGTTCCTAAAAATTATATGGATTTTTTGAAAAAGGGCGACATCTATGTGTGTCAGACCAAAAACTTTTCAGCCTACGTGTTAAGTAAAAAATTGTAGCAGTGCTACAATTAGATAAGTGTCACTTATTACATGAAAAAAGCGGTTGTGTCCAATATCCTTTATAATTACAGAAGAGGCGTTTGAAATGTCGTTTTTCCTTAAAGTGGAACACCGCTCTTGTCATTTTCCTTTACTGACACTAAAAATTGTTTCAATGTATAAATTCTCAATAAGGACGGTAGGTAGAAAGAAATCTGTGCTATAGAACTTTAAAGTGGCTAAATCCAATAAATATTACATAGTTTTAAGATAAAACTGTCCTCAAAATTCAAATATAAAGCAAAACCAAACAATACTTACGTAATGAGTCGGCTCAAGGCCATATGAATACGGCATTAAAATGATGTACGAGTATTTCCCATATCGGTTTGAATTCTGCTGTCTTTACTGAGGAAGACTAAAATGCTTTAAGTATCATTTAGTTGAGGGTTCAAGTTCAAGTTTAAGGATTGGCATTTAAATTAACAAAGATAAGTGGCCAGAATGGCTGACCAAGGGATACTAGCGAACAAGTTTACTGACACAATAATAAATCTAAGTGTTACATTTTTTACTTGGCACAAAAACGCTGATGTAATAAAATTTTACAATCCAAAATAGGCCACAAGAATAATAAACTTATTTCATAAATCGTTGGCGATTAAAAACAACAATCGAAACAAGTGATCTTTATTAATTCGGCCAAATTTAATAGGACCACACCTACCATTTTAAGGATATTAAATGACTAAAACCTCTTTAAAAAAATTATAGGCTAAAGAATAAATTGTGTCTTTGTATTTATGTTATGTAAAATAATATACAGGGTGATGAGTACATAAAAGATGGTAGTAGACAATTTCATATATCTATATATCTATATCTATATCTATATCTATATCTATATCTATATCTATATCTATATCTATATCTATATCTATATCTATATCTATATATATATATATATATATATATATATATATATATATATATATATATATATATATATACACTCCTGGACAAAATTAACGCAACAATATGTGAAATCATACAAATTTCGATAATGAATTAATTTTAATAATTTTTTATGAAAATTGGTTACACTAAAAGTTAGAAAAAACTTATTCGGATACTTTAAAAGTGAATTAGCTACGAAAATTTCTCTATAAGATTCGAATTAAAATTATTCTTAAGACCTAATAACAAAATCGTTGAAATTATGTAATACTGAAAAAATAAACTGGGACACTAGTAGCAAAATTAATAGTGTAACTGGGACACTAGTAGCGTGTGTTGCCTCCTCTACTTCGGATGACAGCGTTTATGCGCCTAAGCATGCTTCTAATTAAATTGTGTATAAAATCTTGAGGAATTTGCTCCCATTCTGTGATAACTGCATTTTCAAGTTCCCTCAGGTTTCTAGGTGCGGGTATATGACGTTTCACATTTTTCTTAAGGTGATCCCATACATGTTCTATCGGATTCAGATCCGGGCTTTTTGGTGGCCATTGTATAATCGGTATATCAACTTGATTAAGATAATCGAGTACCTCCCTAGCCACGTGAGGTCGAGCGTTGTCTTGCATAAACAGGAAATTGGGCCCCACAAAATGACCGAAAGGCATCAAATGTTCTATTACAATATTCTCAAGATAGTAGTCAGCATTCATGGATCTCGTACGGACAGGAAATAACTCTGTGCGAGCATCAAAGCAGATGCCACCCCAGAACATAACAGAGCCACCGCCGAATGGAATCCTTGCAGAGATATTGCAAGGAGCAAACCTCTCTCCTGGTCTTCGCCATACTCGCTCACGACCATATGAATGTTTTAAACTAACCCTAGTTTCATCTGTGAAGAAAACTTGTTTCCAATCATACACAGGCCAGTTTTCGTGATTTCGAGCAAAACGTAACCTGGCAACTCTGTTCTCTCTAGTAAGCAAGGGCGCAGTGGCTGGTCTCCTACTGTTTAATCCAGCTTCATTTAACCGTCTTTTAACTGTTTTAGAAGAAATTGTGACATTGCAAACAGCTTCGAGTTTGTTTCTTATTATAGAATTAGTGACAGTCCTGTTTCTTAAAGCATATTGTCTTATAAAACGTTCATCTAGGTCGCTAGTGCATTGTTTTCGCCCTTGCCCTACCCTTCTAGAATAAGTTCCTACTTCATTCAAGCGTCTTACCATACGACTTATTGTGGAACGATGTTTGCCTAACAAATTGGCAACATAACTCTGACAATATCCCTCGTCCAATAAAACTGAGGCTCGCACTACCTCGTGTTCAGTTAAATTTCTTGTTCTATTGATTTTTCTAATTCTTCGGGGTCAAAAATAAAACAGTCTACCACAAAAACGTATTACTTTGAAAAAGGGAACAATTTATAAACTTACTTTTAAAGAAAATCTATCGTATTATTACAGAAAATTGTTTATCTTCTAAAAAATTCTTTAAAACTGTAAATCTAAACGAATTGTTTTGATTTCTGTCATGAACAATGAAACAAAATATGCATAGCCTACTATTCAAATACTCGATAAACTTTAAAACTGACATAAGAAAACGATAAATTAATTTTCAGATTGTTGTGTTAATTTTGTCTAGGAGTTTGTTTATATGTATATATATATATATATATATATATATATATATATATATATATACACATGTATATATATATATATATATATATATATATATATATATATATATATATATATATATATATATATAATTTTAAATAAAAAAAGACAAAAAAAAACTATTAATAAATACTGTAGGTTTATTTTTATGGTGATAATTGCTTAAAATGTCTACCGGTAACAGCAAGGCAATGACTTAATCTATCATAAACAGCCTGAACAGAGTTTTGCAGAGAATCAGGAGTGACCTGTGCTACTTCATATTGAATTCTTTGTTGTAAATCTTCTACAGTTTCAGGTCGACTTCGGTAAATTTTGGTTTTCAAATGACCCCATAAAAAAAATCGAGTGGCGTAAGGTCGGAACTTCTTGCAGGCCATTCTACAGCAGCTCTTCTGCCTATCCATCGATTAGGAAAAATTGCGACCAAATATCTACGAACGTTGATTTTATAGTGATGAGGTGCTTCGTCCTGCTGATACCACAGATTCCTGTTAGGGGTATCCAAATTATATTCATCGGGAAAAAGACCTGCACAAGTTGGAATAACTTGCTCTTGGAGTAACTGTAAATACCGTTGTCTTGTAAGATTTCCATCGATAAAAAAGGGACCAATGCTACGACGTCCATAAATCTCTGCCTACACGTTTATCTTTTGTGGTCTTTGAAAATGACTGTCGATTTTCCAGTGGGGATTCTCAGTAGACCAGTACCGGCTGTTATGCCTGTTAACTCTTCCGTTAAGACAATATGTGGCCCCGTCAGAAAAAAAACAATATTATGAATTAGGTTAGGATCATTATTGATTCGTTCCATCATGACCTCGCAAAATTCAACGAGTCTATCGTAGTCATCTTCAGATAATTCTTGCAATAGAATGGGTTTGTATGGAAGCAATTATTCTTCATTCAGTATTCGACTTAAGGTACCTTTACTTGTTGTGGTCTAGGCAAAGCTAACGAGTGGCTGTATGGGGATTTTCTGTAATTTCCAATAAAACATCTAACTTTTTATCATCGCTGGTTTTAACTTTTAGAGGTCCAGATATAGAACTATTCTTAACATGGCTTGATTATCGAAATCGTTTTAATGTTTTGCTAACTACGGATTGGGTAATAGGTTCTCGATTCGGATATTCTGCGTTAAAAAGGTCACACACCTTCTGCTGTGTTATCCTACGGTCACCGTAACCAACCATCATTAACAAAGTGATTCTTTCAGTTTCTGTTAAATGTACCATTATGATATTACGCTCAAAGTGCAGTTTCACAAAATGCAGTAATAACCGTTTTCGTCAATAAATCATCTTTTGACGCGTTAAGTCGTTAGCTGACAGTAAATGACACAAGCCAGCTTAAATTTTTTTTTTTAATTTGATATCCTTAATTTCAAATATCAATAATTCCAAAACAGTTCAATTTAGTTACATGGTATGTTAGACAAATAATATCTAGAATTTTTAGTAGGACTCAAAAATAAAATAATATATAGAGCTTTCCATTTAAAAAAATTTAAGATGGCGTAATTTCTTCGAACTGATAATTTAAAACATTTTTTTGTCAACGTCAGCATATGCGCCGCATCACACTTTATAACTTTGATTTAAACATTTTTTTATACACTGATTAATAAATGCTGTGGAACCATTATTCCATATGTACGGGGCACCCTAGATATATATATATATATATATATATATATATATATATATATATATATATATATATATATATATATTTTGAAATTATGTTTCCTGTTTATATAGCCATGTTGCTCCATTCTTGCCTTATACCATTATTCGATTATATAGAGGAAGAAGGGGTTTTGTTTAAAAATCATGGTACTTGGGGCTAGATCGTACCACAGATATTCTTCAAAAATCTTTATTTTTCAATATAGGAATATTGATTGAGTCCAAAGATGCATAAGGTCAGCACTTGTATTTTTTTGTTTGTCACAGGGAAGTAATACAGCGAGTATTTATTAATAATGTTACTTCAGATTATTTGACAAGAGATTAGTTATATAAAAAAGAACTTTGGTCAGTTAAGTAAGGTTAAATTAAAAGTTGTATCTAATAAAAGTTGAAATAGTTTTATTACACATAACACATTGTATAACATATTGTATATATGGCAGCCATAAAATAGGGACTTAACCAAACGTATCTCATTTTCTGCAATTCGACATTATTAGCGTAGGACACACACCTATCTCGTTACTTGTTGTGAGGACGTAGTTTTTATACAATTCAAGTTTATCTTTTTTTTACATTCCAAGTCAAAGTAAAATTTTTAGGGTAATGGATACGTGCCTTGTCAAACCTATTAAAAATCTCTAAAAAAATTGATTTTATCGGATAATGATATGTTAAAACTATTATTTCATCAAGAATAGATTTAAAACAGACTCAATTTAAAAAAAAAATATATGAACGATATTGTAAAAAAGGGTTACTCGAATTCAAAACATAACACAGACGACTGCGTTGGGATATTGGAATCTCTTGCGCAATGCCACTACACCACAGCTATCACCACTATACCAAACATTTTATTTTTGCACTTAATATTTGTTTCGCTAACCAAGTTAGCCTCATCAGTTGCAAAAATTGACTAAGTTAAGACATGCGATGATTAACTTAGTCAATTATTGCTCCTGACGATGCTAATATGGATAGCGAAACGGGCGTTAAGTGTAGAAATAATGTATTTGGTGTAGTAGTAATAATTATTGTGTCATAACATGGACAATATTCTGTCAAGCTAAAAGTCGTTCGAAGCAAAATTTGTTAATAATAAGAACTAAACATTTTGTGTAAGTAAAAAAAATTCAAATTGTGTAACAAATCTACATCAAAGCGAGACCGTAAGTTAAATATAATATGACTAACGCTTGTTAACCTAGAAATTAAAAGCTTCTTCCCAAATTTAAAATTAAAAATACAGACAACAATGTTTTCAAATATATATATATATATATATATATATATATATATATATATATATATATATATATATATATATATATATATATATATATATATATATATATATATATATATATATATATATATATATATATATATATATATATATATATATATATATATACAGTCAGTCCAAAATGTCTCCATAAACCACCTGTTTTCTATACTATTTTTCTGCTATGTTTAACTAATTAATTGGAACTATGAGAAAACATGTTTAAATTAATATTTGAAACTTAGCCAATGAGGATTAGTATTAAAAACAACTACGGAATATTTTATTTAGAAGTTACATCATTTTTATAAAAATGTAAACAAAATTAATGTCAAAAAGTCTGCATACACTCAAGAACTGCCGCATTTTATCAAGCTATCTATTGCTCGCTAAACTCAAAACAAATGAATAATTTTCGGCCATACTTTATAATTTGTCACTTGTTAGTAATTTTGCAGTGGGGTTTCAAAGTAGTATTAAAAATGAGCAAGAGAAATTGTGAAATTCCATTTCAAGTTCGAAAGATTATAAATGAGTTGTGGAAATATGGAAAATTATACAGAAATATAGGAAAAATTGTTAAAAAGTCGTGTGCTGCTGTTCAGTACATTATAAGGTTCCTAAAAAATTCGACCACGCTTTGGTCGTCCCAAGAATCTGACTCCACGTGAAGAGGCCAGTATAGTTAGACAAATAATTATAGATTCCAAGGAAAATGTTTGTTCACAAAAAGTGAGAAATTGTTTACAAAGGGCAGGTTATAAGGGGTGTGCAGTCAGGAGGAAGCTGTTAATGTTGGAAGCTAATCGTAAAAAGCGGCTAGCTTTTCCTAGGGAATACGTTACTAAACCTCCTGTATTTTGGGAATCCGTAATCTTTAGTGGTGAAACTAAAATTACCCTTTTGGGTCTGATGGCAGAACTAAAGTTTGTAGAAAGAAGAACACCGCATTGGTTATTAAAAACATTTGTTCCACGGTGGGACAAGGGAGTTGCAGCGTGCTGCTTTGGGGGTGCATGCCCGCTGGAAGGGTTGGAAATTTACATTTTATTAATGGTACCATGGATCAGGATGTCTATCTGAACATTTTGAGAGACAATTTAAGAGAAACTGTCCAAAAATTATCACCCGAAAAAAGATAAATTTTTCAACAGGATAATGATGCGAAACATACCGCAAACTTGGTGCGAGAATAGATGATCCATAATGTGCGACAGCAGCTGCACACATTTCCGCAATTATTCGATGTTAACCCTATCGAGCATTTATAGAAGGAATTTAAACGACGCGTTCACAAACATAATGTTTCAAATAGAGAAGAATTAAAAAATAGAATAATAAACGAATGGGCGGACTTGCCAGCAGAAGTTACTAGAAAGCTGATTGCAACCATGACGAAAAGGTTACAGAAGATTATCAAGGCCAACGGCGGTTCCACTAAATATTAGTTTAAACGAAGTTGTTATTTTCCGTTAAACTCCGTCAAACTATTATTAGTAATTGTCAAGTGTATGGAGACCATTTTGACATTAATTTTGTTTACATTTTTATAACAATGATGTAACTTCTAAATAAAATGTTCGGTCGTGGTTGACGTTCGTGAAAGCCCTATACTCTAAGTCATAACTTCGAAATGACCCAGCAGTTGCGAACAAGTGCAGAGTACAACCAAAGAACCGCCATTATCGAAATTCATCGAGCTGGACATTCAGTGATGGAAATAATTCGCTTCTTCGGGTACTCAAAACCAACTGCGTACGACATGAGGCGTGCATGTGTGTCAACAGGAAGATGCACCGGCACACACGAGCCATTTAGTCTAAAACTGGTTATCGGATAACGTGGATATGTCCTGGTCTAAAGAGTTCTGGCCCCAAAAAAGCCCGGTTTTGAATCCCATTGTTTGGAGCGTAATCGAAAGAGTTACTAACAAGACCAAACTCCCTAATGTGGCATTTTTACGCCCCGCTATCGAAGCAGCATTTGCCAGTATGGACAGCCCTTCTTTCAAAAGAGCGTGTGAGCGCGGGGATGAAAGCGGTCATTGCAGCTTAGAGAGGTTACATTAAACAATTTTACTCTGGATAGGTCACACAACTGACATATATATATATATATATATATATATATATATATATATATATATATATATATATATATATACATATATATATATATATATATATATATATATATATATATATATATATATATATATATATATATATATATATATATAACGAACTATAGACCCATTTGATTATTATTAGACTGGTTCAACGTTTTAATATTGAAAGTTACGCATCCTATTAAATAGAGAGAACGGATTCCAAATAAACTAATATACGTGATAAGTAACGAGCGGTGAGTTGCACGATACAACGCATTGTTTGTTGTTGAAACTACCTAAAGAGTTCCGGAAACTAGTGGCAACAACTAATTTAGTGTCGAGTTGCAGTAAAGTTCGGAGACTTGTCTTATTGTTAGATATAATCTAGCCTTAACTATGTGTAAACTAAACAATGATAACAATACTGGTTATACAGGACAAGAAAGGTACACTAATCCTCCGTTTGACATGTAATAATGATTATGAACTTATATTAAATCCAGCTGCCAGGTGTTGTAGAGCTGAAAAATAAATATCATTAAATTTAAGTATGTAACTATAATTATTATTCTAAAAGATAACACAGCCCCACAAAAAAAAAAAGTGGAATATACTTTTGATGCGATATATCAGATCCGTAGTATTTTTGCCCGCTGATCACGAATGTGACGTCAGAATATCGCCATCACATCTCAATTTTTTTCTAACCTCAAAAAATAGGTAAAAATTAAGAAAAATATACTCCTAAAAAATTGATTCAAGCTTTTTCATGAATCCAAAGATGTATTAATATGTATTCGGACACGCTAAGCTAATATTCATCGGTTGGATTAAGCCATACAGTTCTGTTTTCTTTCTAACCTCAATAAATCAGACAGATATAGTGCTTCTCGAATGCAAAAACGAATTCAAATTAAAATTCAACCGATTCATACCAAATTTGGTACACGGAGGTTTTTTGGGTTGCTGATCATGAATCTGAGGTCGGATTTGCAAAATTCAAAATGGCGGATACAAGATGGCGGACAAAATTTCTGAAAACCAACCGATTCCTACCAAATTTGGTATACAGTTGGGGAATCCTCAAACCTGATACTCTTAAACCCTAAACCCTGAAACCTTAGACTCCCACACCCTGTAACCTCAAAAAATAGACCTCAATAACCCTGTAACTTTAAAAATGAGACCCAATAAACTCAAAACCAGGACTTTTAAACCATATACTCTCAAATAGTAGACCCTTAAGCCCTAGAATTGCAAAGGTTAGACCCGCGCCTAACTTTCCTTTTTTTGGCTGTATCTTGTTCTTTTTACCGCGAATGACCTATTCAAAGGCTTTCTGCCCAAACGTTTTTGAGGATTTGTTTCTCTTTTTAGCGACCAGCAATAGTCCGCTAGCATATGGTCATCCCATCGTCCTTGATACCGATTTTCTATGATTTTCAGATCTTGGTGAAAACGTTCCCCTTGCTCCTCACTGTAGTCACCAAAATTATCTGGGAAATCATCGATGTGGGAGTCCAGGAAATGTAATTTTAGATTCATTAAGCAACCTAATGTTTGAAAATTTTTTACCATTTTCTCGACTATTTCTTTGTACTTAGGACTTTTATTATTTCCCAAAAAGTTTGTTGCGACTTCTTTAAAACTAAGCCAAGCAGCTTTTTCAACTTTATTTATTTTAGTAACAAATAATGAATCTTGAAACAATTTTCTTATTTGTGGCCCGTCAAATACGCCTGCCTTAATTTTAGCTTCAGAAAATTTCGGAAATTTTTTATGCAAATATTTGAAACATGAGCCGTTTGTATCTAATGCTCTCGTGAATTGCTTCATAAGTCCAAGCTTAATGTGAAGCGGGGGAATAAGAACTTTTCCTGGATCTACCAATGGTGGAAACAATACATTATTTTCACCAGGAGTGAACAATTGATTCTCTTGTTGGCCAATTTTTTTTCTTATAATGACGTTCCCTGTCTCTGCTATTCCACAGACATTTATAACAGGGATAAAATGTAAACCCTGACTGTTGGCCAAGCAATATTGTTACAATTTTCAGTTCACACAAATTTTCCAGTTATGATCAGCATATTTTATTTTTATCACAAGCTACTTCATTTTTTTCATATTGCTCTTCCATAACTGTGGAATGAGCAATCGGAATGGGAGCGTAAACGTTGGTATTATGCAGTAAAACTGCCTTAATGCTCCGTTTAGAAGAATCAATGAACAGTCTCCATTCTTCAGGATCGTATGAGTTATTTTGAAATTCATCCATTAGACCTTTTACATCGGTACAATATGAAAGTGACAATTCCTCGTCCATTGTGAAATATTTTCGAAATTCTTCATCTCTGTTTCTATAATAAGAAATCGTAGCTTCTGGCTTAAGTAAATGTCTTTTCTTTAAAAAGGAAGCAAGATGCTCTGAACCATCTTTGGATAAGCCTAAATCTCTGACTAGATCACTAAGTTCTGACTGTGATACGAGTATTGGTTCTGGTTTACGGTTTTATGGTAGAAATTCTTTATCTGTGTCACTAGTATATGATAGGTTGTCACTAGAAACATTCATTAGTAACAATGTTTGAATCTTTTTCTACAGTCTCAATGTTTTCGGCATGAACTGATAAGGTGAAATCATTTGTTTCCATAACATCAGCATCAAGTGGTTCAGGAGGCGGAATTAGTTTAGTTGGTCTTGTTACTGTCGAAACATCGTTATAAGTAATAGTGCTTTTATTTTTTCGGTTATGCCTAGATACAACATTCATACAAAAGTAGCAATCATTTTCACTGTATGGTCTATTCCATATTGCTGGTCTGGAATATTTAATCGCCTTCTTATTGATGTACAACATTATTTTGCAAGAACTGCAAATGATGTGGGGAACCCAATCTGTATCCTGGTGCTGTATTTCAATGTTAAAAACAATCCTTATATAAGGTTTTAATCTTATCCGTTATCGGTGACCCCATTTTACTCAATACGTGTTGACAGCAAATATAACAAAATGAATCACTGTTTTTATCGCACTTATGAAAAGTCCTTGTACCGTGAGACCGTTTTCTTGTAGCATTATATTCTACATGAGCCAAGTCACCCACACATGAAGAGCTACGGTCGCTGGATGACGACGGCTGCGGGTCCGCTTTCCCACCCTGACCAACCGCCGATACTGGGTTTCCGAGTCCCTGCATCGTAATTCTCTTTCTTCTACCTGCCATGACGGCATCTAAGCCGTTATCCAGGGACTCTGCCGGCTAGTGGAGTAACACCGTTGCCCACCGTCACCACGTGGAGGTGCCCTGGATGCAGGTAGAAGAATAAAAATCGACCGATGAATTTTCTCGGCGTTCAAAATGGCGCGAAAACATCTGCCATCTTGAATTTTGCAAATCCAACCACAGATTCGTGATCAGCGACCCAAAAAATTCCCGTGTACCAAATTTGGTAAGGATCGGTTGAATTTTAATTTGAATTCGTTTTTGCATTCGAGAAGCACTATATCTGTCTGATTTATTGAGGTTAGAAAGAAAACAGAACTGTATGGCTAAATCCAACCGATGAATATTAGCTTAGCGTGTCCGAATACATATTAATACATCTTTGGATTCATGAAAAAGCTTGAATCAATTTTTTAGGAGTATATTTTTCTTAATTTTTACTAATTTTTACCTATTTTTTGAGGTTAGAAAAAAATTGAGATGTGATGGCGATATTCTGACGTCAGATTCGTGATCAGCGGGCAAAAATACTACGGATCTGATATATCGCATCAAAAGTATACCCCACTTTTTTTTTGTGGGGCTGTGTAATTAATAAATATAATTAGTAAAATTCTAAATGATATAGAGTTCTGATGTCAGGTCCGTTCTTATGGTCTAATAACTTAGTAAGTAAACGGGAATCTTAAAACTTTCTCTTAATTAAAGCCCAGTACCTTTCAGTTGATCAATATTGAGGAGCATTTGGTGCATTTGCAGATTTAGGCACATACTTTATATTGGTATCCTTGTGCAGGTTTACTATGACTTGGAAGTAATGAGCCGATTTTGAATCAGGCCAAAACAATGTTGGTTAATCATATTTTCGTAAAATGGCAGCTGAAGTTTTTTATGCACACTTCTCTGCACCTCACGCCCCTAATTGTACTCGTTGTTATGAAATAAGCTAATTTGCGTTCTGCATCAGCACATTGCTTGCTACACGAGATATTTCTTTAAAATTTTTTCTATTGCAGGGGAGAATTTTGATGCACCTTTAGACACAGTATAAAATTGTATACCGGGCAACGCCGAAAAATCTTCCTTGACCTAAGTTTCGTCGTCTAAAGCCATGCAGCCGCATTTCTCTATAATCAAGTCGTATAAAATTCTAAATAGTTTTCTAACAGTTTCTTACTGAACATTTTGTTTTCGATATACTTTTAAATTAGCTATTTCTCGTAATGGTTTTTCAAATTTAGCATATTACATGTGTGTGACATGTATTCACAATTTGCAGCATCATGGCGTTTCCGGATAGATGTTAAACTTTGTGCACAGCAACTAATAATGGATTCGGCAGTAGTTAAAATTTTTAGCCTCTTAGCAATCAAATGTGTTGGCTTTGTATTTTGAAGCAATTTGTCAATACTTTTTTTTCTTGTCTCTTCTTGATTCATTTTCACGCACAAATGATAAACTATTTAAACAATCGATAATAACTGTTAATATCTTAAAAAATTGACTTTCTCAATGATTAAGAATCAGGGCTATAATGATTTTCAGAGATTTTTCGGGCACATTAAAAAGATACGAATTACATTAGGTAATATTTAGTGTGTAAATTGTGGTACATTTGCCGCAATGTATTAATATAACAGTAAATTGCTATCAAACATTGTTAGTTATAGCACAAAATATATGCTGGTTATCGGAGGAAGACGATCAGCAAGGTTTGCTCTCACATTGGTTAAGATGAACAACCACCCGGGTGAAATAATCATCTTTATACATGACATGGTTCGCTCTATTTAGCGCTAGTAAGCTAGCTAAAAGTGAACATATTCAATATTAAATGTTTAAGCAAAATGTCTAAAGAGATTTGTAGTCAACAGAGTTCGGTGTCGTGACCTAAAACTGCCGAAACTTTTAATCGAAGAGCAAAAAAAGGGACAATAAAAGAAGGAAATTGTACTACTTACTTATAAAAAATTACAGATTAAGGCTCTAAAACATTTCTTGGTTCTATATAATGGATGGCGCCACATGAAAATAAGGCACAGTTTTTAAACAGCTAACACTTGATACATAAGTGAGTTAGAGTTAGTTTTTTTTGATTTTTTGCTAATTTTTTTTAATATTGGTAATAGTGTTTTTTAGTGTTCCGTACGGAACACTTATAAGATCACTTCGGTGTCTGTTTATCTGTCTGTCACACCCGATTTTCTCCGAAAGTATTTGTTATAGAAAGTTGAAATTTGGTACTAACATAGGAATGCCGTGTAGTTTTGAAAGTTAAATTTTGACTTAAGGGGTTAGTTTTGAGGGGTGAAATTGGAAGTAAAAAAAAAAATTTTACTAGATCATCGAGTGTGGTGTCAAATGAAAGCTTGTGAAAACACGAGTAATATATATATATATATATATATATATATATATATATATATATATATATATGTATATATATATATATATATATATATATATATATGTATATATATATATATATATATATATATATATATATAATGTAATACTTGCGCACACTTTTCCTTGTATTATTTTTAAAAAATCGCGAAAAATCGCTGACCCCCTATCTTATCTCGAAAAGTACTGATCAAAAAAATTTTGAAAAAATTCTGGAATATTCTCCACGGGGTACGAATTGAATGAAAATTATCACGAGTGCATTATCTTTAATAATTTATCTGGTATATAAAAAAAAAAAAATTTCAAGGTCATCAGTTTTCAGTAGAGATTGGAAACAAACATAGTTGAAAACTGATTTGGGGTGTGTTTTGTGAAGTCACTGAACATTTTATACCACCGTAACAAAATTTTAGAAGCAATTAACGTACGGAACACTAATTGTGCAAGTTGAACTTCTACTTGACCGGGTATTTTCATATTTATATTTAATGTTTTATGGTAAAATGTTTTTAAATTTAGTTAACTAAAAAGTTATGTCAGGTTTTGGCTTTTCATGGCTTCCAACTTCACAAAGTATTGTCTATGTTATTTTATAATTACATACTTATTCATTAATTTATTTAAGTATATTTGGCCTCGCCACGTACGTAGGTAGTAGTTCTTCGCAGAAATGCAATGAAGCCAGAGGCAGCACTACCGCGTTGTCTAAAAGGTGCTGTAAAATACAAAAATATATGTTTCGGCATTTGAACAACGTTGACGGGTATTACGATATCCTCGCCGATATCCTTAGGATATTGAAAAAGGGTAAAATTCTTACTTAGGGGGAGGTGAAAAAGGACAAAAAAAAAACACATTGTATCTCAACAACAGTAGTAAACTGATTTCATGATGTTTGAATTGTTTCTAGAGGCTCAAATGATTTCTATAGAAAGTTGCACTCTCAATAACTTTTGATCTTCATATAAAATGGGTGGAATAAGTTTGGCATAAATTATTGTTTTGCTCAAATGATTTTTTAAAATCATTTAAATTGCTTCCTTATTGAAGTTCGACACTTTTTCTCTCTTTTTGGATTGTTGTAGCTTCTACTTGATGGAAATTCATTATAAATATATAATAAAAGAAGAAAATTTTACTAAAGAATTAAACTACATAAAACAAGTAGCCGTTAACAACGGTTATTCGGTTACTTTAATCAATAGTATCGTTAAGAAAAAACTTAGAAACAAGGCTATCTCAGAAATATACCCACGTTTTAAGGACAGAAATACCACTTTTAAATGCTTAACCCATTTCGGCAAACCAACGGAAAAAACTGGGGAAATTTTTAAATCAAAAAAATATCAACATAGCGTACAAGACTAACAATACTATAGGGAAATACCTTAAAAACTACAAACCACAAATCAATAAAGACAACAAATCAGGGGTTTATCAATTAACATGTGGGTCATGTCCTAAAACATACATCGGACAAACTGGACGTACGTTTAGACAAAGAATTACAGAACACGAAAAAAGTTTCATCCATAGAAAATCTAATTCAACATATGCTAATCATCTATTAACAGAAAATCACACATTTAACAAGAATTTCAAAATTTTACACACCCAACAAAAAGGTTTAAAACTAAACCTTTTAGAGACTATGCAAATAAATCGATTAAGGACTACAGGTACTTTACTCAACGACCAGGTAGATTTAAGCAATTCACCATTATTGAATTTATTCTCTTAACTCCAAATCTGTGTGGATTTTCCAATACTATCAATGTAATTTAATTAGGTGTATTATTATAATTAAGAAATTATATAAAACTGTGAATATTAAACCTAACTTGACAGTGTAAAATGTAGATCTGAAGAAGCTGCATCGACAGCGAAACGCGTCATCGCAATTTAAATAAACCAGTGGAAATTGACTAAAAACAGTCTTTTATTATATATTTACTTTTTCTCTCATTTTTAATGATGCGTTGTGATCATCAGTCCCGATTTTATTAAACTCGTTAAATAATTCCGATGTATTTGTCACCTTCAAGCTGTTTTCTTCCATAGAAAAAATATTTTTGCTATTCAAAAACTTGTGTTCTTGACAAGCAATCACTGCCATATACTTTTTCAATAATTTTAAATGTTTTTAAAACATTTGTGTTAAGTTTTGCATAAAATTGAATTACACCTATTTGGTCTATGTTAAAATTTTTACATGACAATTCTTGACCATAAAATAAAATACAGTATTACAGTTATTTGTTAATATTTCGAGCCAAAATTCAAAATAACCGGTCAAGTGCAAGTTGAACTTGCGCAATTAGTGTTCCGTATGTTGATTGCTTTTAAAATAAAAATTTTTGTTACGGAGGTATAAAATGATAGGTGACTTTATAAAACACACCTCAAATGAGTTTTCAACAATGTTTTTGTCCGGTCTTTACTGAAAACTTATGACCTTGAAATTTTTATTTTTTTTTTTATATACCAAATAAATTATTTATAATACACTTGTGATAATTTTCGCTAAATCTATACCCTGTGGAGAATATTCCAGAATATTTTCAAAATTTCTTGATCAGTACTTTTCGAGATAAGGGGGGGACAGCGATTTTTCGTGATTTTTTAAAAATAATACAAAGACAAGTGTGCACAAGTATCATATTTTATATATTTTTGAACTCGTGCTTTTCTAGGCTTTCATTTGACACCCCACTTTTCACTTTTGAATTTATCCCCCTAAAACTAACCCCTTAAGTTAAAATTTAACTTTCAAAACTACACGGCTCTGATGAGGCCATCAATTCCTATATTAGTACCAAATTTCAACTTTCTATATCAAATAGTTTCGGAGAAAATTGGGTCTTACAGACGGACGGACGGACGGACGAACACCGAAGTGATCTTATAAGTGTTCCGTACGGAACACTAATAAAAATCGATCAAGGATACAGCTTTAAAATGAAATATTACACTCACAGATAACGCCACTAGTTTATGATATTCAGCACCAGTCAAATTAATTGTTGATTTTTTTGAAACTCAAAACTGATATTTTTGGAAATTATTAAAGATTAATAGTTAATAATTAAAATAAAAATCTCCATATATTTTAAAAGGTGAGAAGTTTATTTATATAAAGTACTGTCAGTTTGTCTGATGGTATAATGGCTGTTTGCCAATAAAATAAAATATACAAGGTAATTTTTAAGCTGATGGGGTTTTAACATATTCCAGTATTCGCTAAAATAAACCACTTTCCTCATTACAACTTATATAAAAGATGACGGCTACTTTGATAGGTCATTGTAGTCTAAAATCTTTCTCCACGATACCATTAAAACTCTTTTTTCAATTTTGTTTACAGTTCTTTTTTTGAATTAAAAGAGACGAAATAATACTGCAAGGTCATCAAGTGATTTGGATTAACTCAATTTGTATCAGTCGAATACGATAATGATATTGGTACTGGGATTCTAACGGTACTTAGTATGTGCTGATGGTTCCATACCTGCTGGCTTAAGTGCTAGATCTAATTTTGTACAATCTTTCAAAACATTTTTATTGGTTACCGTTTTTTTGATTTTATTTATTTTTCTTTGGGTAATACACAGTATAACTTCAACTAAAATAATTATTTTTTGAAAAATTCATTGAAAATCAAGAATAAGTTTCTTACTTATTATATCCAAAGTTTTAAGTGAAAACTAATACAAGTCTTAGAATATATATTAACAAATAATTTTCTCAGTATATATTTAACAGCATTAAGTGGAACAGCAAAAAAACTTAAACATTTTAGAAAATAGAGAATTTAATGAACTATTTGTTCGATAAAATGAAAATACAAATAAATTGTTTTGCTAGAAATTCCCTTGAGAATTGCTAAGTGTGATCAGGAAAATCGATTGGTTAAATAATACTTCATTGTAATTTATTAAGATTGGGGAGGACAAAAAGTGACGTTCAATGTTCGACAGACATAATTTTAAAATCTGACCGTAGCACAGAATAATCACCATATATTATGAACGGATTCTAGAGAGTGATTACAAAATTAAGACGGGAGAACATATAAACGCAATAAAGTGTAATAAAGGTATTTAAAAGCCTGAACTTGGCCAAATAACAAATTCCAGCATTCTATAAGCACAACTTGCAATATTGTCTACAATAGTCTAGGAGGTAGTGAAAAAAAAAACGTCATTTTGTTATGAAAGGGCGATATAGCCTGATCAATGGATTTTTGCAGTCATGTGATGAACACGACGCGACGTTAAGAATATTCATACGATTCAATCGGCTGTCAATTCAGTGTCTGCAGTCTGAGTTTTAAATTACAATTTCAAAAGTCAAAATAGAATTTAAAATTTTTCATCCGGTTTGGTAATTAACGAAAACTACGTATATATTAAATGTGTATGATATGTAAATCTAACGTCTAATATCACCTGTTTGTATTTTTCAGGTTGCTATTAAATTATTTCGTGAGTAAATTTACGAGTACTTTATGAAGAGTTTACAATTGTTATCTATTAGTTATTTGAATTTTTGGGTAATGTTTGTAATGAAATTACAGTACACACTTAACACAGCTTTATCCAATTTACATATAAGGTATAAAGACAGTGAAAAGTTGCACCGTAAAGTAACCGTTGCATTTAATAAAATTTTTAAATAGAGAACTGAAATATAATACTTTTAAAAACAGAAAGATATTTCATGTCTAGGGTATAAAGTATGAATAGGACATATAAATTGCATAATCCAACTTTAATATGATTTATCAAATCAAACTAGTAGATAGATAGATAAGTCTATATTTGTCCCGCAAAATTTACAATGAATGTTGCCTAAGGGGCTTGGAACGTGTCAATAAGTAATATTTAAATTATTAATTGAACAATGACACTAATAGCTAGAAGTAGATTCTTCACTTCACTCTCGCTTTCATCATGCCCAACACGAATAATGATTTCTGGAATCTTTTCGATTATTACCTCACGATCATGCCACTGTTGAATCAGGTTTTCTGTATGTTGTATGCTGGCATGCCATACCTCTGGTGTACACTTTTCTAAGGCTCTATTCCACATTTGAAGTACTTGTTTTTCTCCATATTCCTCTTCACCAATGTGCCTGTTATAAAATGTTTTTGCAATTGCCCAAATCAGCTCGATTGCATTAAATTGACAGCGATAAGGAGGTAATCTCAACACTTCATGCCCATGCTCTTGAAAAATTTTATCAATTTGATATTCCTTTGATTTTTTTATGAGCTCTTACAATATCTAACAATTCTATCTTAAATATCTGTTTGTTATGAGGTAAACTATTCTTCTGTAACCCACTCGAGAATTTCTTCTTTTTTTCCGTACTGAAGATGGCTGTTTTTCTACTTCAACTAAATGGTATGAAACATTATCTATTATAATTATAAATGGTTCTTCTAAATTAGGAATTAACTGGTTTTTGACCCATTTCGTAAACATTTATTTCTCCATGATGTTCAAGTGACTTTGACTTGCTAGCAAATAGTAAATTGGCATTTTCCACAAAAACCTCACTGTGTCCAGCATGTAAAACAATAAACCTTTTACCATCAAATCCCTCAGGTTTACAAATACTTTTAATGTTGTCATCCTGCCATGAATACCTTTGACTGCTTTTCGAAAAAATCCATGTTTCGTCTATGAAAACAAGCTGAAGGGCAATGTGTGCATTTCTGTTTTCTATATACTTTATAAGAAAAGCTGCCCTCATTAAACAAATTCTTGGTGTCTCCATTAATGTTCGTCTGTAGCCATTTTTCTTAAATTTGAAACCCAAATCCAGAAGTTGTGTTCGAAGAGTTCCATAACTGACATTAATTATCTCTTTTTGTCGCAGTTCTTTACGTTAGTTGTTAATAGTAACATGTTTTTCTAAAAGTACAATATGATTTACTTTTGATTTCACCTAAACCGATAGATATTAATAGCTACTTACTTTGTGCATACATATCATATAATGTATTACGAATGTCCATTTTAGAACTTTCACTCAGATCATGGGTCTTAACTTGATTCCTTGGTAGTGATTTTCCAGGTGTTGAAAGCAACTCATTTTTATCACTACTAATTTAGATGCTCGCTACAGTTCTCGTACTAATCTGTAAAGCAGTAGCGACTCTCTGGAACCAGAATATTGTAAACACATTAAAAAGATATACTTATGTGATTTAATTACCTCTTGTACAGGATTAAGAGATATAATAGGACCCTTGTTATCCCTTTCCGATCTAAAATATGCTATTAATTTCGCCACAAAATCTCTTGCTTGACTATTCAAACGTTTTCCAGGCATTTTGGTGGCTTCATATGAAGAGTATTTGGTCAATATTCCACAAATATTAGAGCTTCGAACAAAACTACTTATTAGTTGGCAAGTATATTCCAAAATTCAATAATGAGATAGAAACAATAGTGACCGTTTGCCGTAAAAATTAAGGAAGTGCCTACTGCATGGTCCAATATACGTTGAATAAAAATTGCTGCACTGTTCACGTTTTTTGTGGGAAATCCTGGTTATGTTTGATTTTATGGTAAAACTTCTGTAACGCGGCTTTATTTATTTAAAAAAAAGTTGTTACAAACACCCTCTCTGGATATCACAAATTTCCCACACAAAACGTGGATGGTGTAGCAATTTTTCTTATGTCGACGTCTAATGAACCGTGCATTGCGCACTTCCAAAAATTAAACATAAATGTGACGTAATTTCAATCCGTCAAAGAATTATCGATTATTTTTATTGCCTATAAACTCGGCGGTACTGGCTTCTAAAACATGAAGCGATACCCAAATTCCAGGTAGTTCGCTGTCTTTCTTGCGTATGTACACATAACCGAGACAGATATTATAGCGAATGTCGTAAATAACTTCAGATGACAGAAGATCTACGTTTTTAAGTTTTTAAATATTCTCAACATGTTGACAAGAAAAATGGAATAGACGGATGTTTACACTATATTCAGACATTTATAACGTGCATGCAAAGAATCATTGATCGGACTATACTTCGTCGTTATCCAAAACCTGTTTAAATTATCTATATTAGCGTCTGGCTAGCTACGGCGGATGCGTTAGCTCAAAGGGTCATATGTAACTGCCAAAAAAAGAAGAGGTAAATACGTGATAATGTTAAAGGTATTTTGTTTTCTAATCCATGCTTAGCTACATTAGATATCTTATCGTAACGTTGCCAGATCAATATATAAATGCAAAACCTATGCCAGATCTATGTGAAGTCGCAAGGTCGGGAACCTCATTTACATTAGAATAACAAGGCTGATTTTTTTATGTGTTGTTCTACACTCACCAAATATGACTATCACTATAGGCCTAATTCTATCCAATGGTGTATGTAGGTCCTCCCCCTGAATCTTCATCTCAATCTATTTGCAGCTATTGTCATCCATCCAATGCCCGCAACCTTCTGTACATCATTCCGTCATCTTGTTTTTGGACGTCCAACGCTCCTTTTCTGTTCTCATGGTCTCCATTCTAATGTTTGCTTAGTCCATCGATTACACAGGGCAACAAAAAAATATTTTTGTTTTGGTGCCTGGGATTTTAGAGCTGATTTTAACTATATTTGGGACGCTAAATCTATACATGCAATCCGTTTTTCTCTATCAGCTCTACTTTTTTAGATACATCAACTTATCTACCAATGTGGTTTTTATTCAGTATATTCATTTATGAGAGTTCTAAAATTATTATATATTCATTAATGTAGGTACAATGGTTTTATTGTTAGTCTGTAATTGAGTAAATTCCAGGTAAATCTATAAATAGTGGAACCATTGCCTATCAGGTACCTGAACTGACCCTTTTAATCACCTAACTCGGGTAAGTCTCGTCAGTTTGTGCGTTCTTACTAATGAGAGTAGATCGAATTCGGCGTGTTATTTTATGTTAAGAAAAGAGTGTTTTTGTGTTATTGAACAGAATTAAAATGAGTTCAGGTTCCAGTTCAAGAAGAAGTTGTGTAAATCAACCTGATGTGTTTTGCTATATATGCGGAGAATACATGTTTCAACAAAACAGACAAACTATTACTGACTTTGTAAAGCGAGCGTATCTTGGATACTTTGGAGTTAAGCTTGGTGATCAAGACAAAACGTGGGCCCCGCATCTCGTATGTAAAACTTATACAGAGCATTTACGGCAGTGGACTACCGGGAAAAGAAAATGTCTAAAATTCGGCGTACCAATGGTTTGGAGAGAACCAAAAAACCACATCAATGATTGTTATTTCTGTTTAGTAAATACTAATGGAATCAATCGAAATAACCGCAGTAAGTGGACTTATCCCAATTTAGACTCGGCAATACGCCCTATCCCGCACTCAGATGAAATACGATTACAACATTTCATCAGCTACCACATATCTCTGATGACGAATATTTTCCCTCTGATCGCTCTTCTGATGCTAATAAAAGTTCTGATGCTAATGAAACTAACAGTGACTATGAGGGGACGTCATCAGTTCCTCAACGCTTCAATCAAAATGAATTAAATGATCTCACCAGGGATCTCAATTTATCGAAAAAAGCTTCTGAAGTACTGGCTTCTAGGTTGAACGACAAAAATTTACTGGAACAAGGAACCAAAATTACCTTTTACCGTACAAGAGAAAAAGATCTGCTACCATTCTTTTCTCAAGAAGACAATCTTGTATTTTGTCACGAAATTAGGGGACTCATGAAAGAAATGGGACTTTCTGAATATATTCCAGATGATTGGCGCCTATTTATTGACAGTTCAAAGCGAAGTTTAAAATGTGTCCTTCTACATAATGGGAATAAATATGGTTCAATACCACTAGCTCACTCGACGAAACTGAAAGAAGAATATAATACCATAGCTTTGGTCTTGCAGAAGATAAAGTATTACGAACATCAATGGATGATTTGTGTAGACTTAAAAACGGTAAACTTTCTTTTTGGGCAGCAAAGTGGTTACACGAAATATCCGTGTTTCTTGTGCCTCTGGGATAGTAGGGACAAAACACACCACTGGGTTAGAAAAGATTGGCCTCAGAGAGAAAACATGGACGTTGGGGAAAAGAATGTCATTAACGACGCTTTGGTTGAAAGAGAAAAAATCATACTTCCTCCGTTACATATAAAGTTGGGCTTAATGAAGCAATTTGTAAAGGCTCTTGATAAGAATGGGTCTTGTTTTGCATATATAGGGGTAAAAATGCATCAGTTGAGCACAGAAAAACTCAAAGCAGGGATATTTGACGGTCCACAAATAAGACAATTAATTAAGGATCCTGCCTTCATAAATTCAATGAATCAAGTTGAACGAGAAGCTTGGACATCATTTGTTGCAGTTGTAGAAAATTTTCTAGGCAAACATAAAGCTCAAAACTATGTTGAAATGTTTAACAAGATGCTTAATAGTTTCAAATCCTTAGGGTGCAATATGAGTATTAAAATACACTATTTACACAGCCACTTAGACCGTTTTCCAGAAAATTTAGGAAACATGAGTGAGGAACAAGGTGAAAGATTTCACCAAGATATTAAAGTTATGGAGGACCGCTACAAGGAAGATGGGACATGCACATGATGGCAGATTACTGCTGGAGTTTAAAAAGGGACTGTTTAATAAAACATTCAAGAATGTCGCGTAAAAGAAGCTTTCCAAGTGTTGAGTGACTATTTCATTTCTTCAATGTTTTTTTTTTGTTTGTAAGTACGACATAATATTGTATTTTGTATAACTAAAATAAAAATTTCGTATCTACTTTTGTTTACTACACTTACGGATTTGAGTTACAATAATGTAACTTATATTTCTCTAAAATTGTATATCTTAAAAATTTGAGCTCCTAGGTACAAATGAATACGTTATTTGAATTCAGGACATCAAATTGATATAGAATCAGCTCAAAAAACCTCGACACCAAAACAGCTGTTCCCCTGTGTTATCGGTTGTGCGTGCTACATGTCTAGCCCATTGCCACTTTCTTTCTGCTATGTGCTTTTTAATACTCTTTAATTTCGTTTGTTACCGTATCCGCTTGTTCTTATTTGGGATGGCTTTATCTTTGAACATATAACTTAATTTCCCGAATGCGCACCATCCAAGCCTGATTCTTCTTGAAATTTCATCCGAGATAGTGTGTCTTGTCGTAGTAATTTTTTGCCCCAGGTAACATCATTCTTAACAATCTCGAGAGCTGTTACTTCCAAATTTATAACTATGTTGTTATTAGTGGGGGGCGGGATAGAATATCTCCCCCGGTATGTTCTGCCTGTCGTAGGAGGCGACTTAAAGAACAACCTAGATGGTAGATGCCCAGATCCCACCAGCATCGCCCGGTGTGATACCATCACATCGGCTTAGGCTGCGTGAAGTTGCTTAACGTTTCGTGGCTATGCCGATGTCCCGGACCGTGGGACCAAATAGCATGATGAGGCACCTGTACACAAAAAATTCCGGAGTTAAAATAGCCCCCCTTTCGGATCTCCGGGTGGGGGCTGGTTCAGGGGCGTCGACATGCAGAGAACAGAATTTCAAAATGGAGTTTTGCAACATACGAGGTTTAAATTCGAACATAAATTCAGTGCACCAACACCTGCAATCAAATAAACCTCATGTACTCGCTCTCTGTGAAACTAAGGTCAGTTCATCGACCAGCACAGTAAACTATCTTTATCCTGGGTACGATTTCTATTCCCGATTTAGGTGTAACTTTGGAATCTGTCTTTATGTCAGAAGCGACCTCTCTTGCCAACGAGAAGAGGCTCTGGAGCCCCCCAATTTCGATGTTATGTGGTTAAAAATAACGACTCAACCAACCACAAGGTTCATCTGTATCCTCTATCGACCACCAAGTGATACTAACTTTAGAACACTTTTCGCTTCTCTTGCAGACACCATCGATCATTTACAAATTAACTATCCAAATGCCGAAATTGCCATCCTGGGCGACTTTAATGTCCACAACATCAACTGGCTTAAATATTCAAATACTACCGATGAACAAGGTCGTGAAGCCGAATCATTTTCAATCAGTTGTGGCTTGACTCAGCTTATTGATGAACCAACACGGATCCCTGATCGAGACGGAGAGTTCGCCAGTCTTCTTGATCTGTTTTTAACCACCAATCCGGAGATTTACACGGTCAGCGTAAATCCGCTGTTAGGTTCTTCCGACCATAGACTACTTTCGACATCGAGTATTCTACCAATCAGTGATAGAGAGGCGCCCAAACCGCGCAAGATTTGGCACTACAAATCTGCTAAATGGGAAGATCTCATGGAATATTTTCGAACTTTCCCTTGGTTGGACGTTTGTTTTCGATCCGACGACTCATCTGACTGCGCCAGGGAGGTTCCCGATGTTATTTTGGCCGGTATGGAGGCTTACATCCCTTTTTCGAAGAAATGCCCTTCCAACGGCAAGCCTTGGTTTGACCTAAAATGCAAAGAGGCTGTTGCTTCTAAACATCTTGCATACCGACAGTGGCGTGAAGATCCTAACACCATGAATCGTAACATCTTTGTTTGTGCCAGGAACAGATGCAAAGAAATTATCGACGAAACCAAGGAGGTACACAATCAACGGATTAGAAACAAACTTCTCGCTTGTCCCAGCAATTCCAGGCCCTTTTGGTCAGTCGCTAAGGCAGTTAGTCAAAATTTCACCAAATCCACCATACCACCACTCACACGGCCAGATAATTCTATTGCAACAAACACCTGTTGAGAAAGCGAACTTGTTGGTTGAACTCTTTGCTTCACATTCTACTGTCGATTTCCAAGGAAAAAACACCACCTACTATTCGCATAGTGCAGTCAAGGATGCCCGATATTGTCTTCAAACAGCGTATCATAAAACGTATTTTAATGAAGCTAGACACCAAAAAGGCTTCTGGCGCTGACGGAATACCTGCCATAGTTCTCAAGAACTGTGCAAGGGAACTAACACCAGTTTTCTGTAGACTTTTCAACCTATCCTACAGAAAGGGAATATTTCCTTCCTGCTGGAAATGTGCCACAGTTCAGCCGATACCTAAAAAAGGCAAGAAGACCTTGCCAAATAACTACCGACCAATCGCACTACTCTCAATAATATCGAAAGTCATGGAAAAGGCTATCAATCAGCATCTTCTAAAATATCTTGAAGGATTCAACATTATTAGTGATCACCAATATGGCTTTCGTAAAAATAGATCAACAGGAGATCTTCTGACTTATGTAACACATGTTTGGAACAACGCAATTGTACACTTTGGAGAATCTCGAGCGGTTGCTCTTGACATATCCAAGGCATTTGACCGTGTTTGGCATGATGGGCTGTTGGCTAAGTTACGTTCTTATGGTATGTCTGAAAAGTTCTGTTTGTGGCTCTCCTGTTTCCTCAAAGAGCGTTCTTTACGAGTGGCAGTCGACGGATTTCTTTCTAACACCTTCACTATCAACGCCGGTGTGCCCCAAGGTTCCATACTATCTCCTACTCTCTTCCTTATTTATATTAACGATCTGCTGGAAAAGACCGAGAATCCAATCTACAGCTTTGCAGATGACAGTACACTTATCTCTTCATTCACTTTGAATGCTCGGACATCGACTACTCAGACGAATATCCGCAGACAGCAGGAAGTCATTCAACTTAACAAAGACCTGGAAGAAATTCTATCTTGGGGTGACAGTAACCAAGTGGAATTTAACGCTAAAAAAACCCAGGCGGCAGTTTTTTCTAAAAAAGTTAACGTTGCAGAACCCGACATAGTTATGTCGGGGCACTCCATCCCTCTAACATCGTCACTCAATCTGTTAGGCGTTAATTTGGGAGCAAATATGTCCTGGCATGAACATGTTGCAGGCATAGCAAGGAGAGCTCAAAAGTTGGGAATATTGTTTCGAACCAGAAAGCTTTACACTCCACAACAACTGTTAATTCTTTACAAAGCTCAAATTCGACCAACTATGGAATACTGCTCCCATGTTTGGAGCTCCGCTCCCAAACATACACTGCATTTGGTGGATTCTATCCAGAGAAGAGCTGTTCGTCTGATTGGACATCCGAAACTGACCGACGGCCTTGATTCGCTGGAACATCGAAGAATGGTTGGCGACTTGAGCCTATTCTACAAGTACTTTCATGGAAAGTGTTCGAAGGATGTGGCCCGCTTAATTCCTCCCAGAGCGGTGCATGTTAGGAGTACACGTCGCGCTAATACTTCACATTCGTATGAGGTTCAGCTTGTTACTCCTCGTACAACGCTTTTCAAGCAGTCTTTTATATGGAGAACATCATACCTTTGGAATAGTTTGCCCAGGACTGTGTTTCCCATCGAATACAACCTACAGCGATTCAAGAACAACGTGAATCGCTTTCTCCTCACACGTGTAGCTCCTGTAGCGCTTTAGGGACTTCCCTATAGCACGTGTGCTAGACCCATAAAAAAAAAAAAAAATAGTATTGGTTAATATTTTTGTCTTACTTTTATTCATCTTAAGATCAATTGTTTTTCAGTGATAATTTAACTGATTAATCATTTCTTGTAACTCATGTGGATTACTACTGATGACTACAATATCATTGGCGAACCCTAAATGACTCAAATACACACCATCTATCTTTAGGCCTTTCTTTGTCCAATCTAGTTGACGGAATACGTCTTCTAGAGCTGTAATAAATACCTTAGGAGAGATAGTATCTCCCTGTTTTATGCCTCTTCCTATACGTATTTGTTCTGTACTAGGTTTTCTGTAAATCTTTGCGTTTTCATATATATTTTTGAGTAGGGCAGTGAATCTAGAATCAATTCTACAATTGTTCAAGCCGTTGATGATTGCCCACATTTCGACAGAATCAAAAGCCTTCTCATAGTCTATGAAAATAAAGTTCGAGATTGTATTCATTGCTCTTCTCTAGGATATTTCTCATTGTCTGTAAGCGGTCGCATGTGCTATAGCTGGATCTAAAACCAGCCTGTTTGCATGGCTGGTAGGAATCTAACTTATTTTTTAATCTGTTGGAGATGATTTTAGTCAAAAGTTTATAAATATGATATAGTAAATTAATCGGGCGGTGATTGTCCAACTTTCTGATACTCCCTTTTTGTGTAGAAGTATTATAGCCTGACCCAAAATATAAGATCCTGATTTTTGCGGTTTTAAGTGGGCAATATTAAAATTCTCTTCTTTTGTTTATGATAGGTTGCAGAGATGGACTTAAGAATTTTATTCATTAATGCAAATAAGTAAAATTATAAGTGTTTTTGGAGATGTTTATTTATAGATGTATGTAAAAACAAATGGATAAGAAGTACAAAAATACAGTTTGAATGAATGGGGTTTACAAGATGGGACATATTGTATAAATAAAAATATATTTTAACTTAAGCCTAATTCGGTTTCACTATCACTGTCATCAGCTGAGGTAATTATTAGTGGTTTTATATTATTTACATAAATATATGAATCTTCAACTTTAACAACGTGCTGAATGGAATTCTTCCAGCTTTCACAAGGTTTATCATTTATAACTTTTTTTACTAATTCAACCAGTGACACGCTTAAAGTAGTTGTGCCCTTATTCTTGATTTACCTTGATGCCAAATATGTTCAATTGGATTAACTCACAATAATTCGGAGGAAGCCGCAAAACAGTGTGTCCCATTTTCTCAGCCATACTATCACAAACATACTTCTTTTTCCAAATTTATAGTCTTTCGAAACTTCCAAAAGATCACTTTTTATATAATTAAATTCAAAATAAATGTCATTTTTTAACATATATTCCTGTATTTCCGATTTAGTGTTGGCTGCATTAGGAACCTTATTTAGTAGGCGACTATGGTAACTTGCATTGTCCATAACTATAACATCTCTTCGGGAATATTTGACAAAAGGGAATTTTGAAACGAATTTTCAAAATTCTGCGGTCATGTCTTCGTGATAGTCCAAACTAGAATCTTTTATGTTTTTTGCAGATAATAGTAAACAATTTGAAACCTAGCCCTTTTCAAATTCAGCATGCAAAATTGTTATTCGTTTATCTTTATTTGAAGGTGCGTTAGTCTGACATTTTGTACTGCTTTCAACCCATCCTTTTTGCACATTGTCATGGGTATCGAACCATGTTTCGTCAAGGTAAATTATTGGCCAATTCTCTGATCAATACTTTTTAATTTCTTGTAAATAAGTATGTCGCAAGATTCGTAATATTTGTGACTCCATCACTACTTGCCTCTTATTGATTTTTTGGAACGTGAATCCCATTCTTAAGAGAATTCTGTGAAGGGTTGATCGGCCACAATGTATATTGGTCCCGTCCTGCACGAGTCTTAATTTTATTTTGTCTAGTGTCGGCACCAACTGCTCTTCATACATAGTATATATTTTTCCCCTGATGACGTCTTTTTCACAATCGTCTACATGATGCATTTGAAAATTTTTTCCATTTTTTTCTGTTGCTGAGTGATGGTTTTCCTACAATACCCTTAATCGTAGAAATTGGGGTTTTTGTTAATTCACTGGTTTCTTGCAAAGCACTTTGTTTATTCAAATTTCTTTTTACCAAAGAGTCGTAAACATTTTTCACTATTTGTTTAGCGTCAAATGATAAATATTTTCTCTTGAGATAGCCGCTATTGAAATTTTCCCACGGACGCCACATAATTAAAATAGAACCGTTACGTTATAAGTTGTAAGTAAAACTAAAAATAAAAAATAATAAAAAGTATCTTTCGAATCTTAATGGGGACCTGTTGTCATTAGGCCTATATTATCAAATACTTAAAGGGCTCCAAACCGGGTTGCCAGGTAGTAAATATATAGGTAAAAATAGATCCAATATTATTCCAGATGCAAGTGAGGGCGGTATAAAAAACAGGTAAAATAAAAATACGTTTATCGTAATACCTGGCAACTATGCACAAAACCTTAATAGGGCCGTTTGTTGCCCCACTGAAAATGCAAAAAGGTATTTTGCCAGTTTCTAGACACATGTTGAATAGTTTTACCATTTCTTGTTTTAAGTCCTCTCCAGCCTCCAATAGCATTTCCGATAAAATACCATTAGGGCCTGCTGCTTTATTACGCCTCACTTCCTTCAGTGCATTATTGACCTCCTCTACATAACCGGCCAAGTGCCAGTCGAACTTGCGCAATTAGTGTTCGTACGTTGATTGCTTTCGAAATAAAAATTTTTAATACGGAGATATAACATAATCAGTGACTTCTCAAAACACGCTCCAAATAGTTTTCAACAAAGTTTTTTTCCGATCTTTAATGAAAACTGATGACTTTGAAGTTTTTATGTTATTATATACTACACACACTCTGTGAAGAATATTCCAGAATTTTTTCAGCAGTACTTTTCGAGATGGGGGAGACAACGATTTTTGCAATCTTTTAAAAAATAATACAAAAAAAAGTGTGCGCAAGTATTACATTATATGTATTTTTAAACTAGTATTTTTACAAGATTTCTTTTGACACCCCACTCGATGACCTGGAAAAAAATAATTTTTTCACCCCCCAAAATTAACCCCTTAAGTCAAAATTTAACTTTCAAAACTACACGACGCTGATCATGCTATCAGTTCCTATATTAGTGTCAAATTTTAACTTTCTATGTCAAATAGTTTCGGAGAAAATCAGGTGTGACAGACAGACAGATAGACGGACAGGTAACGAAGTGATCTTATAAGTGTTCTGTACGGAACACTAAAAATAAACACGCGAGCGGTGTGTAAAAAAAAAAACATAATATGCGCGCAGCGTCGGGCCACTTAAAGATTAAACGGGCGACTGCGGGTTGCGCGGAGCGTATATTGTATGTCAGCTTCCAGGTAGCTCCATAACAATGAATATTTCCCTCGCCTATTGCAAGTGTAGGCCTTGGAAGTTTCACAATACATACAACATGACAACCGGAAACTATGTTCAGTTTCGTTTACCGGAGATCTTGAATAACTTAAAAATGCACGGTACCGGCAACTGTTGTGGTTTTTCTATTTTCCGAATTGAATTGAATAGCAAGCTATATGAAGATTATTAAAAATAAAAATATTTTTTTAATTTTCTGTGGGCTTTAGTATTAGTACGTACAATAAGATGAACATTTAAGGGTAAATTATCTAAATCTACTATTTTCATCGTAATATGCATCAAAGGAATTGAAGGCTGTCAAGTTTGACATCGTCTGGCGGTGTATAATCAAAGTGATATCGGTTAGTGAGTATAGAGCAACATATGAAAAAATCAGCCTTGTCATTGTTAGGTAAATGAGGTCCCCCACTTTGCGACATCACTAGGTCTGGCAGAGGTTTTATAACTATATATTGATTTGACAACGTTTCTATAAGATAATTAATGTAAGTAAATATGGATTAGAAAACAAAATACTTTTAACATTATCACATAATACGTAGGTTGAAAAGTTTTTGGTCTGACACATAGATTTCTCCCTTTTCAAAAAATCCATATTTTTAGGCAGTACCAACTTTCAAACGATACGTGCCAAACTTCATGACATTTCGACGATTAGTTTACAAGTTACAGTAGTTTTAGTAACGCTTATTTTGATATTTTCAAAACAATGGAAAAATCGAATTTCGTATGTTGATCAAACACTGTTTTTTGATGGGAAAAAAATTACCATTTAAGCAAATCACTCATGATTTACTGGTATGATGAATTTAAACGCGGTCGTCAGATACAAATGATGCTGAACGCTCTCGATACCCAAATGAGGCGGTTATAAAGTAAAGTGAAATTGCGTGAGATAGTTGACACCCTAAAGATATCAAAAGAACGTGTTGGTCATATTTTGCTTAAACATTTGGGCATGAGAAAGCTCTATTTGAAATGGGTACCGCGTTTGCTCACAGTGAACCAAAAATGACAACGTGTTGATGATTCTAAGCGCTGTTTGGAACGAATCAAAAAGGATTTTTTCATGCGATATGTGACAATGGATGAAACATGAATCCATCACTACACACCGGAATCAAATCGGCAGTAAGCTGAGTGGACAGCATCCGGTGAAAGTCGCTCGAAGTGACCAAAGACACAACAATCGGCTGGGAAGGTTTTGGCCTCTGAATTTTGGGATGCGCGTGGAATAATTTTCATCGACTATGCTGAGAAGGGAAAAACCATCAAAAGCGAATACTATATAAAGTTATTGGTGCGTTTTAAGGCAGAGATCGCAAAGAAACGGCCCCAAATGAACAAGAAAAAAGTACTCTTTCATCAAGACAATGCACCGTGTCACAAGTCAATGGTTACGATGGCAAAATTGCATGAATTGAAGTTCGAATTGCTTCCTCATATTCTCCAGATTTGGCCCCCAGCGACTATTATCTATTCGCAAACCTCGAAAAAATGCTCGCCGGAAAGAGACTTGGCTCCAGTGAAGAAGTTATCGCAGAAACTGAGGCCTATTTTGAAGGTAAAGACAAATCCTTCTACAAGAAAGGTATAGAAATGTTAGAAAATCGTTGAACTGATTGTATGGCTCTTGAAGGAGACTATATTGATGAATAAAGTCGAATTTTGTAAAAAAAATGTGTTTTAAATAGCTAGACCAAAACCTTTTCAGCTGACGTGTTATTTACCTATTGTTTTTTTGGTAGTTATATATGACTCTTTGAGCTAACGCAACCGCCGTAGCTAGCCAGACGCTAACATAAATAACTTAAACCGGTTTTGGGTAACGACGAAGTACCGACCTTTCAAAACAAAATGACGTGTTTTTTTTTCACTGCCCCCTACTCTATATGGACATCGAACAATAATTTCACATCACAGAGAACTCCGAAGATTTCGCCTGACTCCCTCTCTTTCTTTAAAAATCATTCACCAATATTATACGTGTACATGTGCGAACACCTATTTAAGTTAACGAGAACACTATTTTCTTGACAGTGAATATGAAATCTGTTGAGGTCAGATTGCAGATCATCACAGTCGCTCGCAGTAGCTTTTGTAGTCTTTATTCTATTGGGAGAAATTGGGAATGTTGAAACCATGTTTCAATATCTTCTAGTCAAATGATCAAATATCAGTTGTCACTGATATATTGTGGTACATCGGATGTGGAAGTGAAAACATCTAATCTGGCCCCGAATTATTTTTTTAGTGAGAACCATAATAAGTAATTTAATATCTAACTTTAGAAATTCCCTGTGGTGTGTGGATAGTAAAATTTAAATTTCATCTCAAGGTTTATTAATGAAATGAAAAATATAGTTACCTTAAAACGGCATTAAAATTGTAAATTCTTGATATTATAGTTTAGAGGATATTTATATTTAAAAAATCTATATATACAAATAATAAATCTATGTAAATTTATAAATTTATCTTACCCCGACTTCCAATGAATTGGTTCAATCAATCTAAGCGACTCGTGCCCTCTGAAAAAAACAATAAATTGTAATAAGATGGATCTTCCGAATTCATTTAATAAAGTGTTTGAAAAATTGGCTTGTCAAGGAATTTATAGAAAATGTTGGATTTCATGTTTTTAAATAAGCTAAAAAGTATGTAAATTTTAAGGATTTTCCTGGGAAAATGGCTTTTTTATGGACGATATCATCTTTAAATTACCTGACTATAAAATCGTTTTTTTTATTTGCATACCGACCGAAAACGAACTTTCCCAAAATAGAAGAAAAAGTAGCGCAAGCTGTTGGACCTTTTTGTTGTCGACGAACGGTCGGAAAATACATTTTTGAAGAGGTAGCCGCGAATGGCTTTTGCATTAAGCTTGACACAAATTTTACAAGAAAGAATCAATAGGTTTAAAAACCATACTCTGATGGATACTTAATCCATATTCAAGTATATCAGAGGTCGTGAGGATGAGAAAAATTGGATTGTCCGAAAACTGGTCTCAACGATGTTAACAGTCAATAAGTATGTGATTAGAACAAAAAAAAACGGAATTGTTCATGGGATTGATTAATATTGAATTAGGGGAAACCACAACAAATTATTCATAACATTTGGACTGAATTGATGAACTATCTTATTGTTTAGCCACTGTAAAGCAGTCTTTAAGTAAGAATCAAGTTAGATCACCCGTCGCGTTTCCCTCGTTTAGTCCTTTTTTTTCCTCCGGCTTCATTTGCCAATGAAAGGCAAATAATATAACACAGCGTAAAATGTTAAAGCTGCAGTGAATAATACCCCCAACAATATCCCATCCCAGACTGACATACAAACTTTGTTTAGTGAATTAATTGACCATCTTAAAAGGTATATGAAAGCTGAGGGACATCATATCGAATGAAATAAATGATTTAAACAATTGTAATTGACCTGTGTTATTTTTTATACTAAAGTTCTTTTTATTTTTCGACAGACGGATTATCATATAATAAAGCTGAAAAATAAGTAAATAACAATCTTTCTTCATTCAATATGACTAAGTTTGAGTACATACCTAGTTATTTTATTATTAAACTGGATAGGATACATAATTGTAACAGGGTTATTTTCTTAGGTTTTTGATATATTTGATTGAAACAAAAAAAAATTAAAAAGAAGAGTTTTAAAAAAAATTGCAGGAGATTCATACGTCATAACTAGGCTTTGTGTATATAAATATTCAGGAAAAGCGACTAAGTAGTGTTGGTTAATTTTACTGGTACAGGTTTGGCACTTGTGGTTGAAAAATAAACCTCGTCGTGGATCAAATTAAAAACTACGTACTCCGGAGGGATTTGGAAGATAAAGCAACCTTTACTGCCTTTCTGAATTGCCGTAGCACTAACTGCCGCATGATGGGTACGTTACTGGACAGTTAGCATTGTCAAGTAGTTTGACGTTATCCCAGATAAATAAAAACTTGCTTTGGACTTCAGATTTTTTTTTGAAGGAATATTAAATTTAAAGTAAAAACGAAAACTTGCTTTGAACTTTAGTTTTCTTTTGAGGAAATATTAAATTTAAAGTGTCATATTTGTAATTATATAAATATTTTCTCCAGATATTTTTAAATTCATGTTTAACATGACATTTATTAAGTAATTTTTTTATTAACGAGTAATATTGTAGAGCATACTATTTGAATTTTCATACGTTACCCCGTCTAGCTTATAACCGCCCCCTCGTATATAATGGTAAACGAAAAGAATGAAAAGGGAACTTGTCGATAGTTTCTATGAAGTTGGTAACAGTAGGGTGTTAAGACAAGGGCATATTAACTGCGGCTATTCGACATTATACTCAAAGCCAAGGCCAAGTAGTTTGTTATTTCCAACTAATTTATAATTTCTTTTAACATTTTATTTTGGGCTGTCCTTTATCATGTACTGGTCAGATAGTACCATATATGTGAGGTGTACGTCGTCACAACTTTTAATTTGAACCTTTAAAGGTATAGTATTTTTCAAGATCTAAGAAAGTGATTTGGCAAATTGATGCAATAAAAACATCAAACAATCTTTAGGATTTTCGCACGTACCTGGCCGTAACAGGGCCGTAATTGATATATATATACATAATATACATATATATATATATATATATATATATATATATATATATATATATATATATATATATATATATACCTCCCTTTTAATCTAACATTTTATTGGCTCCTTCGTGTTTATAAATATAAAGAATATTCTTCATTATATTATTATATTAAAATGGTGTGTATTATAAAGTTCAATAGTGTCTTCAAATGTCCGAAACCCTTTCCATCAGAAGACGCAAAATGTTTGCCGGTTGAGGCAAAGTGATAGTTAAAAGTGCTTATTGAAAGTTAATGGAGCGAGGCCACGAAAAGTACTTTTCATTGATGGAGGCATCAGGTTTAACAAGCATCCCTAAAAGTACAGTTTGGAAAATTATAAATAATTCGATAGAGCCTAAAAAGACACGAAAAGAGATGTGTCGAAATGTACTGATTTCTGTCAAGAAGACTTAATCCACCGCAAAATTTATGAAATGTATGCAGAACAAAAAAGTTCCTACGTTATTGTCACTTTCACGGCGGCTGTCAGAGGATAGTTGTGACATAAAATGTCCCACTACAACTTTATGGCGTATTCTACGCCGTTTAGGGTTTTTGTTCAAAAAAATAGACAAAAGACAAGTTATAATGGAATCACGACGCTTACAACAACTCAGAATGGAATATCTTGAAAAAATAAATACAGCTAGATCGGAAAATCGACGATATCTACCTCGATGAGACTTGGTATGACACCCACGACACACCTAGTAAAGGATGGATTGATAAATCCAAAAAATGCCACATCAAAGCTTCGTCAAATAAAGGTAAAAAAATAATTATTTTACATGCGGGGTCAGAAGAGGGCTGGATACCAGAATGTCTATTTCTAGCAGCCAAGAATATTTCAGATTCCAGCTTGGATTATTAGTGTGATACAACCGCTGAAGTTTTTGAAGATTGGCTTCAAATCAAATTAATGCCGAATATACCACCGAACAGCTGTATTGTGATGGATAATGCATACTATCATAGTCGCCAAATGAATAAGGTACCAAGTTTGACCAGTAGAAAAGGGAAATACAAGCGTTTTTGTGCGAACCTGACATACATTTCCATGAAAGTTATACAGTTAAACAATTGTTAGAAGCTTTAAAAAGTTACAATTTTTCAAAGGAATATGTTTGTGATAAAATTGTAAAGGAAGCAGGACACGAAATAATTCGGCTTCCACCATATTATTGTATCTTTAATACGATCGAGTTGATATGGCACAAAATAAAGTCTAATATACGTGCTCACAATAACACACCCACTTTAAACAGTAGATAAAGATAGAAGTCATAAATGTAACCGTTGAAAACTGGAGAAACTGTATTCAACACGTCAAAAAAATTGAAAACTCATATAGATGTATGTACATAAATATAAATAGTTTAGAACCTGTAAAAAAACTTATTATTGATTTTTAAGATAGTAGCGATAGCGAAATTGAACTAGATATTAATTAATAACTAAAATTGTAACAAATGTACGCGAGGACACTGTACACTGTTTTAATATATTTGTCTAATTACTATATTGTGTATTATTCAGTACATAAAATATTAAAATTCAACTGTCTTATTACAATAAAATCTTAAACCCAACAATTATACAATCAGGTCCACTGCGGCCCTGCACGATGCCTTGTCATTAAATAACCATAAATTAATCACTTTCGAATCTTGTTGAATTTTGAATGGGTATAGGTAGCTAAGTCACTTTCTTAGATCGTGAAAAATACTATACCCTTTAGTGATCTGTATTTTGATTATTATACACTTTCGTCATAAATCTTAGACGGCATTATCATTTTGATCCAAAATTCTTCTCTTTTATTCCTAAAAAATAACAACTAAAATTTATTGTTTTATAACTTATAATTTTAAATTATCTTTTTATTATTGGCGAGTAATAAACTTCCGTATTAGTATAGAAGCAGCTTAAACTTTTTTTTTTTATTTTTCCTCGCCCTCCACCAGCTTGGTTAGTTATTTATTTGAGCCATATTTCTTTTAAGGACTAGTTAAATTTAACAATAAGAAACTGAAAAAATTCAGCTACAATCGGTCCTTGTTTGGCGGAGTGGCCTGTTCGGCTGCAGCTCCTGACAATTTTAATTTTATTTACAATTCCTCTCACACCAGCAGAATTGGTCGATACACCTAGTTGCTGTTTTCTTTAGGTTAGGCTGGAGCTGGAGTAAACCAGTTTTACTTATCATATATTAGAGGTGCTTTCCAGCAATACAAGTTGTACAAAACGTTATCGAACACTTTGATAAATATCAAGTTTCGTATAACAAATTAGAATAATAGGATCTGGGGTTTAAAACAAAATATTTCCTTTTACTTTTCATACTTTTTGGCTCAAGTAAAAACCATAGACTACGGAAAAACATTAAAAAATGTAACATTCATCTTACATTTTTGATTCCCATCATAATAGATCAATGTTATAGCTTATATTCAACAAAAAAACTATTCGGTGATTGCAAAAGTTCGTGCCCGTTAAGAAACCAAATTAAATATAACACGTTTTCATGAAAAATAGTATTTAGTACTCTAAAATGTACTCTCCATTAATTTCTATAACTGTCTCCCATCGTTTTACAAGTTTTTGAATTCTCTCTTTGTAGAAACTGCTTAGTTTTTCTTCAAAGAAAGTCGCAAGGTAGTTTTTGATTTCTTTCATAGAATCAAGAAGGGGCAAGGTCAGGGGAATATGGCGGGCACTGGAGGATTTCCCATTTTAACTCGCTAAGTTTTTACAGTGTCTGTTGAGTGACTTGTGTCTAGTGTCATGGTGAAAGATGATGCCTTTTCGATTTACCAAATTTGGAGGTTTTGCTTGGATTTTAACACTGAGTTGGGGGAGTTAATCACAGTACTTCTCCATAGTAAAAAAATATTCCTCTGCAATCCCACCAGATACATAACACCACTTTCATTGGATGCAATTTAGCCTTTGCCATAGATTCTGCTCTTTCACTTCCATGCTTCCAGTTTATTTTTTTTTTCTTATGTTGTTATACATAACCCATTTTTCAGATCCAGTTATGACTTGATCCAAGAAAGGTTCGTCTGTTGACGCGGGAGGAGAGAAATGGCTGTAGAAACACGGTTCAGTTTGTTCTGTCAAAACGTGCGGAAGCCATATATCGAGTTTCGAAGTGTATCCAAGTTACTTTAAAAGACGAAATGCAGTTGAATTGACAACATTCAGTCTCTCAGCAATCTCTTTATTGGTAATCCGTCGATTATTATTTACTAGGTCACGGATAAAGTCATCACTTTTTAACTGTCCCAAGAGTAGGAGCACAATCCAAATAAACGTCTTGAATATTTTTTGTTGCAGTTTCAACACTCACTCCCTTTTTAAATTCATATAACATAACATGATGAAAATGTAACTTTTCATTTTCGATTTTGAACCTTAACTTTGCACACAAATTATCTTAATTAACTTTTTTAAGGTTATGTCAACTCACAATGCATTTATATAACTGTCCGTTAATAACATGATTATAAAAGAAACATTAGCACAGTCAAAAGTGCATGCTTCTGCTATCTATGAAAATAGGGCACGAACTTTTGCAATAACCCCATAGTAACTTTTTATTTTGTTTTTGTTTACTACGGTGGAAGAACGTTTCATGCAGTTAAATTTTTTCCATTTTTCTATATATTGTTGGTAAGTACAATACATAATATTGTTTATGTACTGTACAGGGTGAGTCAACGATAGAGTAAAGTTCACTATCTCATTTGTTTCGGGAATGAAGAAAAAAAAGTTAAATACAATAGTTTTAGAGAATGTTAAGGTGCACAGTTTAAAATTATTTTTGAGTATACAGGGTACTTCAAAAAAGTGTGGCCGATGTAATATATGTTTTTTTAAATAGAACATCCTATTTTTCTAATTTATTTTTAAATTCTGCATACAATTTTATAACTTTTTTGTTAACAATGTTATATACTTGAATCTAGTAGTTTTTCTAATATTTCAATTTTTTAAAAAATACTAGTTTTCAGTTTTGTAAAAAATTGCCAGTAGCGTCATTGTTTGTGAAGGTGGAATACTCATGATTAGTACGAGCGTTCCATAGAAATGAAAAAAAAGATATATGTAAAGAAATTTCAGTTAGATGCTACAGGGTGTTCAAAATAAATTTATGCATTTCGACTATTCTCAATTGAAAAATTTCAAATTTTTTAAATGGCACACCCTGTATATTATTATTTTTTCTGATAGATTTTACAAAACCTTTCAACTTTTAACAATTATATCATATACCTATTTCTAATAGGTTTCGATTTATTTTGATTTTTTAAATTTTTACCCTTGTTTTTAATACACTTACGCTATAACATCATAGTTGCCAAGACAAAACAAAAATGTAGGCATTGTCAAATTTTGACATGTCGATTAAGCAAGTAAAAATAGTTTAATTTGTTGTAGTAAGTAACGTATAATGGTAATAGTTATGGATACTACTCAGTATATATCACCACTACACCAAACACTTTATTTTTGCACTCGACGCGCGTTTCGCTAACCATGTTAGCTTCATCAGGAGCGATGATTGATCAATCATCGCTCCTGATGAAGCTAACATGGTTAGCGAAACGCGCGTCGAGTGAAAAAAAAATAAAGTGTTTGGTGTAGTGGTGATATATACTGAGTAGTATCATTGTGCCAAAGATTCCACATTCCCAACTTAATAGTTATGGATTTTCATAAAAATGAATTAATTGATATGGTTTATATACTGGGCGAGACGGGAAAAAATTATCTTTTGGCAGTAAGGCTTTACGGAGCGAAGTACCCTAATAGACGTATACCATCTAGAAAATCTTTTCAGTGCTTAAGGAGCGGTTTGGTGGTACCGGTAGTGTTGAGTATACGAAACGGAAAGTAGTAAACCAGAATTCTACCAATGAGGAAAAAGAAATTGATATTTTATTTCATGTTGAAGATAATCCCCAGGACAGCAGCCGTCAACTAGCTGACTTATCTGACACATCCCAATCTACGGCTAATCGCAGCACGAGAAAATACAAATGTCATCCCTTTCATATGGAACTACACCAAGAACTTCAACACCGTGATTTTAAACGACGAGTAACGTTTTGTCCCCCTGAATGGAGCAATAGAGGTCGTTCCAATTTTTTTTGATGAAGCTACTTTTCGCAGTAATAGAGCAGTTAACAGCCATAACATGCATTATTATTCAACAGTTAATCCATTTTGGGTCCAGGAAGTTCAAAACCAAAACTATTGGTCGCTTAATGTATGATATGGAATATTAAATTTTCGAATTATTGGTCCATATTTTTTCCGCCAACAGCTTAACGGGCCTAGATATCTAAATTTTTTGCAAAACGAATTACCCCAGTTTCTTGAAGAAGTTGATAACTTTAAAAGGGAACAAATGTGGATTTAACAAGACGGAGCTCCTGCTCATTACCACCGGAATTTCTAAACCATCGTTACCCACAAAAATGGATCGGTAGGGATGGATTCATTCAGGCTGGGGCTACATTAAAGATCGTGTTTATGTGAATCTCCCTGCAACACTAGTAGATATGGAAAATAGGATACGGGATGCGTGCAGGACAATAGCGCCCTTTATGCTAAGGAAAGTGAAGGAAAATATAATAAAACGACTAAACATGTGTATTCGAGTAGACGGGCATATTTTTGAACATTTATTAAGTCATAATAGTTAATCATTAGATAAATTAAACTATATTAAAATTATTATTAACTATTCGTCTATGTTTTCATAATAGCGTAAGTGTATTAAAAACAAGGGTAAAAATTGAAAAATTGAAAATAAATCGAAAACTATTAGAAATAGGTATGTGACATACAAAATAAAAGTTGGAGGGTTTTGTAAAATCTATCAGAAAAAATAATAATGTATTTAAAATATTTGAGATTTTTTCAATTTAAAATAATCGAAATGCATAAATTTATTTTGAACACCCTGTAGCATCTATTCAAATTTCTTTACATATATCTTTTTTTTTCATCTCTGTAGAACGCTCGTACCAATTATGAGTTTCCATCTTCAGAAACAATGGCGCTACTGGCAATTTTTTTACAAAACTGAAAACTAGTATTTTTTTTTTTAAATTTAAATATTAGAAAAAACTACTAGGTTTAGGTATATAACATTATTAATCGAAAAGTTATAAAATTTTACGCAGAATTTAACAATAAAATAGAAAATAGGATGTTCCGTTTAAAAAAATATATGTTATATCGGCCACACTTGTATACCCAAAAATAATTTTAAACTGTGCACCTTAACATTCCCTAAAACTATTGTATTTAGCATTTTTTCGTCATTCCTGCCACAAATGAGATAATGAACTTTACTCTATCGTTGACTCACCCTGCACATATAAAAGATAATTAATGATAGGTTATCAACCTGTATGGATCTATAATGTGCTTCAACTTACTTTATACCTCCCTAGTGCAGGTACATATTCTACATTTACTAATGTCAAAATCACATTTAGGATATATCATCTGATATATCATCTGCTTTATTAAACTTTATAACTCACCCAAACATGTCGATAATTATTCATTACCTTCTGGGAGCTCTTGCTCTCGAAACCGATGGGATTTGCATGTTCCTGGAAAAATAAATAATGCAATAGTCCGGGAAAAAGTGATTAAAGATCTTCCGATGAATGTAACTCTTTCAGAAGATTGGTTTAGCCTGTTTAAGCACAGCGTATTGTTTTTGGAGTATTTTGCAGGTACGTACTGGTGCTTTACCTACACAACACGAAAAGTACCAGTTGTTGCTTTAATAAAATCATGCTTAGAAAGCATTTTCATTGCTATATGAGGGTTTTGTGGTTGTGCACAGGTAAAAAATTTGCATTAGTGTTCAAAGACTTTTACCGAATGTCAAGTTGTACCCAATAAATTATTGTTCCCGAAATATTTTTCGGGAACACATGGTCATTTTTTTATATTTAAGAGGATTTCCTTGGTACTATTTTTTATTACGGTGTCACAATTTGTAAAATTACGTTTTTTTGATGTTACAACTTCTACATCCTCCTTAACTGATAATTTTTTTTATATAGGCCTAGGATAAATAATAAAAAAGAAAAGATATTTTTCAAAACAAATTTAGAAGTTTTGGGATGGCTTGAAAAAGCAACTATTTCGGGAGCATCTTTGAAAGAAAATTTAAAAGAAAAACAAAATATTACAATTTTCCTTTTTTTTTATGGGTCTAGCACACGTGCTGCAGGGAAGTCCCTAAAGCGCTCCAGGAGCGGCATGTGTGCGGAGAAAGCGATTCACGTTCTTCTTGAATCGCTATAAATTGTACTCGGTGGGAAACACAGCGCTGGGCAAATTATTCCAAAGAGATGATGTTCTCCATATAAAAGACTGCTTGAAAAGCGTTGTACGCGGAGTAACAAGCTGAACCTCATACGGATACGAAGCACCAGCTCGACGTGTATTTCTAGCATGCACCGCTTTGGCAGGAATTAAGCGGGCTATATCCTTCGAACACTTTCCATGATAATACTTGTAGAACAGACTCAAGTCGCCAACCGTTCTTCGATGCTCCAGCGAATCAAGGCCGCCGGTCAATTCCGGGTCTCCGATCAGACGGACAGCTCTTCTCTGAACGCTTCCTATAGCTTAAATCTTGGATAATTTGTGTGCGTTTAGGCATAGGTTTAAATTTTTTGCTATCTTATGTTTCGTCGCCGTCAACGGCAGACAATGTTAAAGGCGGTGTAATAATTGTAGTAGTTTTTCCCACAGCGTGATACTACCTGTATTAGACCACTATGAGCGTAGTAAAAACCACCCCGTCGAGAAAAGTACTTGGACCTTTAAAAATGCCTGTCACAGACGCAGACAAACTGTCAGGTAGCTAAACCATTGGACCGCGGCCCAAAAGTTTGAAAATCATCAGTGACTCATATACTACCGGTCTTAAAAGTTTTCATTGTTTCTTTTCCAAAGGAGTTAGCAAGATCACAATTACGTAAGTATGCAAAAGGTATTTTTATTCAACAAGTATATTCCATGAAGAAAATATACCCCACTAAAAGAAAAACATTAACTAAAATATTTTACATGAAAACTTGTCCAATTGGGTTTGGGGTTTGACAAAAGCACTCATAACCAAACAGTGCTGTAGTATAATACAAATCCAAATAAAAAGTTTTCGTTTATTATTATAGAGTTATATTAAAAGGAAAAATTACAATTTTTCTTACATGTTCCAAGGTTTATATACCGATTTTACTTTAAATTTTCTAGCGCAACATTATATATTTTCCTTTAAAAATTCTTGGCGCACATTCATACTATTTTAATTGTGATTTTGCTTTTTTTTTTAATTTACTTAAAATACTTGATTTTAGAACCACCGAATGCCCTCTAACTATCTTATTTTCCAAATTTGATATGTAAATAATTATTTCAAGTGGAGAACAAATATATTTTTAGGTTAAGGAAATATTTAAAAATTAGGTGGGTATAGTAGATCCCAAAATATAAGATCCTGGCTTTTTGCTTTTTCAATGGGGCAATAAACAACCCTATTAAGGTTTTGTGCATAGTTGCCAGGTATTATGAAAAACGTATTTTTATTTTACCTGCTTTATATACCGCCCTCACTTGCACCTGCAATCATATTGGATCTATTTTTACCTATATATTTGGAGCGCTTTAAGAATTTGATAATATAGGCCTAATGACCACAGGTCCCCATTAAGATTCGAAAGATAATTTTTATTATTTTTATTTTTAGTTTTACTTACAATTTACAACGTAACGGTTCTATTTTAATTATGTGGCTTCCGTGGAAAGTTGCAAGAGTGGCTATCGCAAGAGAAAACATTTATCACTTGACGCTAAACAAATAGTGAAAAATTTTTACGACAGTTTGGTAAAAAGAAATTTGAATAAACAAAATGCTTTGCAAGAAACCAGTGAACTAACAAAAACTCCAATTTCTACGATTAACGGTATTGTAGGAAAACCATCACTCAGGAACAGGAAAAAACGGAAAGAATCTCAAATGCATCATGTAGACGATTGTGAAAAAGACGTCATCAGGAGAAAAATATATTCTCTCTATGAAAAGCAGTTGGTGCCGACACTAGACAAAATGAAATTAAAACGGGTGCAGGACGGGAACAATATACATTGTGGCCGATCAACCCTTCACAGAATTCTCTTAAGAATGAGGTTCACGTTCCGAAAAATCAACAAAAGGCAAGTAGTGATGGAGTCACAAAGATTACGAATCTTGCGACATACTTATTTACTAGAAATTAAAAAGTATCGGTCAGAGAATTGGCCAATAATTTACCTTGACCTAACATGGTTCGATACCCATGACACTGTGCAAAAAGGGTGGGTTGACAGCAGTACAAAATGTCAGACTAATGCACCTTCAAATAAAGGTAAACGAATAATCATTTTGCATACTGGATCTGAAAAGGGCTGGGTTTCAAATTGCCTACTATTATCTGCAAAACAGATTCTAGTTTGTACTATCACGAAGACACGATCGCAGAACGTTTTGAAAATTGGTTTCAAAATTCCCTTTTGCCAAATGTTCCCGAACAGAGTGTAATAGTTATGGACAATGCAAGTCGCCTACTAAATAAGGTTCCTAATGCAGCCAACACCAAATCGGAAATACAAGAATATATGTTAGAAAATTACATTTATTTTGACTTTAGTTATTAAAAAAGTGATATTTTGGAAGTTTTGAAAGACCACAAATTGAAAAAGAAATATGTTTGTGGTAGTATGGCTGAGAAAATGAGACACACTGTTTTGCGACTTCCTCCGCATTATTGTCTGTTTAATCCAACTGGACATATTTAGATCTTATATTTTAGGACAGGCTATATATGTAAATTGCCTCCCTGGACTCTAAACAATAGGTAAATTGCCTCCCATAAATTTTAGCTACCTGATATAGATGTGTAAATTGGGTCCCGGTTAATAAATAATAAACATGGTTTATAAGTTTGATTTTATTGAAGAATAAAAAATGTAAACAACAAATTAAAAGAAAATAACTAATTCTACGTTTTAAGATATAGCATAAAACTTAAATCTACCTATAATACTAAAGTGTAAACGTGCATGATGATATTTCCTAAATATATATAACAAAATATACATAATATTCCATAATATATAATATATAATAATTATATCTTTAGCACCACAATGGAAAGATATGCATTTAATAAAATGCATTCTGCTAATTTCGTTGTTTTTGTCAATTTTTTGCAATTTTTTACATTGATATTATGAACTTTAGCAGTTAAATGAACACTTTGTAATTTCACATAAGTTTCTATAAAAATAAAAATATTTGAATGAGCTTTGTAGAAGGAGTCGTTAAAATGTTTGTGGAACGATTCACAAGCATTGGTAGTGTGGGTAAGTTCCGCTGAATTTTCAGCCCAAAGATACGGAGTAAACAAAAAATCCTCTGATATGTAGTTGTCATTCGTAACCATTTTCCGACTTCAGAAGTTTCATCTTTATATGTTAAGCCGTATTCTTGGATTTTTCGATACCAACATTGTAAAAGATGAAACCGACATCCAACTATTTTCTCTAGTGGCCAAGTTTGTTGAGCAGCCTTGTGGATTCCTTTTTCAAAATCAATTACAACTTCCAAAATTTCTAGTTTGACAAAATTATATTTAAAAAATATCCGTTATGAAATAAAATATTTTTATGTACGTCTCCGTCCGTTTATCAGGCAACAACAAAAAATGAATGTAATATAATGTCCGTTCTAATACCTATGGATAGTAAAAAATTGATAAAAGAACTGATGGCAATAATTAAACGTACCGTCTAAATAAATTCGTGGGACCTTTTCCAAAACTGGATATTTGATTTACAACAAAATACAACTATTTGGTCACTTCTAATGTTAATAAGTAAAAAAATTTAAAAGTATCTTCAATACTCTTCGGCAATGCAGGGTGTTTTTTTCCGACGAGCGTTATACATATTTCTTCTAATATAAGCAACGTCGGACGTAGTAACTGTTGATGGTAGATTTTCTTGTAGTACGCGCTGTATAATTTTGGTGGGTTTTTCTGACACATCTTCGACAGATTTTCTTTTACAGGACGTGTTAACAATTTGACGATGTAATGTTTTTTTTTTATGTCATGGCAATGTTCCTGCATATGTTTTTGTAACGACAATATCGTTGTCCACTTCTCCCAGAGTAACAAGGAAAGATTCGCACGTTCTCTTTGTGCAAGTTTAACGCTTTTCACCACTTTTTAAACACTTTCTGGAAGCTGTATTTATAGTTTTATTTAAAAGTAATAACTGTTTTCCTTTTTTACTTAAAATGATACTGGGATTCATGTTAAGAAAATGTTTCGCGTCTTTACTGATGGAATTTAGAAATCAAATTGACAAATAATATCATATAATATCAGCTATATATACCACACTTATTTGCAATATTGTATACCTACCCTTAATTACCGGGAAATACATATTAGGTAAAAGAAAGGTTTGGAGAGGCAAGCTACCTATAAATGAGGCTCATTAAACCTGACCATTTTTACTACTACCTGTGGGGAGGCAATTTACCAACACCCAGTTAGGTTGGTCGGAAAATAATCTGGGTTGTTGTGGTTTTTGAATAAATATTTCTTTTATTATATTACTCATTATAAATTGTTTGAAAAGCTTCAGACTTATTTCTCTATTTCTTAGCTATTGATTATGTTGGACAATTGGCGACATTTCCAGACAGAGGTTAGATCGCGAAGAAACTCCACAATACTTTACAAATCGAAGTTGAATTAACGGATGATAATGGTGACTGAATGATGGCTTGTTGGCGGCATCATTCACTACATTTTTCCGAATCCGTGTACAATAATTATGACAGAGAAGCATATGAAATAGACGAAATGAGAAGTACAACATAGCCTCTGCATCTGGTAATAGTCAACAGAAACATCCAAATTTTTTCCAAGATAACGCCAAACTCTCCGTTGCTCTAGCGTTGCTTCAAAAGTTGCAAGAATTGAGTGATGAAACTCTGCCTCACCCACCATACCTTCTGACATCTGACTACCATTTTTTTAGGCATTTCGACGACTTTGTACAATCGAAAGCCTTCAACAATCCGGTGCTGCTGATCATCTTTTGAAGAGTTTATCGAAACTAAAACGCCTTTAATCTATGCAATGGAATAAAGGAATTAATTTCTCGTTACGAAATTGTGTTAATTACAACTCGTATCTACATCGTACCTACAATACAGATCCAATGCTGTAACATACAATGAGTATAAAAATGTAAGAAACAGGGTCAACGAGAATATCCAGAGAATCAAAAGAGAGCATTGGGAGAAATTTTCGAACGATATGGAACATGATCTGTACGGAGGACAAAAAAAAAATTTGGAATCTACTGAGAAATTAAAAAAAAACAATAAATGAGTATATACAAAATACAAAAATTACGGTGGAAGAATGGGAAAGATATTTCGAAAAACTCTATAGTCCATCAGAAATCAATTCATTAACACAGGAAATACAGCATGAAGATGAAAATGTTGCCCAATCAAATAGGACCATTTCTTTGAATGAAATACAGCACATGGCAGCGAAACTAAAAAACAGAAAAGCCCCGGGCATGGACGAAATTAAGAACGAAATAATTAAATATGGAGGTGATAAATTACTAGAAGAATTACAGATTTTCTTTAACAAAATACTCACAGCCAAGATTATATCATCCGAATAGAAAGAAAGCATCTTAATACCAACTTTCAAAAAAGGAGAAAGGAAATATCCAAAAAACTATCGAGGTATCAGCTTAATGAGTGCGGTACTAAAATTGTTCACTAAAATTTTAGCAGAAGAAATAATGGTAACCGGAATCTGTGAAGAACAGCAAGGGTTCAGAAAGAACAGGTCTACTATAGACGCCATATTTATAATCCGCCAAATTAGCGAAAAAGCCATAGAGTTTAATAAGATGGCCTTTATGTGTTTCATTGATCTTACCCAGGCATTCGATAGAGTACGGTTAACTGATGTTATAACCCTACTACAAAAACGGGGAATTCACCCGAATATAATAAAAACTATCGAAGAGTTGAACATCAACAACCACACATATGTAAGAGTGCCAAATAAATTAAGCAATAAAATATCTATGACAACCGGAATCAGACAAGGAGATAGCCTAAGTCCTATCTTATTTAACATCATAATGGATGAAATTATAAACGAAGTAAAGAAAACTGGGAGAGGATATCGATTGGGAGACAAAGAAATAAAAATAATATGCTACGCCGATAATGCAGTAATCATATCAGAAGATGAAGATAACTTACAGAGACTCCTATATAAGTTCCAACAAACAGCAAAAGTGTTTAATATGCAAATATCTGTAAAGAAAACAAAATTCCTTACAATATCTAAAGAACTGAAAAGATGCAAACTTGCGATTTATGATCAGAGTGTAGAACAAGTGATGTTCTTCAAATATCTAGGGGCAAACATAACAAGTACCAGAAACCGTAAGGAGGAAGTAAAAACTCAAACAACAAAGGCATCATTAAAATCGGGATACTTAAGAGATATAATTTGGAGAAACAAATATATGAGCACCAGGAGCAAAGTAAGAATATACAAAACATGCGTAAGACCGATCATGACGTACGCGATAGAAACCAGAGCGGAAAACACAATAACAAAACGACTCCTAAGAAGAACAGAAATGCGAACACAGATCGATAGCAGGACATAACTTATTTGACCGGAAGAGATGTGAAGAAATAAGGGAAATGTGCGAAATACAGGATATGGTGAGATGGGCAAGGAATAGGAGAAGAGAATGGAGACCATGTGGACAGAATGCTAAATGACCGGTTGGCTAAGGTTGCAAAAGAGAAGCGACCAAACACACCTCGACCGCTGGTCTTCATCATCGCAATTGTTTCTGGGAAACCTTTGAAGTGAACACAGGACATGGTCCTAACGTAGGAAGAAGAAGAAGAAGAAGCAGAAGAAGACAACTCGTATTTCGAAATTTATAGAGTAAAAATATAATATTTTTTCATACTAACCTAATATACTTTTAGAAAAAAACCTAGTATACTTTTAGAAAGAAAAGTGCCTGGAAATAAAAAATCCTGTATATCTCCATATCACTGCAAATATCGATAATCTGGCTCTCATATTTTTAGCTCGCTTTTACCTAGTTTCTATAGCTGATGATTATTAAGTTAGTTCCTATTAGTTTAACTAGGACAATATCAACTAATGCCCCATGAATAACGTAATTTACCGGAAATGTATAAAATATATATTTATTTTGATCCACTGTTTATAATGTTTATCTGGAATTTAAGTCACCTATAAAACTATGTTTCTCTCGAACTAAGACCTCAGGTGAGTAACTTTAACGAGAAAATATTGTCAATGGTTAGAAGCATGAGGGTTGTTTAAATTCAAAGCTCACCTGGTGCCCGTTATCCTTGATGCGAGCGAAGACAGTTTGCTGAAAAATAAATAAAATGTTTGCTTAGTATTTTCGTTGCATTTTTTTTTTTAAGTAAATAAAGTTGATCAAACATAATTTAAATAAACTGAATTAATGAATAATGAGCTAAAACATTTCTAAATAATTGTTTCAATAACATATATGCAATCAATATTTTACTAATGCCGTTAAATAATTTTGATTGTGGTGTGGAGTTTTCTGAGTGGTTAGTCTACGTTCAACATTATATTGTATTATAATTAAAAGATACAGTCTGTCAAGTAAGAACGTGACCGTTCGTATTCTTAAAAAAAAGTGTTTCGAGAATATTTTTTGCCATTAATGTATTCTTTGGTGTGCTAACAACGGCGCATTTACCTTAGTAAGTTGTCCAATTGCATCCCGCATCAATAATCGCCTGGCATCTTCGAGGCATGCTGTCGACGAGATTTTCTGCATATTTTGCAAATTTTTCGAATCTCGCGAGACAACTGAATCAAAATCCTCAGAGTCTTTTCTCTGAGCTTTCTCTCTACAAAGAGACTAAACGTTGTCAATAGGGTTGGCATCTGGTGATTATGAGGTCCACTCTAGTATCTTATCGAGGGGCCAAGCGAGCCGCTTTGCGTCCTGATTTTCGCCCAGCAAAGGTTTTTTCAACGTGCTTCGGAATTTGACATCATGAGCACGAACACGTTGTCGAATGGTCTCATGGGACAAATTCAAATCTGATTTTCTTAATTTTGCCGCTCCTTGATGCAGCGTCGATTTCAGGTCCCTTGGAAAAAAAGACACGATTCGTTTTTTTCGACTTTCGGAGTGACTTTGCCTACCGAGCCACGTTTTGGCAAGTCGTCGACATTTTTCGTCTTGTTAAAATAATATACCCACTTCTTCACAAACGCTACCGAATTTTTAATAGCAGCTACGGAATGTGTCATTTTAGGCCCCCTTGGATGGGAACAAAGAAAGACTGCTTATTTTAGATTTTACGTGATTTCGACGAAAGTTCGAAATCTACTGATACTCTTACTAAAAGGCGTCGTAGACAATAGTTCCCTCTACGGATTTTTTCTTGAATCGCTACAATCACACCTACTAAAAATGAATTATCGCGGACACGACACGTTCTTACTTGACAGACTGTAAATGGGTTAAACCATTATAATAAAATAATTATTTTCAATTTTAAGAAACTTTTCCAACATAGAATATAGCAATCAAAGCAATGAATTCATGAAATTATTAATAAATCTAGTATTATCTGAATTTACTTTTACTGAGAATTGAACTTAATTCGTCAATTTTTATTTCAATAATTAGTCTGTCCTGAGCTTTGTCATTCCAAGAAAAAATCGGCCAAAAGCAAGTTTGATTTGCATAATTACTGTTCCGTACCGTGATTGCTGAAGTATTCTATAAAATTTAGTCACAAATTCATATTCAATATAAGAATTACCAAGAATATATAAAAACTGAGTTGTCTTTATAATAAAAGTTTAAAACAAGTGTTTATTAGCTAAATATCTGTTTAAATATAAACAAATAAAATTCGGTACCTATCCGTTGGTTACCAGTCATCATGATATTACTGACTGCACCGAATATATATTGATATTTTGCATCTCTTAGTCCAGGTTGAATTCACAACTTTCCATAAAAAAAACTTATATTGTCAAGACAAATATTTTTTTTTTATACCAGATAAGAGGAATATTCGAGAATTTCTTGATTAGTACCTTTCGAGATAGGGGGGGACAGCGATTTTTGGCAAATTTTTAAAAATAATATGAAGAAAAGTTTGCGCGAGTATTACATCATAAACATATTTTTACAAGCTTTCCTTTGACACTCCACTCTGACTTTAGAAAAAACAATCACTTCCTCCCTACAAGCTAACCCCTTAAGTCAAAATTTAACTTTCAAAACTACATAGGTCCAATTGGGCAATCAATTCCTATATTTGTGCCAAATTTCACTTTTCTATGTCAAATAGTTTCGAAGAAAATCGGGTGTGAATCACGGACACCAAAGTAATCCCTAAATAAATTAACGTATGGAACACTAAAAATGCCTATGAGCTACCATAATATACTTACCAAGTAGATGGAAGTAGATTTTTCAAGCATTCTGAACCTTATGTTTTCAGTCTAATTACTATCTCTTATTAATATAACTTGTTTTCATACCGACGCAGTTAGTAATTAAACTGGTGAGCAAAAAAATTAAGACAAACTATTTGACTTCATTTAACACGGAACTTAGAATTTAGTGTTCATACATTTTTACGGATTTAGTACTATTTGAAAGTCCATTTTATTCTCTTTCTAATGATACCAAATTCCATAGCATACCTCATGCTTTTTACTGATTAAAAGGGCAACAAGGAGAACAAGGATTGAAAATAGTAGTAAGAGAAAGGAAAAATTAAACAAATTTTAAGTTTAACAATTAAATTTATTAATAAAAACCAAAATCAATAGTTTGTATTACCACCCCCCCCCACCTCTTATTACTGCTTCCAGTCGGTTTTTCATGGAGCGGGTGAGCTTTTTCACCATCATTTGTGAGATTCTTCCCCACTCTTTGGCAATCGCAACGTTTAGATCCCTCAGCGATGCAAGCGTTGGATTTCTGGCTTGAATCCTTCTTTTCAGCTCATCCCACATGCGCTCGATTGGATTGAGGTCAGGACTCCACCCAGGTTAATCTAATATGGGTATTCCCACTTCCGCCAGGTATTGTCGCACCAATGTAGTAGCATGTGGCCTCGCTTTGTCGTGCATTAGCACGAAGCTATCGCTAACAAACACAGCGTAAGAAAGGACGTGTTCCTGCAGGATCTCCTCGATGTACCGATGAGCAGTTAATCCATTGTTACGAGTCTGATCAGTCACGAAAACCAAATCCGTTTTCACATACAGTGAGATGCCTCCCCACACCATGATAGAACCTCCTCCACAGGCGATCGTTTCAGTAATGCAGAACTGCACATAGCGCTACCCAGGCCTGTTATAGTCTCGTCTTCTTCCATCATTGCCATGTAGGCACATTCGCGACTCGTGGGAGAATAAAACGTGATTGTCGATGGGCTGCTGTAAATTTGGGTCCATTAGCTGGTCTCCTCGAAGTTAGGTTAGCTTTTTTAAGTCTTCTTCTGACTGTCCAATGACTGACAGTTCGATCACGAACTTGTCGGAGCTCCTGCTGGACCTCAACGCCGGTCAAGTAACGATTTCTTAGAGTTGTGTGGACAACGAGGCGGTCGTCTCGCTTCGAGGTACACCTTCTTCTTTCTGATCCTAGTCACCGTATAAAGGCGCCAATCTCTTGGTAACATCTGTAGAGTCTGGAGACACCCGACTGGCTCAGGTTCAGTTGCGCAGCGACTACACTTTGGCTCTGCCCTTCTTGCAGTAGGGCAATGACCTGTTCTGTTTCTTCCGGGGTGGTATCCATTTTCCGATGATGTAATTAGTGAACAAGTGTAACAGAGATGTTGACGCTTTAAGTTTTTATAGGGATGAATAGCGCGCAACGAGTACGTTGCGGAGCGAGGAACAACAGTTCTATTAATTAAAACCGTTTTAATCAGTAAAACTTTTTGAAAATCCAAGTGTTTCTGGTATTATTTGAAAGAATAGAAAATCAGCATTCTAATGATACCAAAAATAATACCACTGTTTGAAAATTAAATTCAAGGTTCTCTGTTAAATGAAGCAAAATCATTTGAGTCAATTTTTTTGCTCAGCAGCGAATTTTTATTTATTTTTAACGATTTTGTTTTTAGTAATAATGTAAGGTATACCTTCTTGGCCTGGGTGAGCTAGTTGGTCTAGATGCAGGAGTTGATGCAATTCTAAAATTTATAAAATTTTATTTTATTTTGTCTCATGGTTAGTCACAAATATACGATAATTAAATAGTTTGGCACTAAGTGATAACAGTAAAGATAATAACGGTAGATCGTAAACGGGGCTAAAAATTCGTTCAGATAAAAATTTTAGACAGTATAAGTAGGTCCAGATACTGTCCATTCAGTTTCAGTTCAAATATGTATTCGTTATATTATATTTTATAAGTCTTCGCTTAGTTCAGGTTATTCTATTTTAGATAGATCAAAAAACTTGGTGAAGTGATTTACCCAGTACTTCACTCACAAACATGCAGTTCTAAAATAAACACTAAATTTGACTTTCTTACACTAAACAATAACTTAATCTAACATTAGTTACAACTGAATATTTTACAGAATAGACATTTTATGATACGCTATTAGTAAAAAAGTTCTAATATAGTTGGAAGTAATGAAAAATAACCTACCAAGTGCAAGTCGGACTTTCGCAATGAGTGTTCCGTACGTTACTCAGTATATATCGCCACTGCACCAAACACTTTATTTTTTGCACTTGACGCGCGTTTCGCTAACCATGTTAGCTTTATCAGGAGCGATGATTGACTAAAAGCTAAACTACAAACCTACTCTATTTACACTTAGACCAACACCTGAATCACTCAGGCGGAACTAATGGCATAGGCGAGGCTATCAGTTCCTGTCAAGTAACCAGTAGAGCGGACTATAAGGAATAGGTCCTCTGTCTTTATTTAAACTACTTTTACATTTTATAATTTCAATACTTTTGTATGAGTTCAACAATCTCCTATCAGATATATATAATTTTCTGTTGGAAAAAATATTTCTAAAATAAGCTCTATAACTGGAATAATGAAGAACTTTGAGAGTCGTTTTGTCACTTCTGAATCATAAATGAACTATATAGGGTATAACAAACTAGTGTAAATGGGAAAAATTAAGAATTTAAAAAATTAAACAAAAATTGCCAGAAAAAGAAAATTCACTCTTGCTGAAATAACTACAGCACCTAAATTTACTAAAACTGAATTTTCTAAGTCTAATTAATTGTTTTCGAAATTATAAGTTTAGAAAATAAATTTCGATCCTTTCCTTTATTTAAGGTGTAATTTATTTAGCACGGGTTAAAATTTACAATTTTGAAATTTTTAGTTATTTCCAATTTCATTTTTTTTAGCTAGAAGGACAAGCTTTCAGCACCTAAAAATAATTAAAAATTTACTAATAACAATTATTATCTTACGTAGGAAATTTTAGGCCGGTTACTGATAATTACCGCTGATTTATTGACTAAACATCATTTACGAAGTCCGGTTTTTAAGTCAGTACCGTTTTGAAATATGGCTGTTTGTGTGTATATAGAATGTGACAGACCATTGAAAATCCCAGAGATTGTAAAATACGCGCTGTAATTCATGTTTAAATCCAAGATACATGAAGTGTATGGCAACGGTAAGAAAATAGGTTAGAGCATTTAAAGGTTGCCGTAAACCGTAAACACGTGCACGATAAGGGACGAAATGAGCGACTGTCAGTCGTTGAAAAAGACCTGGTGCGGAAAGTTGATGACAAAGTTCAAGGAAACAAACGCTTGACGATTTCATCTAATTTGGCTCCTTGAGTTTCAAGAAGTGTTCTCTATGAAATTGTGACAGAACTCTTCAATGGTCCGAAATTATAGTCACTTTGGTAGCAAAAATGCCGGCTGAGGTGCTCAAAACCAATCGTTTAGCCTGTGCTTTAACTTTCCTTGAAAGGTACAGTGCTGAAGGTGATAAGTTTTTAAGCCAAATTGTCACTGGTGATGAAGCTTGGTTTGCTCACTTTACACCGGAATCAAAAGACAATGGGATGGAGGCATTTAACATCACACAAGAAAGTGAAGTTTAAGCAAACAATTTCAACTCGAAAAATGATATGCACTGTGTTTTGGGATAGACAGAGCTTGTGAATTTTTTGCCTCAGGGGACACAGTAAATGCTGGGACATATTGTAAGACCTTAAATAAATTGTATCGTACAACCCAAAACAAAAGGCGTGGCATGTTCAGTAGAGATATTGTTTTTGCCTCACGACAGTGCTCATTTACACATGGTTCATCGAATGTAAGATCACATCGCGTTATATGGCTGGGAATAACTCGATTATCCCCTGTATAGTCCTGACCTAGCGCCCAATGATTGCCATTTGTTCTTTCGGTTAAAGAAGCACCTTGGCTGTCAGTGCTATGACATCGACGACGACGCCAAAATGGACGCGCTGCAGTGGTTAGCAAACCGAGCAGCAGATTTCTATGAGGATGGAATACAGAAGCTGGTCTTATACAAGTGTCTTAATATAGGAAGAAACTATGTTGAAAAGTAAAAATAAAATTGTTAAAAAATGGCCTTTTTTAATATCAAAAAGGTACTTACTTTAAAAACCACTCTAGTGTTTATTACCTAGGCATTTGAATCCGTGATGACACAGTAGGTGGTCTAAAAAATAATTATGTGTTATATATAAAAAACAATAAAAATAAAAAATAAAATTAAACGTAGGCAGATTCCATCAATACTATTTCGTAAGTTGCTAAGTTATACGAGGTATATCCACAAAGTAAGTTCCGTTTCTATTTCTATCCGCGGCAGCGCTGCGATCGCAGTTCCGAGCATGCGTGGCAGTTACTCTGACTCAAGCAGAAGAAATGTACGCCATTTTCAGATCGCTGCTGCCGACGTGTTCTTTGTAGTGCTTCTTTATGATGTCAGCCTTAATTGAAAATGCCGCCGCTTGTGAAATCAGATCTGTGATTCGTTTTCTAAATGCAAAGAAAGTTAAACCAAGTGAAATTTATCGGCAAATCTGCGAGGTTTACGGACAAACTGCTATGAGTGATTCAATGGTTAGAAGATGGGTCAGACAGTTCAATGAAGGACGTGATCAAGTGCACGATGAACAACGATGTGGACGCCCGTCTTTGGTTACTGATGAACTGGTTCACGCAATAGAAGAGAAGCTTAAGCAAAACCGTAAGTTTACAATTAGTGCTCTTGCTATGGAATTTCCGCAAATCTCACGATAACTAATTCATGAAATTCTTAATGAAAAACTGAAATTTCGAAAACTTTGCTCACGTTGGGTACCCAAAATTCTTACTGAACAACACAAAAAAAACAACGGATGGGCAGTGCACTTCAGTTTTTGACACGATACAATGAAGACGGTGATGATTTTCTTTCTCGGATAGTCACGGGGGATGAAACTTGGGTATCTTACGACACCCCAGAAACTAAACGGCAATCAATGGAATGGAGGCACACTTCGTCCCCAACGAAAGTTAAGCCTAAGCAAATCTTGACACCTCGAAAACTCATGTGCACCGTTTTTTGGGACAGAAAAGGCATTTTGCTGATTGATTTCTTACCACGAGGCCAAACAATCAATGTACATGTTTACTGCGAGACCATTAGGAAATTGCGCCGCGCAATACAGAACAAGCGCCGAGGATTACTGTCGAAAGGTGTTTTTTTCCACGTTAATGCCCGACCTCACACTGCGAACGTGACAAAAGAACTCCTACAGGAATTTGACTGGGACGTGTTTGATCATCCTTCCTACAGCCCGGACCTCGCTCCTAGCGACTTTCATCTCTTCTTACACCTAAAATCTTTCCTTGGTGGTCGACACTTCAACGATGATGACGAGCTGAAAGAACATGTTACCACATGGTTGAAAACACAGGCGGCAACCTTCTATGAAGAAGGCATACAAAAACTTGTGCCACGCTATGACAAGTGCCTACAAAATTTCGGAAGCTATGTAGAAAATTAGTTTAACAGTTGTAGATTTTTGTACAATAAATATTTTTTCTGTATCTATACACGTTTTTTTTTATATAACCCAACGGAACTTACTTTGTGGATATACCTCGTATATCACCAGTACTACGAGTACCTATTTTAAAATGTTACTTACCTAGGTGGAGGACTAACCCACGTAGCTGGAATAACTACACCAGCATTATGTTCTTCCGGTGACCTAATTAAAAATGTCTTTAATGAATTGACTTTTTTATGGCTTCAATCAGAAAATTTTCATTTTGGGATCAATTTATTGTTCGGAAAGTAGCCCTTTACCGGCCTGGTCTGGAAAATTAATTCATTTGACCGATTTCAGTTTGCTAACGGGTTAGAAACTTTAATAAAAATAATTAATCCTCGTATAGAGTTACTATGAAATATCTGCGACCATTTCTTATTATACAGGGTGTTATCAGAGTAGCTTAATATATTGAAATGGGCGATTTTTTGGAATAAGTAAAGAAAAATTTACTACTTGTTTCTTTTAATTGGGACATATTTAAAATTTTGAAAAGTTCCACTTACCAAAGTTTTTGGAACCCAGTTATTTAGTTTAAGTAAAGAAACCAATTACATATTTATTTTAAAGTAACATGTCCTTCGGACGAAATGTATTTCTTTAAAATATCTAAATTTATCAAGTTAAACACTTAATTAACTGGTATTGATATAAAACATTCGTAGTTAATTAATGTTGTATTTGACAATAACGTAGAAATGTTTAAACTAAAAACTCACAACCAACGTTTAAAATGATAGTGGCACTTCATTCTGGTAAAGTTTTCTTATGAGTTTTATTATTATATATAAAGTTAAACTAACAACAAAATATAGATGTTTACTTATCTTTAGTAGAAAAGAACTTTACATTATTAAATTATTAGAAAGTATGTTATAAAAATGAACTATATTTGAATTTCTAGGCGTTTTTAACAGACGCGGAAACTAAAATCAACAAGATTTTTACCATTAAAATACAAAATTTAACGATAAAATCTCTGGATTTTACTCTACACGCAGTAGAGTAAAATCCATAGTGTTTAACGCCTAAAATATGCCTAGGTAGCTTAATTAGAAAAATGACATTAATACTGTATGACTCTCAACAGAATGCCCTCTAGAGTTGAATGGTTGGAAATAAAATAAAATTTATATTTAAATGTCTATCTTTACCACGTTTGTTAAATAAATTATGAAATCCTAAAAATAACAGACTGAGAAAGAGACGATTAAGATTATTCGAAATATTTTAGCAAACAAAACATCAGTTAAAACAATTTATGTGTGATTAGCTAATACTGGCGTACAACAAGTAAATTGGAACAAGCTAGTGAACTGATCTGCCTGAAATAACTTGTAATAATTTGATGCGAGTGAAGTTTATTTAGTGCCGCTGCTGACTTACGAGGGTGGATTGAAAGACAAAATAAAAGTAATAACATTTTTTTGCAAAAACAAAAATTTGTTTTTTCAACATAATCTCCATTGATCATAACACGTTGGTCCAGCGAGATTTCAATTTTTTTCTCTTAAAAAAAATTTTTTTTGAACTCGTTTACAGCACAGATAACCTTTCCATTCGACGAAAATTTCTTCCCCAAGATAATTTTTGATGTAAAGACTAAAATAAGTCACTGGGGATGAAGTCTGACGAATAGAGTGGGTAGGGAACTATTTCGATGCCCACCTCGTAGGCTTTTGCTATTGAAATGGCCGTGCGCTAATCTTGATCACTTCTGATTCAACTCACTATGCAAAGGTCCAGTAATGTTGCATAATAAGAGACTGTTTTAATCTTTTCCAAATAATGAGCTATGAAAATACTCTGTGCGTCTCAAAAAACAGTTGCCATCGCCTTTCTCGAAGGTAAAATTGTTTTCGCTTCTTTCGGAGCACTTTCACCTGAAAACCAGCCGTTTTGTCTTTGGGGTATAATGATGGATCCCAGTTTCGTCGACAGTCACAAAACGACACCAAAAGTCTTTTGAATTACGTTGCCACTTTTCCAAGCCCTATTTTGAGATATCCTTCCCCGTGCGTTTTTGGTCTGAAGCCAATAAAGGCGACACCCATCGCGTACTGGGTTTTTTTATTTTTAGAACTTCATGCAAAATATTATTTTCCCGATGCTTACCATCTCAACAATCTCATGAAGCTTAATGTGACGATCTTCCATCATAATACCATGAATTTTATCGACCATGTCTTCACAAGAAATCTCAATCGGGCAGTCTGAACGTGCAGCATATGCGGTCACGTTCAAATTCATTTATCCCGTAATGAATGGTATTGAGTGCTGGTGCAGGGTCCTCATGAACTTTTTTCAGTTCTATTTCTATCTGGGCAACAGTCCATTAAAAATGCTTTGTGTTTGATTTTATTCAAGAAACGTATAACACCGACTTATGATAGCTGACAACAAATAACTGCGCATTGAAGCAGTTTGAAACTTTGAAAACAGCTCTTACAAGAATCGTGTTTAATAACACACATGCCTCTTAACAAAATTTTTAGACATTTCATAGAAATTTACTAGACTCATCAATCCACTTTTATAGATTAAGTTGATATAAGTTACTTTCTATTCTAGAAGTTTTGACGTCTGCTGGCATCAGTTATGTACCATCTGTCCACTTATACTCCCATCAGAAAGTATTTGCCCACCTAGTTATTTCAGTCTCAAGACAACAAAAACCCAGATAATATATATTTCTTTAAATTTTAATGAATTATTATTTATTTTCACATTATTTACAGTCTAAAAAATCAGAAAAATATTTATGACTTTCCAGAATTTTTCTCATCTATGTGACCTCCTTTGTTTTTAATTACCGCTTTACAGAGTTTCGGCATTCTGTCCAGTAGTTTCTTCAGAGTATTTTCGGTTATTTTAACCCATTCTGCTTGTAAAAGTTCCCACAAGTGATTTTCTGATGTTGGATTGAGTTTTCGAACACATCTGTCCAAATGGTCCCACAGCAATTCGATGGGGTTCAAGTCGGATGATTGTGGAGGCCAAGTCATCACTTCCAGGGTGTCATCGGATTTCTATTGGTCCAAAAGTTCTCTAATTTGATTAGTAGAATATTTAGGGTCGTTGTCATGCTGAAAAATAAATTTCCCCTGAAAAATATCTCTTCCAGAAGGAAGCAACATTTCTTGATACTTTTCTCATAATTCCTTCTATCCAAAAGATTTTTCCAATTTTACCGTTGCCGAAACAACCCCAAACCATTACTGAACCTCCACCATGTTTTACTGTAGGCTTTCAACATTCTTTCTCCAGCTGACCGCCGCATGTAAACTCGTCGATTTGAACCGAAAACTTCGAATTTAGATTCGACGCTCCAAAGGACGGAATTCCATTGTTCTGATGTCCAATTTTCATGTTTTCGGGCCCATTCTAATCGTTTATGTTTATTCACTTGCCTAAGAAATGGTTTCCTCTTCCGTCCACCTTCTACTATCCTGTTCTTCTCGGTTGTCACGCTGATGGGGATGGGCCACTCCAGGTTTACTTGAGCCGTGATTTCTGGTGCAGTTAGGCGGCAGTTACGTATGTTGGACATTGTTATAGCTTCAGCGGGTGTCGTTTTTCGAGGCCTTCCTGAACGTTTTTGGTTGGAATTCCATGTCTCGCAGAAATTTTTTTTTACGATGTAGTCCACCTTTCTCCTTGTCATCCGCATAATACTTGCGATTTGTCGACACGAGTGACCATTTTGATGTCTCGCAATTATCAGAGCCCGATTTCCAACGGAAACTTCTTTCGTTTTTGGCATTTTCACAAAACGATTGAGCCTGTATCAATAACAAAGTACTGTTTGCGAATGGTTAATTTCCAAAAGGGCAATGGTATTTATAGCATAGTTTTTATCATAAAATGTCATTAGGAATTTTCATAATCCCTAGAAACTTGAAATGAGTTCTTACTCCAACTGGAATTATCAGAAATCGCCTCAAAATGATTATCATGCAAACTTGGAAATTTGTTATAATTGGTTTTTAATTTGTGATTTCACCAAACAGGCTTATCTAAACAATTTTATGATGGACACTTGTTAAAAACAATTAAAATTTACCTAATATAATAAAAAGGTTTATTTAGGTATTAAATTTTGGCAGTTACATTAAAATTTCTAGGTGGGCAAATACTTTCTGACGGTAGTGTATATAAGAATAAATATTTAATTTTGCAATTTTTATTTCATATGAAATGTGGGATAAAGTAATTTTATTCCAGATGTTTTGTTTTCTGTCGTTAATTAACTAATAATAACTAGTATAAGTTTTAACAATAGTTTTTTTTACGATTTATATTGTAAAAAAAAATTAATTTTTTAGATAATAATTATATTTAAAACACACATTTTAAGTTGTTAATTTAAGCATGGCAGCATTGCAATGGTACTGGTCTTTGTAGAAAATCCCAGTCAATTGTTTTGGACCTGTATATTTACCACAACCACTAGCGTACATGCAAAAACACAAGGATTTGCCTGTTTACATATACTAGACGATTTTCATAACACTGAGAAATTTAAAACAGGTAGCGATTTGAAAGTTATGTCTATTTATAACTACCACTTTCTGCCTTTTGGGTGACAATTTTTTTCTTTTTGATATTCTATACTTACTCTAAAGATGGTGAAGCCCAAGCTCCTTCATCATCAATAATTAGGCCGTCTCTTGCATGCCTAAAAAACGAGATATATTTTTTACGCACTGAAAAAGGGCGTATTTTATTTATATATATATATATATATATATATATATATATATATATATATATATATATATACATACACACACATATATATATATATATATATATATATATATATATATATATATATATATATATATATATATGTTACAATAGAGGTTTTCCCGGATGGTCGAATGTAATACATTAAAATTCCTGGGTTCAATCCGTTCGTCTTACAATGAATTTCCATTTTCAAGTGCTCTTGTTGCTGCTGTCGCTCGAAGCTAACTTAGCACTAGCAGCAGCAGCAAGAGTACTTGGAAATGCCAAATTAGATTTTGGCGAAACATCGTGTAAATTCATTGTTAGACGTACGCTGAAAAGTTTTTGGTTTAGCTACTTAAAACACATTTTTTTTCAAAATTCGTCTTTATTCATTAACATAGTCTCCTTCAAGAGCGATACAATCAGTTCAACATTTTTCTAACATTTCTATACCTGTAGAGGGATTTGTCCTTGCCTTCAAAATAGGTCTCAGTTTCGGCGATAACTTCTTTGTTGGAGCCAAATATCGCCATCGTAACAATTGTCTTGTGACACGGTGCATTGTCTTGATGAAAGGCTAACACCTTCCCAGCCGACTCTTGTGTCTTTGGTCGCTTCGGGCGGCTTTCACCGGCTGCTGTCCACTCAGCTGACTGCCGATTTAATTCCAGTGTGTAGTGACGGATCCATGTTTCATCCATTGTCACATATCGCATGAAAAAATCCGCTTAAACAGGTCTAAACAGCGCTCAGAATCATCAACACGTGGTTGTTTTTGGTGAGCAAACGCGGTACCCATTTCGAATAGAGCTCTCTCATGCAAAATATGACCAACACGTTCTTTTGATATCTTGAGGGTGTCAGCTATCTTAGGCAATTTCACTTTACGGTCATCCAAAAGAATTTTGTGGATTTTTTTGATGTTTTCCGTTGTAACCACCTCATTTGGGCGTCCAGAGCATTCAGCATCATTTGTATTTGTAGGACCGCGTTTAAATTCAGTATACCACTAAATGATTAGTAATTTTTCAGGGGCAGTCCCCGTAACACTTAACAAGCCATTGCTTTGCTTGAACGATATTTTTCCCACCAAAAAACAGTATTTAATCAACACACGAAATTCGATTTTTGTCATAAAATTTTGACACGTATCGTTTGAAGGTTGGCACTTCCTAAAAATCATATGGGTTTTTTGAAAAGGGCGACATCTATGTGTCATACCAAGAACTTTTCAGCCTACGTGTTATATGTAAAAATGTGTAGGTAATTACTTACGTAATTTAAATAAAATAAAATAATATCAGAAAATGGAAAATATTTATTCCTATTATATTATGACAAATATTTTCTCCAAATATAAACGATATCCTTTAACACGGCTCTGTCTTTTCCTTATAGCCTGAGGTTATTTGTTGATTTGTAAGACACGATAATCTTCTTACAAGGATTATTCGAGTACGTAAGTCAACCATAAATCGTCTTTTAGCTTTATCTTACAGCTTCAGAGAAAAGTCAAGAAAATTGTGGATTATGGTGAAGAGAGTCAGATTAAACTGTCAATTATTTGAAAAAACCACTTATATAATTTTTTTTTGCATAAAAGATGTCTATATTGGAATGTGTTTATGTTTCACACTGCAAAAAATATAATATAATCTCTGTGTCACACTACTTCTCCTCGATTTATTATTTGACAACGGTCACTATTGTCTGTGAATATTAATGAGCTGAAAAAGAAGCACATGTATTTTGAAGCTTCACTTGCTTACAAGTATTAATTGATACAATATACCACTGGACTCTTTGCAGAAAATTGTACGTTGAGTCAGTAATAGGTTACACATATAAATATCTAGATGTTAGGATTATATTATAAAAAACTGCTAATAGAAGACAGACAAGAATTCCAAGAAGAGAACCCTGAAGAAGAACAGAATAAGGAAAAAAAAAGAAATAGAACTAAGCTATGAAGAAGTAAAGAAGACAACAAAAATACTCAAAAATATTAAATCTGCAGGGCCTGGAGGTGTGGTAAATGAAATGATTAAGTACGGGTCTAATAAATTACATCGAATGCTGAGAAACATGTTCCACAGAGCGATAAATGGAGAAAAAATACCAGAGGAATGGTCAAAAGCCTATATAGTATCTATATTTAAAAAGGGAGACCGCAGAAAATGCACAAACTATAGAGGCCTAAGCATAATATCGAGTATGGGACGTTTGTATGGAAAAATTATTAAAAATATCATAGAGGAAAATATAAAAGGAAAAATTGGAGAAGACCAAGCAGGCTTTACGGCCGGAAAATCATGTATAGACCACATATACACTATAAAACAAACAATGGAAAAAAAGAAATAGAGAAGTTCATCTAGCCTTCATAGACATAAGAAAGGCCTATGACTCAGTACTAAGACAAAGATTATGGAGCGCAATGAAAGAAATAAGCATTCACAAAGAACTAATATACGCAGTAAAAGCTCTCTACGAAAACAGGACAGTGAACATAAAAATAGGACATAAAATAGGGAAGAGACTCCAAACATCAAAAGGCCTATTACAAGGATGCTCTACATCCCCAACACTATTCAAAATATACCTCGAACAAACATTAAAAAAATGGAAGCGAAAATGTAGTGGAATGGGAGTCCCAATAGGAGCAGATTACTTATATATTCTAAGTTTTGCAGACGACCAAGTAATTATAGCGCAAGATAAGGAAGACCTCAGTTATATGGTAAGAAAAACTGAAAGAAGAGTATCCTAAAGCAGGATTAGCAATAAACTTTGATAAAACGGAATATCTAACAACAAAGGAGGGAAATGCGGAGAATCTAGAAGTCGATAATGAAACAATAATCAAAGGAACCGATAGATTTAAATATTTAGACCTGACCGCCCATATTATTTGCTTCGAGAAAATTTTTTGGCATCAATGTATTCTTTGGTGTGCAAACAACGGCACAATTACCTTAGTAAATTGTCCAATCGCCTCCTGTATCAATAATCGCCTGGCATCTTCGAGGCATGCTGTCGACGAGATTTTCTGCACACTAGGGCACTGATCTCCAAATTTCTCGAAAATCGCTAGACAACTGAGTCAAAGTCCTCAGAGTCCTTCCTCTGAGCTTTCTCTTTACAAGGGACCAAACGTTTTTAATAGGGTTGACGTCGAGTGATTGTGAGGGCCACTTTAGTGGGTGCAAACGAGCCGATTCGCGACGTAATTTTTGCCCAGCAAAGGTTTCCTCAATGTGCTTCGGAATTTGACATCGTGAGCACGAAGATGGTCTCATGGGGCACATTCAAAGCCTATTTTCTTAATATAGCCGCTCCTGGACGCAACGTCAATTTTGGGTCCCGTGAAAATCAAGACACGATTCGTTTTAAACTTTCGGAGTGACTTTGCCTACCGAGCGACGTTTTGGCAAGTCGTCGACATTTTTCTTCTCGTTAAAACGATTTACCCACTTTTTTACAAACGATACCGACTTTTTAATATCTTGAGCGGCCGCGAGATGTGTCATTTTAGGCCCCTTTGGATGGGAACAAAGAAAGACGTCCTCTAACCAACGCGCAAACAAGTGGCTCATTTTGAATTTTACGTGATTTCGGCGTTCGGAATCGACATATATTTTTACTAAAATGCGCCGTAGACTAAAGTTCCCTTTACCGATTTTTGTTGAATCGATAGAATCCCATCTACCAAAATGAATTATCGATAGACTGTATAAATGAGATTTTTTAATTAATAATTTACAAATGCAAAGCTTATTTAATGAAATCATTAGAAAAAGAGAAAAATTTGATGAAAATATAAACAAATATTTCACTTACCTATGTGATATTGAGGTTAAAAAATTTTCTTCCAGTGATTGTTTATAAAAGTCTATTAATTTTATCACTACTGGCGTTGTGGTAATGAAGAGCAGTATCAGAAAAAAACTTGCAAATGCAATAGCGTTCTGGAAAATATTGTTTATTGAAATATATACATAAGAATATTGAATTTAAAAATACGAACTTGTATTATTGCTGAGCTGATAATAGTGGGCTAGATCTAAATAGATAGATCTAAATATGGAAAAGTGACATTAAAATATGATCTTTGATTGTGTTAGCCGATACTTGTTGGAAATTCATAATAAAATTATATAAAAACAACAATATGTTTTAATTTCCAATATATTTAAAGTGACTTGGCAATTGTTTCACCATACAATGGCTTCTTCAGAAGTAAATAAGAAAGAAAAATATTCACTATTGTGTCTGCGCTAAGCGCCGAAAATTAGAGAAAGTGTCTACGGCACTCATACTCCGTTAAGAAAAATATTTGGTAGTAATCCTGGTTATATAGTGCTTAAAACTATTCCTAATTACTTAAGATTATGCTAATCATTTTATTATATTATTTACAGACAGAATTATTTTAAGAATGCAAATCTTTGGTACTATTTCAGAGAACTAATAAAGATTAAGTAAGGGTGAATGGTTTAAGGCTACTTGTTCGTTTAATAATAGATTGGAGTTTTTCCGTTTGTTAATTTCAAGACATTCAAGCAAATTTAATTTTTTAGATTTATTTTTTACATGTAGGATTTTTAACGTATAATCAAAATTATGTGATTCGTTTTATTATATGGGTTGCGTAACGTGAATTGTTCTTATTTTTTAAATAACTATATTTATGATCTTTAATGCGAGTTTCAAAAGATCTACCAGTTTGTTCTACGTAGGTTTTAGTACAAGATCCACAATTTAATAAATAAACTCCTGATTTTAAGGATTTCTTAGATTTGGTTTTGTTATTCAAAATTACTGGTTTTGAATGCTATTTTATTATTCTTTTTTATTAAATGTTTGGAAATTGTTCTAGTTATTTTCCCTGTGTATGTGAGTATACTAAATTTTCCTTTTTTGTCATTAATTGTGAGAGATTGCTTGTTTAACGGATTTTTTATTCAAGATATTATCTATAATGTTGGAGTCATATCCATTATTAATTGCTACTTGTTTGATTATGTTGAATTCTTCGGAAATTTTCATGGATAACACACATACACAGGAAAGACCTTCCATGGTGGACTAACCAAAAAAACCCTGCAACGATGAATAAGGACTTGAAAAATAGTGAAAAGATCGAATATCCACAGTACAATTTAAATAGCCTACAAGATGATAGTACTCAGTACTTATACTAACAAAAAAATAAGATGTGGGATAAGAGAACCCAAATATTATTCGTAGATCTAACTAAGGTATATGATAATATATCAACTAGTAAACTATGAGAAGTACTACAGCAGTCAAAATTTATGCTCCCAATCGACATCTAGAGTAAAAATAGGTAACAAATTATCGGAATCCTTTCCTGTCACCAAAGGATTGCGCCAAGGCTGCTGTAAGTAACGTTACATGTGTGGAAGAGGAAATGTCAAGAAATGGGGATCCCAATAGATAACACAACAGTGTACACTTCAGTTTGCAGACGATCAGGCTGTCTTAGCTGGTGATAAAGAAGATCTAGAATATATGGTGCGCAAAGTAAAAGAAACTTATGAAAACTGGGGCCCTGAAATGAATGTAAAGAAAACAAAATATTTATGCGCAGGAGCAAACAAGACAAATTTGAATCTAGATATGAACGACACCATTGAATCATGTAACGAATACAAATATCTGGGTACGATCTTTGATTCCACAGGAACAGATGACAAAGGATTCCGGATTATACAAGCAAGACAAATAATAGGGTCCTTAAACGGAGTCTTATGGAGTAAAGAAATAACGAAAAGACGAAAGTTTAACATATATAACACACTAATTAAGAGTAACTTACTGTATGGGTCAGAGACATAGAGGCAACTGAAATGGATGCTCTGAGAAGAGCAGCCAGAGTATCGCGTATATAGAGATTGCGGAATGAAGTGATACAACAAATGGGGATAGTAGGAACGATAATAAAAGATATTGAGAGAAACCAACTTATATGGTATGGCCATGTACAACGAATGGCAGATGAGAGATTGCCTAAGAAAGTTATGGAATGGGTGCCCCAACAACGAAGTTCGAAAGGAAGACCCAAGAAGAGCTGGGGAGAGGGAGTGAAGAGAGCGATGAGTGATAGGAATCTCAATGAGGGAAAATGGCAGGATCGGAAGCAGTGGAGTCTAGGGATCGGACAACGTCGTCGAACTTTTTAACCGATATGTGTGTGTACATTATTTTAAAAGACTAATTTTTATTTACGCAGATTGGATTATTTTTTGTGAAGTTATCCTGCTCTGAAGAAGGGGTCATAGTTTTCATCAGTGGTTCATTTAACCCGATAAAAAATAATGTTAACATTTAAAACATGTTTTAAAAAAATCTTGTAATTTGAAGTGCAATAAAAATATATAATTGCCATCCTTTGTATAATTTATTTAAAAACTTTTAAAGTATTTTTTTAAATATACATACTTTTTGCAGCGCCCAGATGTATATAATCCCCTTTAAAGTTTATGTAATTTCTGATGTTAAAGAAAATAACAAATAATATTTTGTGTAAGTGCATCATCAAGTAATATCTCTTCAGATGATTACTTAAATTGTCTACTCAATTTTTTTTTTCGATAAATTTAACATTAATATTGGAAAGGCGTATGTGGAAAGTGTTTGAGGAGACAATACTCATGAAAAGGGAAACAAGTGTTTTTTTACTGTACGAGGCTGGCTTAAAAAGTCCGTGCAAAGTCCGAGAGATGGCACCACCGGCGCGTATCGAGGTCATGTTTAGTTAGTAGCATCTCTTGAATGAACGCACACCAAGTTTCAGCCAAATTGGTCTATTTCTTTGTGTTTGGCATTCGTGTGAATCAAGGAAGTCGAGTGATTTTCAAGAAATGGACGAAAAAGAATTTCGTGTGGTGATTAAACATTACTTTATGAAAGGCAAAACGCCTCAGGAGACTAAAGAGAAGCTTGATAAACATTATGGTGACTCTGCACCTTCGATTAGAACAGTTTATAAGTGGTTTCAAAATTCTCGGACTGGCCATATGGGCACAAGTGACGCTGAACGTTCTGGACGGCCTGTGGAGGTTACGACTCCAGAAATCATTGATCAAATCCATGATATGGTGATGGATGACAGAAGAGTTAAGGTGCGTGAGATTGCTAGTGCTGTGGGCATCTCGACTGAACGGGTACATAATATTTTGCATAAACATTTGGACATGAGAAACCTATCCGCAAGATGGGTGCCGCGATTGCTCATGCTTGACTAAAAACGGAATCGTGTGAAGTGTTGCAAGGATGGTTTGTAGCTGTTCCAGAAGAATCCGGAGGACTTTAAGCGTCGTTTCGTCACTGTGGATGAAACATAGATACATTACTATACTCCTGAGACCAAACAACAATCTAAACAATGGGTTGCCAAGGGGGAATCTGCACCAAAAAAGGCGAAGACCGTTCCTTCGGCCGGAAAGGTTATGGCGACTGTCTTTTGGGATTCGCAAGGGATAATCCTCATCGACTATCTGGAAAAGGGTAAAACTATTACAAATGAATATTATTCATCGTTATTGGACCGTTTGAAAACCGAGCTGCAAGAAAAACGCCCGCGATTGGCTCACAAGAAAGTCCTTTTCCATCACGACAACGCACCAGCACACACCTCAGCAGTTGTGGTCGAAAATTAATGGAAATAGGATTCCAACTCGTTTCACATCCTCCCTATTCTCCAGACTTGGCTCCCTCGGACTACTATTTGTTCCCCAATTTGAAGAAATGGCTGGCGGGACAAAGATTTTATTCAAACGAGGAGGTGATTGCAGACACTAATGGATATTTTGCAGACTTGGACAAATCCTATTATTCGGAAGGGATCAACAAACTAGAACATCGTTGGACGAAGTGTATAAGCTTAAAAGGAGACTATGTCGAAAAATAAAAAAGGTTTACCCCAAACACATAAGTAGTTTTTATTTTTGCACGGACTTTTCAAACCAGCCTCGTATATCCATAATTGCTGTTGGACATATTAGTTAGTTTAAATGTTAATTAAATAAAAATAAATGCATAAATACCCGCTGCGTCACTGAGATTACAAAAATTTAGTGATAACAGTAGCTTCTACGGTTGAATGATTGGTCGATCCTCAAAACTCAAGCATTTTTATTTCTTTATCTGCCATTATATAACTCTTTAGTTAATGAATTTGAATAATTATTTCATCCATTATTGTATTGAGAAACAGTGGGCTTAAGGGGAATTGGGAAATTAGTACTTTTACAAGTGACGTGCGTACTAAGAGATCGCTATTTATTCTAGCTAATATGTCGTTCCTTTAGTAAATATTTTCTATGGTTTAAATATTGTGTTGAATTCGTTCAAGTATAGTAAAAGTTAATCATAACAAGTCTAGTATAGTAATGGAATGCAGTATTGTGGAAGTTTGAACCTTACATTTTTAAATTAAATAAAATGAAAAGATTTTTTTAATAAAAAAATACAAATTAAAAATAAAGGAATTACAGCGATCTCCCAGCTGGCTAGAGCAATTAAACTTTAATAAAACTTACTGGAATTAATAAATACTTACCAACGGATCCACGAGTAATTTGCAAACGTAGAATCTGGTAGCGTGGAAAATTTCCCAAAGCGGACGGCATTTTCCGATTTCGTTGCTTATTTTACCGGCGGCGTGATTGTAAAGGTCGTCCAAGTAATTTTCAATTTTGGCAATAAATTGTCTTCTCGTCTGAAACGGTTTAATTGGCTTTCTCGGTTTTAAAGGAAAAATTAGTAATAAATTTTGTAAAAATTATTTTCTTCATATGCCTTTGGTACTGTGATAAATAGAAAACATTTTTTTTTTATTAACATTAAATCAATAGAACAAAATATATAAATAAAAAGTATAAAGCGTGGGCAGATTAATAAAAATAACCGGTCAAGTGCAAGTTGAAATTGCACAATTAGTGTTCCGTACGTTAATTGCTTTTAAAATAAAAAAAATTGTTATGGTGGTATAAAATGATCAGTGACTTCACAAAACACACCCCAAATGAATTTTCAACAAAGTTTGTTTCCAATCTTTACTAAAAACTGATGACCTTGATTTTTTTTTTTTTTTTTTTTTTTTTATATAGCAGATAAAATATTAAAGGTAATGCACTCGTGATAATTTTCATTCGATCTATACACCGTGGAGAATATTTCAGAATTTTTTAAAAATTTTTTGATCAGTACTTTTCGAGATAAGGTAGGGGGACAGCGATTTTTCGCGATTTTTTAAAAATAGTACAAAGAAAAGTGTGCGCAAGTATTATATAATATATATATTTTTTACTCGTATTTTAACCAACGTTCATTCGACACCACACTAAATGACCTAGTAAAAAAAATTTTTTTCACTTCCGATTTCACCTCTCAAAACTAACCCCTTAAGTCAAAATTTAACTTTCAAAGCTATACGGCTCTGATGAGGCCATCAATTCCTATATTAGTATCAAATTTCAACTTTCTATGCCAAATAGTTTCAGATAAAATCGGGTGTGACAGACAGACACCGAAGTGATCTTATAAGTGTTCCGTACGGAACACTAAAAAGAGAAACTTAAGTATTGACCAGATAGTGCTCATTAGCCCATTTGTCCTGTCCGTTAGTGCACTTATCACTCAAGAACCACTTATCCGATTTATGTGCTTTTTTTTCTAAATATACATATATTCTCTGGCCAGGTTATAGGATATATTTTATTACGTTAGGTAATATAAGGAATAAGCAGTGACGATAATAGTGAATCAAGTCGGAAAAAAGTTTACCGCTAGCGCGTTCTCTTGCAGTACGCTGCCTAAACCATTAAATATGGAACACTATCTTGTAGCAAAGAATATAATATGTACAAAATGCAACGTCTTTCTGTCTGCCGGTTTGTTCGTTAGTGCGCTTATTACTCGCGAACTACTTATCCGATTTACGTGTTTTTTAATGTTCCGTACGGAACACTTATAAGATGACTTCGGTGTCTGTCTGTCTGTCTGTCTGTCTGTCTGTCTGTCCGTCTGCCTGTCACACCCGATTTTCTCCGAAACTATTTGATGGCTACACTAGAGCCGTGTAGTTTTAAAAGTTAAATTTTGACGTAAGGGGTTAGTTTTGAGAGGTAAAATCGGAAGTGAAAAAAATTTTTTTTTACTAGGTCACCGAGTGTGGGTGTCAAATGAAAGCTTATGCAAACACGAGTAAAAAATATATATATAATGTAATACTTGCGCACACTTTTCTTTGTATTATTTTTTAAAAGATCGCGAAAAATCGCTGTCCTCCCACCTTATCTCGAAAAGTACTAATCAAAAAATTTTGAAAAAATTCTAGAATATTCTCCACGGAGTGTAGATTGAACGAAAATTAACACGAATGCATTACCTTTTATAATTTATCTGGTTTATAAAAAAAACAAAAATTTCACACTAATTGTCTAAGTTCAACTTGCACTTGACCGGTTATTGTTTAATTCATATGGTACATATATTTTCTGGCCAAGTTATAGGATATATTTTATTACGTTAGGTAATATAAGGAATGAGCAGTGACGATAATAGTGAATGAAGTTCACGCGAGCAGAGCCGCGGGCACAGCTAGTTAATAATAGGAAACAACTAAATCAAAGGTATACATAAAATTTAAATAAGCAACAAAAAGACGAGTTCAAACAATGACATAAGTATGTCCATCATTGATTCCAAACATGAGTTAAAAATTTATAAATTTGTTACATTGAAGCAAAAGTAAATGTTGTGAAATATAGGTCAAAATTTATAAATTAAATAGATATACTATCCTCGAAAGCCATTTTCCAGAAGGTGTGTAGAGAGTCTTTTCTCAGAACGAAATTAAAACAAGATTTATTACAAAGGAAGAGGTTGAGCTAATTTAATAAATATATTAATCTCGAAAGGTACGAATGCGAATACCTGTCGTAAATTATTAATAGAGGCGTTATTCAGAAATGTTGCTTTTATTCAGGAAGTATATTAAGGTGATCCATTATTTTTAGACGATTAGTGAGTGTGAGTGTACCTAAATAGATATTATAAAACCGGTCAAGTGCAAGATGGATTTGCGCAATTAGTCTTCCGCCTTTAAAATAAAAATTTTTGTTATGGAAGTATATAATGGTCAGCGACTTCACAAAACACACCCCAAATGAGTTTTCTGTAAAAGAATTAAGAGCCCAGCTTACAAACATGTCTGGTTAGAAACTGAATAAGCAGGCTAATCAAAACCAAGAATAAGACAAAAAGTTCCCTGTGATATGTATATATCGTAAGATCCAAAATATATTTCCATGTTTTTTCTTAAACGATAATGCAGGGGTCGGCAACCTTTTAACTAAGGGGTGCCAGTTTTCATCCATACAACATTTTGCTTGCCGACATAGGTACTTACTACAACTAAAATTAACAAAAATTAACTTAAATTAACTTAAAATATTGCTTTTAGAAGGTTTAATTACAAAAAAATTTTTAACATTTAACAAATAATTTTATTATACTAGTCCTAGGACCTAGTGTGAACCTTGTGCTTGAAGTTCTTTAGAGAGTTTTCTTATCCATCAATCCATTAAATCTGGTTTGATTAAAAAAGCGAACATAGGACCATGTTTATCAAAATCCCGACCCCTCTCGATAAACTCCTCTTTTAAATTAGTCATATATTTAAGAATTTCGTCTATTACTGCACCATCGTCGATACTGGATATATAAGTTTTAAATTTGGAAAATATTTACGTGTTGCTGATAAATAAATCTATTTTTAATTTGAATGATTTCCAGGATTCGTACAAATCCAGAACTGTTTTGCCTGAACCTTGTAACGTTAAGTTGAGTTCACTAAGATGGCTTGTAATATCAGTAAGAAACATTAACATACAGATCCAGTTCTTATCTTCTAGCTCAGGATAAGCATCCACTTGATTTTTTTCCAACAAGGACGATTTAATTTCGTCTAGACATTGCACAAATCTAGAGAACACTTTACCACGGCTGAGCCAGCGCACATTTTTGTGCAATGGTATATCTAAATATGCACTTTCTAATTCCTGCAGAAACGCCTTAAATTGTCTATGGATCAGTGAAGAATGACCGACAATGTAGTTAACTATTTTAACCACCCTATCCATCACGGATTTTAAACTTCCAGCGGAGATTTTAGCGCACAAACTCTCTTGGTGAATTATGCAATGAAAATTCAAAACTGATCGACCCATGCGTTCAAATCCTTTATGTCTCCCAATCATAGCAGGAGCGCCATCAGTCGTTACGCAAAAGTTTTTATTTAAATCAATGTTCCGCTTTTCAAAATGTTTAACAAATTCTGAAAATATATCCTCTCCTCTTGTAGTTCCCTGCAATGAGAGCAGACAAATCAGCTCTTCATACCCACTGCCATCATCGAAGTATCGCGCAACGATTGCCAGACGGGCAATGTCATTAATATCGACACTTTCATCCAATGCTACACTAAATACAAAACTCCGTTTGATAGCGTCTCTCTGTTGTTTTTGGATATTTTGTGTCATTTCGGTAATTCGTCTCTCGATGGACCGCGCTGATGCCGGTATATCCCTAATCCTGACCAATATTGTATCCTTATTGGGCAAGTCGTCGAATAAAATCTCGCTAGTACTCAAAAACGTTTGCTTCATAAATTCTCCGTCAGTGAACGGCCTACCCTTTTATGCCAACGATTGTGCAATTTTGAAACTGCATTCAGTTACCTGGTTTTTTCCTTGGAAAACTTTGATAAAGAATGTTGACTGTTTCTGGTATTGTTTACTTGCTCTTTGTATTGCCTCCCTTTTATCAGAGTTATCTTTAAATGACGATTCATGTTTTATCTGGAAATGTCGTTAAACACTAGATGCCCGGAAAACTACGCTTTCCCGACATAGGATACAAATGGCCCGATCGTTTTGCTGTACAAAACCGTAATCTGTTGTCCATGAAGTTTGAAATGATCGAACGTCTACTTTCCGTTTCTTCGCGGCCATAACGCAACGTAATTTTAATTTTTAAACTTTTCGACGACTATTGACTGGAACGGATGTTACTTCTATACTAAATGATCCAAACGTGTAGCCGCTTGTTATATATAGAAAAATAATGTTTCCAGAAAATTCCAATAATTACATTTATTAAATTTCTTAGAACAAAAATTATTATCTACAACGCGCCCATTGCAATCAAAGGGCCGCCTAGAAGTTAAATCTAACAAAAACTAAAGTTCGGCAATATAAAAAAAGTTGCGGCGCGCGTCGGAACGATTGAAGTCAAGTCAAACAAAAACCGCCTTATAGCGGCTATTTTGATCTGAATTGAGGACGTTTATTTGTGTTTTTGCCTAGGCTTATATTTTGAGGCTTGTCGTCTTTAATACTTGCCGAAATTAAAGCCAAACCAATCCATTCAGTAAAATTATAAATTACAAAATATATATTTTGTAGTTTTTGGTAATAATACCTAGTGACCTATATAATATAGCGATTATTTATTTAATTTCGAAACATGTCACAGATTACAGAATTAATGTATAAACTTTGAATAGGTACGCGTGCCATTCAAAATTGCTTGGCGTGCCAGAGATGGCACGCGTGCCATAGGTTGCCAACCCCTGTGATAATGTATAATAGTCATAGCATCTTAGCTACCTAATACCCATCAAATCTAAATATGTGTTTAATTATAAACACATGAAACAAAATTATTTTGTCTCGGTATTTAATGCTTAAAGCAGTAGCTATCAGTCCCGGATCAATCGGACTAAACTTTCACAATTTTGGCAGTCAAATTTTTTTTTATACCAGATGAATTATCAAATGTAATGCACTCGTGATAATTTTCGCTCAACCTATATTTTATGAAGACTATTCCAGAATTTTTTCAAAGTTTTCTGTTCAGTACTTTTCGAGTGATGGTGGGGGGAAAGAGATTTTTGGTCATTTTTTAAAATATTATAAAGAAAAGTGTGTTCAAGAATTATATCATATATATTTTTAAATTCGTGTTTTCATAAGCTTTCATTTGTCACCTTACTCGATGACCTGGTGAATTTTTTTTTCACCTTCTTACATCCAGTGTCGGATATAGGCCCTCCTTTTGTTCTCCACTTATCTCGGTCCTGCGCTTCGCTTCTCCACGCAAGGCCGTCTGTAAGTTTTAGATCGTCTTTCCACCTGGTCTGAGGTGTGCCACTTGATCTCTTTCCCAACCAAGGTCTCCAATCCTGCATTTTCCTATTCCAACGATTGTCCGGTTGTTCCATTGTATGTCCAGCCCATCTCCATTTTAAGCTTGCTATATGTTCTTTTACATCTATTAGTTTAGTTTTTTCCCTAAAATCTTCGTTCCGTATCTTATCCTTTATCCTTATATTCAACATCTGACGCTCCATTGCTCGTTGTGTTTTGGCCAATTTATCCATTTTATTCCTAGTCAGTGTCCAAGTTTGTGCTGCTTAAGTGAGAACTGGTAAGACACTTTGGTTATATACATTTCTTCTTAGTCTTAGAGGAATTTTCTTGTTATTCAGGATGAATCTGTGTTTACTAAAAGTTGCCCACGCCACACAGTGTGTCGCGTAGAACATGCTAGGTGGACAAAATTCATATTATGATTTCCAGGAAATCTTATTTGCAAAACGTAAACAACACCACCAAACCCCGAATTCCGAGAAAAGGTTGTTTATCAAATTTGCAAGTGGCGAGTCATAAGCGTCAGAATTCAGGTAATGAGTTTAATGCAGCTCTTTCAATCACTCAGTTGCAATTTAGCGACACTTTCGTGCACATCTTATAGTGACATATTGTAATATTGTGAAAGTTTTTGTGATGAATATTAATACTGAGGGTAAGTACTATTTTTTAATGTATTTTTCTAATCAGAATCTATTAATTTGAATTTTTAGTATTTTTTTTAAATAGCCTATATATTTTAGTGTGTGTGTTTTTTTTTAAAAAAACTTTGAAAGTTCAGAATATACAGACATTCACCTCTATCCGGGCTAGTTTTTAGATATTACACAGAAATAACTTTATTCTTCGTAAAAATACACATATTGTTTAGCACACTTCAGTACAACATGTTTTTTTTTTCTTTTTTTCCAGAACACGTTTACTCTATTTCAAGGGTAGCCTTTTTTGAGGAGTGGTTGAAAACACACGAAGAATGAAAAAAACTCGCGTGTATATGACTTTCTTTCATCAAAATTTCACTTTGGTGACATTACTGAAAGCAGCCAAAAAGAAATAAAGTTGAAGATATCCAACTTGTCTAATAAGTTTGGTGCCAAATGGTTGGCTTCAGGAAAGTCGAAGGAGCGTTTTTTAATTAAAAATAAGAATTGGTTGGATAAAGCAGACATACAGTTTACTGCGAGTTCTTTTGCGCCACAACCTTCAACATCAAGTGAGAATGTGACTCCTGCAGGAAGACCTCGCAAAGATTTCGAGGAATCGTCGTTTAAGACGAAGAAACGTCGCGTCGTGGATCTCGTAGAATCCCGAAGTGTCAGTGAATTGGTGACTGCTGCCGAAATTGCTGTGCGTTCAGCAGGGCAAAGAAAAATTGCCAATGTGATTAGAGACATTAGTGAGAGCCCAGATAATATTATTAAGTCTAAAAATACCAGTTCCGTTAATCCTAGGTAATTAAGTAGTGACGAAACCTTAGCTTACTATATAGATTCTAAGTCAACAACGCATTCTTACAAACAAACTAGGAAGTGGTCCATGAAGGCGGGGCATAATGTGTTTCCGTCATATTTTAGTTTAAAAAAGTCCAAACAGGCCTGTTACCCTGCAGAGGAGCACATTGCTATAACAGAAACTCGTGCTGAAATAAATTTGCAAGCCTTATTAAATAAAACACTGGAACGTCTAGTATTAGCACAGAATGAAGTTATCAGCAGTGTGCTCCCAACAAGTTCATCGTTTACACTTGTTAGTAAATGGGGATGTGATGGAAGTTCTGGGCACAGCACATACAAACAGAGATTTGAGAACACTGAATATACGGACGAGTTTCTTTTCGCATTTTCTTTAGTTCCCCTTAAGTTATATGATGGGTCCAAAATTATTTGGCAAAATCCTCAGCCTTCATCAACTTTGTATTGTCGCCCAATCAAATTTATATTTGCCAAAGAAACGAACGACTTCACGTTACTGGAGACAAACAGATTGTTGGAAGAAGTTAATGCTCTTCTTCCAACACTTATCAACTTTGGTGATTCTCAAATCTCTGTAAAACACGAACTTTTGCTGACAATGACAGACGGAAAGGTGTGTAACGCCTTAACGGAAACTAGTTCATCCCAAAAGTGTTTCATCTGTGGCGCCACCCCCAAGACGATGAACGATGATCCCGCGATGTTTAACAGCAATCAAGAACATTTTGGCTTTGGTTTATCTACACTTCATGCTTGGATTCGTTGCTTCGAATGTCTCTTACATATCAGTTACAAGTTGAATATTAAGAAATGGCAGGCTAGAAGCAACGAAGACAAAGAAGATATCAAGGTTCGTTCCGAGGAAATCAAATTGAAATTTAAGAACGAGATGGGACTCATTGTAGATAAACCAAAGCCAGCATTTGGTTCTTCAAATGATGGAAATACAGCCCGTCGCTTTTTTAACAATACTGAGATGAGTGCTCAGATCACAGGGTTGGATGTTACAATTATAAAAAAGTTTGATGTTATTTTGAGAACATTGTCTTCTGGATTCGAGATAAACTTAGTTGAATTCAAAAAATTTTGTCTTGAAACCAGAAAACATTATCTTAGTCTCTATTCGTGGTACTGAATGCCTGCTACTGTGCATAAAATATTAATTCACAGCACAGAAGTCATCAAAGCGGCATTGCTTCCAATTGGGCAGCTTTCCGAAGAGGCTCAAGAAGTACGGAACAAAGATTGCCGCAGATTTAGGGAGTACAACACCCGCAAGTGCTCGCGTGTTGCCACGAATAGAGACTTACTGTGCATGTTAATTATAACATCTGATCCTTTGATCAATAGCCTTCGAGAGATTCCCAAAAAAAAGCCGAAAAAAAATATGTACAGATGTATTAAAGTTAATTGTAAGCCCTAGCATAGAAGAGTCAAGATTGGAATCGTCATCATATTGTCGCACAATGCCCACAAAATGATGACGATTATACAGTAAACGACTCATCAGAAGACTCTGATGATGATTATTAGGTTCAGCTACTATTTTTAGTTATGTAGTGCTTGTACTAAGCATGTAAACCTTGACTTGTAAATTTTTCTTTATCAATAAATGAGTATTTTTATTTTACATATAATTACAGTCAGTGTCATTATGCTAAATTTATTACAGAGCATTTATAATATTTATTTTAAAATTAAACAAAAAGAATTTTTGAATGGAATTTTCAAAAAACAATTTTTTTTTTGAACCGAACAGCAAGAAATATGTACCTTAAAAAAATCAAAAACATTTTAAAATACCAACTACTTATGTATGTATAATGCACAAGTTACCTACCTGAAAGGCAGGTATTATTTGAGTTTATCCTTTTTGTGTCAATAAAACTAAGTAATATGGATTAATTGTTTTATTTTTAATTGACAAATGCAATAAATGATTTTTCATCTGGTTATTATTAAAAATAATAATACAGTGTCTTTCATTTAGTTGCACATTCAAGTTTGTAGAAAAATTCGTGCACATACGCAGAATATTTCTAAATAACTCCAAAACGATAAAAGATAGAATAAAATAATATTCAATCAACTTTAATAAAATTTTGTTACGCATTTTTTAATGTTTTATTTATAAAAATCTGACAAGTTGTTCCCGAGTTATCGTTAAATATGTCTGCGTAGCTGACTAATTTAGGGGAAAAAATTAGCCACGCCCATAAAAAAAACCAACGCGATGAATTTTTTCTTAAAATAACTTAATATGCCTAGAATATACATAAACAATTGAAATAAGTGAAAAAATAATTCTTTCACAATTCTTCTGTCTGTGGATAATATAAAATCTATTTCATTCTTTACTTCGCCATTTGCTGTGTGGTTTTTTGTAGAAGAAAGTATTCATGGCGTATAAATGCTGTTGTTCTAAAAGATTTACTAATGTGGAACCTCGTTCATTTCTTGTACCCGAGCCAAATTTTCCGGTCTTATTTTCACTGGGATCTAACTGGCTTCGTATTTTGGCATTAAAATCTCCCATCACTAGCGTGTATTGGCGATGATTTTCTATAATTTCTTGTTCATATGTTGATGTTGCGGCGTAAATTTGGGTAATTTTTAGTTTATAATGTTTTGTTATTTTTAAAATAATATATGCTACCCTATCTGATTCTGCATCATATGTTAGTATATTATACTAACATATGATGTTTACAGTTCATTATAAAGCTGACTCCTCCGATATTTTCTTAAACCTCTTCTTCTACTCCTTTATCATATAATACGTTGTTTGATCGTAGTGTTCTCCTTTGCTTCTGATCCCACATAGCCTCATTATGTCTCATCGCATCCGTTTCAGTTTTTCCTCCAACTCGTCCACTTTTTCGTCTATGCTCATTGTTCTTATATTGCACGTCATTATTGTCAGGTTCGTCTTTCTATAGCAGCTTTTCCTAACGCAGTTATTCTGAGCACCCTCTGTCCTTTCCCCCACTTGATTGCGGTCGTAATCACGGGTTCCAAGACTGCTGAGGATCTTTTTTTTTTATGGGTCTAGCACACGTGCTGCTGGGAGGTTCCTAAAACGCTAAAGGAGTGGCACGTGTGCGGAAAAAGCGATTCACGTTGCTCTTGAATCGCTGTAAATTGTACTTGGTGGGAAACACAGTCCTGGGCAAATTATTCCAAAGGGATGATGTTCTCCATATAAAAGACTGCTTGAAAAGCGTTGTATGAGGAGTAACAAGCTGAACCTCATACGGATGTGAAGTATCAGCGCGACGTGTATTTCTAACATGCACCGCTCTGGGAGGAATTAAACGGGCCACATCCTCTGAACACTTTCCATGGAAATACTTGTAGAATAGGCTCAAGTCGCCAACCGTTCTTCGATGTTCCAGCGAATCAAGACTGCCGACAGTTCAGGGTCTCCAATCAGACGAACAGCTCTTCTCTGAATAGAATCCAGCAAATGCAATGTATGTGTGGGAGCGGAGCCACAAACATGGTAGCAGTATTCCATAGTTGGTCGAATTTGAGGTTTGTAAAGAATTAATAGTTGTTGTGGAGTGTAAAGCTTTCTGGTTCGAAATAATATTCCCAACTTTTGAGAAGCTTTCCTTGCTATGCCTGCAACATGCTCATGGCAGGACATATTAGCTCCCAAATTAACGCCCAACAAATTGAGTGAAGATGTTAGAGGAATAGAGTGACCCGCCTTAACTATGTCTGCCGCCTGAGTTTTTGTAGCATTAAATTTCACTTGGCCACTGTCCCCCTAAGATAGAATTTCTTCCAGATCTTTGTTAAGTTGAACAACTTCCGCTGTATGTGGACACTCGCCTGAGCAGCTGATGTTCGCACATTCAAAGCGAATTCATACTGTCATTTGCAAAGCAGTAGATTGGATTTCTGGTCTTTTCCAGCAGATCGTTAATGTAAATGAGAAAGAGAGTAGGAGATAGTATGGAGCCTTGGGGCATACCGGCGTTGATAGTGAAGGTGTTAGAAAGAAATCCGTCGACCGCCACTTGTAAAGAACGGACATACCATAAGAGCGTAGCTTACCCAACAGTCCATCGTGCCAAACCCTGTCGAATGCCTTGGATATGTCAAGAGCAACCGCTTGAGATTCTTCAAAGTGTTCAATTGCGTTGTTCCAAACATGTGTTACATAAGTCAGAAGATCTCCTGTTGATCTATGTTTACGAAAGCAATCAATTTCTATATTTGTGAAAATCGGGTGTGATAGATGGACAGACGGACACCGAAGTGATCCCATAAATGTTCCGTACGGAACACTAAAAATGGTTTTTAAACGTTTTAATGAGAAATGCTTTATTATTTAATCAATAATCCTTTACAAATCGGAAAGGACCTTTTTCGTTTGTTCTAACCTTGTACTATTAAGCTTTAAAATGGACGCATCAATCACCGCCAACACTATTTACTTCGTCTTGGGCAATCACGACTAGCAAACTGTTTTAAGCCTTAAATCATTTTCTTTTGTGTTGAGCTCCGTTTACCTAATTTAGGTCAGTTAACTGATTAATTTTAATTTAATATTTTATTATTTAACCTTTCAGGGATAAAAACGGTTTGTTGATTCGCGCCATAAAAAAGGTTCATTATTGTTACTTTTCTCGCTAAGGAGTATACATCAAACCGATGTCTTGGAAATCTCAGTTCAAATATAAAGTACAGGGTTATTGATTATAAATAGATAACCTCTTTAACTCGCTTATAAGACGTAGGCTGAAAAGTTTTTGGTCTAGTTACTTAGAACATATTTTTTTTTGCAGAATTCGAGCAAAATTTCTTTCCCGCGAGCATTTTTTTGAAGTCTACGAATAAACAATAGTCGCTGGAGGTTAAATCAGGTGAGAACAATCCGAACTTCAATTTATGCAATTTTGCCATCGTAACCATTGACTTGTGACACGGTGTATTGTCTTGATGAAAAAGCACTTTTTCTTGTTCATTTGGGGCCGTTTCTTTGCGATTTCTGCTTTCAAACGCACCAATAACTTTATATAATATTCGCTATTGTTGGTTTTTCCCTTCTCAGCATAATCGATGAAAATTATTCCGTGCGGATCCCAAAATACAGAGGCTAAAACCTTCGTAACCGACTGTTGTGTCTTCACTCAGCTGACTGCCGATTTAATTCCAGTGTGTAGTGGTGGATCAATGTTTCATCCATTGTCACATATAGCTTGAAAAAATCATTTTTGTTGCTCTTAAACAGGTCCAAACAGCGCTCAGAATCATCAACACGTTGTTGTTTTTGGTCCATTATGAGTAAACGCGGTACTCATTTCGAACAGAGCTCTCTCATGCCCAAATGTTATGCAAAATATGACCAACTCGTTCATTTGATATCTTTAGGGTGTCAGCTATCTCACGCAATTTCACGTTACGGTCATACAAAATAATTTTGTAGTTTTTGATTTGATGTTTTCCAGTCTAACCACCTCATTTGGGCGTCCAGAGCGTTCAGCATCATTTGTATCTGTACGACCGCGTCTAAATTCAGCATACCAGTAAATGATGAGTGATTTTCCAGGGGCAGAGTCCTCGTAATACTTATCAAGTCATTACTTTGCTTGAACGGTATTTTTTCCCATCAAAAAAATAGTGTTTAATCAACACAAGAAATTTGATTTTTTCCATTGTTTCGAAAATATCAACAGTAACAACTAAAACCACTGCAACTTGTAAACGTCGATACGTGTCAAAATATCATGAAATTTTGACACGTATCGTCTGAAGGTTGGTACTTCTAAAAATCATATGGATTTTTTTGAAAAGGGCTACATCTATGTGTCAGAGTTAGGCAAAAATCTTAAATACAGAAGTTGGAACGTTTTTTGCAGAGTTTTTTTCTGGAGTTAAAATATAAACAATCGCGTATCGCGCACTTTTGATTTATAAGACAAACTTTATATTTTTTAAAAGGAGGTGTATATTATTTTTTTAGTTTAATAGGTTTTTTTAATTGCAAAGTCGCAAAATTTTTTTTTATGATTTTATGTAAAGTAACGAAGAAATGATTTTTTTTTCTAACTTTACTGAAAAACGTTTAATATTGATGTTTGACAATAATGCCAATTTACAGTGGTATTTGTTGTTTTTTGTTAAAAATTTGGATAAAAATAAGTTAAAAGTTAAGTGTAGGAGTGAGACTGAAATGGATGTATGTGGAGGTAGCACAAAGTGACTTAAAGACAAAGAAATGTTCGTAGATTAAACATTTTCAAAAATATATAACCATATCCACCTACCCAAACAATCTTAAAAGGGAGAAAAGAGAGGAGAAAATAAAGAAATGGAAACTGTTTTGCATCTTCAAGGTAAACATTTTTCTTTGAATTTAGAAAATGCAGAAGGTTCTGTTGTCAGATCATGTTCCAAGATTTAAAATACTTTACAGAAATATAGTTATCACAAAGTTTTACTAGTGCATCATTCAATTCAGAGAAATAAGGTATTACGGTTAAGCTTTTGTCGGGAGATAATGCAAGTATTTAATAAACTTGTTTGTTCAGATAAGTCACTTTCACTACAGTCCAAGTTTAAATAGAATAAATAACCCCTGTTTCGGTGAGTTGTGGAATATTGCAACATATACTAATGGGACCAATGTTTTTTGATACAAATTTAAATCGTGCAACATACTTGGAAACAATAACAGAAATTGTTGAAAATTTGGTGTCACCGCAGAAAATCTCAGGCTACAGAAAGAGAAACGAAAGATAGATCAAAACGTCGCCGAGAAAAAGAAAGGTAGATCAAAACGTCGCCACAAAACGAAGCCGGCTGGCTATCGATGCATCGTTAAAATATGCCTCCTTGAGTATCTCAGAGATGCCGTGCAAGTAGAAGTTGTATTACATATTATATTTAACAATAATAGTGCAAAATGTGAGCAGGATCTCTAAGAAACCATGCTAATGGTTCGGCGGTAACCAGCCGGCCTCGTTCTGCGGCAAGGTATTGTTCTACATGTTTATCTTTCTCTAACGACAGCTGTATCCTCTCTGCTATCAGATAATAAAACCGAAATAATTTGCAACAGGCTGGCGCTTCGTGCACATAACATTTTTGCAGTAACCGATTTTTAAGGGAAACTTCTCATTTATGGGCTGGAAGGTTAAGATGACTGGAAGTTTTAACTGTTTGTATAGAGCTATTTAAAAGGTAAATTAAATAAGCTTGTCAGTGCATCGATTAAAGGAAAAAGTTACATAGGAGGTGGCCATTTTAAATAATCCAAGCCTAGGAATCATTTTAACAACTATCTTCTTCTAGTGCCATACGCTTACCATATAGCGAGTAGGCGTTCATCTTCCGTCTCAAGACGAGATTGTGAGTTGTCCCTCTCAGCAAAGATATCTCCTACATTGCTGACCTCACACCAATTTCTAATGTCACGTAGTCAAGAATGTTGTTTTCGACCTGGTCCTCTTCTTCCCTCTATCTTTCCAATCGAAATCAGTTTTAGTACTTCATATCTGTGTCTACGAAGTATATGTCCTAAGTATGAGACCTTATGATGTTTTATTGGTTCCAGCAGTATTTGCTCGGTTCAAGCTCTTCGCTATACTTCCTTATTGGTTACTTGATCTACCCATGAAATCCGCAACAGTTTGCGGAGGGTCCACATTTCAAATGCCTCTATTCGATTTATTAATTTTAGCTTAAGTGCCATGTTTCAGCACCGTACGTTATTATAGCCCATAGGTAGCATTTAACTATGCGGAATCGTAAACTTAGAGGCTCCTCTCTACGACAGAGATGTTTCTGAAATTTTACCAGAGTTGTACTTGCCATCTCAGTTCTTATTTTTATTTCCTCGTCGCAGTCCAATCTGTTATTTATATTGCAAGATACAAGATATTTAAAACTGCTCACTCTTTCGAGGGGGCTATTGTCAATTAATATTTGGGTTTGGTTGTGTTGTTGTCTACACATGAACTTTAATTTTTTGATGTTCATTGTTAGACCAAATTGTTTGCCCATTCTTTTATCTCATTCAGTATGTCTTGTAGATCGTTCAAGTTGTCTGCTAGAATAGCTGTGTCATCAGCGTATCGTATATTGTTTATTTTTGTTCCATTAATTTTTATTCCCCCTGTTTGATATTGTAATGTTAATAGAAAAATCCTCTCTACGTAAATGTTAAACAAAAGAGAAGACAAAACGCATCCCTGTCGTATATCAGTTGTTATTTGAAGGTCTTTTGTTGATAGTAGGCTATTAATCCGTAACTTTGCAGTATAGGAATTGTATTATTCTTAGATCTTTTGTGTCTAAATCCAATTTGCTGTAGTGTTTCCATCATCGGTCCGTGTTTTATACTTTCAAAGACCTTTTGATAGTTTATAAATGCTATAAATACGTCTTTTCGTTGATAGTAACATTTTTGAGTCAGCAGTTGCATACAGTATAAGGCTTCTCTCGTACCCATAGTGTCTCTAAATCCAAACTTAGTGTCAGTTCTTCGTATTTTTGGTATATTCTTGAATGGACAATCTTCCAGAAAACTTTTAAAGTATGGCTCATTAGGCTAATCAGTCTGTGGTCTTCACAATTATAAGCGTTATTCTTTTTCAGTATGGCTATAAAGGTAGATTTAAGCCACTCGGATGGAATTTGGCTATTGTCATAAATTTTGTTGAAAAGCCGACCTAAGTATTTTGGTTCCATAACTTTCAAAACTTCGGCATGGATGTTAACTTCTCTCGGTGCTTTCCCGTTTTTTAGGTTTTTAATTGCATGCCTTATTTCAGATATAAATATCGGAGGTTCTGTGACATTATGAGTGCCGATTATATTCGGTGGCGCTGGTCGGTCATCTTGATATAAAGTTTTTATGTAATCTTCCAGGTGAGACGAAGTATTTCATTATCAGATATTATTTTATTAATTGGCCTAATCAAGCCTACATTTTTCTTCTTGAGGCATCCTGTGATTTCCTTGAGTGAAAATTAAATGAATCATGAATTTCGTGCAATCTTTCCGCCTCTTGGCATTGTTCTTCTAGCCAATTTTCCTTTGCTTGTCTTACTTTGTTACGGATTTCTCTGTGTATTAATTTGTACTGCGCTGTTTCATTCCTTAATTGAGCCCTGCGCCTGTCTTCCATTCTGTCCAGAATTTCACCGGTCATCCAAGGTTTACTCGCTTCTTGTTTGTTATACATAACAACCCTACTTGTTGCTTGGTTTATATTTGTATCCATAGTCCTCCAATATGAATCTACAGCTGCCTTTCCGTTGGCTCGTTTAATCTGAAGTTTGCCTCAAGTTTCTTAAATACTTCTTCCTTTCTATCTGGTCTTTTTAGTATTCCGTACGGAACACTTATAAGATGACTTTGGTGTCCGTCTGTCTGTGTGTCTGTCTGTGTGTCACACCCGATTTTCTCTGAAACTATTTGTCATAGAAAGTTGAAATTTGATAATAATATAGGAATTGATGGCCTCATCAAAGCCGTTAGTTTTGAAAGTTAAATTTTGACTTAAGGGGTTAGTTTTGGGGGGTGAAATCGGAAGTGAAAAAAAAATTTTTTTACTAGGTCATCGAGTGTGGTGTCAAATGAAAGCTTGTGAAAACACGAGTATAATATATATATATATATATATATATATATATATATATATATATATATATATATATATATAATGTAGTACTTGGATTTACTTTTCTTTGTATTATTTTTAAAAAGTCGCGAAAAATCGCTGTTCCTCCACCTTATCTCGAAAAGTACTGATCAAAAAATTTTGAAAAAACTCTGGAAATGCTCTCCGCGGGGTGTAGATTGAACGAAAATTATCACGAATGCATTATCTTTAATAATTTATTTGGTATATAAAAAAAAACAAAAATTTCAAGGTCATCAGTTTTCAGTAAAGATTGGAAACAAACTTTGTTAAAAACTCCTTTGGGGTGTGTTTTGTGAAGTCAGTGACCATTTTATACCACTGTAACAAAAATTTTTATTTTAAAAGCAATTAACGTTCGGAACACTAATTGTACAAGTTAAACTTGCTCCTTGTTAACAACTATAGAAAACCAAAAACGAATTTCTGGGAAAAGCACTAAATACAATGTTAAGCATTTAGCATAATCGATTTTAGTTTATTTACAATAATATCACTTTTAGAATAAAACGAACAAATTTATTTTTATATGATTTGTGCGTTGTTTCTGGTAGTTTGAGATCTTAATTTATTATTTCATTTTATTTCAACGTTGTATCAGTTAAGATGTGGTTTTATCTTCTTGAAAATTTATTTAAGCTAGAGATTCTTATTTGTCTTCCATAACAATTTCTAATAATAATATTGTATATGTTTCCTTTTTCACTTTTGAAAAAAAAAAAAAAAACATTTTTATTCTACACATTTATTTATTATTATCAAAATTTTTAACATAAACAAATACCGTCAACAATTTAAGATATATTAGTATTATCAGAAATAGCAGTTTTACAAAATTGAAACATAATATACAGGATGTTTTATTTAAAAAATATAAGGATTGTGTAATATATTATGTAATATATTATTTTATATTAACATAACCTAAAATTATTTTAAAACGCTACTTCTGTCGTTTAGATTTGCTGTTAGAAAAACATTAATTGAGAACCAAAAGATTGCTGTTATCGACAATTGCAGAGACCACAAGGCGAGCACCAAAAGCTTAGGAATCAGAAAGTTACATTTACCTACAACTCTGATTTAGCGCCCTGTGATAAACATCTGGAAAAAGATCTCAGATATTTTCTTAAAGTAATGAACTGAAAGACGCCGAAGCGTCGTTAATTGAGACGTAAACAAAAGAGTTTTCTTGATGGAATAATGAAACTATAGAAACGCGGGGCTAATTACACTACACTAAGACGGTAATGTACAGGGTGAGTCAACGATAGAGTAAAGTTCATTATCTCATTTGTTTCGAGAATAACGAAATAATGTTAAGGTGCAGAGTTTCGAATTATTTTTGAGTATACAGGGTACATCAAAAAAGTATGGCCGATATAACATATGTTTTTTGGAACATCCTATTTTCTAATTTATTTTTAAATTCTGCGTAAAATTTTATAACTTTTTTATTAATAATGTTATATACCTAAACGTAGTAGTTTTTCTAAAATTTTCTAGATGGTATACGTCTATTAGGGTACTTCGCTCCGTAAAGCCTTACTGCCAAAAGACAATTTTTTTCTCGCCTCGTCCAGTATATAAACCATATAAATTAATTCATTTTTAGGAAAATCCATAACTATTACTTTTATACGTCACTTACTACAACAAATTAAACTATTTTTACTTGCTTAATAGACATGTCAAAATTTGACAATGCCTACATTTTTGTTTTGCCTTGGCAACTATGATGTTCTGGTGTAAGTGTATTAAAAACAAGGGTAAAAATTGAAAAATTCAAAAGAAATCGAAAACTATTAGAAATAGGTATATGACATACGTAATAAAAGTTGGAGGGTTTTGTAAAATCTCTCAGAAAAAAATAATAATATACAGGGTGAGCCATTTAAAAAGTTTGAGATTTTTTCAATTTAAAATAGTGGAAATGTATAAATTTATTTTGAATATCCTGTAGCATCTAACTCAAATTTCTTTACATACATCTTTTTTTTTCATTTCTATAGAAAGCTTGTACCAATTATGAGTATTCCACCTTCAGAAAACAATGGCGCTACTGCCAATTTCTTACGAAACTGAAAACTAGAATTTTTTTTTTAAATTGAAATATTAATAAAACTACTAGGTTTAGGTATATAACATTATTAATAACAAAGTTATCAAATTTTACGCAAAATTCACAAATAAATTAGAAAATAGGATGTTCATTTAAAAAAAAAACATATCTTATATCGCCCACACTTTTTTGAAGTACCCTGTATACTCCAAAATAATTTTAAACTGTGCACCTTAACATTCCCTAAAACTATTGTATTTAACATTTTTTCGTCATTCCCGAAACAAATGAGCTAATGAACTTTACTCTAACGTTGACTCACCCTGTACAAAAATAATATGAGTTTTACCTTGAAAGCTAGGTAGATAACTTTATAAAATACCCTCGTACATTCATGATAATTCGAAAGTAAAAAATAAACAATAAATAAAACAGGATAAAATATCAGATAACATATAACGGTTGTCTGCATCTACGTCACAGAATTAAAAATAGAATGTTTAGTTGGAAGGCCAGAGATTAGGCCGCCCAGATAATTGGTAAAGAGGAGATCCCGTGTTTTTATTAATGAAATCCTTTGAAGTTAAGTAGAAATACTGTTATAAAATTTAATAAATAAGCTGGCTAAAATTATTTTAAAATGCTACTTAAGTAGTTTAGATTTTTTCCTGACTCTTCAGCCTTAGTAGTCTATTTATAATAAACTAGCCGTGCCCGCGGCTCCCCTTGCGTGGACTTGATTCACTATTATCGCCACTGCTTATTTCTTATCTTACCTAATGTAATAAAATATATCCTATAACCTGACCAGAGAACCTATGAATGAATTTAAAAAAAAAACACGTAAATCGGATAAGTGGTTCTCGAGTGATAAGCGCACTAACGGACAGACAGACAGACAGAGAGATGCTTCATTTTATATATATTATAGATCTAGATTGTTATTATTATTATATAACTTGGCCAAAAAACATATGTATGAATTTAGAAAAAAAAACACGTAAATCGGATAACTGGCTCTCGCGTGATAAGCGCACTAACGGACAGACAGAGAGACGTTGCATTTTATATATATTATATTCTTTGCTACATGATATTGTTCCATATTTAACGGTTTAGGCAGCGCATTGCAAGAGAGCGTGCTGGCGGCAAACTTTTTTCCGACTTGATTGATTGTTATCCCCACTACTTATTCCTTATGTTACCTAACATAATAAAATATATCCTATAACCTGGCCAGAGAATATATGTCTTCTTCTCCTTTTTACAGATCTGACGATCTGTATTTCCTGAAGTTCTATTTATGGGCCTTCTGTAGAGGATAATTGGCTATCCTTCCATCTCTTCGGTGGTCTTCCGGGCAGTTGATTTTCTACCGGTTTTCTCTCCATTCCGATTCGAGGCTGCCTGTCCTCCTCCATTATCATTACGTGAGCGTACCATTCTCTTCTTCTTTGTCTTCCCCACTTAACTCTATCTTGGACGTCGCATTGTTTCCTTATGTCTGTGTTCCTCATGTGGTCTCTCCTGGTCATATGAAGGATTGCTCTCAGGGTCTTCATTTCCACAACTCGAAGTAGATTTTTTGTTTTATTGGTGTCCTCTCTTGTTTCTATCCCACATGTCATGACAGGTCTAATGCATGTTTTATAGATTTTCACTTTACTGTCTATTCTCATGTATTTGTTGGCCCAGACTGCATCCCTCATGCATCCTGATATTACTGATGCCTTGTTGATTTGAGTTCTCAGGTCCTTCACTGGGTTGTGGTTACTTGATATTTCTATTCCGAGATATTTAAATTGTGAGACCTGCTCTATGCGTTTGTCTTCGATTACGAGTTTGCATCTTATTGATTCCCTCGCAAAAGTCATGGTTTTAGTTTATGTGATGGAGATATTCATGTTGAGCTGCTGACTGACCAGATGAAATTTGTGTAGCTGTCTTTGTAAGTCATCTTAGGTTTTTGCAACTATAGCAGCATCGTCTGCATAACACACCATGCTTATCTTTTTGTTGTTCATTCTATATGAATTAAAAAAAAATCACGTAAATAGGATAAGTGGATAAGGACTGATAAGCGCACTAACGGACAGACAAATAGAGAGATGTTGCATATTATATATATTATAGATAATGTTGTATTTAACCTGCCTCGAAAGTCTCTATGATTTGGCACTGAAGCCTCTGCCAGTGCATAGAAACATATTTTGTTGTGTGAAATTTAATAAGATCTCAAACTGTGTAGCTCTGAGTTAAATACACCATCCGTTCATTGAATTACCACCTTGATTGTATTAAATGTTTGCTTTTTAAAATTTTAGGAATTGGGACCTAATGAAGTTTACGTTTAATAGAGTTTATATATTAGTTGAAGCATTTGAGACGCATCAGCGAAATTAAGTAAAGGCGTCAAAGATACCGAATATTTACCTCGTCTGCT
>CM032454.1:44174774-44241241 GCA_019049505.1 Pachyrhynchus sulphureomaculatus | reverse complement strand
GAAATATATGTGAGGATATGGGTTCCAAACACACATTTGTGTTGTCCAACACTCGAGGATGGCTCTATAGGGATTATTTTTTGTCTCGTACATTCAAACTGACAGGGAATTTATGTTTTTCTTAAAGAGGTAATACCATACATATTAGGTAAATTTTGTAAATGAAGATTTTTTGTTAGAACTGGCGTAATTATATCATATTTTTGCATAGAAGAATGTTTTTAATCTTCCCTTACAGGAAAACTAGATGCATCGCTTAAAGTAAATAAAGTAATAAAAAAAAAACTAAAACTTTGAACAAGAAAAATTAATAAAGATGAAGGGAGAAAATGTTTCCATTTATAAAGTTTTTAATCTCCAGTGGAGTTGATTTCTCTCGAGATACGAAATCCGTTACATTTAATACTAGTGCTCCACCTGGATGTACTGTTGCAGAGAAAGATAGTTTTATTGGATTGTTTTGTGACAATATGTTGAGAACGAAATCTCGAAGCATGGAATTAACTTAATTTTGGATATTACTGAAAGATGAATATCCGTTTTTGAGTGGTATGATTCAGAGAATTTTAATACCATTTGGAATTTCTTATTGGTGAAAAGCTGGATTTTCGGCGATCTCTCTATTATACAAAAATTAATGTGGAGAAGAAAATCCGGGTGTTCGTGTCCAGTTTGATTCCAAGATTTGAGAAACGTATTGTAACCAACACTCATTTATTTCACTAATTATAAGTAATTGAATTTGTTTAATTATAGTTTTTGTGACCTTAAATACGAACATGGATTTAGCAAGAGCACCGAGAATAGAAAAAGCTTGGGAACTAATAGCGAAATTAATTTGCCACAAGCCAAAAAACGAGAAAAATTGATCCAATAAAAGCTACCTCTTAGAAGGTACCAGTCGTATTATATATGATTACTCAAATATTACAAACAGGTTAACTAGAGTGCTAATTTTTCATGGAAATATATGAAAGATAATTTGCTGTCGGTATTTAACTTTTTTCTTATCAGTTAATAATATCAAAATTTAACACTCTACATCTAACACTGAAAAGTTTCTGGTCTAGCTACTTAAAACACTTTTTTTGCAGAATTCGACTTTAGTCATCAACATAGTCTCCTTCAAGAGCGATACAATCAGCCCAACGCTTTTCTAACATTTCTATACCTTTCTTGTAGTAGGATTTGTCTTTGCCTTCAAAACAGACCTCAGTTTCGGCGATAACGTCTTCACTGGAGCCAAATATCTTTCCCGTGAGCATTTTTTTGAGGTCTGCAAATAGTTAATAGTCGCTGGGGACCAAATCTAGAGAATACGATGGATAAGGAAGCAATTCGAACTGCAATTCATGCAATTGCCATAGTAAGCATTGACTTGTGACAGGGTGCATTATCTTGATGAAAGAGCACTTTTTTCTTGTTTATTTGGGGCCGTTTCTTTACGATTTCTGCCTTCAAACGCAGCAATAACTTTGTATAATATTCGCTATTGATGGTTTTTTCCTTCTCAGCATAGTCGATGAAAATTATTCCATGCGCATGCCAAAATACAGACGCCAAAACTTTCCCAGCCGACTGCTGTGTCTTTGGTCGCTTCGGGCGGCTTTCACCCGCAGCTGTCCACTCAGCTGACTGCCGATTTGATTCCGGTGTATAGTCGTGGGTTCATTTTTCATCTATTGTCACATATCGTTCTTTTTATTGCGCTTAAACAGATCCAAACAGCACTTAGAATCATCAACACGTTGTTGTTTTTGGTCCACTGTGAGAAAACGCGACAACCATTTCAAACAGAGCTTTCTCATGTCCAAATGTTCATGCAAAATATGGCCAACACGTTCTTTTGATATCTTTAGGGTGTCAGTTATCTCACCTAATTTCACTACACGGTCATCCAAAACAATTCTGTGAATTTTTTTTTTATAACCACCTCATTTGGGCGTCCAGGGCGTTCAGAATTTGTGTCTATACTACCGCGCTTAAATTCAGCATACCAGTAAATGATCAGTGATTTTCCAGGGGTAGAATCCTCGAAACACTTATCAGGCCATTGCTTTAATTGTGTTTAATCAACACACGAAATTCGATTTTTTCCATTGTTTTGAAAATATTAAAAGTAGCGTCACTAAAGCCATTGTAAATTGTAAACTAATCGTCGAAATATCATGAAATTTTGAGGTGTCGTTTCAAGGGTTGATACTACGTGTTACATAATTTATATTAAGAAAAATTTACCTGACAGCCCAAAATACTCTCATTACTACTTTTTGAAAATTCAGTTACTATGGAGCGAGTCACCGAAACCAAGCGTGCCTTTCGTGTGCTTGCCGTTTTTGGAAACAATAGTTCTGTGACAATTGTGTTCCCAAAATTTTTCAACTATATTATCTAGACATCATTCATGAAGCTCCAAATATTTGAATGATTACAATGTGGGTGCAGTACCTTGAAAAAACGAGTTCGACTGTGAGTGAACCTCGACTAGGGGGACCAAAGATATCAAGAAGCAATTCAAATGGGGAGTACGTTTGAATGTTAACTCAAGAGAGCATAATAGAGATGTCAATATTGTAACTACCGGATACAAAGTACGCGTTACTCATCCGGATTCGAAGTACCGGTTAGTGGACAATAAATATACCCGGTACCAGGTATCTACACATTGATGGCATCTGCGGTGTGCAGCCAATCAAACTAAAACTGCCAATGCCATATCGGTAGCGGAAGATACCTACTCGTCTCTACAAAATATATCTCGTCCTCATCGGTGGCGTTCGGTTTCGGTACATTCGGTATCAATGGCAATGATTGACAAGAATGAGAGAGCCTATACAATTAGAAATTATACATACCTACATATACCCGAAATTAAACTGGATGATAAATACAAACGGAGTGCGCGCAATTGGGAATGTAAGCAAAATTTGCACGTGCATGCAATATTTTAGTGAATAGGTATATAAAATATAAGTACTCATTTTGTCGTTTATGAATATTGAATTGAATATCAATATTTTTTTTAATTAATAAATTAATTGGACACATAAATAAATACATAAAGAAAAAATCAAGAATTTTGAAAATATTTATTCTCGAGCTAATACACCAATATAATACAGAAAATTATAAAAGTACCTGTATACTCTCAATACTTAAAAACAATGAAAATAAGTAAACGAATATTACAACAAAAATAAACTTTATAGCTACAGGAACTTTTACGATATTTTTCATTTCTTAACACTCAACAAACACTGATTACAGTTGGGAAAAATCAGTTTATTTACATGATTTGATTTGAGTCTGTTACGACGTTCAGTAATAATCTGGCCAGCCACCGACTAGTGTAGGTACGTATATTGACAACTACGTGACGAGATCGGTACTTTGTACCGGGTACGATGTAACGGGAATTTTTTTAAGGAATACCGAGTACCCTAAATACTCAAAAGTACCGATACTTGACATCACAGGGTTACTGATTGTAAATGAACCACCCTTTTAAGTCGCTTATTTGAACAGTTTAGCGAAAATGTTACATATAGAAGTTATAGCCTTTTAAAGGAATTATTTACGGAATTTAAACAGAGGCAAACTTTATATTTTTTTTAAATAGTGCACCCTATATAGAACTTTTAATTCTAGAAACGCCTATATATATTTTTATAGTGTTATCGTGCAAAATAAAGAAGTTAAAATGTTTCTTAACTTTGCCGAAGTTAAATATGCACGTTTGTAAAAGGATAGTGGCATCTGTTGATGTAAGAAGTAAGTTGAAACTAAAAGTATAAAAAAATTGTCTGTTCGGAAAAAAAAACTGGATATATATGGGATATGTATTAAAAATGGTTATAAGAAAAGGCACGTAGAACGTGAATGAAAGGAAAAGAAGAAACCTAAAGTTAAATATATTTCCAAGGGTATATAACCACATTTTAACTGAAACAACATTGAAACAGGAGAAAATAATAATACGAAGAGGGCAAATTACCTAAAACTGAGAACAGACAAATCTAAGAAAGAAGGGTGTTTATTTTATCCTAGATATGGTATAGCCTGTCCCAAAATATAAGATCCTGATTTTTGCCGCTTTAATATATATAAAAATTCTGACCTTTTGTTCATGATAGGTTGCAGAGATGGACTTAAGAATTTTATTTATTAAAGCAAATAAATAAAATTATAAGTGTTTTTGGAGATGTTTATTTATAGATGCATGTATGGTAAAAACAAATGGATAGGAAGTACAAATATACAGTTTGAATAAATGGGGTTTACAAGAGGGGACATATTGTATAAATAAAAATATATTTTAACTTAAGCCTAATTCACTATCACTGTCATCCGCTGAGGTAATTATCAATGGTTTCATATTATTTACATAAATATATGAATCTTCAACTTTAACAACGTACTGAATGGAATTCTTCCAGCTTTCACAAGGTATATCATTTATAACTTTTTTTACTAATTCAACCACTGACACGCTTAAAGTAGGAGAAACATTTTATGCCCTTATTTTTGATTTAACTTGATGCCAAATATGTTCAATTGGATTAAACACACAATAATACGGAGGAAGCCGCAAAACAGTGTGTCCCATTTTCTCAGCCATACTATCTCAAACATATTTCTTTTTCAATTTATAGTCTTTCAAAACTTCCAAAAGATCACTTTTTATAACTAAAGTCAAAATAAATGTCATTTTTTAACATATATTCCTGTATTTCCGATTTGGTGTTGGCTGCATTAGGAACCTTATTTAGTAGGCGACTATGGTAACTTTCATTGTCCATAACTATAACACTCTGTTCGGGAACATTTGGCAAAAGGGAATTTTCAAAACCAATTTTCAAAAAGTTCTGCGGTCGTGTCTTCGTGATAGTCCAAACTAGAATCTTTTATGCTTTTTGCAGATAATAGTAGACAATTTGAAACCCAGCCCCTTTCAGATCCAGCATGCAAAATGGTTATTCGCTTATCTTTATTTGAAGGTGTGTTAGTCTAACATTTTGTACTGCTGTCAACCCACCCTTTTTGCACAGTGTCATGGGTATCGAACCATGTTTTGTCAAGGTAAATTATTGGCCAATTCTCTGATCGATACTTTTTAATTTCTTGTAAATAAATATGTCGCAAGATTCGTAATCTTTGTGATTCCATCACTACTTGCCTTTTGTTGATTTTTCGGAACATGAATCCCATTCTTAAGAGAATTCTGAGTCTTAATTTTATTTTGTCTAGTGTCGGCACCAACTGCTCTTCATACATAGAATATATTTTTCTCCTGATGACGTCTTTTTCACAATCGTCTACATGATGCATTTGAAAATCTTCCGCTTTTTCCTGTTCCTGAGTGATGGTTTTCCTACAATACCCTTAATCGAAGAAATTGGGGTTATTGTTACTTCACTGGTTTCTTGCAAAGCACTTTGTTTATTCAAATTTCTTTTTACCAAGCTGTCGTAAACATTTTTCACTATTTGTTTAGCGTCAAGTAATAAATATTTTCTCTTGCGATAGCCACTCTTGCAATTTTCCCACGAACGCCGCATAATTAAAATAGAACCGTTACGTTGTAAGTTGTAAGTAAAACTAAAACTAAAAATAATAAAAAGTATCTTTCGAATCTTAATGGGGATCTGTGGTCATTAGGCCTATATTATCAAATACTTAAAGGGCTCCAGACCGGGTTGCCAGGTAGTAAATATATAGGTATACAATGCAGGTAAAATAAAAATACATTTATCGTAATACCTGGCAACTATGCACAAAACTGTAATAGGGTCGTTTATTGCCCCATTGAATAAGCAAAAAGATAGGATCTTATATCTTGAGATTTACTTTATTATTAGTGTTACATATACAAAAAGAATTGTGTTAGATGTTCAGTATGTTCATCATTCTATTCATTATATTTTCTATAAGTTTGTTTTTGTCTATCTATAGCTGCCAAAGTGACTCCTGAGCCTTGAGATTTTAAAATTGCGACCTCCTGTGAAATTTTTTTCCTTAGATAATTAACTGTCAAAATCTAAATTTATCTGTTAAATAGTCCCACAAAAAAGGAGTCTAACATAATTAGTTTCCGTTATTATTGTCAAATGTACATCGCCAACTTCGGCGAAAAGTGTTTTTTCATCCTTATTTTGAACAATAGTTACGTAAATACATATACAGGGAGCTCCATATGTATGGAATAATGATTCCACAGCATTTATTATCAGTGTATCAAAAAAATGTTTAAATAAAAGTTATAGGGTGTTCTACAGCGCACATGCTAACGTTGACAATAAAATGTCTTGAACTGTCAGTTCGAAGAAATTACGCCATCTTAAATTTTTTTAAATAGGAAACCCTGTATATTATTTTATTTTTGAGTCATATTCTCGAAGAAAGCACCTTAACACCTTCATACCACTAACGGAAACAGAGGTTTTGTAGATAATATACTACTTGTAAAAACTAGGATAAATTTAAACATCATATGTAGAATTAATCAAAATATAACTTCTACATTAACAGACGTCAAACTGAGAATTTTCTATATATACGAGGCTAGTTTGAAAAGTCCGTGCAAAAATAAAAACTACTTATGTGTTTGGGGTAAACCTTTTTGATTTTTCGACATAGTCTCCTTTTAGGCTTCCGAATAACAGGATTTGTCCAAGTCTGCAAAATATCCATTAGTGTCTGCAATCACCTCCTCGTTTGAATAAAATCTTTGTCCCGCCAGCCATTTCTTCAAATTGGGGAACAAATAGTAGTCCGAGGGAGCCAAGTCTGGAGAATAGGGGGGATGTGAAACGAGTTGGAATCCTATTTCCATTAATTTTGCTACCACAACTGCTGAGGTGTGTGCTGGTGCGTTGTCGTGATGGAAAAGGACTTTCTTGTGGGCCAATCGCGGGCGTTTTTCTTACAGCTCGGTTTTCAAACGGTCCAATAACGATGAATAATATTCACCTTTAATAGTTTTACCCTTTTCCAGATAGTCGAATCCCAAAGACAGTCGTCATAACCTTTCCGGCCGAAGGAACGGTCTTCGCCTTTTTTGGTGCAGATTCCCCCTTGGTAACCCATTGTTTAGATTGTTGTTTGGTCTTAGGAGTATACTAATGTATCCATGTTTCATCCACAGTGACGAAACGACGCTTAAAGTTCTCCGGATTCTTCTGGAACAGCTGCAAACCATCCTTGCAACACTTCACACGATTCCGTTTTTGGTCAAGCGTGAGCAATCGCGGCACCCATCTTGCGGATAGCTTTCTCATGTCCAAATGTTTATGCAAAATATTATGTACCCGTTCAGTCGAGATGCCCACAGCACTAGCAATCTCACGCATCTTAACTCTTCTGTCATCCATCACCATATCATGGATTTGATCAATGATTTCTGGAGTCGTAACCTCCACAGGCCGTCCAGAACGTTCAGCGTCACTTGTGCCCATATGGCCAGTCCGAAAATTTTGAAACCACTTATAAACTGTTCTAATCAAAGGTGCAGAGTCACCATAATGTTTATCAAGCTTCTCTTTAGTCTCCTGAGGCGTTTCGCCTTTCATAAAGTAATGTTTAATCACCACACGAAATTCTTTTTCGTCCATTTTTTGAAAATCACTCGACTTCCTTGATTCACACGAATGCCAAACACAAAGAAATAGACCAATATGGCTGAAACTTGGTGTGCGTTCATTCAAGAGATGCTACTAACTAAACATGACCTCGATACGCGCCGGTGGTGCCATCTCTCGGACTTTGCACGGACTTTTCAAACCAGCCTATATATATATATATATATATATATATATATATATATATATATATATATATATATATATATATATATATATATATTGATCGTTCGCGTCCCCCGCCTGAATAGGGATTTTATCCTTTTTTATATCCTAAGGATATCAGCGAGGATGTCGTAATACCCGTCAACGTTGTGCCGAAATATACATTTTTGTATTTCACAACACCTTTTAGACAACGCGGTAGTGCTGCCTCGGACGATATTGCATTTCTGCGAATAACTACTACCTATGTACGTGGCCAGGCCAAATATACGTAAATAATTTAATAAATAAGTATACCGACCTGCAGAATAGAACCCTCGACCTTCTGCACAGTAAGCAAGGTACTACATCACTGAGCCACGAGCCGCCACAGTTTAATAAAAACTTTGAAATTTTTTCGTGTTGAAAATAAAGGGTATAAATTAAATTTGCTTGAATCACTGGAAATCAAAAAACTTCAAATTACTAATTATTTGTTAAATGACCAATTAGAATTAAATAATTCACCCCTTTAAATATATTTCAATAATACTGTACCTAATAATTTATTACCTATAATATAAAGTCTTTATAACAGTATAATTAGGAATTCCGAACATTATTGTAAAGGGTTTTTTTTATAGAGGTATAAAACTTTAAGTTGGCAACACTTTTTCAACTGGCGGCCATTTTGTCAGCTGTCAAGTGATTTATGTTTAGTTTGGTTTGGCATTTCAACATGAATAGACTGACGCCTGAATAACGCTTCCAAATTGTGCAAATTTATTTTAAAAATCATGGATCTGTTCGAAATACGTATCGCGCACTACGTCCATTTTACGGTCAACATAATCGTCCATCAGAGCAATTAATTCGATTAACTATGGAACGTTTTCGCACCACGTTTACTCTAAATGATAATACGCATCCACAGAGACGTCGTACAGTGCGTACAGAAGAAGTCATTGCTGCTGTAGAGCGTAGCGTAGAGGAAGACCCGAATCAGTCTATCCGCCATCGTGCACAGGAATTGGATATATGTCCATCCACTTTATGGAAGAGTTTGCGGAAAGATCTTGGTTTGCGTGCTTACAAAATCCAACTCGTGCAACAATTAAAGCCACACGATCACCTAGCAAGGCGTAGATTCGGTGAATGGGCCCAAAACAAGATTGCCGTTGATCCCAATTTTCATAAGCGAATTTTGTTTAGCGATGAAGTCAATAAACAAAACTGCCGTATTTGGAGTGATGATAATCCTCAAGTGTATGTTGAGACAGCGTTACATCCAGAAAAACTGACTGTTTGGTGTGCTTTATGGGCTGGTGGAATCATTGGTCCGTACTTCTTTAAAAAACGATGCTGGTCAGAACGTTACAGTCAATGGTGACCGCTATAGAGCCATGATTACTGACTTTTTCGTTCATCAATTGAACAGCCATGATGTGCAGGCGCTGTGGTTTCAACAAGACGACGCAACATGTCACACAGCTCGTGCCACAATTGATTTATTGAAGGAAACGTTTGGTAACCGCATAGTTTTACGTTTCGGACCCGTGAATTGGCCTCCAAGATCGTGCGATTTAACGCCGCTAGACTATTTTATGTGGGGATATGTGAAGTCGCTAGTCTACGCCGATAAGCCCGAAACGATTGACCACTTGGAGGACAACATTCGCCGCGTTATTGCCGATATACGGCCACAAATGTTGGAAAAAGTCATCGAAAATTGGACCTCCAGATTAGACTACGTCCGAGCCAGCCGTGGCGGTCATATGCCAGAAGTCATATTTAAATTATAATGCCAGAAGATTATCTTTCGAATAAAGTAAATTTCATGTCAATTTAAAAAAATTCATCTTTGTTTTATTCCATTTCAAAGTTCTACACCTCTATAAAAAAACACCCTATATTTTACCTGTAGGGATCTTATATAATAATAAAATTTTCTATCTTGCTCATTTACTCTTGATAAAGGTACAGTGACAGCGAAACATGTTGAAATATTAAAATAAATGTGGAGTTTTCCAGTAAATGAAAAAAAAAATTGTTTGTTTTACTGTTCACTTAACTTAAGCTGGACTTTTCACTTAACCTAAATATTTTAAAGACAAATACTCAAGCCTATAATATATAATAACCATTTGTCAACTATAAAATATCCAACGTTTACAAATATAGAAATAACTAATTCTAATTTAAAAACACTTATTGAAATTTGAAATTTAACAAGTTAACACTAGGTCTTCAGAGTGCAAAATTCAAAAAATGTCATTTCACATTCGTACAGAATCGTTGTATTAGAGGTGCATCGCGTTTTTAAATTTTTGTGGAATTTTTGTATTTTAAAGAATAAGTGATAACTAAATGATCTTACGCACAGAGTAGCTTTGTTTGACGGAATAGTGATTCCAAGACATCGACATCAGTTTTTTGGTTTTCTCAAAATTTTTTCAGAATCTAATTTGGTTAAAGAATTTATTTTACTTTTTATCACTGGCATGAAACAATTATGTATTAACTGAACTGAAAAATCACTTTAGCAATTTTTTCGATAGAACATAATATTTTAACATGGAGTCAGCATTTCTTTATATGTTTATATATGTAAGTGTGAGCATATATGTATGTCCGGCTATAACTTAAACGATATAATTTTAATGAAATTTTTTTAATAAAATTAGTTTTAGAATATCAGAAATATCGAAACAACAGCAAATAATGATTTTACACTATAACAGTAGTTAGAACTCTTTAACGGGACTGAACAATGGTAAAACCGAGATTCAAATTAAAATGGAGTGGAAAGTATTTTGAAAACTTTAATTTAGTAGATTGTTGTATTGTAAATTCCGAAATAAGAAGTTTGAAAATTTTCTAATGTTAGGCTAGTTATTATTTTATACATCGCTTTGTAACAACCAAACGGATTTTTATAAAATTTAATATTAAGCTACAGTAAATGTTCAATTAACATAATCTTCCATTTTTCATGTTCTGTATGTGTGTATACGATTGGCTGCGTGTGTGCTTGTGTGTATCTGGGTGTGGATCTATGGGTATATGGGTACTAACGTATCTACCACTAAAAATTCTTCAAAATAACCTTAATGTTTTGTTTTCAACATCACTGAAGTGTAACTGTAAGCTCCCTTGGCGGTCTGTAAGAAAACAGAAAAATTAGGGAAAATATGTAGAATAATTTAATTTTTAACTTTGCAACTGTGTGGTGGAACTATCTCCATTACTACTGTTAAGACATAAAAAGCATTATGAATAAATTACCCTGAATCATACATAATATGGCATTATAAATATCGATACCCACAGAAAGTTGATTGCTAGTTTAGAAATTATAGGGGAATAAGTAAAATTTTGTACGAGGCAATTTCTTTAGCTGAAAACAAAATAAAGTTTTTGCTTTTATAGATATACTTTTATCTTAATCGTCCAAATGCATGAAGTGATCATAATATACTAGTACACGTAGTAGTACCGCGATAATAAAAATTAAAAACAATTTTTTAATTTAGCGGTTGCACAAATTTATTTTAAACAGCATTTTGCTACGTAGCTTACTTAAAGGTGGTGTATGCGTATTTTTTGTTAAACATGAACACTAAAACCTAATATTTTAAAGTTTTTATGATAAACGTAGATTCAGAACATTTAAAGATGTCCGAAATATTAGTTTTATTCCATAATTTTAACGATTTTACAGCTTTACATTTTATTTATTTAAATGTATTTTTTCCAATTTAATAGTTTTCTGGCAACGTTAAGTGCGTTTTCTGAAAAAACCTCATGGTCTTTTTTAATGACTTTTTTGGATTCAGAATAAAAAAATATCTAAGAAAACATCTTTTAGGTAAAGAAGAGTAGCGGATTTACGGAGACGATAGGGTATCGCGTCCCATCTCGCCTTATATTTTAAAATATATAGTTTTTGTTTTAGTTGTTTCCACTACCCAGTTATGTTATTACAATATGAAGATATTTTACCAAATTTGATGGTTTATATCTCAACAATAATTGAAGCTAGAAAAAACATAATATACGGGAGTTACTGAGAATTTTCTAAAGAATTCAAAAGTGCAAAAATATAACAATGTTCCTTCTAAGCGGTTACGTACACCTCGAATTTTCAAAAATTCGATTTTTTTTTAGGGATTTTTATTCTCTGTAATTCTAAGAATTATTCAAAAAAAATTTTAAGAAAATTCCATTCCACTACAAAGTTATAGCATTAAATTAGACTCGATTTCGGATTAGGACCGCTACCTGTCTCAATCCGTGCCTTTCGGCAGCTATTTCGGATTTCTTTTGTCAACTGGATTCTTTTGAAAAGAAAGTCCTTAGAATTTTGCATCCGTTAGTGGAGTTTATGATTTTAACATTAATCGACTATCGTCTTTCGAAGTGTACAGTAGTGTAGAAAATCGAATTCACCAAAACAAGACCCTGAAACATCAAAGCAACCTAGACGATCAAGTCTCAGTGGCAAGGGAAAATTGGTAGCGAGATTATTAGATGAACTAACCGAATATCCGCAGACAGCAGGAGGTAGTTCAACTTAACAAAGACCTGGAAAAAATTCTGTCTTGGAGTGACAGTAACTAAATGGAATTTAACGCTACAAAAACTCAGGCGGCAGTTTTTTTCTAAAAAAGTTAACGTTGCTGAACCCAACATAGTCATAACGGGGCACTCCATTCCCCTAGCATCGACAATCAATTTGTTGGACGTTAATTTGGGAGCAAATATGTCCTGGCATGAACATGTTCAGGCATAGCAAGGAGAGCGTCTCAAAAGTTGGGAATATTATTTCGAACCAGAAAGCTTTACACTCCACACCAACCTGAACTAACCTGAAATATCAAAGCAACCTCGACGATCAAGTCTCAGTGGCACGGGAAAATTGATAGCGAGATTATTAGATGAACTAACCGAATATCCGCAGACAGCAGGAGGTCGTTCAACTTAACAAAGACCTGGAAGAAATTATATCTTGGAGTGACAGTAACCAAGTGGAATTACACGCCACAAAAACCCAGGCGGCAGTTTCTTCTAAAAAAGTTAACGTTGCTGAACCCAACATAGTCATATCGGGGCACTCCATTCCCCTAGGATCGTCACTCAATTTGTTGGGCGTTAATTTGAGAGCAAATATGTCCTGGTATGAACATGTTGCAGGCATAGCAAGGAGAGCTTCTCAAAAGTTGGGAATATTATTTCGAACCAGAAAGCTTTACACTCCACATCAACTGTTAATTCTTTACAAAGCTCAAATTCGACCAACTATGGAATACTGCTCCCATGTTTGGGGCTCCGCTCCCAAACACACTCTGCATTTGTTGGATTCTGTTCAGAGAAGAGCTGTTCGTCTGATTGGAGACCCGGAACTGAGCGGCGGCCTTAATTCGCTGGAACATCGAAGAGCGGTTGGCGACTTGAGTCTGTTCTACAAGTATTTTCATGGAAAGTGTTCGAAGGATGTAGCCCGCTTAATTTCTCCCAGAGCGGTGCATGTTAGAAATACACGTCGCGCTGATACTTCAGATCCGTATGAGGTTCAGCTTGTTACTCCGCGTACAACGCTTTTCAAGCAGTCTTTTATATGGAGAACATCATCCCTTTGGAATAATTTGCCCAGGGCTGTTTTTCCCACCGAGTACAATCTACAGCGATTCAAGAACAATGTGAATCGCTTTTTCCGCACACATGCTGCTCCTGGAGCGCTTTAGGGACTTCCCAGTGGCACGTGTGCTAGACCTATAAAAAAAAAATAACCATTTATTATGGATTAGCAATAAGAAATATTATAAATTCTTTGGAGGATATGAAGAAAGCAATATCGACGACCTATTACCATAAAATATCTACAGACGAGAATCCTCAGCATTCTTATTGTCCTCCCAGTGACAGTTGGTGCAATTGGCAGAAAGCTGAAGCTGAAGGATCAAAAAAAAAAAAAGAAAACTATAAATAATACCAAGATGCAAGAGAAAGAAGGTATACAGTACAAAGCTGGAAGGAGAGACTAGCCGTAAGTTCACTTTTTATCTACTCGAAACTTTTAACTCGTTTTTAATTACTTTTTCTACAAATTGTCGAGAGAATTTTTTGGTCGAAAATTGCATACACATTGAAACACCGTAAATTTTTTATTTTTGAAAAAACCCTTCGACAATTTTTAACTACTGTCGTATTTTACAAGATTAATTTTTATTTTTGCAGATAGGATTTTTTTTTGTGAAGTTATCTTGCAGACAAGGAGGAGCCATAGTTTTCATCAGTAGTCCATTTAACCCGTTTAAAAAATAATGTTAACATTTAAAACATATTTAAAAAAAACTGTTTTCACTTAATAACCTTTAATAATAATATTTTTTTGAAATATGCACAGTTTCTGCAGCGCCCAGGTGTATTAACAGAGTTTTTCAGCCCAAATGAGAGTACGTTGTAATTTTGGAATCTCTGGCACAATAACCCTACACAATAGTTATCACCACAACATCAAACACTTTATTTTGACGTACATTTCACTAACAACCTTGGCATCATTATTTCCAACTATTGACTGTGTCAAAGTCAATTATCCCTCCAACAATAACATGGTTAGCAAAACGCTCGTCGAGTGTAAAAGCAAGTGATTGGTGTAATGATGATAACTATTATGTAGAGGCAATTACTTTAAAAAGAAGTTAAATTACTAATTACTTTCAAAAGTCAATTTTAATTTAAATGAATATCCGATTAACAGTAATTTGAAAAAGTAATTTCGGAACTAATTACGAATACAAATTGGTTGATTCTGCAATAAATTACTATAATTGGATTAACTCTTTTTATTTATTTTTTTTTATGGGTCCCTAAAGCGCTACAGGAGCGACACGTGTGCGGAAAAATCGATTCACGTTGTTCTTGAATAGCTGTAAATTGTACTCGGTGGGAAACACAGTCCTGGGCAAATTATTCCAAAGGGTTGATATTCTCCATATAAAAGACTGCTTGAAAAGCATTGTACGAGGAGAAACAAGCTGAACCTCATACGGATGTGAAGTATCAGCGCGTCGTGTATTTCTAACATGCACCGCTCTGGGAGAAATTAAACGGGCCACATCCTCCGAAGACTTTCCATGAAAATACTTGTAGAATAGGCTCAAGTCGCCAATCATTCTTCGATGTGCCAGCGAATCAAGGCCACCGATCAGTTCCGGGTCTCCAATTAGACGAACAGCTCTTCTCTGAATAGAATCCAACAAATGCAATGTATGTTTGGGAGCGGAGCCCCAAACATGGGAGCAGTATTCCACAGTTGGTCGAATTTGAGCTTTGTAAAGAATTAACAGTTGTTGTGGAGTGTAAAGCTTTCTGGTTCGAAATAATATTCCCAACTTTTGAGAAGCTCTTCTTGCTATGCCTGCAACATGCTCATCCCAGGACATATTTGCTCCCAAATTAACGCCCAACAAATTAAGTGACGATGTTAAAGGAATGGAGTGCCCCGCCATAACTATGTCGGGTTCAGCAACGTTAACTTTTTTAGAAAAAACTGCCGCCTGGGTTTTTGTAGCGTTAAATTCCACTTGGTTACTGTCACCCCAAGATAGAATTTCTTCTAGGTCTTTGTTAAGTTGAACAACTTCCCGCTGTCACTGCAAAGCTTAGATTGGATTTCCGGTCTTTTCCAGCAGATCGTTAATGTAAATGAGAAAGAGAGAAGGAGATAGTATGGAGCCTTGGGGCACACCGGCGTGGATAGTAAAGGTGTTAGAAAGAAATCCGTCGATCGCCACTCGTAAAGAACGCTCTCAGAGGAAACATAAGAGCCACAAACAGAACTTGTCAGACATACCACAAGAGCGTAGCTTAGCCAAGAGTCCATCGTGCCAAACAAGGTCGAATGCCTTGGATATGTCAAGAGCAACCGCTCGAGATTCTCCAAAGTGTTCAATTGCGTTGTTCCGAACATGTGTTACATAAGTCAGAAGATCTCCTGTTGATCTATGTTTACGAAAGCCATACTTTCATAGCTATTTCAGTACTTTTAATGTAATTCATAACCCGTGATAGAGCCATTCAATTCCTTTTAGAGTAATTTAATAACATTTATAGTAATTACATTTTTAATTACTTTATTTGATCACATTAAATGGATTCCGATATAAAAAAAATTACATTTAAAAACAGAAAATTTTAAAAATTGTCATCGTTCTTATATTAAAAAGACTAGTATAGATCCTGACTTTGAGTGAACGTTGGATATTCCACAAAAAAAACGTAAGTTCAGATTAGTTTGGAAGTAAAAGTCTAAAATTTGTTATTATATTCACTCTTCTTCGTATTCCAAATTTTTATTGTTTTATCAAAAAGTGTTTTGAAATGATGTTCGCCAAGCAAAGTATCGAGAATTGTGCAAAAAAACAACGATTTCTCCAATTATGTCATTCACAGTGATGTTTATTGGGGGTATCGATATATATATATATAAGGTTATACATTACAGTTAAGACAAATAAATATTAGATCATACCATTAAAGCTACTTCAGTATTCATAGGTCCAAATGGCCCGATGGTGACTGACAAAGGTTTCTGGGCTCTTGTTAACATTAAAAGTAAAGACCTTTTTATAGGTTGACTTTGACCCATCCAGTTACTTTCATAAATCGCATTTGCAATATTAGCACTCTGAAAATATTTATATAATAGTGAAGGAAATTCTAAGAGAAAATAAATTAATCTACTTATCTTTTATATTTTTAACTGTATAGGAGTAAAAATCTTAGTCTTATCCTCTCTTCAGCATTTCTTCTCTTACTATAATTTTTATTTTTATCTTTCTATCCTTCATACCCTCGTGAACATATTTTTTTTTACTTTACCCTCACCTATCTCTTCCTTCTAGAGTGTCTTATACATGTTCAGACACTGGATAGATTTTGAAATTGATTCAAGATCAATTGTTGATACAACAAACAAAGATCGGTGAAAAGTAGACAAAAAGGCCTAGTGCAAAGAAAAAAGAAAACAGAAGAATGAAGTTGGTAGAACTTGACATGTCTGGATGGCAGATAATCCACTCAATGCACTGATATAACCAAATCGGACAAAGATGGAATCCTTCATAAAGGAGTTAGCGCAGAACAAAAAACTAATTGGAGTATTAGAAATTCGAATCTATATAAAGAAATCGATAAACGAATGAAGAACGAGATTTGCAGAAAAATATCAGCGTTCTTTTGAAACTAAAAACAAAGTCATACCTACAGAAAATCAAAATAAATTCGTCAAAATAAATTAGAAAAGAGAGAGAAAAGAGAAGCAATGAAAATAAAGGAAACATTAAAAAGCCATAAAATATGGAGTTAGAAACAAGTCTGAGCAAAGTTCCTAACAAACAAAGGCAGTGACAGGAATAGTCACAAAAGAAGGTACAAGAATTCCAAATTCTTACTTTCATTTTAAAAGTAATGACATCAATACTCTATAAGTAAAATTAACACCTTCTCCAATTGTGATCGGGAAAAAAGAAAACAGCAACATAATCACCGCTGCATTGGAGAGTAAAGCTTAGGGCTTAGCGGAGCTACCCTGGAAGAGGGCATCAGAATATACACTTCAACCATTTCAGACTTTAGCAGCATAACAAAATTCATAAAAAATAATCAAAGAAGAATTATATTACTACCTGCCTCTAGATGAAAACTGCTACACGTTAAAATGAGAAGAATCCTGGAGAGAATAACCAAAGTTGAAATCCAGGTGAACCGACACAGTGTCGAAAAGGCAAAAAAGAACCTGCAATCTGCTTAAATTGTACGGGATCCTACTCAACCTCGTACCTGATATATCCCAGACATCCCCTATAACAAAAACCAAAGAGGCTACAAAGAGACTTGTCTGGTGGACCCAAAACAATGAAAAGCTAGCCAAAAACAGAAATATGTTAGTGAAGCCATCTCAACCTACAATATCTTTAGAAGAACTGATCTCGATTCTATATACAGCAAGATCATAAAAAAAATATAGGTATATATATGACACCTATTTCAACTTGCTCGAGTACCATGAAACCAACAAGCGCCAACTCTGTCTTCTGAAGAAACACAATATTCTTGACACGGTCATCATTATGTGCGAGTAACCATAATAAAGTGGAAATTCTAACTAAACTGTATTTCTTTTCGATCAATATACCTTACCTGTATTATAATTTCATTGCAGTTCCATGACATTACTAACAGATTGGTTGAAATAAAAATTATATAGAGAACCGAATAAGCTGTATCAAGAGGTGTAGTACTCTAAAAAGTAGTAAAATAGATATAAACAGGTGTCAAGATCTAGAAGTAATACATAAGTAGTGATATAAGTTATTATTTTATACAGGGTATTTTTTAAGTTGGGGCATTTTTAACAGGTTATAATACTTTTTCTCATTCCAACATCACAAGTGATGTCTAATGATCCAATACACAAACTGTAACATTTATCAGCTGATAATATCCGACACGTTGAGACGCAATTTTATAACGTCTAGAAACGGCGTTATTTTGTATAGCCCCAACTTTCTTTTTTTTTTAATAAATATTTTATTTATTAAATAGAAGTCGTTATTTGCCCCTTATGTATATCTTAATTTTGAAAATGGATTGAGTGGATATTAATACTAATAGAGGACATAATTAAGATATCAGCTAGCTCGTTCTGTTTGAAGAGATTATGGATAAGAGATAATTTTTGTACATCTTTTGAAAATAGTCTCTATGGTTGTTAAAACTTGGCTGTACAGATTTGGGCACCATTCATTTTAGGATAAAAAGAGTCTAATTTCAGCTCAAAAAATGAAAAAATACTGAAGAATTATTTAATTGTTTAAATAAAATTAATTTACGTACAACCGTTGCGTCCTGAAAGAAAGATCAGGAGTTCAGTGAAACACTAAATTTAAATATAGAAGGGTATATATATTAACAAAATAAAAGTTCTTCTTAAAATTACTTCTACTAAATAAAATCCTCTTAAGCTAGAAGAGTGTAAACTATTACATAGAGTCTTTAAATCAGGATTACTAAGTTTTTAATAAAAGGCTTGAGAAAACACGATATTAAAAGTTTGTGAAATTAACTCCGCGAATTACACGTGTTGAGTACTCGTTGGAAACGCACTTGTAGTCAGGAAGCGAGATTTTAGTCTGGTGTGCTTATAACTTACTGATTGGTTTCTCCTCATGGGTTTCCCATAAGTTACTTAGCCTCTACCAACCTAGTTTCATTTGGGTAGCTAAACACTTTCTGACCCGAAATGCCTGACGATGAGCAGGATATTTCAAGAAAGGAAAAAGGCCTTAAACTTGAGAACTAGAAACCATTACTGCACTACTACATCACTGAGAAAAAAAACACTCTGGCGTGCTGGAGAAGAAAGCCACTACGGCCTACTGGCGAAAAAAAGCCTACTACGGCATGGCCGCGAAAAAAAAAGCCCTTAAAAATCCCATCTGGCCCATTATATATTATTTCCCCTTCTTCAAAGTGAAATCTTTAAAATGGTTTACTTCCGGGATAGAAAAAATCAACGCAAACCAGACAAGTTGTGTCCGCAACACGTTATACACGGCCGAGCCACACTCTTAAAATTTAAATCACTATTTTAAGCTACACTGCCCGAAAATTGAAAACATTGCAATAAATATAAACATGTAATAGAATATAAATTACAGGTAGAAAAACAGTGTCGTAACATATTCTTAACATCTAGGAAAAAATGAATGTTACAAGCTTTCATTGTCTTTTTATTTTAAAATTCTGAAAACAGTTTCGCGCCATCAGAGCCAATTTTTAGCAATTCTGATAGCATTTCCCATTGTTGTTTTAGTGAGTTTTAAGACTAAATCTGTCCATTTCGACGAGTAACTCTCGCGCCTGCGTTTACCCATAGACTTGTCCTTACAATTAATTTCTCCACGTTGTTATGTCTCAAGATGTGTCCAAAAAATTTTAAGATTAGAGCTAATGTTATGCTGCTTAAAGGATTGGCTGGATTGATTATTTTTCAAATTGAAATGTCAGTTCGGTGGACTGTTCAAATGATTCGTAACATTCTTTGCCAACACCACATCTCAAATACGCCAAAAAGACGTCTATCGGCGATTTTTTGGTCCAGGTCTCAGAAGCGTACCAGAAAACAAAGAACACTAGGGAATTTACCAGTGCTGTTTTGATTTTCAAGGATATTTGTCTGTCCTTCAAAATTTTTGTAAACTGAACTGCCCAACTGTATTCGCCGTCAAATCTCCATCTCGTAGCTCCCAGATGACAGCACCTAAATAAAGAAATTTTTCAAGTACTTCGCAGTCAGCATTATATCGTGGTCTGGGTACATTTATACATATTTGCTCTGTTAATGATCATCACTTTTGATTTAAAGTGGTTTACTTTCAACACATATTCGTTGCTAACTGTTACGAGTCTATGCCAGTTCTTGAGGAGAGTTTGCAATCAACAGAGTGTCGTCGGCATATCGAAGGTTTGTTATTCGAGTACCTCCTATAGTAATTCCACCAGTCCAGCCAGAGAGATACTCTCATTAGTTCTTCCGTATAGATGTTAAATAATTGGGGCGACCGCATACACCCTTGCCTGACACCTTTTAGAATTTCTACTGCAGTGGATAATTTATCGTCGATTTGAATGACTGCCTTGTTGTTTTCATAGAGATATTGTATTAGCCTAACAAGATGCTTTGGTACTCTCATATTTAGAAGGGTTTCCTACAATTTTGATCATTTAACATTATCAAAAGCCTTTTCATAATCTACGAAACACCCGTATATCGGTGTATAATATTCACGAGCTTTGTCAATGAGTATGCAAACACTCAGTATCTGCTCCCTTGTGCATCTTTCTTTCACAAACCCAGCTTGTTAGGATGCTATTTAATAATCTAACATAGAAAGTTGTTTAATCGAGAGCGCAAAAGGTAGAGCATAGCATTATTTTGCTTGCATGTGTAATTAATGCAATAAGGCGATATATATTGCATTCCACTGTAGAACGGTACTCTGACTGACATGATCCATTCATCAGGCCATTCACCCGTTTCCCATATCTTCATGCACAAGAGATGTAAAATTCGTACACTTTCGCCATTAGGGACGTTCCATATTTCGGAGGATATGTTATCACGTAGCTTTTCCGACAACAAATTTTTTAACCGCATATTCCACCTCACTCAACAAAAGAGATGGTTCACCTTCATATCCGGACACATCTGTAGCTTCAGATTCACCATCACATATAAATCTTCACAATAATCTTTCTATAAGTCCAAGATGTCATCTGTATTTGTGACTATTTTGCCTTCTTTGTTTTTAACAGTCCACGTTTTTTGTTTGAAGTTGCATGTTATTATTTTGATTTAAAAAAAAAAAAATTTCTATTACTGGTAGCATGTCCCCCTATCCCTTTACAGATGTTATAATAATAATCTTTGCGGCATCGTCTCTATACGACCTTGGAAAGGGACTCATATAGAGTGAAATTTTGATCATCAGTTAGACCTTAACAGATTATAATACAAAGTAAAATAAATTACCATAAAAAAATATGGAATGTTAAATGAAAATATTTAAATATTTTTAAATTATTTAAAAATATTATTGCAAGTCTTAAGGCCCCCACAGACGTCATTCTTTTTTTGCAGTTTTACCCGCACGGGTAAAACTGCACGGGTAAATACGAACAACGACCACATCCACACACTAGGCGTTGTTTCGTTCAGCGTCATTATCATCATTTGGTCTATGATGGATCCTACGACAACATCAGCATTGGCAGCCGCAGTGGCTGTAAAATTAAAATTTTTAAAAAGAAAACGTTCAAAATGGACTAAAGAATGGTTACTTAACCGAAGACAATTTTCACACGTAAATCTTTAAATTGAATTACGACTAGAACCAGGAGATTGGTTTAATTATCTGCGAATGGACGAAGAAACGTATTTAGAGCTGCTCACTTTAGTAACACCATTAATACAAAAGCAAGATACGTGTATGAGACAAAGTATTTCATCACATGAGCGTCTTACGGCCACACTAAGATTTCTTGCTACTGGAAGGAGTTACGAAGACCTAAAATTTTCAACTGTTATATCACCTCAAGCTCTTGGGCAGATTATACCAGAAACGTGCAGTGCCATATACTCTGTTTTAAAATACAATTACTTAAAGGTAAGAACAAATTATTTATTTTCTTCAACGGGCGACAAAACTAAAAATACATTACTGAAAGAAATATAATGAAAGATAGGACATTTATTTACAAATTAGTAATATCGGGTGAAAAAGTTTCCAAAAAGGATTTCGCATTTCCATGTGTTTGTTGAGAAAAAAGTATTTGATTAGATGTATTTCCGTAGTCTCTTCCATAATCTAAATCAACATGGGAGCTTGTACCATCAGATTCCTGATTCTGATAATAGTCGGCTAAGTTAATATAAGGATTTGTAGCAAGCTGTTGTTGATTTACTCCATTTTTTTTTTAAAACATTTTTGTATTTCTCGTAATGTTTTCCAATGCAGCTTCAAAGAGAATATCAGAAATAATTTTTTCCGCCATTAAAGCAGCATCACGGGGTAACTCTCTTAATTTGTTGGCAACATTTTTTCCTATCACGTCAAAGTTGTCTTCTTTAATATTCATATCCAGCTTTGCACTCACTTTCTCCAAAACTTCGTCGGCTCTGTACTTTATGTAACGCTTTCTTGTGCTACTAAAGGAAGAGCGTACTGAAGGGGTATTGGAACATGCTGATAGCGACCGATCTGTGCATACATTATTTTCAAAAGATGCCGGAGATTGTATGGGGGTATAGTTTCATCCTGAAAGAAAAACAATTGATTATATTAAAATAAATTATACAATAATTAACTATGAATGTTAGAAATAATTTATATTGATAATGATTTTTTATTATAGTTTCCTAGGACCGAAGAAGAATGGATAATCATAGCCCAAACATTTGAAAAAAAGTGGAATTTTCCTCATTGTTTAGGTCCTGTAGATGGCAAACACATAAATATAGTGCCACCACCAAATAGCGGTTTTTATTGGAATTACAAAGGCGGAAATAGTATCGTATTAATGGCTATCGCTAATGCGAATTATGAATTCATCATGTGCGATTGTGGCCCAAACGGAAGAGTATCTGATGGTGGTGTAATGGAAAACACTCTATTTTATGATAAACTTATAAATGGTACTCTTCAATTATCATCCAGTTGTAAAACAGATAACAATGATGAATGATAATGAATCACTGTCCTATGTATTTATTGGAGATGAAGCTTTCGCGTTGAGAGACAATTTTTTAAAACCATTCAGCCAAAAAGAATTGAACAGAGAAAGAAGAATATTTAACTACAGATTATCCAGAGCGCGCCGGATAATAGAAAATGCATTTGGAATAATGGTTGCAAGATTCAGGATCTTTCATTCTACAATTAATTTAAAATCAGAAAATATTGATAAAATCGTTATGACATGTTGCATTCTTCATAATTAAGAAGCGCCAGGAAAATTATGCACCTTCAACTTGTTTTTATTCAGAAGATTACAACACAGAGCACATAGGAAAAGGTTTAAGTGCAGAACAAGCAACTATTAATTTACAGCGTGAACACAACAGACATGCATCTGAAGAAGTAAAAAGAGTTCGTAATTTATTTATAAGTTATTTTCATAATGAGGGATCAGTACTCTGGCAAGAAAACTTTGTTTAATACTTTGTTGTATTAGATTTTAATACTTTGTTATATTAAGATTTATTATTATTAATAAATATAAGTACACATAAATAAAAGGTATATGTTTTACTTACTTGATTGCTATTTGTCTCTTCATCAATATAGTTACTGTTTCTCTCGGTGTTTCCTGGTCTGTAAGGAATAATAAATATTGGTAGTACCACAAATGGGGCTTGTACACCTCATCAGTCCCCGAACCAGATTTTTTAGATTGCATGACTTTTTTAATTCCTTCCGGAAGCAAGCACGTAGAGAGAGAGTCAATTTTCTTTTTAACAGATTCTTTCGTTGCGGAATTATCTACTTCTTGTAATTTTATTATCATGTCTTCGTAGGCTTTATTTTTTTTCTCTCTATCAGAATACTCAGTAGATTTAACTTTCCAAAGGCACGGATGGCTTCTGTATAGTTCTATGAACTCAATTATAAATTCTTTGTTATAATTCCTTATGTCTGTCATTGTGAAAAGAACAAAATTTCTATTAGCCACAAAATACAAAATTCTCCAAACTAAAATCACTGGCGATTAATCAGAGGACAGAGTCGACACTGACAAAACCCGTCCTTTTTAACTGCGTTGTCACACACACGAGCCGACTTGAACGAACATGTTAGAAAACGGACGGTTATAATCAAGCTGCAGCAGATATTTTTGAACGCCGGCAAGAAAGACGGTTTTTGGCCACACACTGACCATTTTACCCGTGCCCAGTTTACCCGGGTAAAACTGCAAAAAGGGACGACGTCTGTGGGGCCTTTACGCAACAAAAATGTTTTTGGATTTTAATCTTACTTATTAATCTTTAGATGTTATTAGTTATATGTTAAATATTATTATTGTAAACATTCAAGAATTTATTACTTATTTTTTCCAATTCCATTCCCCGTGGGGAAGCGGGATAGAATACCCGGTACGTTCTGCCTGTCGTAGAAGGCGACTTAAAGAAGAACCTAGATGGTTGATGCCCAGATCCCACCAGCATCGCCCGGTGTGATACCATCGCATCAGCTTAGGCTACGTGAAGTTGCATAACGTTTCGTAGCTGTGCCGATGTCCAGGACTATGAGACCAAATAACATGATGAGGCACCTTGATACAAAAAATTCCCAAGGTAAAATAGCCCCCCGTTCGGATCTCCGGGTGGGGGCTGGTTCAGGGGCGTCGACATGCAGAGATCATAATTTTAAAATAGATTTTTGCAACATACGAGACTTAAACTCGAACATAAATTCAATGCACCAACACCTGTAATCAAATAAACCTCATGTACTCGGTAAAACCTAGGTCAGTTCATCGACCAGCACAGTCAACTATCCTTATCCCGACTTCTATTCCCGATTTAGGCGTAACTTTGGAATCTGTCTTTTTGTCAGAAGCGACCTCTCTTTCCAACGAGAAAAGGCGCTGGAGCCCCCAAACTTTGATATTATGTGGTTAAAAATAACGACTCAACAAACCACAAGGTTCATCTGCATCCTCTATCGACCACCAAGTGGTCGGGTTAGAACACTTTTCGCTTCTCTTACAGACACCATCGATCATTTACAAATTAACTATCCAAATGCCGAAATTGCCATCCTGGGCGACTTTAATGTCCACAACATCAACTGGCTTAAATACTCAAATCCTACCGACGAACAAAGTCAGGTTAGTTCAGGTCATGAAGCTGGATCATTCTCAGTTGTGGCTTAACTCAGTTTATTGACGAACCAACACGGATCCCTGATCGAGACGGGGAGTTCGCCAGTCTTCTTGATCTGTTTTTAACCACCAATCCGGAGATTTACACGATCACCTTAAATCCGCCGTTAGGTTCTTCCGACCATAAACTGCTTTCGACATCAAGTATCCTACCAATCAGTGACAGAGAGCCGCCTAAACCGCGCAAGATTTAGCACTATAAATCTGCTAAATGGGAAGAAATCATGGAATATTTTCAAATTTTCCCTTGGTTAGACGTTTGTTTTCGATCCGACGACCCATCTGACTGCGCCAGGGAGGTTTCCGATGTTGTTTTGGCTGGTATGGAAGCTTACATCCCTTTTTCGAAGATATGCCCTTCCAACGAAAATTCAAAAAAGCTGTTGCTTCTAAACGTTTTGCCTACCGACAATGACTTCAAAATCCTTAAATCCACCATAAACCGTAACACCTTTGTTCGTGCCCGGAACAGATACAAAGAAATTATCGACGAAACCAAAAAGGCACACAATCAACGAATTAGAAACAAACTTCTCGCTTGTCCCAACAATTCCAGGTCCTTTTGGTCAGTCGCTAAGGCAGTTAATCAAAATTTCACCAAATACACCATACCACCACTCACACGGCCAGATAATTCTATTGCAACAACACCTGTTGAGAAAGTGAACTCTTTGCTTCATATTCTACTGTCGATTTCCAAGGAAAAACATCACCTACTATTCCCATAGTGCAGTCAAGGATGCCCGATATTGTCTTCAGACAGCCTATCGTAAAACGTATTTTAATGAAGCTAGACACCAAAAAGGCTTCTGACGCTGACGTAATACCTGCCATAGTTCTTAAAAAACTGTGCGAGGGAACTAACACCAGTTTTCTGTACACTTTTCAACCTATCCTACAGAAAGGGAATATTTCCTTCCCGCTGAAAATGTGCCACAATTCAGCCGATACCTAAAAGGCAGAGGACCTTGCCAAATAACTACCGACCAGTCGCCCTGCTTTCAATAATATCGAAAATCATGGAAAAGGCTATCAGTCAGCATCTTCTAAAATATCGTGAAGGATTCAACATTATTAGCGATCACTAATATGGCTTTCGTAAGCATAGATCAACAGGAGATCTTCTGATTTATGTAACACATGTTTGGAATAACGCAATTGAACACTTTAAAGAATCTCGAGCGGTTGCTCTTGACATATCCAAGGCATTCGACCGTGTTTGACACGATGGACTGTTGGCTAAACTACGCTCTTCTGGTTTGCCTGAAAAGTTCTGTTTGGGGCTCTCATGTTTCCTCAGAGAGCGTTCTTTATGAGTGGCAGTCGACGGATTTCTTTCAACGCCGGTGTACCCCAAGGCTGCATACTGTCTCCTACTCTCTTTCTCATTTACATTAACGATTTGCTGGAAAAGACCGGGAATCCAAGCTACAGCTTCGCACATGACAGTACGCATATCTCTTCGTTCATTTTAGCCCTCGGACATCGACTACTCAGACGAATATCCGCAGACAGCAGAAAGTTATTCAACTTAACAAAGACCTGGAAGAAATTCTAGCTTGAGGTGACAGTAACGAAGTGGAATTTAACCCTACGTTGCTGAACCCGACATAGTTAGGTCGGGGCACTCCATTCCTCTAACATCGTCACTCAATTTGTTGGGCGTTAATTTGGGAGCAAATATGTGCATGAACGTGTTGACCATGCAATTTTTGGTCTACCCCGTCTTTTGCCTTCTGATGGCATCCATGACGTTGTTTGTTTTGGTATTCTTCGGTCGTCCATTCTTTGTACATACCCGTACCAGCATAGTTGTTTTGCTGTATTTCCTCGTTTAGAGTTCTCTCAGCCTTCATTATTTCTCGAATACGGGAGTTAGTTTTTTTGTCTCGTCTGGATACACCTGCTGATCGTCTCCAGAAGTCCATTTCTAGTGCATTTATTTTTTCCTCTAGACGTTTACTAATTTGCCATGTTTCACTACCATATAGAACAATGCTCTTAAAAATGCTGTTGTAAATATCTCTTTTCCTTTGATTCGATATATTCTTTGACCATAGTACTGAATTCAGTGCCGTTATTATTTGTTTCCCTTTGTTATTCGATGTTCTATTTCTCTTTCTGTCCTTCCGCTTTGATCTATTTTTGTTTCCAAGTATGTATACTCCTCGCATACATTTATTTTTATCATGTTGTTTAAAATAAGATCTGTTTTCTCACCCTTAACACATAGGTGTTCCATCTTGGCCATGTTTACTGTCAGACCCCACTTTTCGTATTGCTCTATTAATTTCCCAGTCACGTACTCTAAATCGTCTTTGTCTTGTGCGATTACCACCTGATCGTCAGCAAAATGTAAAGTATATAGAGTTGTATCTTCTGTCAGTTGGATGCCCATTCCTTCACATTTTCGTCTCCACTCTTTCAAAGTCTCGCTTAGATAGATCTTGAAAAGCGTTGGAGAGAGACAGCAACCCTGCTTTAAACCTTTCGTCACAGTGAATATTTCTGATAATGCCCAGTTGATTTTTATCTGTGATCGAGCATCATTGTATAGTTGTTAGATTGCTTCGATTGCCGTTGTATTGATAGCTGTTTTCTTCAGAATTTACCGCAGTTTCCTCATAGGGACTGTATCGTACACCCTTGTTAGATCCACAAACAGGAGATGAACATTTCTACAAGTTGCTGCTTCCTTTTCGGTTACTTAGTTTATCGTAAATATGTTATATATACATGTTCTTCTTGCTCTGAAACCTGACTGTTGTTCAATTTCAAAAGGGTTGTACTCTTCCTCCACTATATTCCTCAAGACTCTTCCACACAGCCGTCCAAATGAACTAATAACTGTAATGCATCTGTAATTTTCGCATTGTTCTGCTACCCTTCTTGTGGACAGGCGTAATCCAGCCCAACTTCCAACTCTCCATCCATCCATGCAAATATTTCTATTAATTTCCTTGGCCCACACTTTATTAGTTCTATAGGTATTTCTTCGGGACCACTCGCTTTTCCATTCTTCATTGTGGCTAGGACCTTATTAACATTGTTTGTAGAGATCTCTATTTTAGGTTCTTCAGTGATATACTATCGGGGTCTGCACCATGTATTCTGGCCTATCCTCTGTGAATACATTCTTATAATAATATTTCCATTCATTAATGCCAATAGGGTTGAGGGGGACCTTCTGTGTGCTATTATTTCTTAACGATCTTATGACAGTCCAGGCCTGTGACGATTGCGAGCCTCTCATGTACGTCTGGATTTCTCTATACTTATTCTCCCAAGCAGCATATTTGTTCTCGTTAATAGCTGGCTTATACCTTGTTTGATGTTCTCTGTAAAGGTTTTTATCTTCTACTATCTTAGTATTTAACCATTTATGATAGGCTGTTTTTCCTTGCGTTCTTCTTCCAAATTCTTATTTCAAATCAGCGTATTGATTTTTTTATTTCTTTTTATTTCCTGCATGCCAAGAGCTTATTTTGCAAATTCGTGGAGCGCTTTTACTACTTCTAAGTATCTTTCCATATTGTTAATATCTTGTCTGATGTTGTTAAGTTTATGATTACGTCTTGAGTGATAAAGGTTTCTCTTTCTCTTTCTTGTTTTAGGCTTGCGATATTATAGTATGTTTCTTTATTCTTCTTCCTGCCCGTTTCTTGCGTTGTGCTTGGTTTGTCTTGATAATTTCGAGGTATTTCAATTTTCGGTACTGAGAGATAATGATCGGAGCCGCAGTCCATTCCTCTGTACATTCGTGTGTCTAAGGCTTTCCACTTGGAATTTAACTATAATTAACAGTTCAATAATGGATCTGTAACTGTATCTATACATCGTTTATATTATTCCATTAGTGTTTCTGAAAAGGATGAAACGTTGTCTTGCTTTTTTTAAAAATATCCCTTAAAATATTGTAAAATAGAAGTAAAATTATATTTCTCCATATCTTAGCTGTAACTAATGCTGTCTCATGTGTTAGTCCACCTCGGAACGCGTTTCGTCGTAGCACGACTCATCAACCGAAGTAGTAGTAGTATCGACAAAGGAAATAAATATAAATCCACATGTACTGTTGAAATATGGACTTTGTTCATTTTGAGTAGTTGATATAAATTCTTATTAACGATTGAGCTGCCTAGTGATAATTATTAGTAACAAATCCTCTGTCGCTTGTGTGGTCTAACAGGGCGTCCGACGGAGGCAAGATATACTTTTAAATTTTAGGCCTTCACAAGCCAGAGATTCAATTTGTTGTATCTTACTGCGATAAAACGCCAGTACTACAATAAATACGTCGAGTTTTAATCTCTGGTTTGTCGATTCTAGATTGGCTGATGAGACCTAATGCAACGAAACCCGTTCGGAGATTGATAGATGAGATAGCAATTTTAGTAGTTATAATATATTTTTATTACTGGATTACAATCCTAACGATCCAACTACCTAGCAGTCAGGATAGAATTAGCTAAAATTATTTATTTTGATTTAGTATGCGTTAGAGTTATTGGTTCCATTGATTTTGTTACGCTAAGTGTACATTTCAAGTAATTTAAATACAAATTGTCAAGAAAAATTGTAGCAATAGTTTAGTAAATGATGCAATATTTATAGACACTAATTAATTACCGTCATAAGCTGAAGTATTCCTGCTGCTCCGTTTATTGATTCAAGAGAAAATTCCAAAAGCGTGATGGTTTTTATTGCATTATTTAATGTTGTCGTGAAACTATAAAAATGAAATAATGTAGTAATTATTAAACTTAAACAACACGATCGACTATCATGGAGAAAGGAAGAAAAAGTAACTACCTAAAATTACATAAAATTTCTATCAGATATGCTATTTAATATTAAGAAATAAAACACAGTCTAACCGTAAATTTTATCAGTAGTACCACTGCAGACATGTTATTTCACCCTTCGTAAGTGCGCAGGCAATGTATACTATTAAGCTCAGTTTTTCTTTTATCGTCAAAGAGTGGAGACAGCACAAAAAACGTACTTTAAACACAATAGAAAAAGATGAAGATATACCTCGTCTGCTAAGTCATTATCATATCTATCTTTTTTTTCTAACTATGATTGAGTAGTATCTCATGAATAATTTTGATATTGTTTGGCTCATTGCGTGAACGAACTGATGACAAGAACCAGGAGGGACCATATAGCCTTTCTCCAGTCCCTTGAAATTTTATTTCTATGGAAAGAAATCTGTGGGAGAATTTTCCAAAAACAATAAACTTGCGGCTATGGCGAGGCAAGAATTTCGTTGTCGGTATCATGTACCCTGTATAAGGGTGACGATTATATTATATATTGAGCAATCACAATTCGTTCTATTTAGATTGCTCATTTGGTCAATATTTGCGCATGTATCAGTCTTTTGCCTTTTGTTCGTTGGACGGTATTTCGACATCTTCCCGCTTAACCGTAACCGCGTATAGTGCCGCTTCGGCGCACAATACTGCCCGGGTGCTCTTTCCTCTCTTACTTTATTCGCAGCTCTCCAAGCTACAAGGAAGTCCTATTAGAGGGCGTAGAAGAAACCCCTTTTAAATCTCCAAGTTGCTAAAAAACGTGTTGGCCGTTGCCAATTCAGACAATACTATATCTAAGCCTACTCATTAGACAACCTTTTGTCAAATTCCCAGACATGTCACTCAGATACCAGAGGTATATTATCTACCTCAAAATATGCCTCTTCTGTATCCAGCTTATTATGTCTAGAACTGAAATCAATGGACTCCTGTAAATGGTAATTTTTTTATTAGAATTTACACGAAAGATTTGTTTGATGATACTTTTTAACACATTAGTAAAAAATTTGACAAACATATGTTTTAAAATAATAAAATTTTTGTACATTTTGATTCCCTCTTAAGGTAGATAAGGTAAATAAAGTTTGATGAGGTACGTAGGTCATTTCATGGCCATTCAAAGTCCAGAATATATATATATATATATATATATATATATATATATATATATATATATACATATATATATATATATATATATATATATATATATATATATATATATCGTATTATGAGCCGGTTGAGTATCAGGAAAATCCAGAGAAAATAAATTTCGTTGAATTTTTTTATTTTTGACTGTTTTATGTCAATTTTTCTAAATAAACCAGTTTAGACGCCTTAAAAGGTATTTTGGTTCGTACCTTGCTTAAAAATGGTCGCTCTTACACTTACGTCATTGGAAAAACCTCGAAGGGGGCATTCTAAAAAATCCAAAGTTACTCCTTCCTTATTCCGCAAACCCTAATCCATTTTCATATGTAAGTTAGATCATAGTCATTATAAAAAGTTTGGAAAAAATTGGTGATGTGATGTAAAAATTCTATTCAAAATTTTCAACAAAAATCAAAAATCTCAAATCAATGTTTTTTTCTTAGAAATCACTCTTCACGGCCATTCGAATGGATAAAAAAATTAACGGAAATTCTTTCCTCGCGTTTTTTTCTGCTTATAAAGAATTTCATCTAATCCTGAGTTGTAACTGGCAAAAGTAGGCGACAACTATTATCTTCATTACTTATCTCAAATTTCCTTCCCATTTCATGCGTACAGTTGTGCCTTACCTTACGACTGGGGATGCAGAGGTCGTGGAAGGAGCACCCAGATAATATTATTACGTCTTGCCATTTACAGGGCGCTGAGGCAGCACTGTACACGACCACGTTTAAGCACGAAGGCGTTATGTTAAGCCTAAATAGACTCTTACAAGACACGTACCATCAGCGATTTATCTTAAATACTTGTTCGTTACACTAAAATTACACAATTCTTAGCCAATTGCACTTAGACCTGTGAGGCATGGCTTTTTACAGTAGCACAACTAGGAGACTATCACATGCATCAACATTCTCCAAAGAAGCCATTTTAAAAGTACAAATTCTGATTTTTGACTTCAGCTGCTACGTAGATGAAAAACCCAGTATTTAACTGAATAAAATCTGGGTACAGAAGGAACTGTTACAATTTAAAGTAAATCTCTGACAGGTATTGGCGTGTCGGATAGCGATTATCAATTTGAACCCAGATATGTGGAGGATTGAGAACTTCATCACACCTGGCATAAGTTGTCCGTTACATAGCCTTGATTTGATGTCTATAGATCTTTTCTTGTGCTGGTATCTCAAGGCTAAAGTTTAAACTAAGAGTCATTGGCCCTTGGATCAACCAAAGACAAAAACCCGGAAGAAAATACATTCGGAGCAGTAATCAATAATTATTTAGCTCGCTTAGAAAAGTATTGGGTTTGTAACGGTTCACATTTAGATGACGTTATTCTCAGCAAGTACCTTTTCAAACACCAATAACTTTACATAAAATAAAGACATTTTCTTTTATCAATCTGTTTTTAATGTTCCGTACGGAACACGTATAAGATCACTTCGACGTCTGTCTGTCTGTCCGTCTGTCCGTCCGTCCGTGTAAAAAAAGTTGAAATTTAGTACTAATATAGAAATTGATGGCCTCATCAGAGCCTTGTAATTTCGAAAGTTAAATTTTGTCTTAAGGGGTTAGTTTTGGAGGGTGAAATCGGAAGTGAAAAAAAAATTTTTTAATAGGTCATCGAGTGTATTATTTTGAAAAAATCGCGAAAAGTCGCTGTCTGCCCTTTATTTCGAAAAGTACTAATCCAAAAATTTTGAAAAAATTCAGGAATATTCTCCACAGGGTGTAGATTGAACGAAAAGTATCATGAGTGCATTTTCTTTAATAATTTATCTGGTATATAAAAAAACAAAAATTCAAGGTCATCAGTTTTTAGTAAAGATCGGAAACAAACTTTGTTGAAAACTCATTTGGGATGTGTTTTGTGAAGTCACTGATCATTTTATACCTCCATAACAAAATTTTTTATTTCAGAAGCAATCAACGTACGAAACACTAATTGCGCAAGTTCAACTTGCAATTGACAGGTTATTTTATTATAAACATCTGAAACTTAAGTTTTTTATAGAGCAGGATAGTTCATAATATTTTGTTAAAAATTATATTTGTAAAAGCAACTTACCCTATTAGAAACTGATGTTCTTTTAATGCCTCTTTTGTTTTAGACATTTTAGTGGTCTCGTCATCTGTCTCAGAAAATATATGCCTTATACGTACTTGCAAAATACGTAACTGTGATGATGTAAAAATCATTAAAGTTTGCAACGTAGTTAAAATAGTACAGTTGAAGAGAAACCCGAAACATGCCATAATTACCATATAAGTAGTTACGGTCATAAAATATTCCTCCTTATCAAAAGGGAACCATAGGTCATACATGAAAGCTTCGTCCGGTCGGAATAAGTTGTAAGCTCTTTTTAAAAAATTTATGGAGACGAACCACAAAATTCCCCCAAAACTCATACTACATTGACAAGATGAAACGGTTACGAAAAATTTTGTTTGTTGTAAATAAGTTTCTCTAATTTCCTGATTGGTATCTGCCAGTATAGTTTTTTCCTTTTCTATTATGTATGGGATCATATGGGGAATTCCGTTTTTAAGGTAAATTATCATCTTGTAATTGATTTCAAATACTAGAATCGTTAAAGTAAATGCACTATAAAACACTGTTGCCGATATTTCATGTATATCTGTTATTAATTGACTTAAACGGATTATTTGTAAAATGTTGACTAATATAAATAAAAATTGTGCTGAAACTGAATAGAGTAAATATAGCTTCTGCAAAAACTGATTTTTTGTTATTGGGATCTTCCACAGACCTGTTGCCAACATGAACAATACTGATAGTTTGTATAGGCTGTTTTTTATGTTAAAATCAACCTTCATATTTTTAACCATTTTTTCCTTTTATTATATCGTTATTTTAAGGACTTCTCTAATTATTTCTAAAAAGAAATAAAAATTAGTTGTTAATACCTACAGAAGTATTTGTACAGGGTGAGTCAACGATATAGTAAAGTTCATTACCTCATTTATTTCGGGAATGATGAAAAAATGCTAAATACAATAGTTTCAGGGAATGTTAAGGTGCATAGTTTAAAAAATTATTTTTGAGTATACAGAGTATACCTATTTTCTAATTTACTTTTAAATTTTGCGTAAAATTTTATAACTTTTTTATTAATAATGTTATATACCTAAACCTAGTAGTTTTATTAATATTTCAATTTTTTTAAAAAAGTACTAGTTTTCAATTTTGTAAAAAATTGCCAGTAGCGCCATTGTTTTTGAAGGAAGAATACTCATAATTGATGCGAGCGTTCTGTAGAGATGAAAAAAAGATACATGTAAAGAAATTTGAGTCAGATGCTACAGGATGTTCAAAATAAATTTATGCATTTCGACTATTTTAAATTGAAAAATCTCAAATTCTTTAAATGGCACACCCTGTATATTATTAGTTTTTCTGATAGATTTTACAAAACTCTCCAACTTTTATTAAGTATGTCATATACCTATTTCTAATAGTTTTCGACTTATTTTGAATTTTTCAATTTTTACCCTTGTTTTTAATACACTTACGTTATAACATCATAGTTGCCAAGACAAAACAAAAATGTTGGCATTGTCAAATTTTGACGTGTTTATTAAGCAAGTAAAAATAGTTTAATTTGTTGTAGTAGGTGACGTATAAAGGTAATAGTTATGGATTTTCCTAAAAATGAATTAATAGATCAACCACAGCCTACCACAAAAAAAGTGTTTTCAGATCATAAATTCTTTGACAGATTTATAAATTTATCAGCAACAAATTTTTCCAATCACGAAACAACCCTCTTAAACAAAGGTTTGAAACATAATATAAATAATAAATTTGATTTAAAAGAATCTGAAATCTTGGCTGTAGAAACAGAAGTAGTTTTAATAAATGTACCATTCAACACGCGAAAAAAAATACATTTGCGCGGATATTATAAAAAAAGAATTTCTTAGCAACAAACCAAATTTAGATAATGAAATAAATATAGCTAGAGCAATACAAAACAAGGCTAAAAATAATAATATCATTTTTACGAAAGCAGATAAGGGTAACAAAATAGTCGCTATAGATCAATAACAATATATAGACAAAACATTAGAATTTATTAAGAAAGGAAATTTCAAAATATTACTTAAAGATCCGACAAAAAAATTCAAGAAAGATATTAGAACAGCGTTAGGTAAAGCTTCTAGCATCATATCAGACAACCAAATTTCAAAATTAATAGTCATGAATCATCAGGCCCCTCTACTTTATTCATTAGTCAAATTACATAAAGAAAATCATCCTATTAGACCTGTAGCCTCCTACATATCGGCCCCAGCTTACAAACTCTCAAAATTTCTCATAGATATCATTAAAACGAACATTAACTTCACCCCAACTTACACAATAAAAAATTCGTTAGAATTAACGGAAAAAATTTCCAACGTCTTTCTACCAGATAATTCAAAACTAGTATCATTTGAGGTCCAAAACCTTTTTCCTAGCACACCCCCGGATGAAACAGTAAAAATCATAAAAACATTTCTAATCAAAAATAAAGTTAATATCGTTATACAACAAGACATACTAAATTTATTAAACACGAGCCTCAGTCAAAATTATTTTTACTTTAATAGTACGTTTTATAATAGTTCTGAGGGTCTCATAATGGGTAGTCCACTTAGCCCGCTTTTAGCAGAAATATTTATGGATAACCTAGAAAAACAATCGACAAGAATTTAGCAAATCATTTTTGTATTGGTACCGATATGTAGACGACATCTTTGCTTGTTTTAATGGTACAGAGCGTCAACTTGACAATGTTTTTAACTATATAAACTCAATACATAAAAATATTAAATTCACTATGGAACTAGAAGTCAAAAATAAAATTAATTTTCTTGACTTAACGATAACCAGACATTACAACAAACACAAATTCTCTATTTTTCACAAACCCTCACATACAGATACTACAATAAACATAAAATCAGCTCACCCCCTACAACACAAATTGGCAGCTTACCATAGTATGTTGCATAGACTTGTAAGTGTCCCCTTATCTGTAGATGATTTTAATAAAGAATTAAATTTAATAAAACAAATTGGTGTTAACAACGGATATCTCCTGACATCATAGACTCAATTCTAAACAAGAAATTAAAAAATAAAGCTATTTCTTTAGTATACCCCAAGAAAGAATACACAAGGAAAAAATTTAATGTTTTAACCTATTTTGGTAACACGTCAGAGAAAATTAAAAACCACTTAAACAAATATAATATCAACATAACTTTTAAAACAAATAACTCGTTAGGAAAATTCATTAAAAACGCAAAGGGAAAACAAAATAGATCACAAAAATCTGGAGTGTATCAGTTAAATTGTGGTTCTTGTCATCAAAGTTACATAAGTCAGACAAGTCGCTCATTCGAAACTCGGATTTTAGAACATAAAAGAAGCTATTTAAAAAACAACACTGACTCAGCGTACAGTAATCATTTAACAGAATCAAATCATCTTTTTGACGATAAATTTAAAATTCTACACATACAAAACAAAGGCGTAAAATTAAACCTATTAGAAAATTTAGAAATAAATAGAATTAAAAATTCAGACATCATTTTAAACGAACAAAAAGATACCTGTCTGGCCCATGGTAACTCCCCTTTACTCAATTTATACAATTAATATTCAGAATGGATTTCCCAGCAATATTCATTAGCATATAGTATTAATTTTATTACCTATCTACCTTAGGGTATTTATAAAAATGTAACAACACTAATACTCAAATATCATTTTGTATCAGAAAAAGCTATAGTATAGCGAAACTCGTCGTACAGTTTCAGTGAAACTAAATAAAGTGGAAATTTGACAATATTAGTCTTTCATTACATTAATAGAAGTGCTTTATATACCGGGCGAGGCGGGAAAAAATTGTCTTTTGGCAGTAAGGCTGTACGGAGCGAAGTACCCTAATAGACATATACCATCTAGAAAATCTTTGCAGTGCTTAATGGAACGGTTTGATGGTAGTGGTAGCGTTGAGTATACGAAACGGACAGTAGTAAACCAAAATGCTACCTATGAGGAAACCGTCAACTAGCTGACTTATTTGACACATCCCAATCTACGGCTAATCACACCACGGGAAAATACAAGTATCATCCTTTTCATGTGGAACTACACGAAGAACTTCAAGACCGTGATTTTGAACGACGAGTAAACTTTTGTACCACCATGAATGGAGCAATAAAGGCTGATCCAGTAATGGATCAGTTAACAGCCATACCATGCATTGTTATTCAACAGTTAATCCTTTTTGGGTCCGGGAAGTTCAAAACCAAAGGTCGCTTAATGTATGATGTGGAATATTAAATTTTCGAATTACTGATCCATATTTTTTCCGCGAACCGCTTAACGGCCCTGGATATCTAAATTTTTTGTAAAACGAATTACCCCAGCTTCTTGAAGAAGTTGATGACTGTGAAAGGGAACAAATGTGGATTCAACAAGACGGAGCTCCTTCTCATTACCACCGGGAAGTTTGGGAATTTTTAAACGATCGTTACTCACAAAAATGGATCGGTAGGGATGGATTCATTTAATGGCCCCCTCGATCATGTGACTTAACACCTTTAGACTGCTTTTTGTGGAGCTACATTAACGATCGTATTTATATGAATCCTCCTACAACACCAGTAGATATGGAGAATAAGATACGGGATGCGTGCAGGACAATAACGCCCTTTATGCTAAGGAAAGTGAAGGAAAATATAGTAAAACTACTAAACATGTGTATTCAAGTAGACGGGCATATTTTTGAACATTTATTACGTCATAATAATTAATCACTAGATGAGTTAAACGATATTAAAATTATTATTAACTATTTGTTTGTTTTCACAATAGAGTAAGTCTATTAAAAACAAGGGTAAAAATTAAAAAATTCAAAATAAATCGTAAACTATTAGAAATATGTATATGACAAACTTAAAAAAGTTGGAAGGTTTTGTAAAATCTATCAGAAAAAATAATAATATACAGGGTGTACCATGTAAAAAAATTGAGATTTTTCAATTTAAAATAGTCGAAATCGATCAATTTATTTTATAAACCCTGTAGCACAGGGGTGCTCAAACGGTCGATCGCGATCGACAAGTCGATCGCGAGTGCTTTTTGAGTCAATCTCGAGAAAAAAATTCCGATATAGAACTATTCACAGATTTTGTTTTAGGTAATTAAAACAAAATGTAATGAATAAACTACTAAAATTTATTCGAACCACAATTAGGCCAGAATAACCCCCTCATCACTTTCTTTTATCGTAAGAGTAACCCCCTGCTAGCGGCAAAAGGCGACTTTATCAAAAGAACGCGCGGTACTTGTCAAAGAAAAGCCGCGTTTTTGATTCCCGCCGATTTTTCCAGAAACTTCGGGCGGCGTGTTTGACGGGAACATTCGAGACTTCGTTCGCGCCGAAATAAATGTTGCGCCTGCAGGAATAGGAGTCAGTCTGAGTTGTAACTTGAAGGCGATACATCGATACAAAGCTTATTAATAAATAGTCCAAAATGTGTGCGGCGAAGAAAAGTAAAACTTATCATTTTAATAACGATTAGGAGGAAGAATTTTTCTTTTGTATGGTAAAGGATAAGTGCATTTGTCTCATTTGCCGTGCGTCAGTTGCAATACCTAAGCGTGGGAACTTAGAGAGGCATCATAAAACGGTTCATAAAAACTATGAAAAGGATTTTCCGTCACAGAGTGAATTAAGAAAACGAAATGTACGTGATTTGATAACTTGTTTGAAAAAAGAACAAACCATGTTCACAAGACCAGCCAAACAATCAAAAGCTGCAACGATCGCGTCATTTAAAATATCTCATATATTGGCGAAACACAAGAAACCATTTGATGATGAATTGGTTGTGAAGGAAGCATTTATTGAAGCGGGTGATATTTTATTTGGAGATTTTAAAAATAAAACAGAGATTATGTCTGCTAATAGAGAACTTCAGTTATCTCGTCCGACTGTCACAAGGTGTGTTGAAGTTATGAGACAGGACATGGCAGATAAACTAAAACATGATATCATGGAATGTACATACCTTTCTTTACAGTTCGACGACTCCACCGATATGATAGACACTGCCCAGCTGTGTATTTTTATTCGAATGGTATTCAATGACATGTCGGCTAAGGAAGAGTTTTTGACAATAATTCCTCTGAAAGGGAAGACCCGTGGCGAAGATATATATGACGTTTTCTTCAATTTTGTAACAAACTACAAGCTACCAATATATAAACTAGTGTGCATTACAACCGATGGAGCACCAGCAATGACTGGAAACAAAAACGGTTTTGTGGCATTGTGCCGAGCTAATGATGATTTCCCTTCATTTTTCTCCTTCCATTGCATTATACATCAACAAGTTTTGTATTCAAAAGTTCTAAATATGGAGGAGATTATGGGCATTGCAATAAAAATTGTGAATTCTATCCGTGCAAGTAGCTTGCAACTACGGCTCTTTAAATTGCAGTTGGAAGATTGATGAGATGACAGTGAGTCAGCTGAACACACTGATTTAGTTCTTCATACGGATGTCAGGTGGCTGAGTCGCGGAAAATTCCTAGAAAGGTTTCAAGAATTATTGCCCGAAATAACAGCTTTTCTGGACGAAAGAGGTGATGACACTCAGATGCTGAAAAACGGAAAATGGCTAACTGATTTGGCATTTTTGATAGACATCACAATGCTTTAAACACCATTAATTTAGAGCTTCAAGGTAAAGGAAAAACTATTATTGAGATGATTAGCGCAATAAACGCATTCAAAAGTAACTTGCAACTTATGATAGATCAACTGAAAGGAAGGATCTGAAAAATTTTCCGTCTTTGAAAGCAAGGATTCCTCAGTTGAATTATGATATTTATGAGCCAGAATTATCAAATATTTTGGGCCAATTCGAAATACGTTTTTATGATTTCAGTAAATTGGCAAATATCGCATCATTTATGAGTTATCCTTTTTCGTGTAAACACATTGAGGAATTAGCTACTGGAAATAGCAAGTCAGTTTAACATGGACTCATGTTCTGTTGAAAATGAGTTAGTGCAGATATACATCTCAAAGCCACAGCATCTGATACAAAATTCTGGTGTTTTATATCTGAAAATAAATATCCGAATCTAAGGCAAATCGCCCTTCAACTGACGGCAGTGTTTAGTTCAACTTACTTGTGCGAGTCTGCATTTTCTGAAATGAAGATAATTAAGTCAAAATATCGCAATCGACTAACTGACGAACATATGTCATCATGCTTGCGATTAGCACTCGGTAATTACGTACCATCTTATGAAAAGTATGCTGAGGACATGCAGTGCCACGCTTCAACATCCAAAGTCACTCTTTAGTTAAGTTTAGACACTAGAACTCGTTTGTTTTGTAAGAACCAATAAACTCGCAATTTTGAATAATTATGTGTTTTTCATTGGCATTTTAGAGTATACCTACACTTACCTTGACTAAAAAAATGCATATTGTGCGGAAAACTAATATCTATGCCACGATACACCCTACCTAGACGACAATCCTGCATCACACTTACTTGCAGCCTCTCAGAGTCGATCGATCGTAGTCTAACAATATTGAGGTAGATCGCCAGCAGTTCAAGTTTGAGCACCCCTGCTGTAGCATCTAACTCAAATTTCTTTGCATATATCTTTTTTTCATCTCTACAGAACGCTCGTACCAATTATGAATATTCCACCTTCAGAAACAATGGCGTTACTGGCAGTTTTTTACAAAACTAAAAACTAGTATTTAAAAAAAAAATGAAATATTCGAAAAACTACTAGGTTTAGGTATATAACATTATTAATAAAGAAGTTATAAAATTGTATGCAGAATTTAAAAATAAATTAGAAAATAGGATGTTCCACTTACAAAAACATGTTTTATCGTTGACTCACCCTGTACTAGACTATAGTGGCAAAAGCTAAGTAACTATAGATATGCGGATGATACTGTTATACTTGCAACTTCAATACAAGGCCTAGAATCAATTATGGAGCGCCTGAAAATCACTAGCAAAAACTATGGATTGACAACTAAGAGAGCGAAGACCAAAGTAATGATTGTTAGTCGTAATGAAGATCTGTAACACGTAAATAAAATTGCTGGTTTCACTTTTGTAGACCATTTCCAGTATTTGGGATCCCTCATAACTAACAATGGTGGTTGTGAAGCGGAAGTAAGAACACGTTTGGCAATGGCTAGAAACTCGACTATCAAACTCGCTAAGGTCTGGAAAGATCCAGCTGTCGCAAAAAAATACAAAGTTAAGATTGCTATCCAGCCTTATATTCCACATAGCAACTTACACCTCGAAAACATCGACCATCAAACGAGCTGACAAAAACCGAATCGATGCATTTGAGATGTGGATATAAATGACCGACTTTCAAATAGAATTAATAGACAGTACCTGAAATATTTTGGTGACATGAGGAAAGTGGATGCCATGGAAAAGCTTGTAATAACGGGGAAGGTAGAAGGTAAAAGATCAAGGGGACGGTCTCCGACAAGATGGTCTGACCAAGTAAGACCTCTCCTTGGGATGGGTGTGCACCAGTCAAGTCAGGTCGCACAGAATCGAGATGTCTGGAGATTGACTGTTGAGGCAGCAATTGCGTAGTGTCACCGATACTCTTATTGGGGTGAAAGGATTGAGAGAGAGATAGAGGCAACAAAGATGATAATATGTAGAGAACGCATATGCTAACCTCCTCTCTAGATTTAGTAAAGTTTGAAGTTTCTACAGTTACTATAGGATTCATTACAATATCTAAAATAAAGTTATGATGAGTATAGAGCCCAGTGCACAAGTAATTGGATTTCACTAGACCTTTTTAGAGGGCCGAGAAGCAGTGGAAGACGTACCTAGTGATGAAGCACTCCCAACCTCAAAAACAGATAAAAATATATAAAAAGGAGGAATCTTGTGCCAATATATTTTTGACTGATATTGAGAATGATAAGTAGTTATTTAAATTTTAACCAGTCCATCAGATTAACACAGGAACAAAAGATTTCCTTAAGATTATTCCAAAAAAAAAAACCTCACGACTATGCAAAAGGCCAATCGGAGATGTGTTCTGCACCCTCTCAAGAAAGACCTAGGATGTTGTAGTTGGGTTTTGCAATTAGGTGATCACAGGCGATGAATCATGAATTTTCGAGTAGTAACAAGAGACAAAGCGCTAAGTAAGGCACACTCTAAACTCTCCTCGCCCTAAGACAGTGAAAAAGAACGAATTAAAAATTAAATCTATGATCATTTGTATTTTTAAGTTAGAGACGGGCAGAATCAACAGACTGAATAGCATTTCAGCAGAAGTTTAATTTTTTTTTACATTTGTTTCATTTCATTTTAGTACTACTTCTAACAATGGAAACAACGCACAGTGCGAAATTTAGGAAGTTTAGCGGAACTTTATTCAATTTTTAAAATACGTAACATGCATAAGATTATTCATTATTTTGGTAGGTTAATATCCCACCTCTAAAACCTCACACTCAATTTGGGGATTAACCCTGCGAAACAACTGCAAAATGCACCTGAAAGTTGCATTACTTATTCAATCATACTTTTTGCCTACAGAAAGCTATTCGATTTGTTTAAGTTAATAGAGTGGTACATACAAACGGCAAGTCAGTAGGCCATGATTTTTTCTTCATTTATTTTATAAGAAAATTGTCAATTATTGGCATTTAAATAATTGCAAAATCTTTTCTTACTCGTGTGTGATTTGTTCGTGAAAAAAATGATTTTTAAGAAGTAAGTAAAATTTACATTTTTAACTTCAGTGGAGACTTTAAAAAGTGATACTACATAATACCAGCTTGAAACGCACAAAATTTGAAAAGTTTTTTTTCCTCTGTTGGAAACACAAAAGATCTTCTGCGATATTTTGCGATCTTCTTTTAAATTAAACATTTTCCAGAATGACTTTGCAAATTTCATATAACTGCATATTTCAAAAGTGGAAGGAAGGACCGACATCGGACGCCATCATTGGTTTTGTTTTGGAAAAAATAGGCTCACCAATGCTAACATCTGACGCTCTTTGCAGTTTAAAGGCAACTCTTCGTGCGCTGGTTTGTAAAATACCAAAAAGGTGGAGGGAATCCACTCGAAATTTAGCATCATTTCTGAATAAAAATGCTAGCTGGCTTGAAAATAACGTAAAATTTTCAAATGCTGTAAGGGATGCATTGCCTAGTGGATCGAGGACCAATGCAGGCAGACGTAAAAAAGAATTTAGGGATTTTCATCCTAAAGTGCAAAACAGAAAAGTGCATCATCTTTTGAAGTCCGGTAGTCAAGACGAGTTAGCCAAAGCAACTGCAACAAAGCTATACCAACCTGGAAAACGAAACTCTGCAGCGATTGTCAAGGAACTGGCATCTGGTTCTCCAGAAAGGGGTAGCAAAATCAAGAAGGCTTGCATGTCTTCTTCAAACAGCCCACGAAAATTAACTCCATACCAGGCTCTGGCGCTACTTATTGATGCAAACTTATCGTCAAATCAGTACAACATTGTTCGAGATCAAGCAAAAAATCACCGTTGCACTTTGTATCCACCTTATTATGTTGTAAAAGAGGCAAAGAGGTTGTGCTATCCAAAGAACATATTAATAACTGAAGTTTTAGCTGAAGTATCAGTTTAGTCGCTTATAAATCATACCGTAGCAAGACTTTGTACAGGGCTAGAAGGGATTCTTAGAACTTTATCAAACGTTAAAGCACTAAATGTTATCGTAAAGTGGGGTTGTGATGGGGCGGAACAAGTTAATTATCGGCAAAAGTATATGGACAAACATAGCTCTGATGATAGTATTTTAGTATATCAATGGTACCAATCCAAATGTGCTCCGTAAATGATAATGGTGATAATCAGTCAGTAATTTGGAAAAACCCTGCTTCTTCTTCCACACGGCTCTGTCGCCCCATTAAGTTCGTTTTTGTCAAAGAAACAGTCAGTGTAATTACCTCCAGAAGTAAACAAACTGAAAGAACAAATATCTCAACTTACTCCAACCACTATACTTGTAGATGGCAAGCAATTTCAGGTTACAGCAAATATGATCTTTTGTATGATTGACGGTAAAGTATGCAATGCTGTATCATCCTGTGCATCATCACAAACATGCTACTTATGTGAGGCTAAACCTAGTGAAATGAACAACATCTGCGATATACCTCAAAAAAATATAAATGAATCCTTTCTATCCCTTGGACTATCACCCCTCCATGCATGGATAAGGTTTTTGGAATGAATTTTACATATACCGTACAAACTGGATATTAAGGCATGGCAAGTTCATGGAGCAGAAAATAACAAAAAAGTTGCAGAGAAGAAAAAATACATCCAACAAAAATTCAAAGAGGGACCCATGTAATGATTGCGAGTCTTCAGACGATTGCAATGAGTATCGTTCTGAATAGATGTTCAAAATGTTGTTACAAAATGTATATTTTTTTAAATTGTTCTATAATAAAAAACACAAATAAACTGAAAAACTTTAAATAAAACACATTAATTTTCATTAAAAATTTTAAAAAACCAACAAATAGAACTGTTTTACTGGTTTAAATAATTAAGTTCCGGTAAACTCAAGAAATTTCGCACTGTGCAACGCCACCATCGCTATACAGGTACCCGAGGAAATTACTTGGATGTGCATAACCTTAATATATACAAACAATAAACTAGTCCTGCAATAGGTAATTGTTAAAAAACACATTACTTCAATTACTTTTTGCTACGCCACGTATGTGTGATTATTTTTATACCCTCGTAGAGCTTAAATTACTTATTAGAATTTGAACAATGGAGATTCAGGAGACTAGTCATAATTCCACGAATAACACAGACTATACAGTAAAATATTATTACGGAGAACCTCTGAGGGTTTCTTGTTCGACATTAAAAAATAAGAAAAAGTTTAAAATTTATCCAATTAGGTATGAAACGAAAGAGTTTTCAAAGACTTAGCCAAAGGGGAAGGCAGGAGGCACACCCTCTCCTGTCTAAAGAATGAGAGAACGAAACTCTTCCTTTAAGTTCAAACTTTTATTTAATGTTTTGGGGAAGTATTTCAGTGTATAAAGATTCAAAATAAGAGAAGATTTTTTTCTTTCAAGTCTGTCCGCTTCATTAATTTTTTGTTAGTGTTAAGAAGAGTTTAGACTTTTAAAGTTTCATTATAAGAGATGTTTTTTTAGAAGTCCGCCCCTCTTTGTCATCGATTAATTTTTTTAAAGTATTAAGACGAATTCAATTATTTAAAGTTCAAGTGCAAGGGAATACTTTTTGTAGGACTCTCTTCTTCTCTTGCTGATAACAGATTTTTTTTAAAGTGTTGAGAAAAGACAAGCTTGTAAACTTCCATTTTAAAAGACGTTTATTCTTTATTTGACGATTGTGGCTCTGAGCAAGTAGGAAATATAACAGTTTAATGGAAATGAATTTTCTGGTTTAGTAATTATTTATTATATTTTCGGTTGACTTGACTGATACTATTGTCAATTTAAACCCTTAGTTACCAACTTAGATTATTTATAAAATAATACTCAGCGTCATAACTTTAGTTGGCTTACTAATGCTTTTGTCAATTTAAACCTCTAATTGTCAAATTAGATTGGTTGTATAATATACAAGTTAGACCTGTTTAGTGAATCAGTATGATTTTTTTTTAACTGATCGATTATCTTTTTTTTAAAATTTAAGTTTTATTATGTTGGATTTTAGTTTTAGGTATAATTTGACAGAGTAAAGTAAAATGAAATTTATTGATATAATATGTAAAGCCAATAAGTCGGCTTTACATATCCCATTAAACATGTTTTTTTAAAATTTTTTTTTTACCCAATACTTAATACACAATTTTAATTATAAGATATCTGTATACTTACTTTGGCTTTTATGAAGCTATAGTATAAAGTTATAATTTAATATGAGAAGCAATATAAAAGTATTAAAGAGACAATAAAATATGAAATTTCAACAACTTAGGAATGAAATTTCTGCCAATTATAGAGGTGGTACAACCGGAATATATATTGAGATCAATTATTTACCTAGCTTTATTTTTTAACTGTAACGTATGATTATTTGAACTTTTTTACTCCCCTTGAAAACTTTAAACATTATACCAGAAACTTTCAGATAAACATATAAAATATTAAGCTGTTATTTGTTTAATATTGTTAGGTTGTTCGTTCAAGGGTATGCATCATAGAGCCCTGGGGGCGGCGATTTCTTCACAGGGACCCCACGAGGTATTACAACATTTTCCTAATTTTATTTCATCTTCAATTCAATGTAACAGGATGCGATAACGGAGTTGGTGAAAATCAAGTTTTCACTAAATACTCCTTATAACTGTTTGATAAATGTCTATCAAGGGTTCCCAGATGGAATTAAACGGGTCACATCCTCCGAATACTTTCCATGAAAATACTTGTAGAATAGGCTCAAGTCGCCAACCGTTCTTCGATGTTTCAGCGAATCAAGGCCGCCGTTCAGTTCTGGGTCTCCAATCAGACCAACAGCTCTTCTGTGAATAGAATCCAACAAATGCAGTGTATGTTTGGGAGTTCCAAATTAACGCCCAACAAATTGAGTGACGATGTTAGAGGAATGGAATGCCCCGCCATAACTATGTCGGGTTCAGCAACGTTAACTTTTTTAGAAAAAACTGCCGCCTGGGTTTTTGTAGCGTTAAATTTCACTTGGTTACTGTCACCCCAAGATAGAATTTTTTCTAGGTCTTTGTTAAGTTGAACAACCACTCTCTGCGAACACTCGCCTGAGCAGCCGATGTCCGAGCGTTCAGAGTGAATGAAGAGATAAGCGTACTGTCATCTACAAAGCTGTAGATTGGATTTTTGGTCTTTTCCAGCAGATCGTTAATGTAAATGAGAAGGAGATAGTATGGAGCCTTGGGGCAACCGACGTTGATAGTGAAGGTGTTAGAAAGAAATCCGTCCACCGCCACTTGTAAACGCTCACTGAGGAAACATAAGAGCCACAAACAAAACTTTTCAGACATACCCTAAGAGCATAGCTTAGCCAACAGTCCATCGTGCCAGACACGGTCGAATGCCTTGGATATGTCAAGAGTAACCACTCGAGATTCTCCCAAGTGTTCAATTGCGTTGTTCTAAACATGTGTTACATAAGTCAGAAGATCTCCTGTTGATCTATGTTTACAAAAACCATATTGGTGATCGCTAATAATGTTGAATTCTTCCAGATATTTCAGAAGAAGTTGATTGATAGCCTTTTCCATGACTTTCAACATTATTGAAAGCAGTGTGATGGGTCGGTAGTTATTTGGCAAGTTCTTCTTACCTTTTTTAGGTGTCGGCTGAACTGTAGCACATTTCCAGCAGGAAGGAAATATTCCCTTTCTGTAGGATAGGTTGAAAAGTCTACAGAAAACTGGTGTCAGTTCCCTCACACAATTTCTATCGTGTATGTGTTTCATTGACAGCCCTAAGAACCTTTTATACATTCCGGCAGGTCACTATATTTTACATATGTTGATGATCTCATTATGGCAGTTCCAGCTAACCAAATCGAAGACACTTTTCAAGTTTTTAACAGTATTGATGACAACATTAAATTCACTTCAGAAAGAAAAACTCCATTGCCTTCTTGGACATGACGCTAATCAGAAGGCCGACAACACCGTCATCACCAGATGGTAAAGGAAAACAATGAACAGTTGTAGATATCCTAACTATCGTTCCAACCATCCAATGAAAATGAAAATCGGTTTGGCTAGTGCCCTTATGAACAGAGTCTACAGGCTGAGACATCACTCTGAAAGATCGAATTCACTGAATGTATTGAAAACTCTTGTTATCGAGAAATCTTATCCCTCCTCTTTACTCAACAAATTAATTTCTCTTAACAATGCGCCCCACAATCTAAATATTATCAACATTCAGAACCAGTATGACTCTCCAAATCAAAACCACCTCGCTCTCAACAACACTGTTATACACAAGAAAACATTCGTTTCTCCAGAACCATCCCACATAAATTAAAACAACTTTATATAAGAGTGAAAACACCCATTACCAAAGAACAAACTTCCAATGTGGTCTACAGAATCCCATGCAAAGACTGCACATCCTGTTACATTGGACAAACGTTCCGCAGCATAAGGGAAGGTTAACTTCTCACAGGAGTGACTGCAGAACGGGTATCAAATCCTGTTCCCTTGCAACATGCAATTGACAATGACCATCCTCCAAACTATGACAATGTGGAAACAGTTTACAAAACATTATAAAAGAAAATTTTTGGAGATGGTTGCGGTTAATGCCTGCGATGGCGCGATGAACAAGAGGGCCGATATGGAAGATCTTAGCATCATCTATTCTTACATCCTTAAACTTTCCAATGATCTATCACAAAATTAGGACAAAATAATACTAATTCATAAAAATATTTTATTTTAGTTCTTTAATAAATAATATGTTAAAAGTTTTTACACCATAACAGATCACATTATATATAATTTACTAAAATTTTGTAATTCAAGGTCAATTTTAGTTCAAGTCTACCAAATGAATAACACGACTGTTATTCTAATAAAACTGCCAATTGCTAATCTCTTCTAACCTAAAAATTAAAACCCGGGAAAATATAACCAGAAAATGTCAGCTTCCACAGGAAAATCTCAAGTTTGTAAGTCTAACTTTCTTATAGTTATGTTTTGGAAAACCGACTGTAAATAATTTCTAGATGTTCTGAAGAAGGATTGAATATATATATATATATATATATATATATATATATATATATATATATATATATATATATATATATATAAATGTACATATATATATATATATATATATATATATATATATATATATATATATATATATATATATATATACATATATATATATATATATATATATATATATATATATATATATATATATATATATATGTACATTAGTGATATCCAATATCGATACTTTAGAGTATTTAGAGTACCCGGTATTTCTTAAAAAATACCAGTTACATTGTACCCGGTACAAAGTACCGATCTGGTCACGTCGTGGCCAATATACCTACCTACACTAGTCGGTGGCTGGCTATATTATTACTCAACGGCGTAACAGACTCAAATCACGCAAATAAGCTGATTTTTCTCAACTCTAGTCAGTTTTTGTTGAGAATTAAGAGATTAAAAATAGCGTAAAAGTTCCCGTTGCTGAAAAGTTTATTTTTGTTATAATATTCATTTACTTATTTTTATTGTTTTTAAGGATTGAGAGTATAGTAGAGGTACTTTTATAATTTTCTGTATTATATCTGTGTATTATATTAATAAAATATCTTCTTATTTTAATTTAAAACTGTTCCTAAAGCCAGAGAACAAATATTTTCAAAATTCCTGATTTATTCTTTATATATTTATTATTGTGTCCAATTAATTTATTAATTAAAAAAATATTCATATTCATTATGAATATTGATCATAAACGACAAAATGTGTACTTATATTTCATATATCCATTTAATAAAATATTGCACGCACGACGTGCAAATTTTGCTTGCATTCCCAATTATGCGCGCTCCGTTTGTATTGATCATCCAATTTATTTTCCAGTATATGTATGTATGTATAATTTATAATTGTATACCGAATGTACCGAAATCGAACGTCACCGATGAAGACGAGATATGTTTGATAGAGATGAGTAAGTATATGCCGCTACCGGTATCGCATTGGTAATTTTAATTTGGTTGGTTGCAGACCGCCGATGCCATCAATGTGTAGATACCTGGTACCGGGTACATTTATGGTCGACTACCCGGTACTTCGGATCCGGACGAGTAACGGGTACTTTGCATCCGGTAGTTTTAATACTGACATCTCTAATACGTATATATATATATATATATATATATATATATATATATATATATATATGCACTTGTGCTAGGCTCATAACAAATGTATATACATATATACATTTTTATAAGCCTAGCACACGTGCTGCAGAGAAATCCATAAAGCGCCACAGGAGCGACACGTGTGGAGGAAAACCGATTCACGTTGGTCTTGAATCACTGTAAATTGTACTCGGTCGGGAACACAGTCCAGGGCAAATTATTCCAAGATTGTTTGAAAAGGATTGTACGAGAAGTAATAAGCTGAGCCTCATGCGGTTGTGAAGTATTAGCGCGACGTGTATTTCTAGCATATGTCGCTCTGGGAGCAATTAAGCGGGCTACATCCATCGAACACTTTCCATGAAAATACATGTAAAATAGAATCAAATCGCAAACGTTTCTTCGATGTTCCAATAAATCAAGTTTCCTGGCCAGTTCCGGGTCTCCAATCAGGCAAGCAGCTCTCTTCTGAATAGAATCTAACAAATGCAGTGTATGTTTGGGAGCAGAGCCCCAAACATAGGAGCAGTATTCCATCGTTGGTCGAATTTAAACTTTGTACAGAATGAACAGTTGTTGTGGAGTGTACAGCTTTCTAGTACGAAATAATATTCCCAGCTTTTGAGAAACTGTCTTTACTATGCTTGTACCATGTTCATGCCAAAACATATTTGCTCCCAAATGAACACCCAGTAAAATGAATGACGATGCTAGAGGAATGGAATGCCCCGACATAACTATGTCGAGTTCAGCAACGTTAACTTTTTTAGAAAAAACTGCTGCCTGGGTTTTTGTACCGTTAAATTCTACTTGGTTACCGTCACCCCAAGAGAGAATTTCTTCCATTTCTTTGATAAGTTGAACGACCTCCTACTGCGTGCGGATATTTGCATGAGTAGCGGATGTTCAAGCGTTCAAGATGAATGAAGAGATAAGCGTACTGTCATCTGCAAAGCTGTAGATTCAATTTTTGTCTTTTTCAGCAAATCGTTAATGTAAATGAGAAAAAGAGTAGGACAGAGTATGAAGACTGGCGTTAATAGTGAAGGCGTGACGTGAAAGTGAAATCCGTCTACTATCATTTGTAAAGAATGATCTTTGAGGAAATATGAGAGCCGTAAACAGAACTTTTTAGACATACCAGAAGAGCGTAGCTTAGCAAACAATCCATCGTGTCAGACATGGTCGAATGCCTTGGATATATCAAGAGCAACCGCTCGAGATTCGTCAAAGTGTTCAATTGCGTTGTTGATTGATAGCCTTTTCTATGACTTTCGATATTATTGAACGCAGTGCGATTGGTCGGTAATTGTTTGGTAAGGTCTTCTGGCCTTTTTTGGGTATTGGCTGAACTGTGGCGCATTTCCAGCAGGAAGGAAATAACTCCTTTCTGTAGGATAGGTTAAAAAGTCGGCGAAAAACTTGTGTTAGTTATCTTGGGCAGTTTTTGAGTACGATAAAAGGTATTTCGTCAGCGCCAGAACCTTTTTTGGTGCACTGTCTGAAGACAATATCGGGCATCCTTGACTGCACTATGGGAATACTGTGTGGTATTTTTTCTTGGAAATCAACAGTAGGATGTGAAGCAAAGAGTTCAGCCAACAAGTTCGCTTTCTCAACAGGTGTTCTTACAATAAAATTATCTGGCTGTGTGAATTTGGTGAAATTTTGAGTAACTGCCTTAACGACTAACCAAAAGGACCTGGAATTGTTGGGGTAAGCAGGAAGTGTGTTTTTAGTTCGTTGATTGTGTACCTCCGTGGTTTCGTCGATAATTTTCAGGCATCTGTTCCGGGCCCGAACAAAGTTGTTATGTTTTATGACGTTAGGATTCCCACGCCATTGTCGGTAGGCAAGATATTTAGAAGTAACAGCTTTTCGGTCAAACCAAGGTTTGCCGTTGGAAGAGGATTTCTTCAAAAAAGGGATAACTTCGTAAACCTCCTTATATATATATATATATATATATATATATATATATATATATATAGGAATTTTTAATTTTAACAGAAAATAGCATGCAGAGAAAACCGTCAGATTTGAGTTGACAATATTTCTGAGGCTCTTCATGTGCCCAACTTTTTATGATTAATATCTTACCACAAAATACCTATTATTATTCTACTTTTGGTATTTGGATTAAGTTATTATTTAGTGTGAACAAGTCAAAGTCATTATTTATTTATATTGAGTTGGGTAGGGTTGGTTGGCAAGAAAAGTAGGGCATAAATTGTTTTAAACCGATTTTTTACGCTAAATATTTTATTTCCTATTATTTACACTTCTTATGGAGGAACTTGTATTTTGTTTTTTATTTAAATGTAAGTTTTACATCATAGTTTCTTTATTAACAAATAAATCTAAAGAGTAGTTTTCAAGCTAGCAGAATTATCGTTTTGGTGGAATTATCATCCATCATAGAAAAAATCTTTGCAATAAAGATTTACATAATTTGGTATAATGATGACACGGTAAGACCATTAAAGCAGACCTTTTCGGAACCAGATAATCAAGATAGACGTAAGTGGAGCAATCCATTACATTATATGCTATATTAAATATAGGATAAGCATACCTAACTGGTATAAAAATACCTTGTTAATGGTAGATTAATATCATTTGTTTTAGTATAATAAGAAGTCTATCAACTACAATGTCTTTTAAAGTAAGTACTTACGTAAGAATCACCAAATATCAGAAACGTAATTTTTTCTATATGTTTATACCGCCACAGAATGCAGTAATATTTTTCTGCGATTTATTTAAAATGAAGAAAACTTTCCTATGCACCAACACAAGTTTCAATTAAAAATTGGACGTTTCAAGGGAAAGTCTAAAGAAGAAAATTGCTCAGCTTAATAAAATATTTAAAATAGATTACAATGGATGTAACTAACTGAATATATATGAATATTAATATCGTCGTAATAACAACTACTTAAATAGAATAGAGTAACTCCTTTTATTTCCTTTTAATTTCATAACTCAACTACACATTTCTTAATTCCCTTGCCAAACGAAAATATTAAAATCATAAGAAAATCAACTTCAGAGATTTTTGCAGACTTCGTGGTTCTTAGTTCACAGAATACATAATTTTCCGTTTTCGTCGATCTGTGGACACAATATGTACGAAATAAGTTATCGACTTCCAATTTCAGTTTTATAGGAAAGCAACCTATAATTTTTGAGCAATATTGTCTCAGAGGAAGAGTTTGCAAGCAGTAAAAGTCGATATATTTTGAATACTTTTAATATTAGTATGAGACTTTTCCTAATTTGTATTTCCATTATTAAAAATATTTTAAGCCAAACGACTTACGGTGATTTAGATAGTATTTTAAGACTTTTTTTTGATATTTGATGACGTTAAGGAACAGATTTTACCCATAATTCCAATTCAATTAAATATATAAAGGAGTCTAGGAGAGTGGAAGGAGTAGAGACGATTCTTCGAATATATCGTATTTTACGTCCTTTTCAGGGTTTTTTGGAATTAATAGATGTAAAAATTTCATTATTTTCAATTGTTGATGATCAAACATCTCTCTCTCTCTCTCTCTCTCTCTCTCTCTCTCTCTCTCTCTGCAGTCTTTTATCCCATATGGAATGTCATTACATTCTCTCTGATACGTCCCACGTCAGTTGCTGCCAGTTCACTCTATTCTGAGCTTCATCTATAAGGTCGTCCATTGATCTTCCTGTTAATGATTTTAGCTGGTCTATCCACCTTATCGGAGATTGACCGCATTACCTCTTACCCTCCACTTTACCTTGGATGACCAGTTTTTCTAGATTTTCTGGACCATTTCTCAAAACGTGCCCAAAATATTTCAGGGTTGGATGATACTGGATAGCCCTCGTTTGATGTTTAATTCCCTTAAAATAGATATATTCGTTCCGTTTTGAATTAATTCAGCCAATACTTTTGTGGAAATCCATAACTAGACTTCTTCAGATCCATCTGAAGAAGCTGTCGTACAGCGAAACATGTCATAGTGTTAAAAATAAAAAATTTAGTGGAAATTCAAGTAGTGTTTTACTTCTTGCAAAACTTCTATATTCGTTCTGTGTTGATCCCATGTGATATTAAGCATTTTTCTCCAGCAAAACATTTCCGTTGCTTCGATCTTGTTCCTCTCCCTTTGTCTCAACGTAAGATTCGCACCTGTACATCAGTATTGGGGAAAATCAGACAATTCATCAGTCTCACTTTAACTTGTTTGGAGATTTTATTGTCTTTCTAGAGTATGTTCAGCTTTCGAAGTGCTACCTTTGTCATTTCACACCCTCTTCTTATTTCTGCTTCGATGGTGCCATTGTTCGTAATCGTGGATCCCAAATATATATATACGCATCCACCACTTCAAAATAATCTAGCTGTTGTACATTTGGTCTGTTGTTATTCTCTCGGTCGATAATCATTATTTTTGTTTTCGATGTGTTCAGTACAAGGCCGAAATTCTTACTTTCCTCTTCAACTTTGCTAATGAGATCCAAAATTTCCTCATCACTACTACCCAGGAGGACAGTATCATCATCGAATCGAAGATTATTTATTTTCTATCCGTTGATGGAAATTCCATAGTCAGCGTCTTCTAACACTTTCCTCATGATGCATTCTCCATAGATAATAAAAAGTTTTGGAGATAATATGCAGCCGTGTCTTACACCTCGTTTAGGTTGAAACTCTCTTGATAATGTTTCTTTTAGTCGTACTGCCCCGGTATTATTTGCATATAAAATAATTTGACTCGATCGAAAGCCTTCTTGTAGTCTATGAAACATACACAAATTGGGATACTAAATTCTCTGGACTTTTCACTGAGTTATCGTTGGTTAAGTAAGTGCCTCTCCTCCTTTAGAAAATCTAGCCTGTTCTGTCCCTATTTGTGATTGAATGTAATTTCTTAACCTTTCGTTGATGATTTGTAACAATATTTTACTGGCATGTGATATTAGTGTAATTATTCTGTAGTTGTCGCATTTATGTATATTTCCCTTCTTGTGGAGTGTTATTATTTCACTCTTTTTCCAGTCCTTTGGCCACTGTCCATGTCCTGTGGACCATATTTTGTTGACTAAATTGAGAAGTAACTCTTTCTTCCGCCAGCGTTTAATATTTCGGTTGTGATTCTGTCTGGTCGTGGCACTTTATTGCGTTTTTAATTTTTTAATGGCGTTATCCAATTCTCTTGTTATAATATCTGGGTCTCTCTCGAAATTTGTTTTCTCTTGTTTGTATCTCTTGTTTTTATTCTCCATCATTATATAGTCTTTCGCAATATTTTCTCCATGTTTCCACTGCTTTCTCTATTTTTGTTTTAAGGGATTCATTGCGATCTTCGATTCCCCATGTTCTAGGTTTATAATCTCTGGTAATATATTTAATTTTCCGGAAAGGGTCTCCAGGTTGATTTGTTTGTGCATGACACTCACATACACTGGAATAATATTGGTTCTTGTCCTGTCCACACGATTGTTTTTTTTTAGAAATATAGCACACGTGCTGCAGGGAAGAAGTCCCTAAAGCGCTACAGGAGCGACACGTGTGCGAAAAAGCGATTCACGTTGTTCTCAAATCGCTGTAAATTATACTCGGTGGGAAACACAGTCCTGGGCAAATTATCCTTCTAACACTTTCCATGAAAATACTTGTAGAATAGGCTCAAGTCGCCAACGGTTCTCGATGTTCTAGCGAATCAAGGCCGTCGGTCAGTTCCGGGTCTCCAATCAGACCAACTACTCTTCTATGAACAGAATCCAACAAATGCAGTGTATGTTTGGGAGCGGAGCCCCAAACATGGGAGCAGTATTCCATAGTTGGTCGAATTTGAGCTTTGTAAAGAATTAACAGTTGTTGTGGAGTGTAAAGCTTTCTGATTCGAAATAATATTCCCAACTTTTGAGAAGCTCTCCTTTCTATGCCTGCAACATGTTCATGCCAGGACATATTTGCTCCCAAATTAACGCCCAACAAATTGAGTGACGATGTTAGAGGAATGGAGTGCCCCACATAACTATGTCGGGTTCAGTAACGTTAACTTTTTTAGAAAAAACTGCCGCGTGGGTTTTTGTAGCGTTAAATTCCACTTGGTTACTGTCACCCCAAGATAAAATTTCTTCCAGGTCTTTGTTAAGTTGAATGGCTTCCTGCTGTCTGCAGATATTCGTCTGAGTAGCCAATGTCCAAGCGTTCAAAGTGAATGAAGACATAAGCGTATCTGCAAAGCTGGTAGATGGAGGTTTGATTTATTTGTTAAGTTTTTGCCATTTGAAGTCCCCTGTTTGATACTGTTCTTCTGTCCTCTATTAGCTTTATTGTGTCGTCAGATGTCCAGTGTTTTCCTTTTGTTATAGTCTTTGATTGGTTTTTTACTGCTGCATCCATTAACCATTTCTTTATATTATTCCACTCCTGATCTGTTTGTTCATTAGTCCTTGTGTGATTTAAAATTTTATTGGGTCTTCTATTGACAGTCTTTTACATTTTTGGAAAGCAAGGAAGCTTTGAACTTGATGCGAACTTTTAACGCCAACAGATGATGGTCTCAGCTACAGCATCCATCTTCTTTTGATGAGCACATAGTCTATCTGGTTTCGTGTTCTATCACCAGGACTTTTCCAGGTATAAAATCTTCTAGAATGGTATTTGAATGTGGTATTCATAATTCTGAGATAATGTTCTATAGCAATGAGGCGCTCTCCCTTTTCTTTTCTAGTTCCAATTTCATACTTTCCAACAATGTTTCTGAGATATTCTGCTTGGCTAGTATTTTCTACTTTAGCTTTGAAGTTTCCCATGATAACGGTAATTTCTTTTTTTGGAAGATTTTTAATTGTATTGTATAGAGTGCTGTAGAGATTATTGATTTCGTCCTCTGTTGATTCCGAAGTCGGTGCGTAAAACTGGATTAGGTTAAGAGCATGATGTTTTGCGTGGAGTCTGATATTTACTATTCGATCGTTGATAAGTTGTATATCTTTGATCTATTCCTCAAGTTTTTGATTGACAACTATTGTTACTCAAGTGAATGTTTGTTCGTCGTTTCCACAATAGTATATATAGTTGTTGTTTAGTGATTTGAAGTATCCATTTCCACTCCAGTAGATTTCTGCTAATCCCAGGATATCTATACTACATTGTGAGAGCTCTCGTTCTATTATAGCCAGTTTTCCCATAGAAGTTCTTAATCTCTGGACGTTCCAAGTACCCATTTGAAGTGATTTTCGAAGTTGTAATTTATTACCAGTAGCATAGTTCCACATTATCCACATCTGTGTGGCCGGTAGCCTATTTTCCACTGCTCAACCGGGAATTGGAGCAGCGCCAGTTGTCAATCGGATCGCATGACCTGTTCTTTGGTAGATTAGACATTTCATAGGCTCTCTTGAGAAATAAAATGTAGTGAATTCCCGTACCCTTCTGCATCGCAGTACTGCAACCAGTAAAACTATTCCAGTCAAGCTTGTAGTAGGATCAAACATACATAGGGTTAATATGAGGAAGGGGGGTTCGAGGAGTTTCTTCGTATGTCTCGTATATGTTGTCTTATATGTCTGAATATTTCAAATTTTAATATAAATTGTATTTATAGAGAAATGTCCAGTTTCCGTAATAAATATCCCTGAAGCCTTTTCTCAACTCAACTTTTTTTGTTAATCAATATATCACCATTAAGTATCAATCATTTAAAACAGGACTGTCAAGGTCATGCACAGTTCGAGCCAATTTCGGAAGTAACGCCTCCCGCTGCCCCCACCACTACTAGACGTTAAGCGGTGGAGCCGCCGATCGCGGCTCGGCCGCTTACCAAACACAATGCGCTCCTCCTATGTCTCTCATAGCCGCTCCTCAGACTGCGCAAACGGCGGCAGCAGCAGTGGTGGGGGCAGCGGGAGGAGTTACCTCCGAAATTGGCTCGAACTGCGTATGACCTTGACAACCCTGATTTAAAATAATTGTTATGATGTTTGAATTAACTTATTCTAGCCCAGTCGTCAGGGGTTATGAACTCTCATTAAATGCTAACAGGCTGCAGTTTGGCACACAGATAGTTTTTTGGGACGTAGAATACGATAAAAAAAAGTTTGCCAGGGTTTGATGTACGCTAACCCTACAAAATCCAAAATAAAATCAAAAATTCTGTTTTTCGGTAATATTTCGAAAAATAAAAAAGATATCGAAAGACTAATAGCACCATGTGAAAGAGCGGGAAATTTTACAAGAAATAATATATAGATTTAGTTCTAAATTTTTTTATTAGCGTGAGAATTTATTAAAAATTCGTACCGCTCGAAGGTTAATCGATATTACCTGTTTTCAGAGTGTAAGAAAAATTAAAAGATAGCTTTTTGAAGAGGAGGCTTTCATCTTTCCGATGATACTGATAGTTTTTATTTTTTGTTACTTTATAATTTGTAAAACTTAAAACAAAATTTTTGTTTGCATGATGCATACAGTAAATTACAAATATTTAATAAAATACGGTATGGAAAAAAAATCCTTGTACATATATCATTACTATACCTAAGTTTCAATATAAAAATAATTAAAAATACTCACTTTGTCTTTGTTATTTAAAAATTGAGTTTTAGAATATGAAAATTTGCCTTCCGTAGTGCGCCGCCGGAAATTTTACGTTCACAGCAGTACGAGATGGTTAAAAAAAGTCGGATGTATATTTTAGTTATAGTTAAAAATATACTTGATATTAAAAAATCATTAAAACCTTTAAAATACCTTCTCTTTTTTTGCAATTTTACTAATAAAAAAGTGTTCATGATAATCGTATTTTTTGCTTATTAATAATCACACAAAGAAAACAGTTATTGGAAACACAAGCATTCTAAATTACTCAAAGAAATAAATCGTGGACTGTCAGGCCGTCATATTTGATCCGCCATTTTGAATTTTTCAAATCTGTCGTCGGATTCTTTACAGCACCCCGACAAACATTCTAATAGCCTATTTCAAAATATTTAACGGTATACAGAAACGTTAATTTAATCCTAAATTAGGTTGGAAGCATGATTCCCACTACAACTGAAGAGGTTAAACCAGCCATTTTATTTTAAATATTTTTTTTAAATTACAGTAAAACTAAAAAAAAATAATAATTTATATACTATTTTTTTTGTAAAATTTCCCGTTCTTTCACGTTGTACTATTAGTTTTTCGATATCTTTTTAGTGTTCCGTACACATTTCGGTGTCTGTCTGTTTGTCTGTCACACCCGATTTGCTCCGAAACTATTTATCATAGAAAGTTGAAATTTGGCAGTAATATAGGAATTGATGGCCTCATCAGAGCCGTGTAGTTTTGAAAGTTACATTTTGACTTAAGGGGTTAGTTTTGGGTGGTGAAATCGGAAGTGAAAAAAAAAATTTTACTAGGTCATTGAGTGTGGTGTCAAATGAAGGCTTGTGAAAACACGAGTAAAAAATATATATATAATGTAATATTTGCGCACACTTTTCTTTGTTTTATTTTTAAAAAATAGCGAAAAATCGCTGTCCCCCCCCCCTTCTTTCAAAAAGTACTGATCAAAAAATTTTGAAAAAATTCTGGAATATTCTCCACGGGGTGTAGATTGAATGAAAATTATCTTTAATAATTTATCTGGTATATAAAAAAAACGAAAATTTCAAGGTCATCAGTTTTCAGTAAAGATTGGAAACAAACTTTGTTGAAGACTCATTTGGAGTGTGTTTTGTAAAGTCACTGATCATTTTATACCACCATAACAATTTTTTTTGTTTTAAAAGCAATCAACGTACGGAACACTAATTGTGCAAGTTCAACTTACACTTGACGGTTATTTATTTTCAGAGATTTTTGCGAAAAATCGAATTTTTCATTTTATTTTCGATTTTGTAGGCTTAGCGTACACTTTAAAGCAGCAAACTTTTTATCGTATTCTGCGTCCAAAAAACTACCTGTATGCCAAAATGCAGCCTGTTAACATTTAATGAGAGCTTTTCGTCAAAATTTGCCTCTGACAGCTGGGCTATTCATTAATGTGACAAAGCCAAACTCTGTAAATCACTTTAATGATTTTTATAGTGAAGCGCTTGCCCTTTTCAATGTATATTATCCAAATTTCTTTAGTTTGCAGCTAACAACTCTTTATTTTCAGATAATAATCCTTGCTGCTACTTTAGCTGTTACTCACGCCGGAATAATCGGCCCCTCACAAGTTTCTGTCAACTCTGCTGCTGTCCCAGTTGTATCTGCATATTCCTCCTCAATATTAGCTAGATCAGTTGCACCTGTTTTATCAACATATGCAGCCCAAACACCTATAGTGTCCAGCTATTCCACTCCTTACGTAGGCCAGTCTCCACCTCCAATTACCTATGCTGCTTCTGCAATTTCAGCTGTACCTACTATAGCACCCTATTCTGCTTCAGATGTCTACACCTCCTACCATCCCAGGGGTACCTACGCTATCAGCCTATGCTGCTCCAGTGGCAGCATCAATTACGTATTCAGCACCCGCCCCAGTTACCTATTCTATTCCAACTTCATATTCATATTCCACACCAATTGTGGCCAGATCTATAGGTCCAGTGGCTTACAGTTCTAATGTAGCCGCTTGGTAGTTATTGTATCTCCTATATTGTTATATTGTATATTGTTAGTTATTCTATTTATTTATCTGTTTATTTAAATAAATATTTATATTATTATGACGTATTTTATTTATTCTAATAAATCGAAGTAATTGTTAGAATAAAATAAATAAGATACCTTTACTGCTCTTTCCTCATTTGCAGTGGATTTCTTAATTTTGTTAAACAATTATTCTTCAGTTTGACGTAGAACATTAAGTAGAATACATGATATTTTAAGATTTGTTTTAATAAAATTAAATAACATCAAGTGTAGAAATTAATTTGCCACCCCTTTGCTTTAACAAAATGTTTATTTATTGACGAACATAATTTAACTCGTTCCAAAAAATATCTCCATTATTCTCTACTCGTTTTGCCTATTTTTCAGGTAGCTGGCAGATTCCTTCTCTAAAATAACCGGTCAAGTACCAGTTGAACTTGCGCAATTAGTGTTCCGTACGTTGATTGCTTTTAAAATAAAAAATTGTTACGGAGATAGAAAGTGATCAGTGACTTCACAAAACACACCCCAAATGAATTTTCAACAAAGTTAGTTTTTAATCTTTACGAAAACTGATGACCTTGAAATTTTTGTTTTTTTTTTATATATACCAGATAAATTATTAAAGCTGATAATTTTTCGTTCAATCTACACCCCGTGGAGAATATTCCAGAATTTTTTCAAAATTTTTTGATCAGTACTTTTCGAGATAAGGAGGGGGGACAGCGATTTTTTGCGATTTTTAAAAATAATACAAAGAAAAGTGTGCGCAAGTATTACATTATATATATATTTTTTTTATTCGTGTTTTCACAAGCTTTCATTTGACACCACTCGATGACCTAGTAAAAAATTTTTTTTTTTTCACTGCCGATTTCACCCCCCAAAACTAACCCCTTAAGTCAAAATTTAACTTTCAAAACTACACGGCTCTGATGAGGCCATCAATTCCTATATTATTACCAAATTTCAACTTTCTATGACAAATAGTTTCAGAGAAAATCGGATGTGACAGACAGACAGACACACCGAAGTCATGTTATAAGTGTTCTGTACGGAACACTAAAAAGATGGTAGTTGCGAGCCGAACGTTTAAAACCCGAAAATCCCCCTTTTCAAAATCTATATTACTACATTTTGCACGTCTTGTGAATCAAAACACCATCCCCCAATATTAAACAAACAGTTTTTGAAATGTAGTACCTCATATAAAATGGTGATTTTGCTTTTTTATAATTGATACTTCTATACATAAAAGTGGCGAGAAATAGTTTTAATTTAAAATTGTATTTTGATACACTTATTTCAAGGGTACCGAATTAATTTGTTTACCCAATGATTCTGATATAAAGTAATTTGTTTAACCAATACCTAAATGATTTTGACATAAAATTAATCTCAAAATAAAGAATCGTTAGACGATAGTGGTACCAAATTATTTTTCTAGCGGATATTCGAACTATTAAAATTTAATGTTACTCTAGAAAATGGAATGGAAATTCTAAATTTGTCACTGCTAACTTAAAAAACCTTGGAGACAGCATGGCTTGGCACTTTTTTCAACGCAGTTGTTGACACAGGATCTTTCTACAATATATGTGTGTGTGTGTGTGTGTGTGTGTATGTGTGTGTATGTGGGTGTGTGTTATTCATCAGCTGCTTCTCTAATCATATCGTAATTTTGCTGTAATTGATCTTGTTAAATTCCACTAATTTATTTTTAATCGGATTGAAATAAATCAGTAATATAAGTTATTAAGTTTTTTTTTTCTACTCGATGGATCCCTAGGGTGTCGTTTAACTTGAACCTATTACCATGTCTTACAGGCATAACGATAAAATAATATTTTTAGCTTCCTTCCTTGTAATTACCGAAGAGTGAAGATAGGACAAAACGCGCGTCCTATGATGGATCAATAAAAGAGAAGCTAATATTTAATTTTTCGAAAAATAAACTGCAATGGATTTTACCATTGATCACGAGAACAGACTAATAAATAATGTACTACACAAATGGTGTCTACACAGCAAAGTGCATCTTTATTCTATCTTTATTATAAACAATTTTCTACATTTTAAGCATCCTTATAGGCAAGTTTTAATTTTGTGAATTATTGAAGCTTTTTTTTTATGGATCTAGCACACGTACTACAGGGAAGTCCCTAAACGCTACAGGAGCGAGAAAGTGATTCACGTTGTACTTGAATCGCTGTAAATTGTACTCGGTGGGAAACACAGTCCTGGGCAAATTATTCCAAAGGGATGATGTTCTCCATATAAAAGACTGCTTGAGAAGCGTTGTACGAGGAGTAACAAGCTGAACCTCATACGGATGTGAAGCATCAGCGAGACGTGTACTTCTAACATGCACCGCTCTGGGAGGAATTAAGCGGGCCACATCCTTCGAACACTTTCCATGAAAATACTTGTAGAATAGGCTTAAGTCGCCAACCGTTCTTCGATGTTCCAGCGAATCAAGACCGCCGGTCAGTTCCGGATCTCCAATCAGACGAACAGCTCTTCTCTGAATAGAATCCAACAAATGCAGTGTATGTTTGGAAGCGGAGCTCCAAACATGGGAGCAGTATTCCATAGTTGGTCGAATTTGAGCTTTGTAAAGAATTAACAGTTGTTGTGGAGTGTAAAGCTTTCTGGTTCGAAATAATATCCCCAACTTTTGTGAAACTCTCCTTGCTATGCCTGCAACATGTTCATGCCAGGACATATTTGCTCCCAATTAACGCCCAACAAATTGAGTGACGATGTTAGAGGAATGGAGTGCCCCAACACAACTATGTCGGGTTCAGCAACGTTAACTTTTTTAGAAAAAACTGGAGCCTGGGTTTTTTGTAGCGTTAAATTCCACTTGGTTACTGTCGCCCCAGGATAGAATTTCTTCCAGGTCTTTGTTAAGTTAAATGACTTCCTGCTGTCTGCGGATATTGGTCTGAGTAGCCGATGTCCGAGCGTTCAAAGTGAATGAAGAGATAAGTGTACTGTCATCTGCAAAGCTGTAGATTGGCTTCCCGGTCGGTTTTTTCCAGCAGATCGTTAATATAAATGAGAAAGAGTGTAGGAGACAGTATGGAGCCTTGAAGTACAACGGCGTTGATAGTGAAGGTGTTAGAAAGAAATCTGTCGACTGTCACTAGTAAATAACGCTCTCTGAGGAAACATGAGAGCCACAAACAGAACTTTTCAGACATACCATCGTGCCAAACACGGTCGAATGCCTTGGATATGTTAAGAGCAACCGCTCGAGATTCTCCAACGTGTTCAATTGCGTTGTTCCAAACATGTGTTACGTTGTTAAGTCAGAAGATCTCCTGTTGATCTATTTTTACGAAAGCCATATTGGTGATCGCTAGTAATGTTGAATCCTTTGAGATATTTTAGAAGATGCTGATTGATAGCCCTTTCCATGACTTTCGATATTATTGAAAGCAGTGCGATTGGTCGGTATTTATTTGGCAAGGTCTTCTTGCCTTTTTTAGGTATCGGCTGAACTGTGGCACATTTCCAGCAGGAAGGAAATATTCCCTTTCTGTAGGATAGGTTGAAAAGTCTACACAAAACTGGTGTTAGTTTCCTCGAACAGTTTTTAAGAACTATGGCAGGTATTCCGTCAGCGCCAGAAGCCTTTTTGGTGTCTAGCTTCATCAAGATACGTTTTATGATACGCTGCCTGAAGACAATATCGGGCATCCTTGACTGCACTATGGGAATAGTAGGTGGTATTTTTCCTTGGAAATCGACAGTAGAATGTGAAGCAAAGAGTTCAACAGGTGTCGTTGCAATATAATTATCTGGCCGTGTTAGTGGTGGTGTGGTGGATTTGGTGAAATTTTGACTAACTGCCTTAGCTAATTTTATCACAATTTCGTACTAATTTTTTCTTATAATATCCTAGCAGAACTTCTATCTAAATATTTTCTGAATAAATATTAATTTATTTAACTTTAGAAATTCGGAATCCTTAGCACGAATCATTACAATTCTTAAATATTTGCCCTCTGTCAAATATATAGCTAAAATTTTATTTAAATTTTGGACCGTTTAAATTTTAAAGTAATGTACTTTTTTTTACACTACGTACTAAAATTCTTTTGTCATAATTATTCCAATGTTAACCATGTTAAGACTATTGAACTCTGCGTTTTTTCTTATTGCTAAAATTTAAGCGAAAAAGAGCAAGAGGTTTTTTATCACTTCTTTCAGAAGTTCTCAAATTTTACTCATATGTAAAGATATTTATATATTGTCAACTAAATGTAGATAAATGCATTAGTAGCCGCTCCCTGGGTTTGCAAATATTAATCGATTTTACTAGACAATAGAAAAATGCAGGGAGTTCGAATTTAATTGATGAATTCGAAAAGATACCCGAATTGAAAACATTTTAACGGAAGTTCGATAGATGGGAAAGTTAGGAAGTATGGTCATAAATGATCTGTTCTTTCCTTTTTTTATGTAAGCTGTTTAATTTTAAGAGTCATTTTGTTCAGTGTTTTTCTATTTTAAAGTTTATTAATAAATTTATGAATTTTAATTTTTCCTTTATACCAACATAATACCCTATCTATCGTTACAAAAACTGTTTTGAGTTTCTGTGTCGCGATGGTCAAGTAATAAAAGAAAGACGACAAATGACAGATTTCATTCAACTTCATTAGGGGAATGACGGTTCTGATTGCTGCTACTTTAACAGCTACCTAAGCCCAATTAAAAGTAAGATTAGCTACTGTTATTATTTCGTTGTATTAGTTTCTAAGAAGGCATTTTTAAATGTATCTCTCTGTCAACTTCGCTAAAGTTTCAGACTATTAATTTTAAATTAAACGAATCGCTGCTACGTATATACATGCTCGATCTAAAAAGAAGGCTACGCTACCGTATTCGCCCACAGTATTAAAAAAATTTTTATACAGTAATTAGCAAATATTTTAACACGGAAATAAAATTAAGTATTCAACAATCTAATTCTCTATAATCCTGTAGAAAAAGCCTACAACATGACACAAAACGTAAGGTGATTATTGTGATTTTGCCAATATGTTGTGAATAAAAATTCTACTAATCAAGTACGAGTATTCAATTTTTTCTAGCCCTTTTTGAATGGATCGTTTATTAATGTTTCAATGTTTTTACTTCCTGTGTTAAAAAGATGTATACGTAAAAATACGCAAAAATTATTTTTGCATTTCTTCACGTTGTAAGGTCCTTAGATTACGAAAAACATAGTCTCAACGATTTGTTTGTCAATTTGTTGGCTCGATATAAAAGGGGTTGATAAATTTTATATGTCTTTAATCTCATTATGAGAACGTTTCTTAATTTTTTGTTGAGATAGTAAGCAAACTTTTAATATAATTATTTATATTTAAACATAAAGCAGTCAGAGGGGTGGGAATGAAACAATCAAAATCAGTGCTAATTTTAAAACTGCGTATTTGCAAGGAAAGTACTCAATTATTTTACCGATTTTAACTTCAAGAAAATATGTCATTTTGCTCTTGCATTTGCTTTTGATGGCAACTCCAAGGAATTTGGAGATATCTGGCGAAAATGAATCAAGGGAATTTTGAAAGCCTAATGGTGAATACGAT
>CM032454.1:43809774-44169774 GCA_019049505.1 Pachyrhynchus sulphureomaculatus | reverse complement strand
AACTCCGAATTTACTCTCGATTCTATATTTACTTTTATAAATGCTCTCAATTAGTTTTATTATATCCAATGAAATATTCTTGTCATAAAGTTTATGCACTACGTCTTGCAGCTGTACTCTATCAAGTGCTTTTACCAAATCTATAAAGCATAAGAACGCTGGTCTGTTATAATCAATTGATTTTACAGTCGAATTACAAATACTGCGACGTTACAGGATCTTCCGCTCCTAAATCCTTGTTGTTCTTCGGGAAGCTGTATAAGTGAAGTTATTTTATTGGTAACACTTTGTCGTCAGTTTTAAAGTTGTGTACAAGTGGTTAATTCCTCGATGATTATTCGGATCGGTTTTTTCTCCTTTTTTAAAAAGTGGTATCATTATGCTTGTTCTCCATTCTTCTGGTATTCGGGATCCCTGTATTATTTTGTTTATGATCTTAGTCAATTTTTTAATCAGTTTCACTCCTCCGTACTTTAATAGTTCATTTTGTATTTCGTCCTTACCAGCTAAATTCGATTAGAAAACAATGTTTTGGTTAAATATACAAAAATAGTTATTTATGTGATAAGTTAGGAAAGGGGTATTGTCTAAAACGACTAAGCAAGCTTAATATATCCCCAAAGGCGAAACCATGAAGTTTACCGCACTATCACTTTCCGCATGCGGCGCATACAAATTTCTTGTGAATTTGCATAAATTAAGATTAGACAGTAAACAAATAATTAATTATAAAAATTTGCGATTAAAATATTGATAATACTTAGTTGTTTTGGTGACGCTATGTAAGGACATTTTAATTTATACAGCTTTGTTCAGTTTTTTTAATCTCATCATACTAAATCCCAGTAGTGTGGGAAAACCTATTTTTATTTTGAGAAATTTATTAGTGATAATTTTTCTAAACAAATGCAGGAAAAAATAATTTTATAGTTATATTTGCTGAAACTAGGCTGTTCCTGTTATAAAATTTTCGATGTGGATCATCTATAATATTATTATTAAATGTCTAAAACAGCAATATTTAAAAAATAAATATATAGGTAATAGACATTTTAGGGCCCTATATCACATAAAGTACGTTCTTTTAATTTTACTGTATTAATTTAATTTTTCAGATTCTCATTCTTGCTGCTACTTTAGCTTTTGCCCATGCTGGAATCATCGGCGCCCCACATGTGTCTGCACCAGTAGTCTCAGCTTATTCCGCTCCTGTATTAGCCAAATCAGTCGCACCAGTGGTGTCTACCTATGCAGCTCCAGCACCAGTAGTAGCTGCCTACTCCGCCCCCGCTGTAAGCCAATCTGTAGTATCTACTTACACCAATCACGCTGCCCCTGTTGTAGCTAAAGCCATAGCTCATGCAGCACCAGTTGCCTACGCAGCTCCTGCTGTTTCAGCTGTACCTGCTGTATCAACTTATGCTGCTCCAGTAGCAGCACCAGTTGCCTACTCAGCTCCTGCCATTTCGGCTGTACCTGCTGTATCAGCCTATGCTGCTCCAGTTGCAGCACCAGTTGCCTATTCAGCACCTGCACCAGTTGCCTATTCAGCACCTGCACCAGTTGCCTATTCAGCACCTGCACCAGTTGCCTATTCAGCACATGCACCAGTTGCCTATTCAGCACATGCTCCAGTTGCCTATTCAGCACATGCTCCAGTGGCCTACTCTGCTCCAGCTATTTCAGCATATTCTGCACCAATCGTAGCCAAATCCGTGGCTCCAGTTGCTTACAGCTCTCCTGTAACCCCTTGGTAAATTTTGTGATCTTATTGTTAAATAGTTATTTATTTAAATAAACATTTACATTTTCATCAAGTATTTTACTGATAAAATAAAGTAAATAAACATACCGGATATGCCAGGCTATACTACATCACGTGTACATGGTTATTAGGATTATTAGATATAAATAACCCACCCTCCTAAATTTCTTATTAGAAGACTTAAGAAAATATCTTAACTTTGGAAATTGTGGTGTTTTTAAAGAATTTTTACGGATTCGAAATACAATTTTCGCTCATCCCATTTTTCACATATGACACAAGCTTTCTTTAAATGGAACACTCAGTATATAATTTTTTAGTTTTATATAACTTTATAATTCTAGAAACGCCAATATATTTGTTTATGATACTAAGGTTGCATTCATTTTAAGGTTATATATATAACATATATATATATATATATATATATATATATATATATATATATATATATATATATATATATACCGGGTGTTATGAAAATCGCTTAATATACTCTTATATTTTTGTAGCAATAGAAAAAAATTATTTATAAATCGCTTCTCGATAATAATATATAAAATTAACTTAAAAACGTCTTGGACTTTAATTGCCGCCACTGTCCGAGTAAGTGAATTGAAAACCACTTATCGATACCTGTTTTACTATTGTAATCAGTTGATAACAATAAACTACTTGTTTCATAGTAAACAATGTGATAAACACAACACGTACAGGTTTAAATTTCATTTCATGAAAATATAACGTATTGTTATGGTACTATCTCCATTACTGAGGTTGGGCAGTAATCAATTTTGCGCTCCACCAGAGAAGCGAGCATCTTGGACCCCTATAGATATCTCCCAAGTAGCGAGTTTTCTGTCTTTCACGAAGGAGCTCAATTCTTTCTCTCTACCCATACCCTACAGTACATCTTTATTCCTGACATGTTCTGTCCAGGAGGTCTTCAATATTCTGCGCTTGATCCACATTTCGAAAAACTCTAAACGATTCATTGAGCGGATTCACAAAGTCCAGGCCTCGACAAAATATCATTAGTTTCGTTTAATTAAACCAATCTAACTAAAAACTAATTATAATTAATCTTCAGTAACCCTGCCCTTGGGGCACTTTTTGCTCTACCATTTTGTAGATGTAAACATGTAAGTCGTGTGACATTTCACCGATGGGTGTCATTGACGTCTGTCATCTCTTCAATTTATTTTTAAAATTTCCTCTCTCTTTCTCAGGCGTTCCAGCTGTGCCAGTGGCAGCGCATTACTTTTTAAAAATACGTTGTTCAATGAAATATGCAATTTTGAACACTGTTCAACTTTAATAAAAATTAGTATTAGGTACAGTAAACAGTCACCTGTTTCACTGTTTCATTGCATTAAGCGATCTATATATGTAGTAGTATATATATATATATATATATATATATATATATATATATATATATATATATATATATATATATATATATATATATATATGTATATATATATATATATATATATATATATATATATATATATATATATATATATATATAAGACTGAAAACTCGCTAGTTGGGACATATCTATGGTATATGGGTCCAAGATACTTGCTTCTCTGGTTGTTGATGAAGGGCAAAATTGAAGGGAGAAGAGGGGCAGGACGCTGAAAATGTTCCTGGTTGAAGAACGTACAAAACTGGACAGGCCTGGACACTCATACTTTATTAAGAAGTGCCTAGGATAGACAAGAATTCGCCGTAATTACAGCCCAACTTCAGTAATGGGGATGGCACTAAAAGAAATGATATTTTCATGAAATGATATTTAAACCTATATGTGTTGTGTTTATTTCACTGTTTACTATGAAACAAGTTTATTGTTGTCAACTGATTACAGTAGTAAAATAGGTATCGATAAGTGGTTTTCAATTTGCCCGTAGTCAGACAGCGGCGGCAATTAAAGTCTAAGACCTTTTTAAGTTAATTTTGTGTTATTATCGAGAGGTGCTATTTATAAATGTTTTTCTTCAATTGATACAAAAATATAGGAGTTTGAATGTATTAAGAGATTTTCGTAACAACCGGTATATACATATATATATATATATATATATATATATATATATATATATATATATATATATATTTATAACTTATAAAAGAATAAAAATATCCTGTAGTACTAATAAATCCAAAAGTCACCTGGTATAACCTACACCTGAATAAATTTCAGTCGATTCTTATGATAAAAGAGAAAAAAATTGATACCGTAATTATATGTTTAGGTTTTTTGGAAAAAACTGTGAATATATACTGTATTTTTTGACTACAGTGATATTTTCAACTTAAATAAATAAAATAAATAAATAAATAAATGCTTTATTTCAAATCAATATACATGGTATATGAAACGAAATGACGTCAAGATAAAGAAAATATAACAAATAATTACAAATCCGGACAAAAATCCCTAAGCCTATATGGTTCTGCGGTTATTAATAAATTCTTAATCTCTGCTTTGAATCTTTTGATAGAGTTAATACTTTTGATTTGGTTTGGTAGAGCATTCCATAAATTTACACTCATATAAAGGGGCGATTTTTCAGTAATTGTAAGTCTATGCATTAAATATTTAAAATCCATTGTTCTAGTGTTATAGCCATGTTCTGATTTAAATTCAAATAGATTTTTATTTTGAAAGAAAAACATTAAGTTTTCGTAAATATATATCGCATACGCTGTCATCAAGCCCATATCTTTAAACACCGATCTACAGCTTTGTCGATAATTCATTTTTTTTATGATTCTCAAAACTCGTTTTTGAATAATAAAGACATTTTCTACCATGCTATCCCTTCCCCAAAACATAATACCATACTTAAGAACCGATTCAAAATTGGCATAATATAGTATTCTGAGAGAAGTTTCGTTCAAATATTTACTCAAAACCCTTATACCATAACACACTGAGTTTAATTTCTTACATAATTGGGTTATTTGATATGACCAGTCCAAATGTTCATTTATGTAAATTCCCAAAAATTTAGCATGTTGGGTTAGTTCAAATTTTTCATTATCCAAATCAATTTGTCCTGGCACAGCAATATTTGACTGTTTTGTTTTAAACAAAAGAAGATTTGTTTTTTCTTTATTTACAATCAATTTATTTACGGTCACCGATTGCATTCTATTATTTACATACGATTTAAGCCATTTTAATGCATTACCCCTTATTCCATATTTTTTAGCTTTTAAAATAAGTAATTCCCTATCTAGGCAATCGTAAGCTTTTGTTAAATCTAGTAGCATAGCAAGAGTAAGATCTCCCTTTTCCAGATGCTCAAGAATATTTTTAATGAAGGCAAAAATGGCTGTTTGGGTTGATTTACCCTTTAAAAAACCCATGCTGACAAGGACTAGATTATTTTGTTTAAAAAAATTTATTATTCTGGTGCTCATTGCATATTCAAAAATCTTAGAGAAGCCTGGTAACAGACTTATAGGTCTGTAGTTGTCCAACATTTCTGGATCCCCTTTTTTAAAGCAAGGTTTTATTAATGCTACTTTTAGATTATCAGGGAATATTCCAAACTTGAACGAATTATTTATAATATAACATAAGATATTTTTCAACTCGGTCGCTGAGCTTTTTACAATGCTGGTTGGAATCTCATCAATTCCACTGCTGTGTTTATTTTTTATTTTCTCTGTTATCTCACAAATTTCGGTTGGTGTTACAGGATTCAGAAATATTGAACTTATATTATCATTAATTTTTGAACTAAATGGAATTTTTGTTAGGTTATTTACTAAATCTGGTACAATCGATAGTAGGAAGTTGTTATAATTAGTGGCGATTTGTTCCGGTAAACCCGGCACTTTTATATCACGGTTAGTCCCTAATCCATTAATTTCTTTGCATATACTCCACATACACTTAGATTTATTATCTGATTGTCTTATTCGGTGTTCATATTGTTCAGCACGCGCACTAACCAATAACTTGTCATAGACTTTTTTATGGTTGACATACATATCTTTATATCTATTGTCACGTTTTGATAATCTTAACAGAATATCTAACCTATTCTTACATGCTATAATGTTTTCATCTTTATACAGTTTTGCTTTTCGTCTTTTTGCCCCTAACTTTAAAGGAAAACTTTCATTAAATAAGCTTTTATAAATATTCATAAATAGATTCCATTGTTTATTCACATCATTCGTTCTAGCGTGATAAACTCCTTCCCAATCCTGTTCCCTCAGATGACTTAAAAAATTTCTTTTATTTTCATCTGAAAAAATGCGCTTATAACTATTATATTCCCTAACCGTACAATCCACTTCAAAACTAATTTTTTGACCCATATGATCCGATATAAAATTATCAAATATAACTGCGCTTATGTATTGCATATTGGTAAATATATTGTCTATGCAACTTGACGAGTTACTTGTTATTCTAGTGTTTTCAGTAATAGTATGCTCTAAATTAAAAGAATTCATTAAAGATAACAAGGTTCTACTTTTTACATTTTCAATTAGTGTTTCAATATTAAAGTCTCCTACAATACAAATATTTTTCTTTTCACTGAAGCTGTTCACTAAAAGCTGTTCAAGTTGTACCAAAAATACATTAAAGTCCCCTGTAGAAGGTCTATATATACAGGCAACAGTTATAACATTTCCTTTTGCAACTGTACATTCTACCACAACTTATTAGTCCATAATACTTTATATACCCGAGAAAATAGGAATACAGAGAATAACTTTAAAATAAATGCAGCCTTAACATCATAAACAAATATATTGACGTTTCTAGAATTATAAAGTTATATAAAAACTTAAAAATTATATACAGAGTGTCCCATTTAAAGAAAGTTCGTGTAAAATGTCAAAAATGCGATTAGCCAAAACTGTATTTTGAATCCGCAAAAAATTCTCTAAAAATACCACAACCTAGTTAATATTATTTCTTAAGTCTTCAAATAATCAATTTAGAAGAGGGTGGGTCATTTATAACGAATAACCCCAATATTCATGTACACATGATGTAGTATAGCATGGCATATCCTATATGTTTATTTACTTTATTTTATCAGTAAAATACTTTATGAATATGTAAATGTTTATTTAAATAAATATCTATTTAACAATAATATTGCGAAATCTACCAAGGGGTTACAGGAGAGCTGTAAGCAACTGGAGCAACGGACTTGGCTACAATTGGTGCGGAATAGGCTGAAATAGCTGGAGCAGAGTAGGCCACTGGAGCATGTGCTGAATAGGCAACTGGAGCATGTGCTGAATAGGCAACTGGTGCATGTGCTGAATAGGCAACTGGTGCAGGTGCTGAATAGGCAACTGGTGATGCAACTGGAGCAGCATAGGCTGATACAGCTGAAATAGCTGGAGCAGAGTAGGTCCACTGGAGCATGTGCTGAATAGGCAACTGGAGCATGTGCTGAATAGGCAACTGGTGCATGTGCTGAATAGGCAACTGGTGCAGGTGCTGCATAGGCAACTGGTGCTGCATGAGCTATGGTTTTAGCTACAACTGGGGTAGCGTGACTGGTGTAAGTAGATACCACAGATTGGCTTACGGCAGGTGCGGAGTAGGCAGCTACTACTGGTGCTGGAGCTGCATATGTAGATACCACTGGTGCAGACACATGTGGGGCGCCGATGATTCCAGCATGGGCATAAGCTAAAGTAACAGCAAGAATGAGAATCTGAAAAATTAAATTAATACAGTAAATATTAAAACAATGTACGTTATGTGATATAATTCCCTAGAATATCTATTATATATTTGTTTATTTTTTAAATATTGCTGTTTTAGACAATTAATAATAATATTATAGATTATCCACACAGCTGAACATTTTCCGAAAACACCCTAGTTTCAGCAAATATAACTATAAAATTATTATTTCGTGCATTTGTTTAGGAAAATTATCACTTTCTAATAAATTTCTCAAAATACAATTAGGTTTTCATATACTAGTGGGATTCAGTACGATGAGATTAAAAAACTGAACAAAATTGTATAAATTAAAATCCCCTTGCGTAGCGTCACTAAGACAACTAAGTATTACCAATATTTTAAACGCAAATTTTTACAATTAATTGTTTATTTACTCTATAATATTAATTTATGCAAATGTAATAGAGATTTGCATGCGCCGCATGCGGAAAGTGGTAGTGCTGTAGACGTACTCGTAAACTTCCTGGTTTCGCCTTTGGGGATATCTTAAACTTACTTAGTCGTTCTAGACAATATCACTTTCGGATCTTATCACATAAATAACTATTTTTGTGGGTATAACAAAAATCTTATTTTCTAATCGAATTCATTGTACAGTAAGGCAATGAGATCTGTTTGTTAATATTTAGTATCTGTTATTCAAATTTTGGTAAATAAATAAATAATCATTAAATATTTTTGTGTCGTCGTATCGGAAAAGTACGAGTAATAGTATTTTGGCAGAAAACAGATTTTAGGATTTGCGGTTTCGTCATACAAAATACTGGTTTTGAACATACTATACAAAATATATCGTCCATTTGAATAAATCAATATAAAACCTAACAAGTAAATAATTATATATCTTTCAAAATTTGAATGACAGATAAGAAATACAGGCAAACACATCTCATGACTTGACGCCATGATTTATTTGAACGGAAACTATTTTATTTTCCTCAATAGTTAGGTAAGAATAATTTTTAAAACAAAAAATAGTTTAGAAACATTAGCATTTTCTAGAGAAATACACAAAAACAGTGTTAAAAATATTCTCGTTAATCAATTGTGATTGTTAGTTGATCTTTAAAATATTAACCGAAATCTTACTTTAAAAGCCATTTTAGTAGTTTATCGTGTTACAATAGTCAGACAACTGATGCTAATCTCTGTTGCATACAGCGTTTTTATACCATTTAATTCTACATGTACCAATCCCACATTCAAAACTACACACAATACTAAAATAGATTACTCTACTTTTTGTCTATCTTGATTTTCGTAATTAACAACTCATAAAAGGTCTAGGTTAATTCGTCATTTGCATTTTTATAATACATTTCATTGAGTAATCGAATTATATTGAAGATCTTTGGTAAGGTAGGCCTTCATTGTTATTTATTTTATTTATGCTGCAGAGAAATGCTTAAGGAAAACGCGATTCACGTTGGTCTTTAATCGTTGTAAATTGTACTCGGTCGGAACTGCAGTCCTAGAAAAATTATTACGGAGGGATAATGTTCTCCATATAAAAGATTTCTTGAAAAAGGTTGTATGAAGAGTAACCAGCTAAACTTCATACAGATGTCACGTTTTATCGCGACGTATATTTCTAGCATGTACCGCTCTAGGAGCGGGCTACATCCATCGAACACTGTCCATGAAGCTACTTGGAGAATAGGCTCAAGTCGCCAACCGTTCTTCGATGTCCCAATGAATCAAGGTTGCTGTCCAGTTCCGTGTCTTCAATGAACCGAATAGCTTTCTTCTGAATAGAATTCAACAAACGCAATGTATGTTTGAGAGTAGAGCCTCAAATATGGGAGCAGTATTCCATTGTTTGTCGGATTTGAGCTTTGTACAGAATTAACAGTTGTTGTGGAGTGTAAAGCATTCTAGTTCGAATTAATCCTTAATTATTAAGAATACAATTGCACAACCGCTTGCATTTTTGATAAACCGTAGTTTAAATGAGGGAATCTTCCCCAAAGTTACTAAAACTGCTAACGTTATCCCTGTTTATAAAAAAGGTGAGCACAGTGATGTGGGAAATTATAGGCAAGTATCTATACTTAGTTCGATTTCAAAAATTATTGAGAGAATTATGTATGACCGAGTAATAACCTTTACCGCCAAGTAATATATATATATATATATATATATATATATATATATATATATATATATATATATATATATATATATATTGTATATATATATATATATATATATATATTAATATATATATATATATATATATATAATAACACCCAGTACGACGTGGTTTTTTACCGAATAGATCAACTGAATCTGCCTCTTTCTACTATCTAAATCAAGTCTAACCCAGTGTTGGTGAAGGTAAATATGTTGTTACGTTGTTTTCCGATCTTTCTATAGCCTTTGACAAGTCAACAAAATATCTTTGATGAAAAAATTGTACAATATTGGTGTTCGTCGTACTCTACTGGAATGTATTGAGTCATATATGACCGACAGGAAAATCGTGGTTAAATATGATTGTGCAATTTCGGATAGGAGATCGGTAGATCTCGGTATCCCTCAAGGATCTATCTTGGGTCCTCTGTTATTTATCTTATATGTAAATGACCATTAAACATCAATACATGTCATGTAACTATGAATGCGGATGACACTACCATTGTGACACCATCTGAAACTGTGGATGATCTGTTTAATGCTGTTACAGGTATGGAGGTGTGGTATTGAAGAAATGGACTTATATTAAATACTGAATACACAGTCTATATAAATATATTCAATAGAAAATTTCTAGCGGCTGGATTTGATGATTCCCTCGGGGTAAATTTTGTGGAGAGGGCTTAGTTCTTGGGCACTTTTGTGGATGCTCAGCTTTCTTTTAGGGATCATATAGATCATGTGTGCCCAAAATTAAATTCAGCGGTCTTTGCAATTTTGTGTTTAAAAAGTACTCTCAACTGTGAGGGACTTGTACTATGCTTTAACAGTCAGCCATCCGCCATGTAACAATATTATGTCCTAGGGTCTATCTGGTGAAAAATGTAAGCGTGTTTTTGGGCGCCAGAAAAAATAATTCATCTAATGTTTAATCTGGACTTTCGTGCAAGCTGTAGAGATATATTCATAAATGACAGAATCCTAACTTTCTCATGTCTGGACATATTGTGCTGTTTAACTTTTGTGAACAAAAATAGACAGTTTTTTAAGGTGCTGGAATCTACAAATACGTATAGCACAAGAGGTAACAGTTTACTGATTATACCCAGTCACAAATTAACTTTCTTTGAAAACTCTCCCTTCCACAGTTGCATCAACGTATACAATGGATTGCCTGCAGGACTGCGAGCTATGCGTGGCACGAGATTTATTTCCGGGGTCAAGTCTCTTTTACTGGGCAATGCCTTTTACTCAGTAAGTAATTTCTACAAGAGCTGATGATGGAGAAAGGGGGTCCTGATTGTGAAGTTTTATGAAATGTTTATTTACATATATGTTTATTCTTTTCGTTTTTAAATTGGTATTTGACAAGCCTGGAACACCTGCACTAGTCTGTTTGAGTTGCTTGCGTGTGTTTGTTTAATTTAACTTTGAATTTGTACGTTACCTTGTATGCATTTATGTATGTATTTTTGTGTACGTATACACTGTACTATTGCTCATTTTTACTTGTTTTCATCTTATTTTAATTTATCTCACAAGACGAACCTATGTATACTCCGTTGATTTTGATTTGCTATTCTTGCAACATATTCATGCCAAGACATATTTGTTCTCAAATTAACACCCAGCAAATATAGTAACGATCCCAGAGGAACAGAGTGACCCAACCTAACCATGGCGGCTACAGAAACGCTAACTTTTTTAGAAAAAGCTCCGGCGCTAAATTCTACTTGGTTACTGTCACCTCAAGACAGAATTTCTTTCAGGTCTTTGTTAAGTTGAACGACTTCCTGCTGTCTGCGAATATTTGCATGCGTCGTCGATGTTTGAGCGTTCAAAATGAATGAAGTGTACTATCTACTGCAAAACTGTATTGGGTTCCAGGTCTTTTCCAGCAGATCGTTGATGTAAATGAGAAAGAGAGTAGGAGACAGTATAGAGCCCTGGGGCATACTGGCGTTGATGATGAAGGTGTTAGAAAGAAATCCGTCGACTGCCACTACTAAAGAACGCTCTTTGAGAAAATATGAGAGCCATAAACAGAACTTTTCAGCCATACTAAAAGAGCGTAACTTAGCCAGCAATCCATCAAGTCAAACACCGTCGAATGCCTTGAATATATCAAGAGCAACCGGTCGAGATTCTCCAAGATGTTCAATTGCGTTGTTCCAAACATGTGTTACATAAATTAGAAAATCTCCTGTTGATCTATGTTTACGAAAGCCATATTGATGGTCTCTAATATTATTAAATCCTTCAAGATACTTTAGAAGAGGCTGATTGATCGCCTTTTCCATGACTTTCGATATTATTGAAAGCCGTGCGACTGGTCGGTAGCTATTTGGACCAGACCTAGAAGACCTTGCCTTTTTTAGGAAGCGGATGAAACAAAATATTCCTTTTCTGAACCTAACAGGTTGAAAAGCCTACAAAAAACTGGTGTGAGTTCTCTCACTCAGTTTTTAACTACTATTGCAGGTATTTCGTCGCCTCAAGAAGCTTTTTTGGCATCTAGCTTCATTAAAATATGTGTTATGATACGTTGTCTGAAGACAATATTGGGCATCCTCGACTACACTATGGGAATAGTAGGTGATATTTTTCCTTGAAAATCGAAAATAGAACGTGAAGCAAAGAGTTCAGCCAACAAGTTCGCTATCTCAAGAGGTGTTGTTGCAATAAAATTAACTCACCGTGTGAGTAGTGATATAGTGGATTTAGTAAAATCTTGACTAACAGCCTTAGCGACTGACCAAAGGGACCCGGAATTGTTAGAACAAGTAAGAATTTTGTTTCTAATTCGTTGATTATATGCCTCCTTGGTTTCTTCGAGGATTTCTTTACATCTATTTCGAGCACGAACGAAAATGTTACGCAGAATTTTCACGCCATTGTCGGTAGGCAAGACGTTTGGAAGCAACCGAATTAGAAATAAATGAGTTAAAAACCTGCTCGCACACATTTTAAGTTGGGAAAATATTTTTACTTTGCGGTTGTAATCAATTAATAAAGTTTCTCTAATATATCCCACTAGACTACACGAGTGACAATATTGGTATGACAAGGGACATAAATTGCCAGAATAGGTCGATTACCTACTCCTAACCTTGCAGCTCTTCACTATATACGTATTTTCAATAAATGTTGGGTAAGCAATTTGTCGAAACTCTTAAATGTAAAGTTACTTGACAGAAGGGTGTCAACTGACTTTACATTCCATCACTCATATCACACTCGGAGATTTTTGTTACAGATGTTTCCATTTCTATTTGTCTCTTTCTTACTAGCTTCATAACTTGTTCTTATTCTGCGCTAGTCACGCTTTTTGCTAACCATACTAGCATTACCAGGAGCAATGTTTGACTAAGATCTAGACTATTTATATTGCGATTATTCAAGCTGAACAGGTCAAACCATAATGGCCAGCTTAGTTCTGGTCAAGTAACTAGTGGAGAGGACTGAACGGATGAGCTTTTCTCTAGACTACTTTTACATTTTATAATTTCAGCACTTTCGAATACGTCTAATATTCTCATCAGATACATTTTTAATTAACCTCAAATTATGTATTGTTACTATATGATTATGCTCAATTTTATTCATATACCTTACCTCAGTCTTAGTGCTCTTTAAACTTTATTTAAATTGAGATTCTAATATGCCAATATGTCACAGTAATTATATTAATTTATTTAATACTAGCCGTGCCCGAGGCTCCGCTCGCGTAGGTTTGATTCACTACTATCGTCACTGCTTATTCCTTATGTTACCTAACGTAATAAAATATCTGCCATTATTTCCCCTTATCTCCCATTATTTCTCCTTATCTCCCATTATCTCTACATAATTTCTATTATCTAGACTTATCTCTGCTCATCTCCTATTATTTCTCCTTAACTCCCATTATTTCTCCTTATCTCCCATTATCTCTACATAATTTCCATTATCTAGACTTATCTCTGCTCATCTCCCATTATTTCTCCTTATCTTCCATTATTTCTCCTTATCTCCCATTATCTCACCATAATTCCTATTACCTAGACTTATCTCTGCTTATCTCCCATTATTTCTCCTTATCTCCCATTATTTATACTTATTACCCATTATCTTACCTTATATCCCATTATCTAGGCATATCTCTGCTTATCTCCCATTATTTCTCCTTATCTCCCTTTATTTATACTTATCTCCCATTATCTCACCTTATCTCCCATTATCTAGGCTTATATCGAATTATATAGAACATATCATATGTATAAATTTAGAAAAACACGTAAATCGGATAAGTGGTTCTCAAGTGATAAGCGCACTAACGTACAGGCAGACAGACAGAGAGACGTTGAATTTTATATATATATTATATTCTTTGCAACATGATATTGTTCCATATTTAATGTTTTAGGCAGTGTATTGCAAGAGAACGCGCTAACGGTAACCTTTTTTCCGACTTGATTCACTATTATCGTCACTGTTTATTCTTTATGTTACCTAATGCAACAAAATATATCCTATAACCTGACCAGAGAACAAATCTATGTTTTAAAAAAAAAAGTACTTAACGCACTAAGGGACAAACAGACAGAGAGACGTTGCATTTTATACATATTATAGATAAATAACCGGGCCAGAGAATATATGTATGTTTTAAAAAAAAGCACGTAAATCGGATAAGTGGTTCTCCAGTGATAAGCGTATTAACGGACAGACAGACAGACAAAGGACAGACAGAGATACGTTGCATTTTATGTATATTATAGATGTAATAAAATATATATCTATAACCTGGTCAGAAAATACATGTATGAATTTAAAAAATCACGTAAATCGGATAAGTGGTTCTCGAGGGATAAGCGCACTAACGGACAGACAGACGGACAGAGAGACGTTGCATTTTATACATATTATAGATGTAAATTATTATTATTATTATTATATAACCTGGCCAAAAAACATATGTATGAATTTAATCTAGGCTTAAATTTGGATAAGTGGTTCTCGCGTGATAAACGCACTAATGGACAGACAGACAGATAGAGAGACATTGCATTTTATATATATTATAGATTATAGATTATAGTTACTCTCTACTACATAATATTGATCCATATTTAATGGTTTAGGCTGTGTATTGCAAAGGAACGCGCTAGCGGCAAACTTTTTTCCGCCTTCATTCACTATTATCGTCACTGCTCATTCCTTATGCTACCTATCGTAATAAAATATAGCCTATAACCTGGCCACAGAGCACATATACATGTTTTAAAAAAAAAGGTACGTAAATCGGATAAGTGGTTCTCCAGTGATAAGCGCACTAACGGACAGACAGACAGACAGACAGAGATACGTTGCATTTTATATATATTATAGATATCTCGCTCTCATGACGTTGGATTTTTATCCTTAAGACTTCTTAAGATTTTTTCTAGTTGTCTGAAGTTTATAAAGTAACACGAGGCTTCTATTATTAAAAACATTAGTAAGTCACCAACGATTTTTCGTTTTAGGGTGGACACATGTGAAAAAATGGAATTATGAATTTTCAACCTGAATTTATGTCTATTATTTTTTTATTAAGTTTTCTTCATAACTATTAATTCGATTCGTTTTTAGTGTTCCGTACGGAACACTTATAAGATCACTTCGGTGTCTGTCTGCCTGTCTGCCTGTCTGTCTGTCTGTCACACCCGATTTTCTCCGAATCTATTTTACAAAGAAAGTTGAAATTTAGTAATAATATAGGAATTGATGGCCTCATCAGAGCCATGTAGTTTTGAGAGTTAAATTTTCACTTAAGGGGTTAGTTTTGGGGAATGAAATCGGAAGTGAAAAAAAATTTTTTTACTAGGTTATCGAGTGTAGTGTCAAATGAAAGCTTGTGAAAACAAGAGTAAAAAATATATATATAATGTAATACTTGCGCGCACTTTTCTTTGTATTATTTTTAAAAAATCGCGAAAAATCGCTGTCCCGCGCCTTATCTCGAAAAGTACTTATCAAAAAATCTTGAAAAAATTCTGGAATATTCTCCACTGGGTGTAGATTGAACGAAAATTATCACGAGTGCCTTACCCCTAATAATTTACCTGGTATATAAAAAAAAAAACAAAAATTTCAAGGTCATCAGATTTTAGTAAAGATTGGAAACAAACTTTGTTGAAAACTCATTTGGGGTGTGTTTTGTGAAGTCACTGATCATTTTATACCTCTGTAACAAAATTTTTTATTTTAAAAGCAATCAACGTACGGAACACTAATTGCGCAAGTTCAACTTGCTCTTGACCAGTTTTTTTAATCTTACTTCGTTTAAAAGAAGAACGATGAACCCAAAAGTATAATGTGGCAAGTTTATGATGTTTACAATAAAATTAATTGTTAGAAATCTATCTATTATGGTGCCTTTTCCATACAATTCAAATTTAATTTATTATTATTTTTAATAACTAAAATATCTAGGAATGACAAATTATTCTTTGTTCTCAATTTTATGAATAAATTTAATCGAGTTGTGTTAGCTATATAATTTAGAAACAAAATCAACTACATCAGATTTTTTTAACGAAAATCGCGAATACATCATCTATATTCCTGTACCTCACCCTACTCAGATTCTTAACAGACCCCTATTTTAAATTTAATCACCTAGGCCCTTGCCTATAGGTTCGCCTTCTTTTTTCAACAAAAAATTGACTGTTATATGAAAAATAAATTTATTCCATGCCAAAATTAAGCATTCATGAATAATTTCTTACTCAGATTATCCCTTCTAAGCAACATTTGAGATTTTGGTACACTAGGAAACAAAGAGATAACTTAAAAATCCTCCATCGTTGAAAAATATTTTGTCAATAAATTCTAGAGGGGTTATTACTAAAAAACTATTATATCTTAAAGGTAATGTTTCAAGCTCTTTTGTCAACCGTTCAGAAATTATAAATGTGTCTCAGGTTTCTGAATTTTGGATAAGAAATACAACTTTACTATTGTCTGATTACTTATGTTTAGTTTAAACTAGAGTAATCATTAATTCACGACTCAGTTCATGACTTTGCAAATGAAATCTTTCCATATTATTCCAGTATTTCCATTGTTTATGAACCAGTTTTAATAATCTATAGCATGCCAATTGATTTATCTAGAGGAAACTACTTGTAAATACATACATACATACATACATACAGAGAACTCCTCCAAATCTCCTCATATGAGGAAAAAACTATAACCTATTATAGTGTTTTAACCGAGCAAGTTAAGTATACTATCAACAAAGCGTTGTTCCCTCTTGGACCACCGATGAGCGATGGGTATCTCCACAATATTTACACCGAGGAAGCGACAGCGACTTAATAATTTTTTTGTCTTGGGCAATATTAAGGACTTGCGATTTTCTCATATTCAAGCAATCGTTGAAAATTTTAAAAAGATCCACAAGATATTATTCAGTGAGCAAGGCTCAAAAAGAGAAAGAGGTAGAAAGAGGATGAGAAGGAGAATATATCTTATGTACAAAACGTAAAATATCTGTAGAGTTGAAAGTAATAAAAAGGAATTAATGCTTTTGTTGTGGCCTCTATATTAGTTTATTTTTATCCGTTATTATATGTTTAATAATCTGTCATTCAATATGGCGTATAGAAAAATCAGACATTTGGCAGAACGACTATATTTGGTTAATTTTGGCAACATATGAAGTCATTGTTATAAATCAGCAGTTAAATAATTACTAGACAAGCAATCAAAAATAACCTAATTCTTGTGAATGTTGTTTACCTACAAATGAAAAGAAATATATAGGCATATCAATTTTTAATTTATTTTTTATCAAATAGAAGACAGCTGATTAACCTTCCGAAGATTTATGTAACCACAAACAAAAGAAACTAGAGTAAGGTTAGTTAAGTGTATATATATATATATATATATATATATATATATATATATATATATATATATATATATATATATATATATTTATATACAGGATATGGCCAATATTTAATATTATGGGAGTTCCCTTACAACTCATCCAGCTTATAAGATCCTTATATGAAAATAGTGATGCCAGTCTTATTCAAAATAAACGTAGTGTTAAACCGGGACGCATCTAATCTCCGTTACTTTTTAATGCATACTCTGAATACATTATGAGTTGCTTTCTAGAGCACTGGAATAAAGACATCTCTGTGGGATGTCGAAAAGTGAACAATCTGAGACACGCTGATGATACATTAATTATAGGACCTAACGACAATTGGAACATATAATGAATAAGCTAAATAGAGAAAGCGGAGAATATTAACTGCTACATAACAAGAATAAATCTAAAGTTATGCTAATAGAGCGAACCCCTATGAACATTAAGGAATTATCGGGTTTTCAAGTAATTGATGGATTTGTATACCTCAGATCATTAATTACAAATAGAGAGGGTTGCGATAAAGAAGTAAAACGTAGACTAAACATAGCTCGACATACAATAACCAGACTGACCAAGATTTGGCGGGCTCTTATTAATGCACTAATATTTCCCATAGTTACCTACGCCTCGGAAACTTGGATGATAAATGTTGTGGCACGAAAAAAAATTTAATCTTTTGAAACGTGAGTTTACAGAAGAATGTTGAGGATGTCCTGGCACTCACACTGAACCAATGCCTCCATTTTAAATTAACTAAACATCAATAATCGTCTACCCACCGAATAAAACCAATCGTATTTGCAATACTCTGGAGATATATGTAAGGGAAACATAAATGCAAAACGCCCAAGAGGAAGATCTCCTAATTAATGGGCAGACCATATGAAGCCACTCATAGGATATTTCATACACGAAGCCATTCATATCAGACAGGACCGTGATCCACGATCCTATATAAATATATATATATATATATATATATATATATATATATATATATATATATATATATATATATATATATATGTATATTATATATATATATATATATATATATATATATATATATATATATAGAAAGCAGAAACAAATTTGGAGGGTAATTAGACAGCAAAGAAATAAAATAGAACTCACTAAAACTAAACACATAATAAAGGAAACCTGGATCAACACAGCACCCCGTGGGAGAGCGGGATAAAATATCTCCCCCGGTATGTTCTGCCTGTCGTAGGAGGCGACTTAAAGAACAACCTAGATGGTAGATGCCCAGATCCCACCAGCATCGCCCGGTGTCATACCATTACATCGGCTTAGGCTGCGTGAAGTTGCTTAACGTTTCGTGGCTGTACCGATATCCCAGACTGTAGGACCAAATAGCATGAAAAGGCACCTGGATAAAAAAAATTCCGTAGGTAAAATAGCCCCCCGTTCGGATCTCCGGGTGGGGGCTGGTTCAGGGGCGTCGACATGCAGAGATCAGAATTTTAAATTGGATTTTTGCAACATACGAGGTTTAAACTCGAACATAAATTCAGTGCACCAACACCTGCAATCAAATAAACCTCATGTACTCGCTCTCTGTGAAACCAAGGTCAGTTCATCGACCAGCACAGTCAACTATCTTTATCCTGAAGCGACCTCTCTTGCCAACGAGAAGAGGCTCTGAAGCCCCCAAACTTTGATAATATGTGGTTAAAAATAACGACTCAACAAACCACAAGGCTCATCTGTATCCTCTATCGACCACCAAGTGATACTAACTTTAGAACACTTTCCTCTTCTCTTGCAGACACCATCGATCGTTTACAAATTAACTATCCAAATGCCGAAATTGCCATCCTGGGCGACTTTAATGTCCACAACATCAACTGGCTTAAATATTCAAATACTACCGACGAACAAGGTCGTGAAGCCGAATCATTTTCAATCAGTTGTGGCTTAACTCAGCTTATTGACGAACCAACATGGATCCCTGATAGAGACGGGGAGTTCACCAGTCTTCTTGATCTGTTCTTAACTACCAATCCGGAGATTTACACGGTCAGCGTAAATCCGCCGTTAGGTTCTTCCGACCATAAACTACTTTCGACATCGAGTATCCTACCAATTAGTGAAGAGAAGCGCCGAAACCGCGCAAGATTTGGCACTACAAATCTGCCAAATGGGAAGATCTCATGGAATATTTTCGAACTTTCCCTTAGTTAGACGTTTGTTTTCGATCCGACGAACCATCTGACTGACTTACATCCCTTTTTCGAAGAAATGCCCTTCCAACGGCAAGCCTTGGTTTGACCGAAAATGCAAAGAAGCTGTTGCTTCTAAACATCTTGCATACCGACAATGGCGTGAAAATCCTAACACAATAAATCGTAACACCTTTGTTCACGCCAGGATCAGATGCAAAGAAATTATCGACGAAACCAAGGAGGCACACAATCAACGGATTAGAAACAAACTTCTCGCTTGTCCCAACAATTCCAGATCCTTTTGGTCAGTCGCTAAGGCAATTAGTCAAAATTTCACCAAATCCACCATACCACCACTCATACGGCCAGATAATTCTATTGCAACGACACCTGTTGAGGAAGCGAACTTGTTGGCTAAACTCTTTGCTTCACATTCTACTGTCGATTTCCAAGGAAAAACACCACCTACTATTCCCATAGTGCAGTCAAGGATGCCCGATATAGTCTTCAGACAGAGTATCATAAAATGTATTTTGATGAAGCTAGACACCAAAAAGGCTTCTGGCGCTGACGGAATACCTGCCATAGTTCTCAAAAATTGTGCAAGGGAACTAACGCCAGTTTTCTGTAGACTTTTCAACCTATCCTACAGAATGGGAATATTTCCTTCCTGCTGGAAATGTGCCACAGTTCAGCCGATACCTAAAAAAGGCAAGAAGTCCTAGCCAAATAACTACCGACCAATCGCACTACTTTCAATAATATCGAAAGTCATAGAAAAGGCTATCAATCAGCATCTTCTAAAATATCTTGAAGGATTCAACATTATTAGCGATCACCAATATGGCTTTCGTAAAAATAGATCAACAGGAGATCTTTTGACTCATGTAACACATGTTTGGGACAGCGCAATTGAACACTTTGGAGAATCTCGAGCGGTTGCTCTTGACATATCCAAGGCATTCGACCGTGTTTGGCATGATGGGCTGTTGGCTAAGCTACATTCTTATGGTATGTCTGAAAAGTTCTGTTTGTGGCTCTCATGTTTCCTCAGAGAGCGTTCTTTACGAGTGGCACTGTCAACGCCGGTGTACCCCAAGGCTCCATACTGTCTCCTACTCTCTTTCTCATTTATATTAACGATCTGCTGAAAAAGACCAATCCAATCCAATCTACAGCTTTGCAGATGACAGTACACTTATCTCTTCATTCACTTTGAACGCTCGGATATCGGCTACTCAGACGAATATCCGCAGACAGCAGGAAATCATTCAACTTAACAAAGATCTAGAAGAAGTTCTATCTTGGGGTGACAGTAACCAAGTGGAATTTAACGCTACAATAACCCAGGCGGCAGTTTTTTCTAAAAAAGTTAACGTTGCTGAACCCGACATAGTCATGTCGGGGCACTCCATTCCTCTAACATCGTCACTCAATTTGTTGGGCGTTAATTTGGGAGCAAATATATCCTGTCATGAACATGTTGCAGGCATAGCAAGGAGAGCTTCTCAAAAGTTGGGAATATTATTTCGAACCAGAAAGCTTTACACTCCACAACAACAGTTAAATCTTTACAAAGCTCAAAGTCGACCAACTATGGAATACTGCTCCCATGTTTGGGGCTCCGCTCCCAAACATACACTACATTTTTTGGGTTCTATTCAGAGAAGAGCTGTCCGTCTGATTCACTGGAACATCGAAGAACGGTTGGCGACTACAAGTATTTTCATGTAAAGTGTTCGAAGGATATGGCCCGCTTAATTCCTCCCAGAGCGGTGCATGTTAGAAGTACACGTCGCGTTAATATTTCACATCCGTATGAGGTTCAGCTTATTACTCCTCGCACAACGCTTTTCAAGCAGTCTTTTATATGGAGAACAACATCCCTTTGGAATAATTTGCCCAGGTGTGTTTCCCTCCGAGTACAATTTACAGCGATTCAATAACAACGTGAATCGCTTTCTCCGCACACGTGTAGCTCCTGTAGCGCTTTAGGGACTTCCCTGTAGCACGTGTGCTAGACCCATAAAAAAAACTACTTGAGAAAATTACATGGAAGAGAACAGGGTATAATAGAGCAGAACGCACCAGAAGTAATATCCAACTATAACATACAAACAGAAATCGCAGACGTGCAACAAGCTCTCCAACAACTAAAAAAAGACAGAAAAATTTCAGGGCCAGATAACATCCCTAATAAATTATTTAAATATGGGAGTCCATCTCTCACCCAACAGCTAATCAATCTGACTAAGTACATCTTGGCTCACAGCAGAATACCAGATGAATGGCGAACTAGCACCACGATCCTTATGTTTAAACAAGGAGATAGAAAAATACCCGGAAACTATAGAGTCATTAATCTCCTTAACACTGATCTAAAATTAATTACAAAAATCATAACAAACAAGAGAAATAGCCTTACATCACTATCCGATCAACAAAAGGGTTTCAGATCAGGAAGATCCTGCACAGACTCAGTCCTTGTCATCAAGCAAGTGACAGAAAAGTGTATCGAGTATAACAAGCCAGCATACATGCGTTTCATAGATCTGGAAAAAGCATTCGATCGTGTCCAGCTTAAGAATGTATTACACATTTTGTATAATAGAAAACTACCTATAACCTTATAAAAACAGTAGAAAACCTACAAGGGAAATAACATACAAGAAAAAATTGCTGGAGAACTGACTGAACCAATCCCTGCAGATAGAGGCATACGACAAAGAGACTCCTAAGTCCACTTCTTTTTAACTTCGTTATGGATGAAATAATATATAGCATTCGTCCCCGGAAAAGATACAAAATGGATAACCAAAACATCGCAATCTTGTGCTGTGCTGATGGCAGAAAGTGAAGATGACCTTCAGAGAGACCATTTCAATTGCACAGCTAAAACGATATAACGTGGTCATATCGCCTTAACAACAAAAAGCATGACAACGTCTAAAACACCTATAGGATGTAAACTACTCATTGGCGAACAAATTATATATCAGATGAAATTTAAATATCTAGGAATAGAGACGATCGTAAAACCTATAATGACATACACTGCAAAGAATCGTCCAGACAACAGAATGAAAATACTTCGAAGAATGGCCGAGAAAGCATTATTAAACAGGGAAAAAAACCAGGCGATAAGAAGAACATGCAAAGTACAAAGCATAACTGATCGGGTACAAAACAGAAAACAGGGTGGAACGAACACATCGGTAGAATGGATGGAAGAAGGATAGCTAAAATGGCACCAGATAAATCGCGGGTATTGTACTGTCTTCCAAAAGTACATAAACCCCACATACCTTTAAGACCAATTGTAAGCTCAATTATTGCCACTACTTATAACATTCCAAAATTCCTCTCTAATATATTAACAAATGCTCTATCAGACATTACCGATTATAATATAAAAGATAATTTCTCTTTTGTAAACATGATAAATGGGTTGCGATTACCACAAGGTCATGTGTTGATATCGTTGGACGTGGTCTCCTTATTTATCAACATTCCTGTTGATCTGGTTTTAAAAATCCTGGAAGGCAAGTGATTGTTGATTGAAACGCACACTACGTTGTCAAGTAACAATTTCATGAGACTCATAAGATTCATTTTTGAACACACATATTTCGGGTTCAACAATAAATTCTACAAACAAATATTTGGAACCTCAATGGGATCTCCCATAAGTCCCGTGTTAGCCAATATAGTTTAAGATCAGTTGCTTGATGTGGTATTGGCACAACTTCAGTTTGATGTCCCATTCATTTTATAAATACTTGGACGATATCATTTGTTCGGTACCTGCGGATTGTGCTAAAAAAATGTTAGATACTTTTAACTCTTTCAACAGTCATTTGCAATTTACCATAGAGCATGAGATCCCTTTTTTGGATACACAGGTCATTAGAACTGATGATAATGTGGTTATTTTGAATTGATATCAGAAACCAACAACTTCCAACAGGTTTATTAATTATTTTTCAAATCACCCTATGAACCAAAAATATAATAGCGTGATAGCAATGAAGAACAGAATAACACATATTAGCCACGAGAGTTACCTGTCTGCCAATCTGACCAAATTATATAATATTTTTTCCAACAATGGGTATCCAAAACACATTTTGAAAAAACTCATTTACAATTCTAATAATTTTGATGTCCCTACAGAGGAAACTCACAATGTTCTCAGATATAAAAAGTTGCCGTTTGTGCGCGGATTGACAGATTCAGTGGTTTCCTTCTTCAAAGATTTCCCACACATTAAAACAGTTAAATATAACAGTCTCAGTAGCCCTACTTTGTTTACCCAACTCAAACAGAAACTCCCTCTACTTTATAACACCAATACAGTTTACAAGTTGTCCTGTTTGGGTTGTGTTTCATGTTATATCGAACAGACATCGCAGTGGATAAAACAAAGAATAACACAACACAAAAGTGATTGTCGAATAAATAAGAGGTCACGTGCCTTAGTTGACCATGTTTTAAAAACGGGACATCAGTTCGATTTTACCAATTTGGAAGTTTTAGAGAGAGTAAATGATTACAAGGATCGGCTTTTTCTTGAAATGTGTCACATAAACAAACATAAGGACTGTTTTAATTATAAGGCAGATACCAGTAAATTAAGTGTAATATATTGTAACATTTTAAACTTAAATAAATAAAAAAAAATTATCAGTAAATAACTGAACCACCTTGTAAATAACTAAACCACTGTATTTAATAAATAGTTTTTTCGTTTTTTGGTCCTATTTCGGCTTCATAGCCTAGAATAGTTCATTTTGAACTGTTTGTCACTGCACATAAGTATTTTGCTTGTTTCTACTCATGTTATGTGTCTAATGTAGTCGATGTTCTTTTGTTTTGACAAATGTTGTGACCATCTCTTAGTTGGTAAGTTTTAAAATAACTATTTATATAAAAAATTTCCTGACACACTGTTTTTTCTAAAAATTATAGTTTCTCCCAATGAAGTTGTGAAGTACAACGAAATATAGAGAGTTTAACAGCAATCGAGTGTTAATTGTCACAGACCGCAAACCTGAAAAAATCTCCCCCTTTTTTGCTATCAAAGTACGGTCGATAAATCTACATTTATTATATATATATATATATATATATATATATATATATATATATATATATATATATATATATATATATATATATATATATATATATATATATATATATATATATATATATATATATATAATATATATATATATATATATATATATATATATATATATATATTATATATATATATATATATATATATATATATATATATATATATATATGTATATATATATATATATATATATATAATATATATATATATATACATTAAAATTCCGGGTTTCAATCCGTTCGTCTAACAAGAATTTGAACGACGTTTCGGCAAAATCTCATTTGGCATTTACGACAATTTAAAAGAATACACAGTGCAATAAATGGCGCCCCCTACAATTTACAAGAAAACTGTGATCTGATTTCGATTTTTCATCTCAGAAAACCCCTTAGCACCAAATCTTGTACAAATAATACAATTAGTAAGAAAGCCACTTAAGAAAAATTAAAATTAAAGTATAACTTTGACACGCTGTATCTCAAAAATTACGAATTTTTGGACTAAGGTAAGTTGGGTTAAATGGTCATATTTTCATCTCAAAAATCCACATATATGTATATATATATATATATATATATATATATATATATATATATATATATATATATACATATATATATAAATTTGGTATTGTGGATTAGGGAGTTACTTTGAATATAACATGTTATGTCTTTTTCAGGATTCTTGGAGTGCAGGTATCTAAAAGTTTTTCCGATCTTAACAAAAGTAGTACGTAAAGAGGTGTTTTAGCTAATATTCCTAGGTTATTAAGATAACATTCGTTTAATAAGTATATTAGTCTCCAGTAGTATCACTTTGTGGGCGAAAGTGGTTTCCAATCTCAAGGAGATTTATGCTAATCTTTTGTCAAAATTAATATAAATTTGGGTTAAGTCTCGGAAATGATATCAGTTGTAAAAAACACAAAGATCAACAAACTACCATGGCTTTCAAAGTATGTATATAAATATATATTGCAGTAAAGTAAATACAATTATATTGTTTTGAAAGTCGCTTTTTTTTGCAAATATCTTTTTTTTTTTTTATTACACTTTTAGTTTATAAAGATTAATTTTTAATTGATCGACGCCTACGTTTACTTAAATTTTATTTGAAAATTTAAATCAAAATTACCTGTTATTACATAAAAAATAAGAGCATACCTAATAAAAGTACATTTACAATTTTGATTATTTATTTTTTTACAGCTTTTGATCCTTGCTGCTACCTTAGCTTTTGCCAATGCTGGAATCCTTAGTTCCCCAGCTGCAGTAGCATATTCCGCTCCAGCCGTAGCTGCTGCTCCCGCTGTCGTCTCTACCTACTCTGCTGCTCCAATCGTTAGCTCCTACTCTGCTCCAGTTGTATCAAGCTATGCTGCAGCTCCAGTTATATCTAGTTATGCTACAGCTCCAGTTGTATCAAGCTATGCTGCAGCTCCACTTGTAGCTAAAGCCGCGCCTGTAGCTTATGCTACTGCACCAGCCTTAGCTTACTCAGCTCCAGCTGTAGTAAATTCATATTCAGCCCCAGCCTTAGCTTACTCTGCTCCGGTCTGGTAGTGAATTAAGGCAAATTAATTTATTTATCAATATTTAATTTTTACATACTGAAATTAAATTATACTATATATATTGTAAATAAATTGAAATTGATAATATTCAAAGCAGTTTTGTTTTAATACTTAAATATAAACGTAATCTAAACACAAAACAGTGTATAACTTTATCTAATATCTCACGAATTACAACTCTTTGTAGCAATCTGATTATATTATGAATGAATTAGTTTTTGAATAAGTTTGAAGATAACGATTTTGGCCTGTAACTTTTAAATTAGAGGAATAATCACTCCTATATTGGTTTTATGTCAAAATATTATCGCTTATTGGAACAAATATTGGTTTGGTAATATCAAATGAATAACTTTTGATTTTTAACCGCATTTTATTTAGATATGTTTACTTTTTAACCGATCCGATCTTACAAACTTATTAGGAACGAAAATATTGTAGTGAATTTCATCAAAAACCAACCCAAAAGATTGATCCCTTTAAGAGTGATAAAATTGAATGACTTTTGGCTCACTAACAGAGGTGTGTGAATTATAAAGTAATTATGTTGAACTGTTTCTAATCGGTGACTTGGGAAAGATATCGAACTTCCCCTAAAAAATCGATTTTACACAACGATCGAATCGCAAAGAAAAAATCAATTTTTCATTAGAGAGAAATTGAACATCTCTATTCTATAAGGATTGTAGTGGAAGGCAAAAAGGTTTTTTATGTGTAATTTTTTTGCTCCAAAATTGATTAATAATAATAAATAAAAGATAGGTTTCGGGATGGATTTGACGAATAAGAGAGTAGGCTGCTGAAGTATGGACCTTAGGTCTGTTTTCAGTCTGTTCTACATTCAGCCACACAAATATGTATTTATATATATATATATATATATATATATATATATATATATATATATATATATATATATATATATATATATATTTATATATTTTTATGCCGCCATAGCCAAAAATTTACTTACTTGTCAAATTACTAACTCTATCCGAAAAGTTTGAACTTTTATAGAACTTTGTATTTTACAGCTTTAAAATTTTTATAATTCCGAAGAATAAGTGCAAGTTATTTGAAGCATCATGATTTGATAAAGTTTCTCACTATAAAATGAAATGGCCTAACAGTTATTCATGAAAAGATGTCCCAGGTTTACAACAATGACGGCTTATCTTAATTTTAGGCTAAATTATGGTCTTAACACTTTCGTTGGGGCCGAGGATATCATCAGGCATGTAGAGGATTTATTGCTATCAGATCCGCGGTAACTAGAGTGTCCACAATTACAACTTTAAAGATCATCCAGGAAGGTTGATGGACGATCAAAGTTTCTGCATGAAATTTAACTCCTTGCACCAGAGCACAAACTGGAGCTTAAATAAATTTTTGAAGAACATTTGGAAAAAGAGTTCACGATTAATGAAATAGTCTATAAAATGATGATTCAAACCCTGGCCGTTGCACTATAACTTCAAGGTGATGAATGAAAGTCGCTGTAGTGTCGTTTTTTCAGGCACAAACAAAATAATTTTTCGGATTGAATCGGTAGTTAGAAAAATATTTTTCTGTTTTGCATGTAGATATCATAAAAAATATTCTCGTAGTTATTACAGAAATGCCTCTACGCGTGACCCCTGTTTCCCTAGAAGGCAGGACGCTGTGAACGCGTCGTCGATCGACTGACGAAATCAATTAACAACGCAATAATTAATAATAATGTCAATAATTAACGAATCAAGGTGATTTTTGCGTGTACGCTCGTACACTTCTTATGAATATAGTCGTCTGATAAAATTGTTGCTTTAATTTGTTATTAAGAGTGAATAAACTTTACGCTCAAAAATGTCAATATTTATAAAATAGTTGCCCAAAATGACCAGTGTCGGCTTATTTTTCATACATTTGCGGTTATTATATGAAAAATTTAGGTCAGTATGTTAATTTTTGCAGCAATGATATCGATAAATAAACAAGCGCGCACAAGCTCTTAGCGCTCCCGCGCGTTTTTATGCAGGTAATCGCAGTGAAAATTTGTTCTTTGAACGCTTTCAGCTGTCAAAAAAACATTTGTTTTCTTATTAGGCGATTCTAATAACAAAATTTTTATTGTTTTTTTTTTCATAACATAACAATGAGGTTGAGTGTTTTTCGTAAGGAAAAACACTCAATTCAAAATGTGCTCAATTAGTTAAGTGTTTTTTGGAGCGTTTTTTTAAGTATGTTTATGTAAGGGTATCTAGATATAAAATTTTTTAATTAAAAATTATAAAAAAATATATGCACACTGTAAAATCGTTGTAACAATTTTTCACCCCCAAAATTCAAAAACCATTTGGTTTTACAATTGTTTTTAGAAGAGTTTAAAGGAACATGTAAAGATAAATTATTATTATTATATATTTAAAAAGCAAATGTCTACACAAAAATTTAGACTGTATTTTAATAATTCTTTTGTACACTCAGAAAAAAGTCTTGACTTAAGAGAAAATATTTCAGGACAATTTTTTTTTTTCTAAAAAGAAAAAAAACGTTTTAAGTCAAAACTTTTTTTGCGATAACTTTTTAATATATACAGAAAAATTTTTCGTTCCAAACTTTTTTTTCCATTGAGTACGAATGAAATCGAATATTGAAGAAACTTTTATAGAAAAAATTTGATACTTTCAAAAACCATTATTGTAAACGTTGTGGAAAGTCAGTGAAATGGCGCCTATTGACTATTTACGAGGCTGGTTTGAAAAGTCCGTGCAAAGTCCGAGAGATGGCACCACCGGCGCGTATCGAGGTCATGTTTAGTTAGTAGCATCTCTTGAATGAACGCACACCAAGTTTCAGCCATATTGGTCTATTTCTTTGTGTTTGGCATTCGTGTGAATCAAGGAAGTCTAGTGATTTTCAAGAAATGGACGAAAAAGAATTTCGTGTGGTGATTAAACATTACTTTATGAAAGGCAAAACGCCTCAGGAGACTAAAGAGAAGCTTGATAAAACATTATGGTGACTCTGCACCTTCGATTAGAACAGTTTATAAGTGGTTTCAAAATTTTCGGACTGGCCATATGGGCACAAGTGACGCTGAACGTTCTGGACGGCCTGTGGAGGTTACGACTCCAGAAATCATTGATCAAATCCATGATATGGTGATGGATGACAGAAGAGTTAAGGTGCGTGAGATTGCTAGTGCTGTGGGCATCTCGACTAAATGGGTACATAATATTTTGCATAAACATTTGGACATGAGAAAGCTATCCGCAAGATGGGTGCCGCGATTGCTCACGCTTGACCAAAAACGGAATCGTGTGAAAGCGTTGCAAGGATGGTTTGCAGCTGTTCCAGAAGAATCCGGAGGACTTTAAGCGTCGTTTCGTCACTGTGGATGAAACATAGATACATTACTATACTTCTGAGACCAAACAACAATCTAAACAATGGGTTACCAAGGAGGAATCTGCACCAAAAAAGGCGAAGACCGTTCCTTCGGCCGGGAAGGTTATGGCGACTGTCTTTTGGGATTCGCAACGGATAATCCTCATCGACTATCGGGAAAAGGGTAAAACTATTACAGGTGAATATTATTCATCGTTATTGGACCGTTTGAAAACCGAGCTGCCAGAAAAAACGCCCGCGATTGGCCCACAAGAAAGTCCTTTTCCATCACGACAACACACCAACACACACAAAATTAATGGAAATAGGATTCCAACTCGTCTCCAGACTTTGCTCCCTCGGACTACTATTTGTTCCCCAATTTAAAGAAATGGCTGGCGGGACAAAGATTTTATTCAAACGAGGAGGTGATTGCAGACTCTAATGGATATTTTGCAGACTTGGACAAATCCTATTATTCAGAAGGGATCAACAAACTAGAACATCGTTGGACGAAGTGTATAAGCCTAAAAGGAGACTATGTCCAAAAATAAAAAAGGTTTACCCCAAACACATAAGTAGTTTTTATTTTTGCACGGACTTTTCAAACCAGCCTCGTAGTTACCCAATTTGGTTTTCTTGATAGTTTAACAAAACGGAAAAGCCAAATTATAAAACCAAATTGTTTTTGAATTTTGGCTTTAGAAATTGTAAAAACGATTTTAAATCGTGCATTTTTATAATAATTTTTACTTTCAAAATTTATTTCTTCAGAGTTACACTATTTAGTTTTCTTATTTGATTTTACTACGGCATGTTAACAAATCCACATTAATTTAATTAATGAATTTCAAATGAAATAGCCAAAGAAGAAAGCGAATTGTCTTTTTCGCAGCCGGAAGCATTTAAAAAACCAATTTTTTACTGCGATTAGCTGCATGAAAACGCGAGGGTGCGTTAAAAGCTTGTGCGCGCTTGTTTATTTATCGATATCATTGCTGCAAAAATTAACATACTGACCTAAATTTTTGATATAATACTCGCAAATGTAGGAAAAATAACCAGACATTGTTCATTTTGACCAATTTTTTAATTAATATGGAAATTTTTCAGCGTAAAGTTTATTCATTATTAATAACAAATTATACAAACAATTTTATCAAACGACTATATCCATAAGAAGTGCACAAGCTTAAAGAGTGTTTCTGCGCAAAAATCAACTTGATTCGTTAATTATTAACAGAAAAACAACGAGTTGTAAATTGAATTTGTCCGTCGGTCGACGCGTTCACAGCCTCCTGCCTATTAAGGAAACGGGGTTCACGCGTAGAGGCAGTTCTGCAATCAAGTGCCTCAGTTATAAAATATTTAAAAAAAAATGTTCTGTACAACGTTATGCACACAAAATGTCATTTGAAGAATCATTTTTAAACATTCCGAATTAAAAGTGATAGGATCCCATATGCAACTTATCCCGTGAAACTTGCATTACGGAAAAATTTATATATATGTATATATATATATATATATATATATATATATATATATATATATATATATATATATATATATATACAGGGTGCCCCCATATGTATGGAATAGGGATTCCACAGCTTTTATTAATTAGTGTATCAAAAAAATGTTTAAATAAAAGTTATGGGGTATTCTACGGCGCACATGCCGACGTTGACAATAAAATGTTTTGAACTGTCAGTTCGAAGAAATTATGCAATCTTAAATTTTTTTTTATTTTATTTTTGAGTCTTACTAAAAATTCTAGATATTATTTTTCTGACATACCATATGCCTAAATTGAACTGTTTTGAAATTATTAATATTTGAAATTAAGGAGATCAATTAAAAGAAAAATAAATAAGCTATCTTGTGTCAAACATTTACTGTGAGGTAACGACTTAACGCGTCAAAAAATGATTTATTGACGGAAACGTTTATTGCTGCATTTTGTGAAACTGCAATTTGAGCGTAATATCATAATGGTACATTTAACAGAAACTGAAAAAATCACTTTGTTAATAATGGTTGGTTACGGAGGCCGTAGGAGAACACAGCAGGAGGTGTGTGACATTTTTGACGCCAAATATCCGAATCGAGAACCTATTACCCAATCCGTAGGTAGCGAAACATTAAAAAAATTTAGAAAATCAGGTCATGTTTAGGATCGTTCTAAATCTGGACCTCCAAAAGGTAAAACAAGCGATGATAAAAAGTTAGATGTTTTATTGGAAATTCCAGAAAATCCCTATACAGCCACTCTTCAGCTTTGCCTAGACCACAACACAAGTAAAGATACCTTAAGTCGTATACCGAATGAAAAAAAATCGCATCCATACAAACCCATTCTATTGCAAGAATTATCTGAAGATGACTACGATAGACGGGTTGAATTTTGCGAGGTCATGATGGAACGAATCAATAATGATCCTAACCTGATTCATAATATTGTTTTTTCTGACGAGGCCACATTTTGTCCTGACGGAAGAGTTAACAGGCATAACTGCTGTTACTGGTCTACTGAGAATCCCCACTGGATAATCGACAATCATTCTCAAAGACCAGAAAAGATAAACGTGAGGGTAGGGATTTGTGGACGTCATATCATTGGTCCCTTTTTTATCGATGGAAGTCTTACAGGACAGCGATATTTACAGTTAATCCAAGAGCAAGTTATTCCTTGTGCTGGTCTTTTTCCCGATAAAAATAATTTGGATATCCCTAACAGGAATCTGTGGTATCAACAGGATGGAGAACCTCCTCACTATGAAATCAATGTTCGCAGATATTTGGGTGTGATTTTTCCTAATCGATGGATAGGCAGAAGAGGTGCTGCAGAATGGCCTGCAAGGAGTCCTGACCTTACGCCACTCGTTTTTTTTATGGGTCATTTGAAAATCAACATTTACCGAAATCGACCGGAAACTGTAGAAGATTTACAACAAAAAATTCGATACGAAGTAGCACAGATCACCCCGAATTCTCTGCAAAACTCTGTTCAGGCTGTTTATGGCAGATTGGGTCATTGCTTTTAACGGTAAATATTTTCAGCAATTGTTACCTTAAAAATAAACCTACAGTATTTATTAATAGTTTTTTTGTCTTTTTTTTTATCTTAAATTTCAAATGACAATAATTCCAAACAGTTCAATTTAGACATACATAATATCTATACAGAGCTTTCTATTTAAAAAAAAATCAAGGCGGCATAATTTTTTCGAACTGACAGTTCACAAAATTTTATTGTCAACTTCAGCATGTGCGCCGTATAACACATTATAACTTTTATTTAAACATTTTTTCGATACACTGATTAATAAATGCTGTAGAATCATTATTCCATTCGTATAGATATATATATATATATATATATATATATATATATATATATATATATATATATATATATATATATACATATATACACTCCTGGACAAAATTAACGCAACAATATATTAAATCATACAAATCTCTATAATGAATTAATTTTAATAATTTTTTATGAACATTGGTTACACTAAATGTTAAAAAAAACTTATTCGGATACTTTAAAAGTGAATTAGCTACCAAATTTCTCTATAAGATTCGAATTAAAATTATTCTTAAGACCTAATAACAAAATCGTTGAAATTAGATAATAATGAAAAAAATAAACTGGGACACTAGTAGCAAAATTAATGGTGTAACTGGAACACTAGTAGCGTGTGTTGCCTCCTCTACTTCTGATGACAGCGTTTATGCGCCTAGGCATGCTTCTAATTAAATTTTGGATAAAATCTTGAGGAGTTTGCTCCCATTCTGTGATAACTGCATTTTCAAGTTCCCTCAGGTTTCTAGGTGCAGGTATATGACGGTTCACATTTTTCTTAAGGTGATGTTCTATCGGATTCAGATCCGGGGTTTTTGGTGGCCATTACATAATCGGTATATCAACTTGATTAAGATAATCGAGTACCTCCCTAGCCACGTGAGGTCGACCGTTGTCTTGCCTACAGAGGAAATTGGACCCCACAAAATGACCGAAAGGCATCACATGTTCTATGACAATGTTCTCAAGAAAGTAGTCAGCATTCATGGATCTCGTACGGACAAGAACTAACTCTGTGCGAGCATCAAAGCAGATGCCACCCCAGATCATAACAGAGCCACCGCCGAATGGAATCCTTGCAGAGATATTGCAAGGAGCAAACCTCTCTCCTGGTCTTCGCCATACTCGCTCACGACCATCTAGATGTTTTAGACTAACCCTAGTTTCATCTGTGAAGAAAATTGTTTCCAATCATCCACAGACCAGTTTTTCGTGATTTCGAGCAAAACGTAACTTGGCAACTCTGTTCTCTCTAGTAAGCAAGGGCTCACTGACTGGTCTCCTACCGTTTAATCCAGCTTCATTTAACCGTCTTCTAACTGTTTTAGAAGAAATTGTGACATTGCGAACAGCTTCGAGTTCGTTTCTTATTATAGAACTAATGACAGTCCTGTTTCTTAAAGCATATTGTCTTATAAAACGTTCATCTAGGTCGCTAGTGCATTGTTTTCGCCCTTGCCCTAGCCTTCTAGAATAAGTTCCTACTTCATTCAAGCGTCTTACCATACGACTTATTGTGAAACGATGTTTGCCTAACGAATTGGCAACATAACTCTGACAATATCCCTCGTCCAATAAAACTGAAGCTCGCACTACCTCGTGTTCAGTTAAATTCCTTGTTCGATTCATTTTTCTAATTCTTCGGGGTCAAAAATAAAACAGTCTACCACAAAAACGTATTACTTTTGAAAAAGAGAACAATTTATAAGATTACTTTTAAAGAAAATCTATCGCATTATTACAGAAAATTGTTTATCTTCTAAAAAAATTTTTTAAAACTGTAAATCTAAACGAATTGTTTTGATTTCTGTCATGAACAACGAAACAAAATATGCATAGCCTACTATTCAAATACTTGATAAACTTTAAAACTGACATAAGAAAAAGATAAATTAATTTTCAGATTGTTGCGTTAATTTTGTCCAGGAGTTTATTACATATATATACATACATATATATATATATATATATATATATATATATATATATATATATATATATATATATATATATATATAATCTATTCTATAATATATGTAAAATACAACGTCTATCTGTCTGTCTGCCTGTCTTATCACTGGAGAATCACTTATCCGATTTACGTGCTTTCTTATTTAAAACATACATATGTTCTCTGGCCAGGTTAAAGGATATATTTTATTACGTTAGGTAACATAAGAAATAAGCAGTGATAGCGAATCAAGTCGGAAAAAAGTTTGCCGCTAGCTCGTTCTCTTGCAATACACTACCTAAATCTTTAAATATGGAACAATATCATGTAGCAAAGAATATAATATATATAAAATGCATGAACCCATTGTGACATTTCACAATTTACATCAATAATTTTCATCGCTTGCTAAAGCGGCCAAACGTCTGTATGTCTGTCTGTCCGTTCATGCTCTTATTAGTCGAGAACGCCTTACCTGATTTACGTGTTTTTTTTTTAAGTCATACATTTGTTCTCTAGCCAGGTTACCTATAATCTTCAATAATGTACATAAAAAACGCAACGTCTCTGCCTGTCTATCTACCTGTCCGTTAGTGCGCTTATCACTTGAGAACCACTTATCCGATTTACTTGTTTTTTTTTAAAAAAACATACATATGTTCTTTGGTTATAGGATATATTTTATTACGTTAGGAAATATAAGGAATGAGCAGTGGCTATAATAGTGAATGAAGTCCACGCGAGCTGAGCCGCTGGCACGGCTAGTATATATATATATATATATATATATATATATATATATATATATATATATATATATATATATATATATATATATGAGTTGCATTTTTCTTATATTACAAAAATATTACTTAACTTTATTTGGTAGTAAGTAAGATAATACGCTTGACTTATTTTCACTTTCTCTCGTAAATATTATTCTTTAATAATTTAAAATTCATAACTGGTTTAAAGGTCTAGGTTGATCAATTTCCGTTGTTACAATTTTGAAGGAATTCTGTGCAATTTTTGATGATTAAATAATTACATATTTTCTTGAATTTATTAATTATTAATATGTTATGTTTAAAATAGTTTTAAATTATTAATTATTAGCCTTGATCTAAATTAAAAATTGTCCGTGTATCGAAACAACAACGGGTATAATGTATCACGCCTTCTACGTTTTGAAAACATGGAGCTCTTTAAAAAGAAGATATATTTCTTAAACTTTTCTTCAATATTTGGCTTTCACTCTTCTAACTTCTGAATAGTGTGGATACATTAAATAGGTACTTCGGCCATGTGATCTAAAATAAATAATTAAGTTAAACAAAAAAAATAAAAATTAGTAGTAATTTACAAAGTATTTTGATTGTAAGTACAAGTCCAGCCACTTTTTTTTGAAATTATTCTATAAAAACACTTCTTTACATACTACTTTTGAATATATATTCACCAAGTAAAATTCCTTCACATTCCCAAAAAAGTTTTCGCCTTCTTTGGAGGTAAAGAACCTTTATGAACCCATTGTGACATTTGACAATTTACATAAAATAACTCTCATCACTTGCTAAAGCGGCCAAATGTTCTTCAAAAATTTATTTAAACTCCAGTTTGTGCTCTGGTGTAAGGAGTTAAGTTTCATGAATCTTTGTTCTTCCCTAAACCTTCCCGGATGAACTTGACAGCTGTAATTGTAGATACTTCACCTACCGTCGATCTGATAACAATAAATCCTCTACAAGCCTGATGATGTCGTCAGCCCCAACGAAAGTATTAAGATCATAATTGCGCCTAAAATTAATATAAACCGTCATTGCTGTAAACCTGGGACATTTTATCATGAATACCATAACTGGTCGGGATGCTCCAGATAACTAGCACTTATTCTTCAGAACCAAAAAAAAATTTAAAGCTGCAAAACACAACAAAGTTCTATAAAAGTTCAAACTCCTAGGACAGAGACAGTAATTTGAAAAGTAAACAAATTTTTGTCTATGGCGCCATATTCATGTAGTAAATAACTAAAAAAAAATTCTCTGTTCTGGGCCACTTGTACCCAATTTCCAGCCACTCTCTTCAAATCGTCAGTCTACCGACTTGATGGTCTACCTCTACTTCGATAGGCTTCGGATCTTAGTCGTTACTTATATTTTTTTTGTCCATCGTTCATCCTTAAATCTAGCAACATGTCCAGCTCAGTTTTATTTAAGATGTAGAATGAACTTGACTGCGTCTTGTACCCCCGTTCTTTTCCTGATAATGTGATTTGGGAGGTCACCTCTAGGAGAACGCCTAATATTTACATTTTTCTTTACATGACACATATTTTATTGATATTTTTCTTCGTCAATGTGACAGTATCGGCTCCGTACACATCGGAAGATTAGATTTAAATATATAGCCCAGTATGCCATCTGCCGTCCAGAAGATACCTATTCTCTGCTAAATTTCAAGTGTTTGGTTATTTATCTCTCCCAATGCTGACTTCATGTCCTAGGTGTTTATATCGGTGAACTTGCGAAATCTCCACGTTATTCAGTTTTTATAGGGCTGTTTAATACAAGATTTGTCATAAACTGAGTCTTAGATAGATTGATTTTTAAAGTAAGCCTTCCTGAAGCTTCTTGAAGCATGTGCAGCATAGTTTGTGCTTCTAGCATATTGGCTGTTATTAAGGCACTATCGTCACCGTCAATGTTAAACCCCATTTTTTTCCAGTTTATTGATTGTAGCATACTTCTGGAAGTGTTACGAAAAGCTTGGGAGAGAGCATATCACTCTGGCGCACTCCTCTTTCGACTTAAAAGTTGCTGGTAGATTGGTTAGTTTGTGTTTCGACATTAGCGGTGGCATTATCATATATGTATTTAATTATACTGGAGTATTAATGATCAATACGATATTTAGCAAGCGCTTCCAAGAGTCTCTGCTGATTTACAGAATCAAAAGCCTTTTGAGGTCCACGAATATGAGCATTAGAGGCTTATTATATTCTATACATTTTTCACTGAGGACTTAAACTGTAAGCGGATGGTCGTTTGTTCCATATCCTATGAGAAAACCTGCCTGCTCTTTTGAAAGAAAAAGCTCATATTTATTTGTTAGACGTTTGGTAAGTATTTTAGTGAATAATTTGTATATAGGACTCAAGAGGGTAATGGGTAGATAGTTTTTAAGGTCTGAAGTTTTCTTTTTTATGCATGATGACAATGAATGCATTGCATAACATTTTTAGATTTTTATATATACATATATATATATATATATATATATATATATATATATATATATATATATATATATATATATATATATATATATATATATATATATATATATATATATATATATATATATATATATATATATATATATACATATATATATATATATATATATATATATATATATATATATATATATATATAAAATATACATGCATTGTAGCTCCATGGTCTCATGTTACATGGTATCGAGATTTCAGCGTTCCAATCTAGGCAGGTCAATCAGTATTATTTATTAATTTATTTAATTGTATTTGGCATGGCCGTATACAGGTAAAATTTGCTGTAGAAATGTAAAAAAATCACTTTTGGCAGCACTACAGCGTTGACCAAAAGGTGCTATGAAATACAAATGTATGTTTCGGTTCCTGAACTGATATTACAACATCCTCGCCGATATCTGTCCAAAAAGGACAAATATTATTCAGTCGGGGAAGTAATCGATAATTAATTACATATATATATATATATATATATATATATATATATATATATATATATATATATATATATATATATACATATATATATTATACATATATACATATATATATATATATAATATATATATATATATATATATATATATATATATATATATATATATATATATATATATATATATATATATATATATATATATATATATATATATACATATATATATATATATATATATATATATATATATATATATATATATATATATATATATATGCACTACCGTCAGAAAGTATTTGCCCACCAAGTTATTTCACTCCCAAGACAACAAAAACCCAGATAATATTTTCTTTCTAAATTTTAATGAATTATTATTTTTTTTCACATTATTTACAGTCTAGAAAATCAGAAGAATTTCATGATTTTCCAGGATTTTTCTCATCTATGTGACCTCCTTTATTTTTAATTAGCGCTTTACAGAGTTTCGGCATTTTATCCAGTAGTTTCTTAGGTTATTTTTAACCCATTATGCTTGTAAAACTTCCCACAAGTGATTTTCTGATGTTGGATTGAGTTTTCGAACACACTTGTTCAAATGGTCCTACAACAATTCGATGGGGTTCAAGTCGGGTGATTGTGGAGGCCAAGTCATCACTTCCAGGACATCATCGGATTTCCATTGGTCCAAAAGTTCTCTAATTTGTTTAGCAGAATGTTTAGGGTCATTGTCATGCTGAAAAATAAATTTCCCCTGAAAAATATCTCTTCCAGAAGGAAGCGTTTGAATTAGCAAAATTTCTTGATACTGTTCTTTTCGCATGATTCCTTCTATCTTAAAGATTTTTCCAACTTTACCGTTGCCAAAACAACCCCAAACCACTACTGAACCTCCACCATGTTTTACTGTAGGCAACTGACAGGCTTCCAAAAGCCTCTCTCCAGCTGGCCGCCGCACGTAAACTCGTCGATTTGAACCGAAAGTTTCAAATTTAGATTCGTCGCCCCCAAAGGACGAAATTCCATTGTTCTAATATAAATTTTCATGTTCTCGGGGCCTATTCTAATCGTTTACGTTTATTCACTTGCCTAAGAAGTGGTGTAGTAGTCCACCTTCTGCTAACCTGTTCTTCACTGTTGTCACGCTGATAGGGATGGGCTGCTCCAGGTTTACTTGAGCCGTGATTTCTGGTGCGATTAGGCGGCGATTACGTCTGCTGGACATTGTTATAGCTCTGTCTTCAGCGGGAGTCGTTTTTCGAGGCCTTCCTGAACGTTTTTGGTTGGGAATTCCATGTCCCGGAGAAAAATTTTTTCACGATGTCCACCGTTTTCCTTGGCATCCGCATATCACTCGCGATTTGTCGACTCGAGTGACCATTTTGATGTCTCGCAATTATCAGAGCCCGATTTTCAACGGAAACTTCTTTTGTTTTTGGCATTTTTACAAAACAATTGAGCCTGTAACAATGACAAAGTACTGTCTGCGAATGGTTAATTTCCAAAAGAGCAATGGTATTTATAGCATAGTTTTTATCATAAAATGTCGCTAGGAGTTTCCATAATCCCTAGAAACTTGAACTGAGTTCTTACTTCAACTGGAATTCTCAGAAATCGCCTTAAAACGATTATCATGCAAAACTTGGAAATTTGTTCTAATTGGTTTTTAATTTGTGATTTCACCAAAAAGGCTTATCTAAACAATTTTATGATGGACACTTGTTAAGAACAATTAAATTTACCCAATATAATAAAAGATTTTAATTAGGTGTTAAATTTTGGTAATTATATTGAAATTTCTAGGTGGGCAAATACTTTCTGACGGTAATATATATATATATATATATATATATATATATATATATATATATATATATATATATATATATATATATATATATATGTCATATCTAATGTCATTTATAGAATAAACTAGGTAGGGCTTTGCCCTCTTAGTACTATTAGATGGGCTAATCTGAAGATATTTACATGTCAGTAATCGAATTACTTCGAAATACTTAACCTAGGTAGGGGTTTTATGTAAATTAAATAAAAATTTATGATATCTGAGACTTACACATTTACATTATGGAACTTAAGATATTTGAAACTCGAGATATTTCATGAGGTATTAATAACTTATTACTAAATCTAATCTAGTTCCATTATTAGGGTTGAGACTTAAGACATTTCAAGAAATATTAATAACTTACAACAAATCCTGAGAGAGAGGGTCTGATGGGCTTGGGTGGCGAGTCCTGCCGTTAGGTGGAGGTCCATAAGCATCTCTGACAATGGGGTTGGGGCAGTGTCTGGCCTTATTAAGGAATTTGAGGTGAGCGTTGTTCATGAATTCCCCAATTGTTGCCAGATGTGAATTTGTGTGTTTCGGACAAATCATGGTGAGTTGACTATGATCCAGAGAGCCTTGTTGTGAACAGTCTGGAGGGTGGATCTGTGCGTACGTGACATTCGGCACCATGCCGGACTGGAATAGATGAAACCAGCCCTGATAATCATTTTGTAAATTGTGAATTGGTCCTGTATTAACAATTTACTAGACTTGTTGAGGAGGGGTAGAGCTTGCTGGGAGATTATATCATATATATATATATATATATATATATATATATATATATATATATATATATATATATATATATATATATATATATATATATATATATATATATATATATATATATATATATATATATATATACTTATAATATATATATATATATATATATATATATATATATATATATATATATATATATATATATATATTCTAATTTTACACTCGCCAAAACCAATAGTATAAGCAACTCTGAGCATTTCAATCCTTTTTGTTAATGATACACAAGCAAGGAAGCAGCTGAAGGAGGAGAGGGAGCCTTTTTTCCCTTTAAAACTACAAAAAGCGTCGTCAATTAAAAGAGAAAATATTTTAAAACAATAACTATAAATTTAATATATTATTGGGTCTTTAAATGACAATGCAATAAGTCATGATTACCTAGAAGAATGATCGTTTGGGTCTTTTCAAAGCCCCCTGCTTGTACTGCGATTTTTCGACCAGCTTCCGAGATTCTAAATGGTGTAAATATGAAAAGTCCTAAACAGAAAATATAGTATGCTCTACACTAAGAAGTATATTCAAGTTTCTAAATTACGATGCTACCTATATGGCCTTTCGACCAGGTTTTTCATAACTGGTACACTTCAATATTATTTTTTTGGGCCAACTGTCAAGTCGAAAAATATTTAAAATTATATCTTAGCGGTTCCCAGTATACATATGAATACTTTATGTATATATATTTAAAAAGTACCAGACGTACACTATCAGATTCTACTTACCCAATGTACTAATTACTAAACACTTTCCCGGGGATGTTAAGGCAGACCGATGGAATGGCAATGGGAAGCGCACTAAGGTCAGTTATAGCCAATTTCTTTATGGAAAAATTCGAGCAACATGCACTTGAAACAGCTAGCAAGCGACCATCTCACTGGTTCCGATATGTTGATACATTTGTTATATGGAGTCATAGGGAACAAGATCTGGACGAGTTCTTGAGACACCTGAATTCAATTAACAATAGAATCCAATTCACCATGGAGAAGGAAAAAGACAAACAAATCACTTTTCTAGATATCCTAATTAAAAGAGAAGACAATACACACTGACAGATATTTAAACAATCATCACTCTAAACAAAAGGAGGGATAATAAAAACTTTGACAGACCGAGCAATCCGAATATGCCAATCAAAACACCTGGCAAATGAATTAGAAGATCTGAAAACAGCCTTACAGAACAACAGTTACTCTCGGCAAGAAATAGAAAGAGCCACTCGTCAGACTAAACCAACTACAAAAACTGACAACAAAGACAAACAATCCACTGGATGTCAAAGAGTTATCTTAACTTTTGTGCAAAATATAACGGACCACATTGGAAAATTGCTACGTCGGCACGATATTAATACCACGTACAAGCCAACACGGACAATAAAACATAGTCTAAGATCGGTCAAAGGCCAGAAAGATCCACTTTCCGTTGCAGGCGTATAGCAAATTTCATGCAGCTGTAGTTCAGTCTGTGTTGGTACAACCAAACGTAGTATTAATACACGGCTAGCTGAACACAGAAGGAGTTGCCGACTAAGATAGACAAACCAATCTGCCATAGCCGAGCACACTTTGACCCAGGAAGACCACAAAATCCTGTTAAACCAGTTCTAGCCAACGTATCGAGCTACTACCCGAGGTTATACAGAGAGGCTATTGAAATCCACAAACACAAACGTAATTTCAATAAAAAAGACGAAGGGCTTAAACTTGAACGCCCGTATTACCACAAACAAGAACGTTAAGAAACAGGGAAATGTCGCTGTCCAAATGGTCACGCCTACTCCAGAATACACAAAACCAGACAGCGCTACGTCGTCGAACACAGTTAACAGCCAAGAAGAAACCTTCGACCACTGCCACATCGCCTTTGAAAATATTGACCGCAGTATCAACGAAACCTCAGGAAGTTAATACCTGGAGAACACGGCCTCAACTCCCAAAAGAAACCCATATTAATTCAACCGGTCGTGAAAGCCTGCATTCTTATATATATATATATATATATATATATATATATATATATATATATATATATATATATATGTATATATATATATTTTAAATGTTAACATTATTTTTTATGGGATTAAATGGACCACTGACGAAAACTATGGTTCCTCCTTCTTTGCAGGAGAACTTCACAAAAAATAATCCAATCTGCAAAAATAAAAATTAATCTTGCAAAATAATGTAATCGTTACAAATTCTCGAAGGGTTTTTTCAAAAATAAAAAATTTACGGTGTTTCAAACTTTAGTATGCAATTTTTGTCCAAAAAATTTATGTTCAATTAATTATAAAAAATTATCTATTAGAAAAGGGAAAAAAAATCTCTCGACAGTTTGAAGTAGTTTGTAGATAGACTTAGAACACAGTTAAAATATATTAAAAATTGAATGAGAATTGAGTAATATTGCAGACAGTGTCTGAAAACAGGTAGCGATCCCAACCTGACACCAGGTCACATTTAATACTATAATTAGTGTTCCGTACGGAACACTTATAAGATCACTTCGGTGTCTGTCTGTCCATCTGTCTGTCACACCCGATTTTCTCCGAAACTATTTCACAAAGAAAGTTGAAATTTGGTACTAATGAGAGCCATGTAGTTTTGAAAGTTAAATTTTGACTTAAGGAGTTAGTTTTGGGGGATGACATCAGAAGTGAAAAAAAAAATTCCAGATCATCGAGTGGGGTGTCAAATTAAAGTTCAAATATATATATATATATATATATATATATATATATATATATATATATATTGACTAGGTCATCGAGTGTGGTGTCAAAATCGCGAAAAATCGCTGTCCCCCCGCCTTATCTCGGAAAGTACTGATCAGAAAATTTTGAAAGAATTCTGGAATATTCTCCACGGGTGTAGAGAGAAACGGAGGAGAACGAAAATTATCACGAGTGCATTACCTTTAATAATTTATCTGGTATATAAAAAGAAACAGTAAAGATTGGAAACAAACTTTGATGAAAACTCATTTGGGGTGTCTTTTGTGAAGTCACTGATCATTTTATACCACCTTAACAAAATTTTTTATTTTAAAAGCAATCAACGTACACTAATTGTGCAAGTTCAATTTGCACTTGACCGGTTATTTTATAATGAATGGAATTTTCTTAAAAAAATTTTAATTTCCAATATATTTAAAGTCACTTGACAATTGTTTCACCATACAATGGCTTCTTCAGAAGTAAAAAATGCAAAGCAAAAAATTTTTTGAATAATCTTAGAAGTATAGAGAATAAAAATCCGTAAAAAAAACAAATTCAATTTTTGAAAACTCGAGGTGTATGTAACCCCTGAAAGGAGGTTGAGTATTATACAATTCAGAAACATTTTTATTTTTCTTTACAGTATTTGAACGGCATTTAGACTAATTTGTTTGTTTTATGTATTTTTCAGGAATGTAATATTTACTGTAATATTAAGACATATTTTAAACATTCTAAACTTGTTTATAAATTTGTCTTAAAAAAATCCAATCTATCTATCTACCTATTTTTTTCCCAAATACCGAAATTGGAAACCCTATATGCAACGTAGATAATATTGAATGAGTTTAAAGTTTATTCTAACTGCTTTCCTTAGTTTCTTATCTTAAATTAAATTGTCATACACACATAATATAATAAAACAGAGTTGTTTTTTTATATTATATTATCATTATCATCATCAAAGATGCTTGGTATTAAAATAAGTCGATCAACACTCCGAGCCCTACCCACACTGGGACTTACGCCCAAGTCTATAACGCCCATTAAAAAAAAACAATTATAAACCAAATTATTATACAAGCATGCTGATCATTATATAGTCAACGAAATAATCAATTTTTGAACAAAATAAAATTACACATAAAAAACCTTTTTATCTTCCCCTTGAATCCTCGTAGAATAAAGATGTTCGATTTTATCGATTAACCAGAAGATTGATTTTATCTTTGCGATTCAATCGTTGTGTAGAATCGATTTTTTAGGGGAAGTTCGATATCTTTTCCACATCACCCACTAGAAACTGTTCAACATAATTACTTTATAATTCAAACATCTCATTTAGTGAGCCAAAAGTCATTCAATTTTACCATTCTTAAAGGGATCAACTTTTTGTAATAAATTTGGAAGATCGGACTATTAAAAAAATAAATCATCCAAGTGCAAGTCGAACTTGCGCAATTAGTATTCCTTGCGCAATTAGTATTCCGTGTGTTGATCGCTTTCAAAAGGGGAATTTTTGGTACGGAGGAATAAAATGATCAATGACTTCACAAAACACACCCCAAATGAATTCTAAACAAAGTTAATTTCCGATCTTTATTCAAGGCTAATGACCTTAAAATTTTTGCTTTTTTAATATACCACATAAATTATTAAAGGTAATGCACTCGTGATAGTTTTCATTCAATCTATACCCTACGGAGAATAATCCAGAATTTTTTCAAAAACTTTTGATTTCGAGATTAGGGAGGATCAGCGATTTTTGGCAATTTTTTAAAAATAATACAGGGAAAAATGTGCGCAAGTATTACGTTATATATATTTTTGAACTTGTGTTTTCACAAGCTTTGACACCTCACTCGATGACCTGGAAATTTTTTCACTTCTGATTTCACCCCCCCCAAACTAACCCTCTCTGATGGGGCCATCAGTTCCTGTATTAGTACCAAATTTCAACCTTCTATGTCAAATAGTTTCGGAGAAAATCGGGTCTGACAGACGGATAGACACCGAAGTGATCTTATAAGTGTTCCGTACGGAACACTAATAAACATATGTATATAAAATGCGTTTAGACATCAAACGTGATGCATAAGACATTACCATACCAATATTTGTTCTAATAATCGACAATATTTTGACATAAAACCAGTATAGGAGTAATTATCCCTCTAATTTAAAAGTTACGGGAAAAATCGAAAAAAAAATAGTTTTTAAATATATTCCAGGCTCCGTTATCTTCAAACTTATTCAAAAACTAACTGATTCATAATATAATCAGATTGCTACAAGGAGTTGTAATTTGTGAGGTATTAGATAAAGTTATACATTTTTTTGTGTCTACATTACGTTCATATTTAAGTATTAAGACAAAACTGCTTGGAATATTATCAATTTCAATTTATTTACAATATCGTATAATTGAATTTCAATATATAAAAATTAAATATTGATAAATAAATTAATTTGGCTTAATTCATTACCAGACTGGAGCAGAGTAAGCTAAGGCAGGGGCTGAGTATGAATTTACTACAGCTGGAGCTGAGTAAGTTAAGGCTGGTGCAGCAGAGTAAGCTAAGGATGGTGCAGCAGCGTAAGCTACAGGTGCGGCTTTAGCTACAACTGGAGCTGCAGCATAGCTTGATACAACTGGAGCTGCAGCATAGCTTGATACAACTGGAGCAGAGTAGGAGCTAACAATTGGAGCAGCAGAGTAGGTAGAGACGACAGCGGGAGCAGCTGCTATGGCTGGAGCGGAATATGCTACTGCAGCTGGGGAACTAAGGATACCAGCATTGGCAAAAGCTAAGGTAGCAGCAAGGATCAAAAGCTGTAAAAAAATAAATAATCAGAATTGTAAATGTACTTTTATTAGGTATGCCCATATTTTTTATGTAATAACAGGTAATGTTGGTTTACATTTTCAAAATAAAATTTAAGTGAATGTAGGCGTCGACCAATTAAAAATTAATCTAATAAATTCAACGTGTAATGAAAAAAAAGGATATCATTTACAAAAAAAAGCCGCTTAAAAAAACCATATAATTATATTTACTTTACTGCAATATATACTTATATACATACTTTGTAAGCCATGGTAGTTTGTTGATCTTTATGTTTTTTACAAGTGATATCATTTCCGAGACTTAACCCAAATTTATACTAATTTTGACAAAAGATTAGCACAAATCTCCTTGAGTTTGGAGACCACTTTCGCCCACAAGGTACTACTACTGGATATTAATATAGTTATTAAACGATTGTCATCTTAATAGCCTAGGAATATTAGCTAAGTCATGATTATACTATATAGTACTTAGGTCTATCACAGATATAATAAAATTGTAACAGAAGCCACAAAAGTAGCTGATACGAATGTTAGATTTATATATATATATATATATATATATATATATATATATATATATATATGCAAATACAGTGACAGGCAGAAAATGTGCAATATATTGGATTTTTCTTCATTAATAAATTTAAAAGGAAAGTGAGTTTATAGGTGTATTCTGCATCGCATGGAACCCAAAAATAATTTTGCAGTGCCGATTGTCATTTTTAGTTTGGCAGAAGATTTTAATTTTCTAAAGTTTAAAAACCAAAAATCACTATGTTCGTTAAAATATTGAAAATATGTATCAGAAAAATTTTTTTGGAATTTTATTCTATGGTAGCACACAAGATTTCAGATAGATTGCACAAAAATCGTATTTTGTCAGTTTATTGACCAATAAAAATATAATCACAAGGAAATCTTTATTTTTTGAATTTAAATTATATTTTGTTAGATTGGTACAAGAATTTAAACATTGATTTCTAATTTCAAGTTATTTTTAACTTGTTTTACAATCAATAATTAAAAAATTCTGATTCTGATAAAACCGCAACTGCCGCACTGACCATTATCGATGATTTATACCCTATTACTAGCAGTTTGGGATTTTTGTTTTTTGAAGGACAGTCTAGGAGCACAGTCTATTGCAAAACATAAAAGACTAAACGCAAACTAGATAACTCTTTTTAAGTTTATGGTTTTTTGTTTATTTAATTTGTAAAGTGACTGTAATTTATTTATTTCTTATGTACTATATTATGTCTTGATTACCTTTAGTAAATATTAATTCCCTAATTTTCTTTTCTTTTTTTTTGCAATAAAATTATAGCACTAAAGTGTTTTCAGAAAAACAAAAACCTCAAAAATGGTAAAAATATTCGATAATGGTCCGTGCAACAAGTTATGGCTTTTTGATTATTGACTGACTACCGTAAACTGAAATTCAAAACACTTTATCCTCTTAAATATTTTTAATACTCACTATATTTAACAAATAGAGTGAGTTTTGAACTAAATTTTAGAAAATTCAAATTTCTCGTCAAACGACAAATGACAATCAGCAATGCAAGATCATTTTTTAGGTTTCAAGTGATGCAGAAACCACCTATAAATTCTCTTTTTTTTAATAAATTTAGTAATAAAGAAAAATTCCATATGTTGCACACTTTCTGCCTGTCACTATATATATATATATATATATATATATATATTATATATATATATATATATATATATATATATATATATATATATATATAAATATATATAGATATATATAGATGCATCCTTTTATCTTTTGTTCTTTGTAACATTTTGTGTTTATAACTATTGTTATTCTTGGAACTAATAAATGATTATTATTATATTATACATATATATATATATATATATATATATATATATATATATATATATATATATATACGTATATATATATATATATATATATATATATATATATATATATATATACGTATATATATATATATATATATATATATATATATATATATATATAGTTCCAAGAATAACAATAGTTATAAACACAAAATGGTACAAAGAACAAAAGATAAAAGATTCACGAAACACATACATACGTTTATGACAAAAACAAAAGGCTCAGAAGACATCATTAAAGACAGTCAACGGAAGATGAAAAGCATCCTTAACAACTAGCAATAAAATTAACATTTTTATTCATAAGTTAAGTCTGTCCGAATCACTAAAGAAACTGTCTATACTATAATAAGCGTTTGATAATACAAACTTCCGTATCTTTGTTTTGGCTCTTACTTGCGGTCATTTTCGAACGCTCTCTGGCAAAATATTAAATATTTTAAAGGAAGAATATTGTACAACTCTTTGGATATAACTAAAATTACACTTCTCAATTACAAGATCTATTTTATATCTAGTTTCATAATTATGTCTGTATTGCGCATTTTCAAAGAGATCCTTGTTAATACGAACAAACCAATATATACATACTAGTTAAAGTTAAAAGCGATTTACTGACAAAGACATTGCTACAGCTTTCACGATAATGCATCTTAAAAGTAGCTCTGATACATTTTTTTTGTAATTTAAAAATGTTGTCTACTTAGGGAGAATTTCCCCAAAAAATCAAATCATAACTGAACCTGGACTGTACGTAAGCATAACAGGCCGTCAAGGCAGCATCAACGCCAACATTATTTAAAAAGATTCTCAGTGCATAACAATATTTGGAGATACGAGCCGCGACATCCTCCACATGCTGTCTCCAATCAAGTCTAGCATCCATATTGACGCCCAGCAAAGACAGATGCTGAGATGTTTGAATATCGCTACCCGTGAGAAAATGCCCAAAACCAGACACTGTGTTTTTGAAACATTCAGTAGAAGGTCATGGGTTGTAAAATAACGATCTAGAATTTCACAGGCACATATGTATATATATATATATATATATATATATATATATATATATATATATATATATATATATATATATTTATACATTTTTTTTTTATGGGCTAGCACACGTGCTACAGGGAAGTCCCTAAAGCGCTACAGGAGCGACATGTGTGCGGAGAAAGCGATTCACGTTGTTCTTGAATTGCTGTAGATTGTACTCGGTGGGAAAACACAGTCCTGGGCAAATTATTCCAAAGAGATGATGTTCTCCATATAAAAGACTGCTTGAAAAGCGTTGTACGCAGGAGGAGTAACAAGTTGAACCTCATACGGATGTGAAGAATTAGCGCGACGTGTACTTCTAACATGCACCGCTCTGGGAGGAATTAAGCTGGCCAAATCCTTCGAACACTTTCCATGAAAGTACTTGTAGAATAGGCTCAAGTCGCCAACCGTTCTTCGATGTTCCAGCGAATCAAGGCCGACGGTCAGTTCCGGGTCTCCAATCAGACGAACAGCTCTTCTCTGAACAGAATCCAACAAATGCAGTGTATGTTTGGGAGCGGAGCTCCAAACATGGGAGCAGTATTCCATAGTTGGTCGAATTTGAGCTTTGTAAAGAATTAACAGTTGTTGTGGAGTGTAAAGCTTTCTGGTTCGAAATAATATTCCCAACTTTTGAGAAGCTCTCCTTGCTATGCCTGCAACATGTTCATGCCAGGACATATTTGCTCCCAAATTAACGCCCAACAAATTGAGTGACGATGTTAGAGGAATGGAGTGCCCCGACATAACTATGTCTGGTTCAGCAACGTTAACTTTTTTAGAAAATACTGCCGCCTGGGTTTTTGTAGCGTTAAATTCCACTTGGTTACTGTCACCCCAACATAGGATTTCTTCCAGGTCTTTGTTAAGTTGAATGACTTCCTGCTGTCTGCGGATATTCCTCTGAGTAACCGATGTCCGAGCGTTCAAAGTGAATGAAGAAATAAGTGTACTGTCATCTGCAAAGCTGTAGATTGGATTCTCGGTCTTTTCCAGCAGATCGTTAATGTAAATGAGAAAGTGAGTAGGAGACTGTATGGAGCCCTGGGGCACACCGGCGTTGATAGTGAAGGTGTTAGAAAGAAATTCGTCGACTGCCACTCGTAAAGAACGCTCTCTGAGGAAATATGAGAGCCACAAACAGAACTTTTCCTACATACCATAAGAACGTAGCTTAGCCAACAGCCCATCGTGCCAAACACGTTCAAATGCCTTGGATATATCAAGAGCAACCGCTCGAGATTCTCCAAAGTGTTCAATTGCATTGTTCCAAACATGTGTTACATAAGACAGAAGATCTACTGTTGATCTATTTTTACGAAAGCCATATTGGTGATCGCTAATAATGTTGAATCCTTCCAGATATTTTAGAAGATGCTGATTGATAGCCTTTTCCATGACTTCGTTTTTAAGAACTATGGCAGGTATTCCGTCAGCGCCAGAAGCCTTTTTGGTGTCTAGCTTCATCAGAATACGCTTTATGATACGCTGTCTAAAGACAACATCGGGCATCCTTGACTGCACTATGGGAATAGTAGGTGGTATTTTTCCTTCGAAATCGACAGTAGAATGTGAAGCTAAGAGTTCAGCCAACAAGTTCGCTTGCTCAACAGGCGTAGTTGCAATAGAATTATCTGGCCGTGTGAGTGGTGGTATGGTGGATTTGGTGAAATTTTGACTAACTGCCTTAGCGACCGACCAAAAGGACCTTGAATTGTCGGGACAAGCGAGAAGTTTGTTTCTAATCCGTTGATTGTGTACCTCCTTGGTTTCGTCGATAATTTCTTTGCATCTGTTTCCGGCACGAGCAAATGTGTTACGATTTATGGTGTTAGGATTTTCACGCCATTGTCGATATGCAAGATGTTTAGAAGCAACAGCTTCTTTGCATTTTCGGTCAAACCAAGGTTTTCCGTTGGAAGGGCATTTCTTCGAAAAAGGGATGTAAGCCTCCATACCGGCCAAAATAACATCGGAAACCTTTTTGGAGCAGTCAGATGGGTCGTCGGATCAAAAACAAACGTCTAACCAAGGGAAAGTTCGAAAATATTCCATGAGATCTTACTATTTAGCAGACTTGTAGTGCCAAATCTTGCGCAGTTTAGGCACCTCTCTGTCATTGATTGGTAGAATACTCGATGTCGAAAGTAGTTTATGGTCGGAAGAACCTAACGGGCGGATTTACGCTGACCGTGTAAATCTCCAGATTGGTGGTTAAAAAAAGATCAAGAAGACTGGCAAACTCTCCGTCTCGATCAGGGATCCGTGTTGGTTCGTCAATAAGCTGAGTTAAGCCACAACTGATTGAAAATTATTCGGCTTCACGACTTTGTTCGTCGGTAGTATTTGAATATTTAAGCCAGTTGATGTTGTGGACATTAAAGTCGCCCAGGATGGCAATTTCGGCATTTGGGTAGTTAATTTGTAAATGATCGATGGTGTCTGCAAGGGAAGCGAAAAGTGTTCTAAAGTTAGTATCACTTGGTGGTCGATAGAGGATACAGATGAACCTTGTGGTTGGTTGAGTCGTTATTTTTAACCACATAACATCAAAGTTTGGGGGCTCCAGAGCCTCTTCTCGTTGGCAAGAGAGGTCGCTTCTAACAAAAAGACAGATTCCAAAGTTACGCCTAAATCGGGAATAGAAGTCGTACCCAGGATAAAGATAGTTTACTGTGCTGGTCGATGAACTGACCTTAGTTTCACAGAGAATGAGTACATGAGGTTTATTTGATTGCAGGTGTTGGTGCACTGAATTTATGTTCGTGTTTAAACCTCGTATGTTGCAAAAATCCATTTTGAAATTCTGATCTCTGCATGTCGACGCCCCTAAACCAGCCCCCACCCGGAGTTCCGAACGGGGGGCTATTTTACCTCCGGAATTTTTTGTATCCAGGTGCCTCATCATGCTATTTGGTCCCACAGTCCGGGATATCGGCACAGCCACGAAACGTTAAGCAACTTCACGCAGCCTAAGCCGATGCGATGGTATCACACCGGACGATGCTGGTGGGATCTGGGCATCTACCATCTAGGTTATACATATATATGTATATATATATATATATATATATATATATATATATATATATATATATATACATAAAAGTGACTGTAAACACAAACCAAATGCCACTAGCCTGAGTTTACATTTTAACACTAAAGACCATAAAGTCCGGTACAATGACTGTTTTGTCCTAGATACCGAAAATAATTGGTTTTTAAAACGCAGTTTCTTGGAGATGTGTTATATAAAAAAACTGTAATAACTGTCTTAACCATAAAAAAGATCTTGAAGGATTGAGTTCCATTTACACTTACTTACTTTCGCAAAGTTACACAAAAACCATAAATGGAGTGACGCAAAGGGAAAATAGGGAATAAGTATCTTTTAATAAATAACTTAAATTCTAGACCATCTATAGTTCAACCAATACCAAGATATCAATTGGCAACCATGCCACAACTGTGGTTTTAAATTGTCTAGAGAACATTGAAACTCATCATCATCCGGTCGACTTTCATTAAATTCGGGACTGGACTGTAAAACGTCATCAATAGACTGAGGTGGCTCAGGGACAGGAAGTCCCTGTCCATGTCCTACCGGCCGATTAGCTAAAGTAAAATTAGGATAGACAATTACTTTCTTATTTTTGGAGTTATATCTAGAAATATCAACGCTGCAAAAATAACAATCATTTGAATGATTTTCTTGCTCTCTTCATACCATGGGTACTGCAATTCTAAAAGCTTTCTTTTCTTTCTTATACCATTTCCTAAAGTCCTCGACACAAACATAACATACTTTGTGAGGAGCCCAACATTTTTCTTGATTACCGATTTCTACACCAAAATATGCAGAGTATATATACTTTTTTACAAAGTCAGTAATGTTTCTTTAATGTTTTTTAATTACAAACTCACCACATATATAACAAAAAGTGTTGGGAGAGTTTTTACAACCACGATTAGCCATACTTTGAGTGTGAATTAAAGCACATGGGTTAAACACTGCAATGCGAAGTTATATTAACTGGAAGAAAACAAACAGCTGTGACATTTATCGGAACTGCCAACTTAATAACATTTGATTTTACTGCCAACCTTATAAAATTCTGATTTTATTGCCAACCTAATATCATTCGAATGATAAAAAATAAACTTTTCACATTTTGAATATTAAAATGTCAAAAATTGGTGGGTGATACGACTTTTTTATTATTATTTTCGCACTCAGCACCCCAAAAAACGTAGAAATCAGGTAAAATTATTAAGAAAGTTTTTTCATCGTTAGCCTGTGTAATTAGAGATATAGGATGTTTCTAGTTATTGAAAGACAAGATTTAGTAGATCAGTGTCTTGTCCTAAAAATCAACTAATCATTACACGAGCTTTTGAGGATTGACATTTTTTATTGTTTTCTCACTGACGACCTTTATATTCTTTTAAAAGGATCTACAGTCTGTCAAGTAAGAACGTGTCCACGATAATTCATTTTTAGTAAATGTGATTCTAGCGATCCAACAAAAAATCGGTAAAGGGTACCTTTGTCTACAACGCATTTTAGTAGAAGTATCAATCGATTCCGAACTCTCGTCGAAATCACGTAAAATCCAAATTGAATCACTTGTTTGCGAGCCAGTTCGAGGCAGTTTTTCTTTGTTCCCATCCAAAGGGGCCTAAAATGACACATTCCGCTGCAGCTAAATATATTAAAAAGTCGGTATCGTTTGTGAAGAAGTGGGTAAATTATTTTAACGAGACGAAAAATATCAACGACTTGCCAAAACGTGGCTCAGTATTCAAAGACGCTCGGAGAGTAAAAAAAACGAGTCGTGTCTTTATTTTCACGAGACCCGAAATTGACGCTGCGTCAAGAAGCGGCAAAATTAAGAAAATCGGGTTTAAATGTGTCCCATCAGACCATTCGACAACATATTCGAGCTCATGATATCAAATTCCGAAGCACGTTGAAGAAGTCTTTGCTGGGCGAAAATCACGTCACGAAGCGGCTCGCTTGGGCCCACACTAGAGTCGCCCTCACAATGGCTGGACGCCAACCTTATTGAATTGAAATTCTTTGGTCCTTTGTAAAGAGAAAACTCAAAGGAAGGACTCTTGTCTTTGACTCAGTTATTTCGCGAGATTCGAAAAATTTGCAAATTATGCAGAAAATCTCGTCGACAGCATGTCTCGAAGATGCTGCCAGGCGATTATTGATGCAGGAGGCGATTGGACAACTTACTAAGATAATTGTGGGGTTGTTAACGTACCAAAGAATGTTCTCGAAACACATTTTTTCAAGAATACGAGCGGTCACGTTCTTACTTGACAGACTGTAAAAGAAAGATATATGTATTTTATTCTTATTTATTTTTATTTTGTTATAAGGACTATTACGAGTTTCAGGAATATACATATATTAGTACACCTGAAATAATATAAAATAATATATCTTTGTCCGGTCTGTGTCCACAAAAATAGGTCATATAGTTAATAAGGAAGCTTATTCATTAACCGTCTTAATAATTAAAATAACCGGTCAAGTGCAAGTTGAACTTGCACAATTAGTGTTCCGTACGTTGATTGCTTTTAAAATAAAAAATCTTGTTACGGTGGTATAAAATGATCAGTGACTTCACAAAATACACCCCAAATGAGTTTTCAACAAAGTTTGTTTCCATTCTTTACTGAAAATTGATGACCTTGAAATTTTTGTTTTTTTTTTATATACCAGATAAATTATTAAAGGTATTGCACTCGTGATAATTTTACGTTCAATCTACACCCCCTGGAGAATATTCCAGAATTTTTTCAAAATTTTTTGATCAGTACTTTTCGAGATAAGGCGGTGGACAGCGATTTTACGCGATTTTTTAAAAAAATAATACAAAGAAAAGTGCGCGCAAGTATTACATTATATATATATTTTTTACTCGTGTTTTCACAAGCTTTCATTTGACACCACAGTCGATTACCTAGTAAAAAAATTTTTTTTTCACTTCCGATTTCACCCCCCATAACTAACCCCTTCAGTCAAAATTTAACTTTCAAAACTACATGGCTCTGATGAAGCCATCAATTCCTATATTATTACCAAATTTCAACTTTCTGTGACAAATAGTTTTGGAGAAAATCGGGTGTGACAGACAGACGGACAGACAGACAAACACCGAAGTGATCTTATAAGTGTTCCGTACGGAACACTAATAGTAATGAAAAATGTATATACATAAATATGCATCACTTACAATAAGTAACAATAAATATAATATCCTATACATCAACAAATTGACCATCGTTTAATAAGGATATCAACCTCCCATACAACTGTGGGCGAAAGTAAACTCCAAGCTCAAGGATATTTTTAGTATTCGTTCCTAAGAATTAGTATAAAAATTGGGCTGATTATTAAAAACAGTATCAGTTGTAAAAAGTACACAGATCAACAAACTACAATGGCTTTCAAAGTATGTAAACTAATTTAAAGTTACATAGAGTAGCCAAAATAGTTTATACTAAATCATTATTATTAATTTATTAAAAACTCTTTTTATGCTAAACCTATTTTTCTAACATAAAATTTTAAAATGAAAAAAATAAAAATTTTAAAATACTAAATTTTTAACATATGGAAAAAAGTACTTAACACAAAAAAAAGGGATTTTGACAGAATAGATAGAAGAGTTGGAAATTGACTAAAATCGTATAATTTATTTTAATTGTTTTTGTTTCGGTACATCTTGGAAAACAACTTTATTAAATCTTTTATTTCGTGCTTTTTCAATAAACATTTTTTTTTAATTTTCAAGACATCCTTCACAATTTATTTCACATTTTAGATTAGCAAAATGTGTTCCAAAACAACAAATTTTAGCATTAAAAAAATTTATTAGAATTTTTTTTATATTGCTGCAATCTTTTTTAAACACCTTGTATTGAATAAATATTTTTTTATTTAAATTAATGTTATTTATTTATTATAATTACTTTTTTGTTTTAATTTTCAATCTGGTTTAATATTTTCCGGCATTCAATTTACCTAATCACCTAATAGAATCAGACACACCTCAAATATTAAAATTATTGTATTTATTTTTTTTTATAGTTCCTTATCCTCGCTGCCACTTTGGCTTTCGCCAACGCTGGATATCTTAACGCTCCAGCAGTAGCTTACTCTGCTCCAGTCGTAGCGGCTGCTCCAGTTGTAGCTGCCTATTCTTCCCCAGCAGTGGTCTCCAAGTCCATCAGTACTACTTACCAAAGCCACCCAGCCCCAGTTGCTACCTACTCCGCCGCTCCAGCTTTAGCTTACTCTGCTCCACTTGTAGCTAAGGCCGCTTCTGTAGCTTATGCTGCTGCTCCAGCTTTAGCTTACTCCGCTCCAGCTTTAGCTTACTCCGCTCCAGTTGTCGCTAAAGCTGCTCCTTTAGCTTATGCTGCTGCTCCTGCTTTAACTTACTCTGCTCCAGTTGTAGCTAAAGCCGCTCCTTTAGCTTACGCTGCTGCCCCTGCTGTAGCGTACTCTGCTCCAGCTGTTGTTAAATCAGTCTCAGCACCAGCACTAGCTTACTCAGCTCCAGTTTGGTAATTAAATCAAGTAAATTAATTTATTTCTCTTTAAATTATTAATTCAAAAATTGGAAAAAGTTGTAAGCTATTGTAAATAAATTGTGATTTACAGAACAATTGAGAGTAGTTTTATTTAATAACTATTTAGAAATTATGAACAATATTTAGGTTTAAATTCCAACTAATGCTTTTTACCAATAATAAAAACATGCACACAGTCTATCGAAAGAAAACTCAAAAAATAATATACAAGGTGCTTTGTTTTATTCTTATGTGACAGAAGAGCCTTTCGTGATAATTTTAGCTGAATATAGACGTTACAGAATAAGATCCTGAAGAAACTTTTAAAGATTTGTTGAATATACACAAGATAAAGGATTTGTTTCACTGAAACACATATTCTATAATAAACTCTAAACCTTTAAAACTAAATAAATCCATCTAACTTCTCCATAAACCAGTACGTCATATATTTAAAATAAAATACGGGTCAATTATAATTTTCTTAATTTACTTTAATTAACATACTTCCTTCAGCTTCTATATATCTTGTGGCGCAGTAAATTAAATCAACAAATACGTTTTTTCATCGATTTTTACAATATTGGAGAAAATTGTAGTCACTGCCGGTTGAACTTTTTTAAGTAAAGGTTTTATATTTATTTCCTCAAAATCATCATCATCATCATCATGTGTTGCTAATCTTTTTATGTCGTCCGTCCATCTTGTCTTTAGTCTACCTCTGCATCTTTTATGTTCTCTAGGTCTCTATTCAACCATACGGCATGTCCATCTGTTATCATTCATCCTTATGATATGTACAGCCCAATTCCACCTTAATATACATATTCGTTGTATTACATCTGTCACTTTTGATCTTCTTCATATCTCGATGTTAGGAATACGATTTTGGAGTAGCATTCTCCTTTCCATTGCTCTTTGGCTGACCTGGAGTTTATACATTATACTCTTATTTAAAGCCCAGATTTCAGTGCCATATGTTAATACCGGCAGTACGTATTGATCAAACACTCTGGCTTTTATTGTATTTGGGATGTCCAATTTAAATGTGGATTGTAACTTTCCGAACGCTGACCAAGCTAACAAGACTCTTCTATCCAAGTATTTTTTGATATTTCGATGTTTTGTCCTAAGTATATGAATGTTTGTACCTTTTCTATTCTTTAACCTTCTATTAACAGTTCCTAGCTGTTATCTTCAGTTTCATTGTTCAAATATTTGGTTTTGGTGAAGTTTATTTTTAGTTTAGTTTTGTCAACACTAGTTTTAAATTTGTGTTTTTTTTTGTATTGTTACTATTACTTTTTAAATTTTAAAGTTTTATATTCTTAAAAATTTGCGAATCTTTTTTTAAATAAAAATTATTTATCACCAATAAGGTATATGGCGTATTATTATGCAGAGTAGCTTGCTTCCAGTGAAAACTACCGAAAAGAGAACCTCCTTGAGCACAGAAGAGAAACAAATCTTCCGCAGGTGTCTGGGTAGTTCAGGCTCTAGGACCATAACGGTAAATTACTGAACCTGTTTAATTTAAATAAAGGACTCCAGGATGAACAATGTTGAGTTTGGGTACATTGTAGTACAGAACCGATTCAAAATTTCGATATTTTTTCTGGTAAATTCTACTTCTGTCAAACTATTTTAGCCTAAAAAACAATAATATATTCTATAATTATTTTTAGTTTATAATAATTTTAGTATTTCTAAAACGGTGTCTTGTGGGATACTGGTTAAAGACTTACGATGAGTTTTTATGTGTTTAATAAAAAAAAATAACCGGTCAAGTGCAAGTTCAACTTGCGCAATTAGTGTTGCGTACGTTGATTGCTTTTAAAATAAAAAATTTTGTTATGGAAGTATAAAATGATCAAAACACACCCCAAATGAGTTATCAACAATGTTTGTTTCCAATCTTTACTGAAAACTGATGATCTTGAAATTTTTGTTTTTTATATACCAGATAAATTATTAAAGGTAATGCAATCATGATAATTTTCGTTCAATCTACACTCCGTGAAGAACATTCCAAAATTTTTTTAAAATTTTTTGATCAGTACTTTTCGAGATAAGGGGGAGGGACAGCGATTTTTCGCCATTTTTTAAAAATAATACAACGAAAAGTGTGCGCAAGTATTAAATTATATATACATTTTTTACTCGTGTTTTCACAAGCTTTCATTTGACACCACACTTCATGACCTAGTAAAAATTTTTTTTTTCACCTCCGATTTCACCCCCAAAACTAACTCCTTAACTATAAATTTAACTTTCAAAACTACACGACTCTGATGAGGCCATCAATTCCTATATTATTACCAAATTTCAACTTTCTATGACAAATAGTTTCGGAGAAAATCAGGTGCGACAGACAGACAGACAGACACCGAAGTCATCTTATAAGTGTTCCGTACGAAACACTAATAATTTTGTTCGTATTTTTTTATGACACGGTATACGTACTGCAAAGAAATCCCTAAAGCGTTATAGGAGCGGCGAATGCGCGAAAAGGGTGATTCACTTTTTCCTTGAGTCACTGTAAATTGTGTTTGATAATGAACACAGTCCTTGGCAGTTCTTTCCAAAGGGATGAAATTCTTCATATAGAAGAATTCTGGAAAAAGGTGGTACAGAAAGTGGCAAACTAAACCTCATACAGATGTGGTATGTTAGCACGACGTGTATTCTTAGCATGCGCCTCTCAGGAAGGTATCAAGCGAGCTACATCCATCAATCACTTCCCATAAAATTACTGATAGAATAGACTCAAGTCACGAACCATTCTTCAGTGTTCTAAGGAATCAAGTATACTGATGAGTTTCAGGTTCCCAATCAGGCGAGGAGCTGTCTTCGGAATAAAATCTAAGAAATGCAGCGCATGTTGGGAAGCAGAGCACCAAACATGCAATCATTGGTCTAATTTGAGCCTTAAACGGGATTAGAAGATGTGGGTGTGTAACCCTTTTTACTAAGGGTGTCCCAAAATTCACGCAAGATTTGAATTTGGCGCCATTTGTATGGTAAAGTATTGCCAATAAAACAAAAAATACAGCCTGACAGCTGACAGTTCAGGGTTATTAAAAATGGAGCGCTATACGAAAGAACAACGTGTTTTCATTGTTGACTAATATTTTAAAAATAATGAAAGTTTGGCAGCTACAGTTCGGATTTTTCGTACAAAATATGGTCGGAATAGTGATTTAAACCTCATCAACTATGAAGAGATTAATTGAAAAATTCAGGTAGACTGGATCAATTAATGATCTTAAACGCTCTGGCCATCCTTCAACAAGTCGTTCGACACAAAACATTGAAGCAATTCGTGAGAGTGTGCTGAGACTCCAGGAACATCAATTCGGCACTGTGGTCAAGAATTGGACATTTCGTGAAGCTCTTTACAACGTATTCTCACGAAAGATTTGCATCTTCATGCTTACAAAGTTCAATTGACTCAAGAACTGAAGCCTACTGACCACGCACAACGAAGAGAATTCGTTAAATGGATTATGGAACAACAACAACAAGTGGATACTGATTTTTCGAAGAAAATCATCTTCAGCGATGAGGCTCATTTCTATCTTGATGGCTTCGTTAATTTTTCTTTGTAAAAGAATTTAAAAGAAAAATATATTATTCTTATTTATTTTTATTTTATTATAAGGACTATTACGAGTTTCAGGAATATACTTGATGTTAGTACACCTAAAATATTATAATATGATATATCTTTGTTCGGCCTGTGTCCACAAAAGTAGGTCAAATAATGATGCTTATTAATTAACCGTCTTAATAATTAATAGCAATAAATAAAATATATATACATAAATATGCCAGTGGCATCTGCATCACTTACAATTAGTAACAATAAATATAATATCCTATACATCAACAAATTGACCATCGTTTAATAAGGATATCAACCTCCCATACAACTGTGGTCGAAAGTAGATTCCAAGCTCAAGGATATTTTTAGTATTCGTCCCTAAGAATTAGTATAAAAATTCGGGTGATTATCAAAAACAGTATCAGTTGTAAAAAGTACTCAGATCAACAAACTACAATGGCTTTCAAAGTATGTAAACTAATTTATAGTTATATAGAGTAGCCAAAATAGTTTATACAAAATCATTATTATTAATTTATTAAAAACTCTTTTTCTGTTGAATCTATTTTTCTATCACGAAATTTGAAATTCAAAACACTAAAAATTTTAAAATACTAAATTTTTGAAATATCGAGAACAAAATACTATTTTGACAGAATAGAAGAATAGTTAAGACTAATTTTGGAAATTGACTAAAATCGTATAATTTTTTGTTTCGGTACATCTTGGAAAAAAAACTTTATTAAACCTTTTGTTTCGTGCTGTTTCAATAAACATCCTTTTTTTAATTTTGAAGACATCCTTCAAATTTATTTCAAATCTTAGATTAGCAAAAAGTGTTCCAAAATAACAAATTTTAGCATTAAAAAAAATTTTAAGAATTTTTTTAAGTTGCTGCAATCTTTTTTAAACACCTTGTATCAGATAATATTTTTTTTATTTAAATTACTGTTATTTAGTTATTTATTATAATTATTTTTTTTATTTTAATTTTCATTCTGGTTTAATATTTTCCGGCATTCAATTTAATCACCTAATAGGATCCAACACACCTAAAATATTAAAATTATTCTATTTGTATTTTTATTTTTTTTTAGTTCCTTATCCTCGCCGCCACTTTGGCTTTTGCCAACGCTGGATATCTTCACGCCCCAGCAGTAGCTTACTCTGCTCCAGCTGTAGCGGCTGCTCCAGTTGTAGCTGCCTATTCGTCCCCAGCAGTGGTCTCCAAGTCTATCAGTACTACTTACCAAAGCCACCCAGCCTCAGTTGCTACCTACTCCGCCGCTCCAGCTTTAGCTTACTCTGCTCCACTTGTAGCTAAGGCCGCTCCTGTAGCTTATGCTGCTGCTCCAGCTTTAGCTTACTCCGCTCCAGCTTTAGCTTACTCCGCTCCAGTTGTCGCTAAGGCTGCTCCTTTAGCTTATGCTGCTGCTCCTGCTTTAACTTACTCCGCTCCAGTTGTAGCTAAAGCCGCTCCTTTAGCTTACGCTGCTGCCCCTGCTGTAGCCTACTCTGCCCCAGCTGTTGTTAAATCAGTCTCAGCACCAGCACTAGCTTACTCAGCTCCAGTTTGGTAATTAAATTAAGCAAATTAATTTATTTCTCTTTAAATTATTAATTTAAAAATTGAGAAAAAGCTATTGTAAATAAATTGTGATTTACAGTACAATTAAAAGTAGTTTTATTTAATAACTATTTAGGAATTATGAACAATATTTAGGTTTAAATTCCAACTACTGTTTTTTACCAGTAACAAAAAGATGCAAACAGCCTATCGAAAGAAAACTCAGAGAATAATATACAAAGTGCTTTGTTTTATTTTTATGTTACAAAAGAGCTCTTGGTGATAATTTTAGCTAAATATGGGCTTTATAGAGTAACATCCTGAAAAATCTTTTAAAGATTTGTTGGCTTTATACAAGATAAATAAAAAAATAACTGAAACTCACATTCTAAAATATACACTAAACTTTTAAAACTAAATGAACGCATCTAACTTCTCCATATACTAGTACATCATATATTTAAAAAATCAAATCCTAATAAAAAATAAAGTACAGATCAATTATAATTTTTTTATTTACTTTAACATACTTCTTTCAGCTTCTAAATAGCATGTGGCTCAGTAAATTAATTCGCCAAATATATTTTTTATATCGATTTTTAGCATATTGGAGAAAATTGTAGTCACTGCCGACTGAGCATTTTTAATGGGAGCGTATTGCTGATCCTTTTTCGGTAAATGAAGTCGGTGGGAACAGAAAGTAATCACAGAGTCTTAAATTATGCGATTATAGCTAGTGATCCAACACCCAAACATCGTTTTTGCTCAAGAATTCTCTCCCATGACCTAGACAAACTACGTTCTATTACCTGCATCATTTCAAAGAACTTGGCTTACGAGGGATGAAAATGTTGTATGAGTATGGGATAAACATTTATTACTGTATCCTTTTCTAAGTATTTAATGAGTTTGAGTAAACATTTTGTTACTTTTAACATAAAAATCAATCACAACATTTTGTTGAAAACTGATTTTTCGACCATTCGTCAAACGATCTGTTACTCTTACCACTGTACTAGACACCTAATCCAACAAATGTCACAAAACAACTGACACAATACGAATAAAGCCTGTTGCATTTGACAACAAAATGCCGGTGCAACTGTTCTTCTATTTTCGGGATGTGAAACCAATATATCTGGATATTACTACCAATTGTGGAAAGTTACTAATCTTATCACTAAGGAGCCCTATTGGTCCCTAATAAACATATGCTTAAGAAATAAATCAGAAAACTTAACTCTAAGAGACTTCAAACTTTTTAGTCAAATTTAACGCAGCCACTGCCTGTCCGATCGTTAACTAGAGAATGGCGATAGGGTACATGTCTTTGGGCGAAGGGTAATAATGAAAATTGCAGAAAGTGTCGCCATTTCCAACCTGACTCTGAATAGAGTCAGTTCTAAAAACTTAACTTAAATTAGATTTACAATTTTGTTTGGATGTTTTACAACTAATAATTCTTATCGTTATATAAATTTTTATGGTACGAACGCATCTCAAGATTATTTAGGCAATCAGTTACCCCAAATTACCTAAATAGTCGTCTATGTTTTGTGTGCAGTTGCTTTTAATAATTTTTTAAAAAAACCTTACTTCTTCCGATTTTATTAGAAGTAGGTATCGTATTTTTTAAAATATGGATTTTAACATTATCTTTAATTGAGCTATGTGTTAGGATATATTTTTTTTCTAATAAACTTCACAATGACAGAAATTTCTAACTTTTATTATCATCTAGGCTTCTGTTCGAATAATCGACTTTTTTCGGCAATATCTGCTTCTTTGTTCCTCTCAGACTATCTCAACGAAGAACAACTAATGCAACACATTTAGGGAAAAATAATACTAACATGAAATTAGTAGCTTAATATATTGACCTGTTGTTTCAAACTAATGCCGTGTGCTGTGTTTAAAAATGACGGTCATTTCCGATATAATGGGTATGCCACGCTCGTTGATGCTCATTTTCGTACTGAGTAAAAATAACCGGTCAAGTGCAAGGGGGACTTGCGCAATTAGTGTTCCGTACGTTATGTATTTCTAAAATAAAAAAAATTGTAAAAAATGATCAGTGACTTCAGGAAACACACCCCAAATGAGTTTTCAACAAAGTTTGTTTACGATCTTTAATGAAAACTGATGACCTTGAAATTTTTGTTTTTTTTTAAATACCAGATAAATTATTAAAGGTAATGCACTCATAATAATTTTCGTTCAATCTGCATTCCGTGGAGAATATTCTAGAATTTTTTCAAAATCACTACTTTTCGAGATAAAGGAGGGGACAACGATTTTTCGCGATTTTTAAAAAATGATACTAAGATAAGTGCACACAAATATTACATTATATATATTTTTGAACTCGTGTTTTAAGAAGCTTTTATTTGACACTCGATGACCTAGTAAAAAAAAAATGTTCACTCCCGATTTCACCCCCCAATACTAACCCCATAAGTCAAAATTTAACTTTCAAAACTACACGGCTCTGATGAGACCATCAATTCCTATATTAGTACCAAATTTCGACTTTCTGTGTCAAATAGTTTCGGAGAAAATCGGGTGTGACGGATAGACAGACAGACGGACAGCCACCGAAAGTGATCTCATAAGTGTTCCGTACGGAACACCAACAATATGTTCTCTTTCAAATTGGATTAATTTTTTACATAATAAACATTTTTAAGTCTGTCGTTCCTCTTTTCTTTCTGCGGCAAATATAATTGTACGAAAAGAAAGAAATCACAGCATGGTAAATTTAGCGCATAAGGCTTTCGATGTCACATATAAACTTAATTTTTATTCGAAATTCTATGTCATAATATAATTATAAGGAATTTTGAGTCTTTATGACCAATCCAATTGTTGTGACCAGTTGCTTTTCATCTTCAATAAATTTCGGGGACGATTTTAGATTTTTCTAAATGAAATGACGATGAAGTTGAATTGTTAGTACAGATAAACTTTTCGTATACTTAAGTACGGTATAAGCATTTATCGTATACTTTCTGAAGCATTTTATGCCTGTTGATTACCAAATTTAACAAACTTGAAACCCACCTTCCGACCGTTCATCAAAACACACTCTAACTTCTATTACTATAACTAAGGATCTAATGGAAGAAGTTCAACAAATCTGACATACCAGTAAAGTTGCCGCAACAAAAACATACTTGTTTTGGTACTAATATTTTCTTCTATTAGCAAAAAATTAGGTTTCTTTTGTATGGATGCAAATATAGAAGGAAAATCTTTTTTTTTTTTGTTTATATAGAAGCCAGAAAAATTAACAAAAACCCTGCAACTACCACCACCCCTACAGATATTACCCATGCTGCGGTCCTGTCTTCTTTTGGCAATATTTTCACATGTTGTTTTCCTGTTTCAAAAAAATTAAATGTTTTAAAGTTATTACAGGCAATTACTTTTATCTTATATTTCAAATATGTAGAGCAAGAAATATACTAAAATATGCATCTTACATAAACCAAATGACCATCATTTAGTGATATCTTAAATCTAAAAGTTTTTTAGCGAAAGTAGAATCCACGCCCAAGGAGATTTTTGTAATTTATTCTTTAAAATTGGTATAAAAAAACAATTTAACACCAGAACCATATCAGTTATAAAAAATACAAGGAGCAAAAAATTACAATGACTTTGAAAGTAAGTTCATGTTCTATTTTCTCTAAATTCAGATGGTTAAGAAATTTTACCCTTATAATTTTTTTTGGATAATATTCATAAAGTTTTAAATAAAATATGAGGCTGGCAAATATGTTCGGTTTTTGAGGGTAAAATAAAACGTATTTTTGGATATACGAGGCTGGTTTGAAAAGTCGTGCAAAAATAAAAACTACTTCTGTGTTTGGGGTAAACCTTTTTTATTTTTCGACATAGTCTCCTTTTAGGCTTATACACTTCGTCCAACGATGTTCTAGTTTGTTGATCCCTTCCAAATAATAGGATTTGTCCAAGTCTGCAAAATATCCATTAGTGTCTGCAATCACCTCCTCGTTTGAATAAAATCTTTGTCCCACCAGCCATTTCTTCAAATTGGGGAACAAATAGTAGTCCGAGGGAGCCAAGTCTGGAGAATAGGGGGGATGTGAAACGAGTTGGAATCCTATTTCCATTAATTTTGCGACCACAAATGCTGAGGTGTGTGCTGATGCGTTGTCGTGATGGAAAAAGACTTTCTTGTGGGCCAATCGCGGGCGTTTTTCTTGCAGCTCGGTTTTCAAACGATCCAATAACGATGAATAATATTCACCTGTAATAGTTTTAACCCTTTTCCAGATAGTCGATGAGGATTATCCCTTGCGAATCCCAAAAGACAGTCGCCATAACCTTTCCGGCCGAAGGAACGGTCGGCCTTTTTTGGTGCAGATTCCCCTTTGGTAACCCATTGTTTAGATTGTTGTTTGGTCTCACGAGTATAGTAATGTATCCATGTTTCATCCACAGTGACGAAACGACGCTTAAAGTCCTCTGGATTCTTCTGGAACAGCTGCAAACCATCTTTGCAACACTTCACACGATTCCGTTTTTGGTCAAGCGTGAGCAATCGCGGCACCCATCTTGCGGATAGCTTTCTCATGTCCAAATGCTTATGCAAAATATTATGTACCCGTTTAGTCGAGATGCCCACAGCACTAGCAATCTCACGCACCTTAACTCTTCTGTCATCCATCACCATATCATGGATTTGATCAATGATTTCTGGAGTCGTAACCTCCACAGGCCGTCCAGAACGTTCAGCGTCACTTGTGCTCATATGGCCAGTCCGAAAATTTTGAAACCACTTATAAACTGTTCTAATCGAAGGTGCAGAGTCACCATAATGTTTATCAAGCTTCTCTTTAGTCTCCTGAGGCGTTTTGCCTTTCATAAAGTAATGTGTAATCACCACACGAAATTCTTTTTCGTCCATTTCTTGAAAATCACTCGACTTCCTTGATTCACACGAATGCTAAACACAAAGAAATAGACCAATATGGCTGAAACTTGGTGTGCGTTCATTCAAGAGATGGTACTAACTAAACATGACCTCGATACGCGCCGGTGGTGCCATCTCTCGGACTTTGCACGGACTTTTCAAACCCGCCTCGTAAGTTTTAACTAAGTAATTAATAAAGTAATTACCATGATTTCTGATAACCTTCTGGCATTTATTAACCAATTCAATTAGGTTGGGAATGTGGAATCTTTGGCACAATGACACTACTCAGTATATATCACCACTACACAAAAAAAAAAAAAATTGACTCAAGGATCGCTCAGCGCATCGAGTGCAAAAATAAAGTGTTTGGTATAGTGGTGACATATACTGAGTAATTCAATAATGTTCCGATCGTAAAAGCTTTAAACCATTCTAGTAGAAAACCAATTAAGGTCCTCGATATCCTATATTTCAAATTGTTGAGTTTTTAACTTTATAAATTACATAACAAATATTCCAATTTTTTCTTTGGTGCTGTTAAATAATGCACTAACTTCAATGTAAGCTTTTTTTTGGACTTTAGTGCGGTCATGATTGGAATCATGGATTATCAACCACGCTTGCTTCCATAAAAGGTTTGGTTTGTGGTTGTAGTCGTTCATTAGCAGAATTCTTTTTGACACCTTTACTACATGCAAGGATGATTCTTCACATTATCTCTCTAACCGTGAAGAAAAACGTTTATATACTTTGTCTAGCGTTTTCCACGTTGCTTCATTTCACCAAAAAAATTTTTTGTTTGCGCATCAAAAAACGACTTATTTGAAAAAGAAAGAGTGGCAGGGTGCTAAATCAGTGTTATACGGTGGATATTATAACCTGTTAAATCTACCTCTTTCGGTAATTGCTTAAACTATACTAGCCTTCTGGATCCTGTAGTTGTTGGGCAACCGCAAAGTTTTGATTCTCCATGAATTCGAAAGTTTCTCTTTAATGGCCTATTTTACGTCCATCCACAAATCTCTCTATTAATTATGGATTATTTTGCCGTATACTCAATATGCAAAAATACGTCGCAGGCCTGTAAACCGGATTCCATGAACTTTCCAGATAACAACCGAGTTTTCTCCTTCTTTGTAGGTGGAGAGTTCCTATAAATACATTTCATCTAGTTTTGCTTGGTAGAAGTACCCCAATAGAACGCAAAAACCTTGTTCCCAAATGTTTTTGAGAAATCTCTGTCCTCTTTATTTTCTGCTCTATTGTAAGTAGTTTGGAGATTCAACATGATGAAGCTGATGAAGCCTGATGGTTTTGTCAGATTAGACCTTGAAAATAAGATGGACCGTCATTGTCATTCACCTGGTATAGTCTTTTATGAGAACATTTTGAGAATCGCAGTAACTCAACACTCATAGCTAGGTAGATAACTTAAAGAAAGAAACAGCCACTCGTACATTAATAATCTGCGTCTAACAAAGATCTGGAAGACACAATATCAATCCAGTAGAATTTAATGCTTTAAAACTCCGCAAGAAGTTTTTTTTCTAAATAAGTTGACGTTTCAATCACTATGTATGTTTTCTAATAACTATTGTGATTGTTATATTTAAAAGAAGCCTGTAATCTCATACAATTTTGCCCTAATATAATACTACCTCGGTTTGCGTAAATATTTCTTAATGGATATGGAGGCAAATGCCGTAAAATTTTTATGATTTTTGGGTACAGCTTGGAAATAGTATTAACTACTTTGAACCAGTGCCAGTAATGTAAACGAATTTTCTCACCCTAATTTTGACCGCAAGGCCACTTTTCTTCTATTTTAATGCATTTTTTCACATTTTAACGCTTCCGGCTCACTATTTCTTAAATCTCTCAGCTTCTGTTCGTTGTTATGCGGCAGAAAAAAATCATTTTACTCGTCAAAGAAGTACGTAACCTAAAAAAAAAATATTTTACTACGGCAAATTGAAAAATATTTTTTTACGGCTAACAATTCAATATTACGGCTTCAAATTATAGAAAAATATAGCTTTTATATTAACAAAAAAGTATACCAAATTTTATTAAAACATATTAACAGGATTGGTCGAAATTTGCATTTTAGTCCAAATCTTATAATGGATTTTCCTTGTGGGCAAAAGGTGTAAGAAGCTTTTTGTTAAAATATGCGAAATTGTATGCTCTTCAAGAAGGAAAAAGTAAAGAATATACAAAAAAAAAATTTTTTCGTTACGAAAAAAAATTTTTTTTTTCGCTCTTGCTCTAGAACCGGTCTAGTTCATTTCCTTATTTCTCTTCCATATTTTATTTTAAATATAACATGAACAAGTGATTTTAAAACAAATACTACCTATTTCCCAATAAAATTATGATTTAGATAACAAAAAAGAAAAAATACAACAAAACAAGAATGGACTAAAATAATGTAAACAAAGAAATTGTTGAGAGTCAAAAATTTTTCAGAAAGATATGTTTTTTTTGGTCACAAAATCACTTGGATAATTTAATATACACTATATACATTTCTTAAATATGTTAATATTAAAATTTTATTAACAAAAAATATTGCAAATCACAAAACTGTAATATTTTGAAATGTTTAATGAGTTGAAGAATACACGAGACACATACGTAAAATAAACAGAGAGATATTAGCATATCTCTGAAATAAATGCTGTCTACGAACTACAGTACACTACGATAAAATTAACTACGCTGAAATGTTTGATGCTGACTTATACTTACGAAGTTTGTTAGCATTGCAACCTATGTCGAAGCGTAGAGTTGAAACACTATGCGGTAATTTTCAAATTACCTCATATTATGTTTAGGGACAAGTAGGTAATACTTTTAAATCTAAATATTGTTTTTTTTAATATTGTTGTTTTATTTCTAAACTGGTATGTCAGATTACTATTATTATTAAGTATTATTTCAGTATTAAAATAGTAATAATTAATACGTTTCTGTTATCTAAATCACAATTTTATTGTAAAATAGGTAGTATTTGTTTTAAAATCACTTTTTTATGTTATATTTAAGATATTAAATAGAAATAAAGAGAATGAACTTTTCTAGAGCAAAAACGAAAAAAATTGAATTTTTCGTAACGCAAAAATTTGTCTTGTACATATATCTTTATTTTTTCTTCTGACCATCTTGAAGAGCATAAAATTTCGCATATTTTTTAAAAAAAGAAAAGCTTCCTACGATCTTTTGTTCACATCCAAAGATTTTGGACAAACAAGAGAACGGAATCAACTGCTGTGTCAGCTTTCGATGGAGTGATAGCTATGCGTACTTAATACAATTCGTTTTATCCTACCATCATACTCCGTAACTTCTGGGATAAGTACCCGTTAATTCCATTCTCTTCTTTGTCAATCCTAGCCTGACTGACGAGCCGTGATACGGCGAAACGCATCTCAAGATGCATTTGACGGACAAGAGAACAGCTAGTAAACTGCTGAAATATGGATTTCTGTCTATTTTCATTTGCTTTACAATAACTATATATGCCTGAGGAAGGATCCCTCGAAAGGCGCTACCTGCTTTTAAGCATTGACTGTGTCAACCACTCTGTCGGCTCGAAAGCTGCTGTGTCAGCTTTCGATGGAGTAATAGGTATGCGTACTTAATACAATTCGTTGTATCCTAACATTGTACTCCGTAACTTCTGGGATAAGTACCAGTTGATTCCGGTCTCTTGTTTGTCAATCCTAGCCTGACTGACGAGCCATGATACGGCGAAACACGCCTCAGGATGGATTTGACAGACAAGAGAACAGCTAGTAAACTGCTGAAATATGGACTTCTCTCCATTTTCATTTGCTTTACAATAACTATATATGCCTGAGGAAGGATCCCTCGAAAAGCGCTATCTGCTTTTAAGCATTGACTGTGTCAACCACTCTGTCGGGTCGAAAGCTGCTGTGTCAGCTTTCGATGGAGTAATAGGTATGCGTACTTAATACAATTCGTTGTATCCTAACATCGTACTCCGTAACTTCTGGGATAAGTACCAGTTGATTCCGGTCCCTTGTTTGTCAATCCTAGCCTGACTGACGAGCCGTGATATGGCGAAACGCGGCTCAGGATGGATTTGACGGACAAGAGAACAGCTAGTAAACTGCTGAAATATAGACTTCTCTCTGTTTTCAGTTGCTTTACAATAACTTTATCCTTATAATTTTTTCTTGAATAATATTCAAAAAGTTTTAAATAAAATGTTCGGTTTTTAAGGGTAAAATAATCACCATTTTTTTGGATATAAGTTTTAATATAATTAATAATGTGATTACTATAATTTCTGATGACCTTCTAGCATTTATCAACCAATTCAATTATGTTGGAAATGTGGAATCTGTGGCACAATGACACTACTCAGTATATATCACCACTACACAAAAAAAATGATTGGCTCAAGCATCGCTCAGCGAGTCGAGAGCAAAAATAAAGTGTTTGGTATCGTGTATATACTGAGTAATTCAATTATGTTCCGTTCGTAAAAGCTTTAAACCTTTTTAGTAGAAAACCAATTAAGATCCTCGATATCCTATATTTCAAATTTTTGAGTTTTTAACTTTATAAACTACATAACAAATGTTCCAGTTTTTTCTTTGGTGCCGTTAAATAATGCACTAACTTCAAAGTAAGCTTTTTTTGGACTTTAGCACGATCATGATTGGAATCATGGATTATCAACCACGCTTGCTTCCATAAAATGTAAAATAAAAAGAAAGAGAATGAACAGTTTGTCCTTCCTAACAATGTTAGGTTTATATAGTTGAGCAATTTTTCGAAGTTCGAAAATCTTAACAGATAGCGCAAGGGTTTGTATCTTGCCCAACGAGTAGTATCTCGTTTATTTTAGGTACCATGATTGCTATAAGCCAGCGAGAGTCATTCCAACTTGACTCTCCACGGTACTCGGATCTTCACGATGGATACCGTTGCCTAAAGCCTACCTGATGAAGAGTATAGGCTCAGAAACTGTAGTCGTAGGAGGAAAGGCATGGAATATAGCATTCATGGGATCTTTGTTGGTCATTTTGCATTTGCAAATTTCTCGACTAAAGAGAATGAACTTTTCTAGAGCAAAAACGAAAAAAATTGAATTTTTCGTAACGCAAAAATTTTTCTTGTATATTCTTTATTTTTCCTTCTAACCATCTTGAAGAGCATAAAATTTCGCATATTTAAAAAAAAAGCTTCCTACGACCTTTTGCCCACAAGAAAAATCCATAAGATTTGGACTAAAATGAGAATTTTGACCAATCCTTTTAATATGGTTTAATAAAATTTGGCACACCTTTTTGTTAATATTAAAGCTATATTTTTCTATAATTTGAAAGAATAATATCGACTTGAACGGAAGCTAGCCGTAGAGAAAACATTTTTCAATTTACCGTAGTAAATACTTTTTTTAGGTTATGTACTTAATATTTTTTAATGCAATCTGCGCAGTTTTTTAGACAATTTTATGACGAGTAAAAATTTTTTTTTTCTCTCGCATAACATCGAATAGAAGCTGAGATATTTAAGAAATAGTGAGTCGAGAGCGTTAAAATGTGAAAAAATGCATTGAAATAGATAAAAAGTGACCTTGCAGTCAAAATTAGGCTAAGAAAACTCGTTTACATTATACTGGCACTATTTCAAAGCAGTTAAAACGATTTCCAAGCTGTTCCCAAAAATTTCCAAAAATCATGAAAATTTTACGGCATTTGCCTCCACTATCTAGAATTATGGGGCATAATAACTAACATATGTCATTTCTAGTCATATTATGTATAGTTCTACGTCCAATTTCCACTTTCATATCCATAATCTTGTAACATATGCATGCTTTGGCTTTGAAACATTTTGCATTACATATTACGTAGTTTTAGTGTTATAAACCACGTGACTAACACATTAAACATACGGCACAAGGGCCTTAAACCGCATAAGTAATAAATTTACATTCAAAATGCACTTTAAGAGTTTACATAAATTTAAATTACAGATTGTGTAATACAAAATGTCGCATAAATAAGTAATTTTAAAATATTTATAGTAAAGAAAATTATAGTAAAAAAATTTATATTAAAAAAAACGATATCTCAAAGATCGAAATGGACACAAAATAACAGCTATAACACAACAGCTCGAAGTATGGAAGAATTATATCAGAGCACTGTTCGATGATGAGAAATTTGAATATGATATGACTGATGCTACGTCAAGCCCACCAATTACTAAAGACGAAGGGGCACTAGCAATAAAGCTAGCAAAAAAACTGAAAAGCAGCTGGACCAAGCCAAGTCCAAGGAAAAGCATCGAAATTTTAAAACTGTTGTGTAATATAGGAATCACAACTCTAACAAAACTTTTAACACCATTTATGAGACCAGAATACTACCGACTGATTGGCTGAAATCAACATTTGTAATGATTCCAAAAACGAACAAAGCAACCAATTGTAGTGACCATCGAATAATTAGCCTTATATGCCATGTTTTAAAAATATTTTTCGGAGTGATGCATGGCAGGATATATAATAAACTTGAAGAAAGAATTGGAAACAGTCAATTTGGTTCTCGAAATGTATTAGAGACTCGAGAGGCACTGTTTGGTATCCATGCGTTGGATGTAGCGACGTCAACCAAAATGTGTTCCTTTGTTCAATTGACTTTGAAAAAGCCTTTTACTAGGTACGCCACGAAAAACTTCTAGAGATTTTAAAAACTGCTGGTATGGACGACAAAGACATTCGAATCATCGTCAACTGGTACTGGCATCAGACAGATGTCGTACGGTTGGAGCATGAACTACCAGATAAAATTAAAATCAAACGGTCAGGGTTGTAGTCTATCGCCCTTGTTGTTCAATCTCTATTTGGAGGTGATATTCAGTGTAAAACTCACTGGTACCACTGAAGAAATCAATATTAATAACGTTAATATAAATAACATCAGATACGCCGATGATACATCAATTATCACTAATAACGGAAAAGAGCTACAAAAACTTATGGATAAAAAAATTGTCACTTGTACACAGTTTGATTAAGACTCAATGCAAATAAAACAAAATATATGATTATAAGCAAAGAATCAAAAATTAAATATCGTGGTGTTACAGTCAGTGACACAAAGGTAGAGAGAGTTGATAAATTGATGTATCACGGTAGCAATATCAACGACCACTGGGACCCGACTGTGGAAATCAAAATTCGAATAGAGAAGGCCGGAGCTGCATTTATGAAGAACAAAAAAATCTTAACTGGTCACGACCATCAAGCAACGCAAATTAGAATATTTTGGCCACATTATGAGACATCCACAAAAATACAAAACTTGCATTTGATTATAGAGGGAAAGACTCCATGCAGACGTGGTCCAGGGAGAAGGAGGACATCGTGGTTGAAAAATTCTCTGCTCTACGGTTCAACTCTTCCGAGTGGCTGTCAACAAAATGATCATCATGAACAGGGTAGTCAACATGATAATCAACGATGGTTGAGCGGTCATGGTACCCAAAAAAGAAGAAGAAGATAGTAAAAAAAAAAACAAGCTGATAAATGAAAAACTTTTATTGTATATCAAATTGAGGTATTTCAAATATTTTTTAATAATGTCATTTAAATGTAATCCGCTACGTTTCTGATATTTTCCTAAAAGCGATGTGAAATTATTAATGGCTCCACGACAAATCATTTGTAACATTTGTAAATTTATCACGAAATCAAACAAAAATAATTCAGAAATACTGTGAAAATATATAAAATATCAGCCCTGATTCCTTGTAAACTTCCGCTTAGACTGATATCCACTGACTCTGTGATGTGAAAGTAATACTTTCACGTCACCATCACAAATATCAACGTCCACTTCTTACTTTTGAGTAATATCGCTCAAACACACATCCTCAACTTTTTTGTCTTGTATAATATGTATGTTTTTTAAAAGATGTCTCGAAAACAGGTAAAGAGATCCCTACAAAAAATTCTTTTAAAAACACTTTCACTGGCTTTATTATAAGGACGTAAAACAGCTCAAGCAAACGCTCTGTTGTGGCTAGTTTGCTTGGATTAAGTTGCGAGACTGAATTTAGGTTTGCAACAATCCAACTAAAAAGTGTTTTTGAAGGAAAAAAGTAAATATGTTGTAATATTCATTTTTTTCTTAGATTTTAAGATTATGTTACGACACTGTTTTTCTCTCTATAATTTATTTTTTATTACATTTCTATATTTGATTAGGCAGTAATTTCAATTTTTGAGCAGTGTAACTTAAGACAGTGATTTCAATTTTTGAACAGTGTAACTTAACCGTGTATAACGTGTTGCTGACCTAACTTATTGAATTTGCATTGATTTTGCGTCCTGAAAGTGAGCCAATTTAAAGATGTCACTTTGAAGAAGGGACAAAGATATTTAAGCAGCCATTTCGAATTCTTAAGGGCTTTTTCCTCCGAGATGCAGTAACGGCTTTTTCCGTTGTTTGTCGTAGTGGCTTTTTTCTCCAGCACGCTCAAGTGGCTTTTTATTTTTTCCGTCATACCGTAGTGCAGTAATGGCTTTTTTTTTTATCACCAAGTGGGTGTAGTTTATAGATCTCAAGTTTGATGCCTTTTTCCAGTCTTAAAATATTCTGACATTTCGGGTCAAAAAGTTATTAGCTACCTAAATGAGATTAGGAGAGTGGCTGCTGAGAAAATATTTTCGATGAGAATCTCAACAGGAGAGGCCAAGCAGCTTATGGAAAACCCACGAGGAGAAGTCAACCAGTAAGTCATAAGCACACCAGTTTAAATAACTTACTTCCTGTCTACAAGTGTGTTTCCAACGTTTACTCAACACCTGTAATCCGCGGAGTTAATTTTACAAACTTTTAGATCGTGTTTTTTTAAAAGCCTTTTGTATTTTTTACACTTAGGATCAGTAATTCATAGAACTATGGTTTAAATATGTACACTCTCATAGGCTAAGGGGTTATTTATGTAGTAAATGTAATTTTAAGAGTGTAATAACTGCAAGAATTTTTATTTTGTTAATATACTTTTCTCTGTATTAATGCAGCCTTTTACAAAACTCCTGCTCTTTCTTTTAGGACACAACGGTTGTACCCAATTCAATTTTATTTCAACAACTAAATAACTCTTCAGTATTTGTTCATTTTTTGAGCCGAACTTTTTATTCTAAAATGAATGGTGCCCGAAAACTGTACAACCAAGTTTTAAACATTTATAGAGACTATTTTCAAAAGACGTACAAAAATTATCTCTTATCCATATTCTCTACCAGTAACAAAAAACGAGCTAGCTTATATCTAACTTTTTCAGTATTAATATCCACTCAATCCATTCTCAGAAATTAAGATATATATAAGGGGCAAATAACGGCTTCTATTTAATAAATAAAATATTTATTAAAAATAAAGAAAGTTGAGGCTATATAAAAATAGCGCTGCAAAAGTGAGGCTATAAAAAATGGCCCCGCAACAATTGAGGCTATAATGTAATAAGGGACAGTTTATTGAGGAGACAGACGATTTAGTTTGCAAGCAAAATGAATAGAACTTACAACAACTTAAATTTAAAAGTTCATAACTTTCTGAGCCGGATTTATTTCTGTTAAAAATATTTGACAATTATATTAAGTCGACTGATTTTAATTGGTTCGGCTTACTTGGAACTTTAAAAAAAAAACAACAAATTTCCATTTAAAGTTAAACAATACGTTGGTACTTTTGAATCTTTGACACAATGATAATATAGAACACATAATTATCACACTAAACCAAGAACTCGACGTGAGTCTTGCTAACCATGTTGGCATCATCAGGAACAGTGATTGACTCTCAAGCATCGCTCCCGATGATGCTAATATGGCTAACAAAACAAGCGTCGGGTGCAAAAAAAGTGTTTAGTGTAGTGTTGATAACTGCTTTATACTAAAGTTATAAATGAGAAAAAAAACAATTTCGAAATTTTTTTACCAATTACCCTTACTAAAGAGTCTTCAAATGTAATGTAATCTAAATATGACATTACCAGCCTTACAACTTTAATTATCCAAACCGTTTCGTATATTTATTATTTCTCACATAATACAAAAATCAGAGCCTTAAGAGTATATCAACAATAATTATATGTTTCTCTTTCAGGAAGTCCTCTCTTTATAATATTATTTATTTATACTTATATTTACCTGAACTACATAACGAGAAAACTATTTAAGTAATACAAAGATTGGGGTTTAAAAGTCAATATAAATAAGACCGAATATCTATGTATTGGGGGGCACCAAAAAGATCTTATACTGGACGATCGAACCACGATAAAACACTGAGGCGACTACAAGTATCTGGATACAAAAATTTCGGAGGATGAGAAACTGGACAGGGCAATAAGAGAGAGAAATATTGCAGGAAGAAAGGCTATTAAATTGCTACACAGCATTCTATAGGATAAATCTATAAATAAAATCAACAAAAAGAGAATATATCACACCATAGTGAAAAGCTACGCTGAGAGCAACGGGAATGAACTTCTGGAGAAGAGCGGCAGGAATATCCAGAAGAGAAAGAGTCACCAATGAATGTATTAAAGAAATCATGGGAATGAAACACAGTATTACAGATGACATTCTAACCAAACAACCTATATGGTTTGGGCACATCCAAAGAATGGACGAAGATTGAATCTCAAAACAAACACTAAAATGGCAACCCGAAGGCAGGAAAAAGAGGGGTAGACCGAGAATAAGTTGGAGAGAGGGGACAGATTGGGGAAGGACACCTGAAAAATCTATGGAACGACCGAAAGAGATGGTCGGAAAGCATCGGAGAACGTTGTAAACCGAAAATATATATATATATATATATATATATATATATATATATATATATATATATATATATATATACACAGCAGGAAGTCATTCAACTTAAAAAAGACATGGAAGAAATCCTATCTTGGGGCGACAGTATACCAAGTGGAATTTAACTCTACAAAAACCCAGGCGGCAGTTTTTTCTAAAAAAGTTAACGTTGCTGAACCCGACATGGTTAGGTCGGGGCACTCCATTCCTCTAACATCGTTGCAGGCATAGCAAAGAGAGCTCAAAATCTGGAAACATTATTTCGAACTGGAAAGCTTCACACTCAACAACACACAACAATTCTTAATAGAAAGCTCAAATTCGACCAGCGAATACTGTTTCCATGTTTGCATAGCAAGGAGAGCTTCTCAAAACTTGGGAATATTAGTTCGAACCAGAAAGCTTTACACTCCACAACAACTGTTAATTCTTTACAAAGCTCAAATTCGACCAACTATTCAACATTCTTAACAATCACCAATATGGCTTTCGTAAACACAGATCAACAGAAGATCTTCTGACTTATGTAACACATGTTTGGAACAACGCAATTGAACACTTTGGAGAATTTCGAGCGATTGCTCTTGACATACCCAAGGCATTCGACCGTGTTTGGCACGACGAACTGTTGGCTACGCTCTTGTGGTATGTCTGAAAAGTTCTGTTTGTGGCTCTCATGTTTCCTCAGAGAGCGTTCTTTACGAATGGCGGTTGACGGATTTCTTTCTAACACCTTCACTATCAACGCCGGTGTGCCCCAAGGCTCCATACTGTCTCCTACTCTCTTTATCATTTACATTAAACGATCTGCTGGAAAAGACCGGGAATTCAATCTACAGCTTTGCAGATGACAGTACGCTTATCTCTTCATTCACTTTGAACGCTCAGACATCGGCTACTCAGGCAAATATCCGCAGACAGCAGGACGTCGTTCAACTTAACAAAGATCTGAAAGAAATTCTATCTTGGGGTGACAGTAACCAAGTGGAATTTAACGCTACAAAAACCCAGGCGGCAGTTTTTTCTAAAAAAGTTAACGTTGCTGAACCCGACATAGTCATGTCGGGGCACTCCATTCCCCTAGCACCGTCACTCAATTTGTTGGGCAATTTGGGAGCAAATATGTCCTGGCATGAACATGTTGCAGGCATAGCAAGGAGAGCTTCTCAAAAGTTGGGAATATTATTTCGAACCAGAAAGCTTTACACTGCACAACAACTGTTAATTCTTTACAAAGCTCAATTTCGACCAACTATGGAATACTGCTCCCATAGCATAGCAAAGAGAGCTCAAAATCTGGAAACATTATTTCTAACTGGAAAGCTTCACACTCAACAACACACAACAATTGTTAATTGTGTAGAAAGCTCAAATTCGACCAACGAATACTGTTTCCATGTTTGCATAGCAAGGAGAGCTTCTCAAAAGTTATAAATATTATTTCGAACCAGAAAGCTTTACACACCACAACTGTTAATTCTTTACTAAGCTAAAATTCGACCTACTATGGAATACTGCTCCCATGTTTGGGTCTCCGCTTCCAAACATACACTGCATTTGTTGGATTCTGTTCAGAGAAGAGCTATTCGTCTGATTGGAGACCCGGAACTGACCCGCGGCCTTGATTCGCTGGAACATCGAAGAACGGTTGGCGACTTGTATTATGTATCTACAAGTATTTTCATGGAAAGTGTTCGAAGGATGTAGCCCGCTTAATTAGTCCCAGAGCGGTACATGTTAGAAATGCACGTCGCGCTAATGCTTCACATCCGTATGAGGTTCAGCTTGTTACTCCGCGTACAACGCTTTTCAAGCAGTCTTTTGTATGGAGAACATCATCCCTCTGGAATAATTTGCCCAGGGCTATGTTTCCCACCGAGTACAATTTACAGCGATTCAAGAACAACGTGAGTAGCTTTTTCCACACACATGCCGCTCCTGGAGCACTTTAGGGACTTCCCTGCAGCACGTGTGCTAGACCCATAAAAAGAAAATTGATAATCGATGCGAAAAACTTTTTAAAAATTTTTTACAATTAATTATAAATAAATCAAAATTTAAAAAAAATCACGTGACTACGAAAACGCCACGATTGGCTGCCATGTTTGTGATATCATTATGTTAAAGAGTTTTCACGTAAGTATTGTCAACAGTGTATATGCTGTCAAAATTATTGAAGTATGCTATATTCTGTTACATTTGTTAAAAATATAAATGTAAATAAGAAACAAAATATTTTTATTAAATATAATTAAATTAATTGCAGGGTGTCACGGGAATGTTACGGTAACAAGGCTACAAGGTATGTTCAACTTAAACGTAAAAATGATTATTATTATATTAAAACACTTACTTATTTTAGGACTGATACGTCGTGCTTCTTGGAACCATTGATTTCGACGTTTAACATTATGTTCCGTACGTTGATTGCTTTTAAAATAAAAATTTTTGTTACGGAGTTATAAAATCATCAATAACTTCACAAAACACACCCCAAATGAATTTTCAACAAAGTTTGTTTCCGATCTTTGTTGAAAACTGATGACCTTAAATTTTTTATTTTTTTTTTATATATGGTAAATCCCAAGATATAAGATCCTGCCTTTTTGCTTTTTCAATGGAGCAATAAACGACCCTATTAGGGTTTTATGCATAGTTGCCAGGTATTACGATAAACGTATTTTCATTTTACCTGCTTTGTATACCGCCCTCACTTGAACCTGCAATCATATTGGATCTATTTGTACCTGTAAATTTACTACCTGGCAACCCGGTTTGGAGCTGTTTAAGTATTTGATAATATAGGCCTAATGACCACAGGTTCCCATTAAGATTCGAAAGATACTTTTTATTATTTTTATTTTTGGGTTTACTTACAATTTACAACGTAACGGTTCTATTTTAATTATATTGAGTCCGTGGGAAAATTGCAATAGTGGCTTTAGCAAGAGAAAACATTTATCACTTGACGCTAAACAAATAGTGAAAAATGTTTGCAACGGTTTGGTAAAAAGAAATTTGAATAAACAAAGTGCTTTGCAAGAAACTAGTGAACTAAAAAAAACCCCAATTTCTACGATTAAGGATTTCGTAGGAAAACCATCACTTAGGAAGAGGAAAAAACGGAAAGATTTTCAAATGCATCATGTAGACTATTGTGAAAAAGACGTCATCAGGAGAAAAATATATTCTATGTATGAAGAGCAGTTGGTACCGACACTAGACAAAATAAAATTAAGACTGGTACAGGACGGGACCAATATACATTATGGCCAATCAACCCTTCACAGAATTCTCTTAAGAATGGGATTCGCGTTCCGAAAAATCAACAAAAGGCAAGTAGTGATAAAGTCACAAAGATTACGAATCTTACGACATACTTATTTACAAGAAATTAAAAAGTATCGATCAGAAAATTGGCTAATAATTTGCCTTGACGAAACCTGGTTAGATACTCATGACACTGTGCAAAAAGGGTGGGTTGACAGCAGTACAAAATGTCAGATTAACGCACCTTCAAATAAAGGTAAACGAATAACCATTTTGCATGCTGGATCTGAAAAGGGCTGGGTTTCAAATTGTCTACTATTATCTGCAAAGAACATAAAAGATTCTAGTTTGGACTATCACGAAGACATGACAGCAGAACTTTTTGAGAATTAGTTTTAAAATTCCCTTTTGCCAAATGTTCCCGAACAGAGTGTTATAGTTATGGACAATGCAAGTTACCATAATCGCCTACTAAATAAGGTTCCTAATACAGCCAACACCAAATCGGAAATACAGGAATATAGGTTAGAAAATAACATTTATTTTGACTTTAGTTATAAAAAACGTGATCTTTTGGAGATTTTGAAAGTCTATAAATTAAAAAAGAAATATGTTTGTGATAGTATGGCTGAGAAAATGGGACACGCTGTTTTACGGCTTCCCCCGTATTATTGTGTTTAATCCAATTGAACATATAATATATAAGGGCACAAAATGTTTCTCCTACTTTAAGCGTGTCAGTGGTTGAATTAGTAAAAAAAGTTATAAATGATATACCTTGTGAAAGCTGGAAGAATTCCATCCAGCACGTTGTTAAAATTGAAGATTCATATATTTACGTAAATAATATAAAACCACTGATAATTACCTCAGCTGATGGCAGTGATAGTGAAATCGAATTAGGCTTAAGTTAAAATATATTTTTATTTATACAATATATCCCCTTTTGTAAACCCCATTTATTGAAACATTTGTTTTTACATGCATCTATAAATAAACATCTCCAAAAACACTTATAGTTTTATTTATTTGCATTAATGAATAAAATCTTTTATTCGTGCAATTATCCGCAAACAGCAAGAAGTCATTCAACTTAACGAAGACCTAAAAGAAATTCTATCTCCGTACCGAGTAAAATTTATAGCGTTTCAAGACCAACGTGAATCCCTTTTTCCGCACAAGTGTTACGCCTGTAGCACTTTAGAGATTCCCCTGCATATATATAGACAGTACAAACAATCTCCATACCCCACCTGCTTTCTATACTATTTTTCTGTTATGTTTAACTAATTAATTGGAACTATGAGAAAACATGTTTAAATTAATATTTGAAACTTAACCAACGAAGATTAGTATCATAACAACCACGGAACATTTTATTTAGAAGTTACATGATTGTTATAAAAATGTAAACAAAATTAATGTCAAAAAAGACTCCATACACTTAACAATAATAGTTTGACGGAGTTTAACGGAAAATAACAACTTCATTTAAATTTATATTTAGTGGGACTGCCGTTGGCCTGGATAATCTCCTGTAACCTTTTTGTCAGGCTTGCAACCAGCTTTCTAGTAAATTCTGCTGGCATGTTCTCCTATTCGTTCAATATTCTGTTTTTTAATTCTTCTCTATTTGAAACATTATGTTTGCGAACGCGCCGTTTCAGGGTCCTCCCATAATTACTCGATAGGTTAACATCGGCTGACTGCGAAGGTGTATGAAGCTACTGTCGCACATTATGGATCATCCATTCTCGCACCAAGTTTGCGGTATATTTTGGATCATTGGCCTGTTGGAAAATGTATCTTTTTTCGAGTGCTAATTTTTGGACACTTTCTCTTAAATTGTCTCTCAAAATGTTCAGATAAACATGCTGATCCATGGTACCATTAATAAAATGTAAATTTCCAACCCCTCCAGCGAACATGAATCCCTAAAACAGAACGCTGCTACCCCCTTGTCTCGCCGTGTAACTAAAGTTTTTAATATCGAATGCGGTATTCTTCTTTCTCCAAACTTTAGTTCTGCAATCAGACCCACAAAAGGTTAATTTTAGTTTCATCACTAAAGATTACGGATTCCCAAAATTTAGGAGGTTTAGTAAAGTATTCTCTAGTAAAAGCTAACTGCTTTTTGTGATTATCTTCCGAAATTAACGGCTTCTTCCTGTCCGCACAGTCCTTATAGCCTGCCCTGTGTAAACAATTCCTCACTGTTTGTGAACAAACATTGTTCGAAAATAGTTCCCGTACTTCTTTTAATTTTGGTGCACTTTACTTGGGATCTATAATTATTTGTCTAACAATACTGGCCTCTTCATGTGGAGTCAGTTTCTTGGGACGCCCGGAGCGTGGTCGAATTTTATAGGAACCCGTTGATTTATACTGGTTTACAATGTACTGAACAGTAGCATGCGACTTTTTAAACAACGTTTCCTATATTTCTGTACGATTTTGCATCTTTCCACAAATCAATTATGATCTTTCGAACTTGAAATGGAATTTCACAATTTCTCTCGCTCATTTTTAATACTACTTTGAAAACCCACTGCAAAATTACTAGCAACAAGTGACAGATTATAAAGTATGGCCGAAAATTATTCATTTGTTCTCAGTTTAGCGAGCAATAGATAGCTTGATAAAATGCGGCTGATTATAACGTATTTTTTTTCGATACGTTCTTGAGTGTTTGATACTTTTTTGACATTAACTTGTTTACATTTTTATAAAAATTATGTAACATCTAAATAGTTGTTTTTTAATACTAATCCTCGTTGGTTAAGTTTCAAATATTAATTTAAACATGTGTTCTCATAGTTTCAATTAATTAGTTAAACATAACAGAAAAATAGTATAGAAAGCAGATGGTGTATGGAGAATTTTTGGACTAACTGTATGTATCGTAGGCACTAATGGGGGGCAGTGGCGATATATGTTCCATTACGTCTTCGGTGTCCGTCTGTCTATCTGCCTGTTTGTCCGTCTGTCAATTTGTCCATCTGTCTGTCTGTCACCCCCGGTTTTCTCCGAAACTATTTGTCATAGAAAGTTGAAATTTGGCACTAATATACGAATTGATGGCCCTATCAGAGCCCTGTAATTTTGAAAGTTAAATTTTAACTTAAAGAGTTAGTTTTGGGGGATGAAATCCGAAACGAAAAAAAAATTTTTTTACCGGGTCATTGAGTGGAGTGTCAAATGAAAGCTTGTGAAATCAGTTTAAAAATATATATAATGTAATACTTGCGCACACTTTTCTTTGTATTATTTTTAAAAAATTGCGAAAAATCGCTGCTCCCTCTTAAAAAGTACTCATCAAAAAAAATTTTGAAAAAATTCTGGAATATCCTCCACAGGGTGTAGATTGAACGAAAATTATCAAGAGTGCATTAACTTTAATAATTTATCAGGTATATAAAAAATAAACAAAAATATCAAGGTTATCGGTTTTCAACAAAGATCGGAAACAAACTTTGTTGACAACTCATGTTAGGTATGTTTTGTAAAGTCATTGATCATTTTTTACCTTCATAACAAAAGATATTATTTTGTAAGCAATCAACATACGGAACATTAATTGCGCAAGTTCGACTTGTACTTGGCCGGTTATTTTTTGTGGAACACCCGGCCATCAATTTGTAAAGTGAGTATACATTTTTAAAAGGACTGCTCCATCTCACCTTCCCCTCCACCAATCATCTGTTTTGAGTAAGTCCATCTCTGCAACCTATCATAAACAAAAGGTCAGAATTTTTATATTGCCCATTTAAAACGGCAAAAATCAGGATCTTATATTTTGGGACAGGCTTTATACCAGATAAATTTTCGTTCAGTCTACACCCTGTGAAGAATATTCTAGAATTTTTCGAATTTTTCGAATTTTTCGAATTTTTCGAAATAAGGGAGGGGACAGCGATTTTTGGCAAAGTGTGCACAAGTATTATCTTATATATATTTTTGAACTCGTGTTTTCAAAAGCTTTCATTTGACACTCCACTCGATGACCCAGTAACTTTTTTTCTCACTTCCGATTTCACTCCCCCTCCCCCAAAACTAAACCCTTAAGTCAAAATTTAACTTTCAAAACTACACGGCTCTGATAGGGCCATCAATTTCTATATTAGTGCCAAATTGTAACTTTCTATATTAAATAATTTCGGAGAAAATCGGGTGTGACAGACGGACAAAGACTGAAGTGATAAATGTTTCGTACGGAACACTGAAAATATTTCATGAAAGAAATATAGGGCTGTAACAAAATTGGTATTAAAATGTTTAATAATTCGTTGAAAATATCATTTCTTCTTTTTAATAAAAAGTTGTCGCGCCAAGCTCTATAAAATCCCAAATTTCCTCAGAAATGGAAATAAACTAGCTTTAATCGATGAATTTCTTTCCAACACCTTTACTATAATTTTAGATAAACTTCAGGGCTCCATCTGAGCTTCCACTATTTTCTTCTCTATATTAATTATCTACTGGATCAGACCGAAAATCCAGTCTGTAGCTTTGTCAAGGCATTCCTGTTTCTTCATTTATTTTGAACACTGCCCGTGCTAATATCAGCGCACATCAAAAAGTTAGCAAATTTACTAAGGTAGTTTTACCTTTGGCTAACCGCAGTTAGATATGTACGAACATTTCATTCCATTAGCATTATCATTTTACTTGCTAGACGCTAACTTAATAGCAAATCTGTGCATGAGCAGCAAAATAGCTTGAATAGCAATTAGAGCTTAAAAACTTTAAATATTATTTCGTACTATAAAACTGTAAACTCATCAACAGAATTTAATCCTATACCAAGCTCAAATGCAGTCGTGTTTAGAGCTCTGCTCTCAAACATACCTTGGCTTTATTAGATTCTATCAAGTAGAGAAGTATTCGCACTACTAATAACTAGGAACGCATCAGAAAACTTTAACACTGAAGAAAAGTTTATAGCTCGTGCCTTTTCTAAAATATTAAATCAGTTATTGAAAGTAAATAATTTTAAAAATATCTGTTATAATTAATAAAATAACCTCCTAAATCAATAAATAAATTAAATATTTATTTCGTCGAACATTTTACTTCTATAAAGTTTTATTGGCGAATGTACAGGGTGAGTCAAGGATAGAGTAAAGTTTCTTATCTCATTTGTTTTCGGGAATGACGAAAAAATGTTAAATACAATAGTTTTAGGGAATATTAAGGTGAACAGTTTAAAATTATTTTTGAGTATGCAGGGTACTTCAAAAAGTGTGGCCGATATAACGTATGGTTTTTTAAATAAAACATCCTATTTTCTAATTTATTTTTAAATTCTGCGTAAAATTTTATAACTTTTTTATTATTAATATTATATACCTAAACCTAGAAGTTTTTTCTAATATTTCATGTTTTTACAAAAAATACTAGTTTTCAGTTTTGTAAAAAATTGCCAGTAGCGCCATTGGTTCTGAAGGTGGAATACTCATAATTTGTACGAGCGTTCTATAGAGACGAAAAAAAAAAGATATACGTAAAGAAAGTTGCGTTAGATGCTACAGGGTGTTCAAGATAAATTTATGCATTTCGAATATTTTAAATTGAAAAATCTCAAATTTTTTAAATGGCACACCCTGTATATTATTATTTTTTCTGATAGATTTTATAAAACCCTCCTACTTTTATTAGGTATGTCATATACCTATTTCTAATAGTTTTCGATTTATTTTGGACTTTTCAATTTTTACCCTTGTTTTTAATACACTTACGCTATAACATCATGGTTGCCAAGACAAAACAAAAATGTAGGCATTGTAAAATTTTGACATGTCTATTAAGCAAGTAAAAATAGTTTAATTTATTGTAGTAAGTGACGTATAAAGGTAATAGTTATGGATTGTCCTAAAAATAAATTAATTGATATACTGGGCGAGGCGGGAAAAAATTGTCTTTTGGCAGTAAGGCTTTACGGAGCGAAGTACCCTAATAGACGTATACCATCTAGGAAATCTTTTCAGTGCTTAATGGAACGGTTTCATGGTAGTGATAGCGTTGAGTAGTAAACCAGAATGCTACCAATGAGGAAAAAGAAATGGAGATTTTACTTCATGTTGAAGATACTCCCAAGGTCAGCAGCCATCAACTAGCTGACTTATCTGACATATCCCAATCTACGGCTAATCGCTCCATGAGAAAATATAAGTATCATCCCTTTCATATGGAACTACACCAAGAACTTCAAGACCGTGATTTTGAACGACGAGTAAACTTTTGTACCACCATGAATGAAGCAATAGAGGCCGATCCAAATTTTTTATCCAAAGTAATGTTTTCTGATGAAGCCACTTTTCGCAGTATTGGAGCAGTTAACAGCCATAACATACATTTTTATTTTAACCGGGAGTTATTCCATTTTAGGTCCGGGAAGTTCAAAACCTTAAAGGGCCTAGATATCTAAATTTGTTGCAAAACGAATTACCTCAGCTTCTTGAAGAAGTTGATAACTTTGAAAGGGAACAAATGTGGAATCAACAAGACGGAGCTCCTGCTCATTACCACCGGGAAGTTCGGGAATTTTTAAACGATCTTTACCCACAAAAATGGATCGGTAGGGATGGATTCATTCAGTGGCCCCCTCGATCATTTGACTTAACACATAACATTAAAGATCGTGTTTATGTGAATCCTCCTACAACACCAGTAGATATGGAAAATAGGATACGGGATGCATGCAGGACAATAACGCCCTTTATGCTAAAGAAAGTGAAAGAAAATATAGTAAAACGACTAAACATGTGTATTCAAGTAGACGGACATATTTTTGAACATTTATTACGTCATAATAATTAGTCATTAGATAAATTAAACTATATTAAAATTATTATTAACTATTTGTTTATGTTTTCACAACAGCGTAAGTGTATTAAAAACAAGGGTAAAAATTGAAAAATTCAAAATAACTCGGAAACTATTAGAAATAGGTATATGGCATATTTAATAAAAGTTGGAGGGTTTTATAAAATCTATCAGAAAAAAGAATAATATACAGTGTGTGCCGTTTAAAAAATTTGAGGTTTTTCAATTTAAAATAGTCGAAATGCATAAATTTATTTTGAACACCCTGTAGCATCTAACTCAAATTTCTTTACATATACCTTTTTTTTTCATCTCTATAGAACGCACATGCCAATTATGAGTATTCCACCTTCAGAAACAATGGCGTTACTGGCTATTTTTCACAAAACTGAAAACTAGTATTTTTTAAAAATAATTGAAATATTAGAAAAACTACTAGGTTTAGGTATATAACATTATTAATAAAAAAGGTATAAAATTTTACGCAGAATTTAAAAATAAATTAGAAAAAACCGGTCAAGTGCACTTACACAATTAGTGTTCCGTACGTTGATTGTTTTTAAAATAAAAATTTTTGTTAGGGTGGTATAAAATGATCACTGACTTCACAAAACACACCCCAAATGAGTTTTTCAACAAAGTTTGTTTAAAATCTTTACTGAAAACTGGTGACCTTAAATTTTTTTTTTTTTTTATATACCAAATAAATTATTAAAGGTAATGCACTCGTGATAATTTTCGTTCAATCTATACCCCGTGGAGAATATTCCAGAATTTTTTTTCAAAATTTTTTGATCAGTACTTTTCGAGATAAGGTAGGGGACAGCGATTTTTTAAAAGTAATACGAAGAAAAGTGTGCGCAAGTATTACATTATATATATATATTTTACTCGTGTTTTTACAAGCTTTCATTTGACACCACACTCGATGACCTAGTAAAAAAAATTTTTTTTCACTTCCGATTTCACCCCCTCAAAACGGACCCCTTAAGTCAAAATTTATGTTACGGTGGTATAAAATGATCAGTGACTTCACAAAACACACCCCAAATGAGTTTTCAACAAAGTTTGTTTCCAATCTTTACTGAAATCTGATGACCTTGAAATTTTTGTTTTTTTTATATACCATATAAATTATTAAAGGTAATGCACTCGTGATAATTTTCGTTCAATCTATACCCCGTGGAGAATATTCCAGACTTTTTTCGAAATTTTTTGATAAGTACTTTTCGAGATAAGGCCCGGGACAACGATTTTTCGCGAATTTTTAAAAATAATTCAAAGAAAAGTGCGCGCAAGAATAATATTATATATATATATTTTTACTCGTGTTTTCACAAGCTTTCATTTGACACCACACTCAATGACCTAGTAAAAAAAATTTTTTTCACTTCCGACTTCACCCCCCCCAAAACTAACCCCTTAAGTCAAAATTTAATTCTCAAATCTACATGGCTCTGATGAGGCCATCAATTCCTATATTATTGCCAAATTTCACCTTTCTATGTCAAATAGTTTCGGAGAAAATCGGGTGTGACAGACAGACAGACAGACAGACACCGAAGTGATCTTATAAGTGTTCCGTACGGACCTTCCATTTAAAAAAAAAAACATATCTTATATCGGCCACACTTTTTTGAAGTACCTTGTATAGTCAAAAATAATGTTAAACTGTGCACCTTAACATTCCCTAAAATTATTGTATTTAATATTTTTTCGTCATTCCCAAAACAAATGAGATAATGAGCTTTACTCTATCGTTGACTCACCCTTTACTATGCCCATAAAAAAAACTTCCCTATTGTATCGTTTTAGACATTTCACGGCACAACCTGTGCTGGGCCTACAACAAAAAACTAAACGTGGGGATATTTATCAAATATTTCTCTATTAGCATATTTTTATGGTTATTCCTTAACGGCAAAATTAATAAAAAAATTATAATACTTTGAGATAAACGTGTTGACCGTGATATTAGTACTTTAATTAGAATATCAAACTTACCTAGTAGTAGCTTTTTTTAGCGAAAGTTGATTCCACGCCCAAGGAGATCTTAATATTGTATCCTTAAAAATCCGTATAAAATTCAGCGAATTAACGAAAATTGTATCAGTTTCGAAACACAGAAAGATCAATACACTACAATGGCTTTCAAAGTAAGTTACATTTGTATTACTCTGAGTACCTTTAATAACAATAAATGTTATATATCTTATTAACTTTCGTTATTTATATTCGATGAAATAATGAAATAGCTTATACTAATACTATATATATATATATATATATATATATATATATATATATATATATATATATATATATATATATAAGGATTGATAAATCTGGTTAATTTCTACGAAATGGCGGAAAATTTTGTTAAGCGAGATGACTGTTAGTAAGCGTGATTCTTGTAACGGTTATTTTTAAAGTTTAAAACAGATGCAACGTGCAGTTCTTTGTTGGTAGCTGGGTAACTGTTGGAAGTGATCGGTGTTACACGTTTTCGTACAAATGGATAAAGACGAGCATTGTGCAGTGAAAAAACAATTTTATTTAAAAAAGTGGACTGTCGCCCAGATAGAAACTGAACTGAAGGAAGTTTATGTAAACTCTACACGAACACTCAAAACCACGTATTACAAATGAATTTAAACATGGCTGTACAAGCACGGCAGATGCTGCACGTTCAAGACTCCCGTTTGAGGAGAAATGGTCAATAAAATTCATAATATCGTTATGGAAGCTCATTGCATTAAGCTTCGTGAGATTGTTGAGATGGTAGGCATCTTATATGAACGGGTACATAATAACCTGTATATCTATAAATGAAAGAGCTGAGTGTGCGATGGATACTGCGTGTGTTGACTCCAGACCAAAAATGCACGAGGAAGGACATTTCAAAATCGTGTTTGGAAAAGTTGCAGCATAATCCAAAGGACTTTTGGCTTCATCACCGAAGACAAAACGGCAGTAAAAACAACGGGTTAACGAAGGTAAAAATTCACCAAAAAATGGTTGACTATTTGTAAAAGGATAAAACAGTAACTGGCTCTTATTATGCAATATTATTGGACTGTTCGCATAGTGGGTTGCAGCAGAAGCGACCAAGATTAGCGAACAAAAGAGTGCTCCTTCACCAAGAAAATGCGCATGCTCAGACATCGGCCGTTATAATGGCAAAAGTGCACGAACTGGGCTTCGTTTCTCCATTCACCCTATTCCCCAGATTTAGCCCCGAGCGACTTTTTTTTGTTATCTAACCTCAAAAATTGTTGTGGGGGAACATTTTTCGTGGTATAAAAAAATAATCTGTGCTGTAAACTAGTATTATGCACAGCTCCAAACAATTTTTTTTTCAGAGGGAATTCGAAAATTGGAACAAAATTATTAAACTCAAAGTTGAGAAATACATTTATGTTTCTACAAAAAAAAAAAAAATAGTCCATCCCCGTAAAAGAGGTATAAAAGATACGTTTAGAAAAATATTTTTTATGAAATTTATCGAAATTTTATTCTAGATAATAAAAACTCATAATTATTATTACCCAAGTTTGATAATGCATTTGTTCAGTTCCATTTAATTAATGGGATAAATTAGGACTAAAATAATGAATAACAATAGCTCCGTTTTAACGTACTAACACCATTTTCTTTATTTTTAAAATTATATCTTATTCCATCCATATTTCATTAATATAGGATTAAAGCTGACTAACTTTTTTTTTGCAGTTTGTTATCTTTGCCGCCACTTTGGCTTTCGTCAATGCTGGACACCTTCACGCCCCAGCTGCCGTAGCTTACTCTGCACCAGCTGTAGCTTACTCTGCACCAGCTGTAGCAGCCGCTCCCGTCGTAGCTGCCTACTCATCACCAGCTGTAGTTTCCAAATCTGTCAGTTCAACCTATCAAACCCACCCCTCAACAGTTACCACCTACGCTCATGCTGCTCCAGGGTAGCTTATTCCGCTCCCGTTGTAGCCAAAACTGTTGCTGCTCCTGCTGTAGCCTACTCCGCTCCAGTTGTGGCTAAAACCGTTGCTGCCCCTGCTGTTGTCTCCGCCTACTCTGCTGCCCCTGCTGTAGCTTACTCTGCTCCATCTGTCGCTTACTCTGCCCCAGCTGTCGCTTACTCTGCCCCAGCTGTCGCTTACTCTGCCCCAGCTGCCGCTTACTCTGCCCCAGCTGTCGCTTACTCCGCTCCTTCTGTAACATACTCTGCTCCAGTTGTAGCTAAGACCATTGCTGCTCCAGCTGTATCCACCTATGCTGCTGCTCCCGTTGTCTCCGCCTACTCTGCTCCAGCTGTAACTAAATCTGTTGTGTCTACCTACACTGCCCACGCTTCTCCATCTGTAGTTTCAACCTACTCAGCTCCAATCGTTGCTAAGGCCGCACCTGTAGCTTACGCTGCTGCTCCCGCTGTAGCATACTCTGCTCCAGCTGTAGCATACTCTGCTCCAGCTGTAGTCAAATCAGTCGCAGCCCCTACCTTAGCATATTCCGCTCCAGCTTGGTAAATTTAAAATTATGAATGGATTAATTTATTTATGTAAATTTTGTATTTATACGAATGATTTGAAAGCCATGTAAATAAATCTAGTTTTGTAAATAAATAATGTAAATTGATACGAAGACTTCATTTCATTTTCTATAATTAAGCATATTAATTAATTTAAAAGTTAAATATTATGAATCCAAGATGCCTGAATTGTAAACTTTTTTAATTTTAAAATTTCCTAGTTATTGGCCAAAGGAATATTTACAGACCAATTAATTGAGTATTTGCCATCATTTATGGATGTCCGAAGGGAAATTATGCGATCTCCCATGGCACAATCTATATTTATGCTTTAGCTTAGAATATTTAGAATGTGATAAAGTTGTGTTAACTGTAAAGAAACTCTGTTCAGATTTATTATCTGCACAATTCCCAGAGTAAAACTTTTGATTCCCTTTTTACCAACAGTTTGTTAGTCTTTTAGCTCAAACATTTATTAGGTTTCCAGCTAAACTAATGATCCAATAGAAACTTCAATGAGTACACTAAGGACAAGAAGAAAACACTGGGCAAAATAGCAACGCTGCATTTTGCAAGAAAGTTATCTTCCTACACTTCCTGGCCGAATGATCACGTGTAATTTTAATAGCAAGTTATATGTGGTTATACAGTAGAACCCCGGTTATCCGACGTAACGTGGGGGGCACCCTCCTCGAATAACTGAAAACTCGGATAATCCGGATTTGTTTTTTATTCATTCAAAAAATAAACACCAATACTTTAAACATTATAAAACAGTGAAACAGGTATATATGCGCTTCTGTTTCATATTGCATCTTCTTTTTCTCGCTGCAATGTTTCTCCATCTATTAGTTTTTTCCAAAGAAGCAAAACCTTCTTGATGAGACATCTTAGTGGGAGACTGTTCATCCACCGCCGCTTCGTCATCGTCATCGTTATCTGATTTTTCGGTTTCCTGAAAGGCATTCGTTATTTCCTTAATACTCATTTCTTCTTCTAAATCATCTGCTGTAATCCATTCAACAACATCTTCTCTTGTCACATTTTCGCAACCTTTTAATTTTTGCTTTAACTCGAATAAACCTTTTTCTTTTTCTTTTATCTCGCTGTCAAAATTTGAACTTTTCTGCATGGCTTCAGCTTCAACAGGACTTTTATCCATGGCTTCTCAATTTCAAAGCTAATTCATGTAATGGAGTATCAACTTCACTGTCATGATAGTCCTCAAAATCAATAACTTTTGACCAAGATTTTTGAATAGTGGTAGTACGCACAAAATCCCAAGCTTGAATTACCTAGTAAATAACATTTTTCAGTGTAACCTTTCTCATCCCATTGATAATATCCTCCTTTTCTGTGTATTCTAACAGATGGTCAAGATATAAACGCCTATAATTTTTTTTAATGTTTTCGAGGGTGCCTTGATCCATTGGTTGCATTATGCTGGTTACATTTGGAGGAAAAAATTTTAATAAGTAGACGTTTTCTGTTCAAAAATTTAGTCACAGATGGCACGAACTCTTCTTCAAACCAGTTAGTAAATAAGGTCGCAACCATCCATGCGCTCTTCTGACGTTTGTAATAGACTGGTAGGGCTTTGGGTGAGATGTCTTTTAAAGCTCTTGAACGTGCAGACTTGCCAATCACCATCAGTGGGATTTTGTGCTTGCTAGATGCATTGGAACATACCATTATAGTTAATCTTTCCATACTTCGTTTATGCCCAGGAGCTGATTTTTCCTATCGAGGTGCGAATGTTTTTGATGGAAGCATTTTATAATTCAGACCAGTTTCGCCACAGTTGTAAATTTGATCACATGTGTATCTACAATCTTCGATTTGCGTTTTAAAGTTCTGCTTAAACTTCTCAATTGATGCCACATCCTCAGAAAGTTTTTCACCACATACAGTCAGTTGTCGTACGCCGTACCGTTTTTTTCCAGCGGTCAAGCCATCCAGAACTGGCGGTAAACTGATCTATCTCTGGGAATTGCCTACTAATCGTTATTGCTTTCTGTTGTAAAATTGGACCTGACAGAGGCACATCTTTTGATCTCTGTTGGTTAAACCACATGAATAAAGCTTCGTTAACCTTTTCATAGTCGCCGGTTTTCATTGATTTTCTTCCTGAGGACGAGAAGGCTTGATTTATACACCACTCTTCTATTTTTGTGCGGTTTCTTTTCCAATCTCCAGCTGTTACCTCACCTACTCCATAATCTCGTGCAACAACTTTAATTGTCTCTCCTGCTTCAATTCTTCTGATGGCTTTTAATTTTTCTTCAATAGGAACGACGATTCTTTTACGCTTGTTTTGCTCCATTATAATGCGACAAATAAAAATTCAAACAAAGCAGTTCGTAATAATTACACTTAACTACCAGAACTCCAACCAAATAAATTATGTGAGTATACTCGTATTTCTCCGTAGTAAACGCTATAACGCACTGCATTCACGCATGCTGAAAGAGTCCAAAAACATAAATAGGGGAACCCATCACACGGGCCAGAGGGATTCCCCGAAGGCCCCGACAATTTTAAATGGAAATATGTACATACATATTTTAGAAGCTCGGTTAATACGCAGCATAGACGCGCGTACCTCGGATAATCAGGTTCTTAGATTGGCTCGGTTAATCCGGAGCTCGAATAATCGCGACTCGGTTAATCGGGGTTCTACTGTATATAACTTATATTAGTATAAATTGTTTAAAAAAGTATATTTAGTTGATTCTTAAGCCAGTAAACAACGTTTTTTTTTTAATTATATAAGTATGACAACACTATACATTTGACCGATTCATCCACATGTTATATAGTCAACCAGTTTTTAAGCCAGGGCTAATGTGTAATCACGTGTTAACGTACATAAGCGGAGCATTGGATGCGTTCCATGCTCATCACTCATTACGTAAATAGAATTCTCACTGGAATTTAACACGTAGGATGAAAAGTTTTTGGTCTAGCTACTTAAAACACTTTTTTTGCAAAACTCTACTTTATTCATAAACATAGTCTCCTTCAAGAGCGATGCAATCAGTCCAACGCTTTTATAATATTTTTATACCTTTCTTGTAGAATAATTTGTAATTGCCTTCAAGATAGGCCTCATTTTCGGCGATAACTTCTACATTGAAGGCATTGGTATAACAACTAAAGACGAATCGAAAGATTCGCATTTTTAGAACTCACCAAAAGTGTTCTTCGTATTTGCTGAACCATCCCAAGACGCGTTTCGCCGTATCACGGCTCCTCAGTTGGGCTAGGCTCAGCAATTACGAGAACACCATTTTTAGTCCTTATCCAGCTACTAACGGAAAACTATGACAAATAGATGCTTATACTGCAGTCACCGACGACTTACAAAGTGTTTTCAAGCAGAGCGGCACAGCACGGCGAGCGGTAAGCATGAGAAAGCTGCGTTTCTGCAATAAGTGCCAGCCGTGCTGTGCCGCTCTGCTTGAAAAGACTTTATAAGTCACCGACAGAGTGCAGTATAAGCATCTATTTGTCATAGTTTTCCGTTTTTACATTGAAGCCAAATCTCTTTCCCGCCAGCATTTTTTTTAGGTCTGCAAATAGATAATAGTAGCTAGGGGCCAAATCTGGAGAATACGGTGGATGAGGAAGCAATTCGAACTTCAGTTCATGCAATTTTACCATCGTAACCATTGACTCGTGACGCGGTGCATTGTTTTGATGAAAGAGCACTTTTTTCTTGTTCGTTTGGGGCCGTTTCTTTGCGATTTTTGCGTTCAAACGCACCAATAACTTTATATAATATTCGCTATTGATGGTTTGTCCTTTCGCACTATAGTCGATGAAAATTATTCCCTGCGCATCCCAAAATACAGAGGCCAAAACATTGCCAGCCAACTGTTGTATCTTTAGTCGCTTCGGCGGTTTTCACCGGTTTTTTTTTTATGGTTCTAGCACACGTGCTGCAGGGAAGTCCTACAGGAGCGACACATGTGCGGAAAAAGCTATTCACGTTGCTCTTAAATCGCTGTAAATTGTACTCGGTGGGAAACACAATCCCGGGTAAATTATTCCAAAGGGATGATGTTCTCCATATAAAAGACTGCTTGAAAAGCGTTGTACGAGGAGTAACAAACTGAACCTCATACGGATGTGAAGTATTAGCGCGACGTGTATTTCTAACACGCACCGCTCTGGTTGCTATCCACTCAGCTGACTACCGATTTCATTCCGTTATGTAGTGGTGTATCCATGTTTCATCCATTGTCACATATCGAATGCAAAAATCCTTTTTATTGCGCTTAAACAGGTCCAAACAGCGCTCAGAATCATCAACACGTTGTTGTTTTTGGTCCACTGTGAGCAAACGCGGTACCCATTTCGAACAGAGCTTTCTCATACCCAAATGTTCATGCAAAATATGACCAACACACTCTTTTGATATCTTTAGGGTGTCAGCTATCTCACATAATTTCACTTCACGGTCATCCAAAACAATTTTGTGGATTTTTTTAATGTTTTCCAGTGTAACTATCTCATTTGGGCGTCCAGAACGTTCAGCATCATTTGTGTCTGTACGACCGCGTTTAAATTCAGCATACCAGTAAGTGATGAGTAATTTTCCAAGAACATAGTCCCAGTAACGCTTATTAAGCCATTACTTTGCTCGAACGGTAGTTATCTCATGCAAAAAAGGTGTTTAATCAACACACGAAATTCGATTTTTTCCATTGTTTTGAAAATATCGAAAGTAGCGTCACTAAAACCACTGTAACTTGTAAACTAATCGTCGAAATATCATACAATTTTGACACGTATCATTTGAAGGTTGGTACTTTCTAAAAATCATATGGATTTATTGAAAAAGGCTACATCTATGTGTCAGACCAAAAACTTTTCAGCCTACGTGTTATCAATTTTTCAACACTTATTTTCAGAAAGTATTTAGGATACTTAATCTCAAACCCGTTTTGGTAAATTACATCGATTTTTAAATGATTTAAGACTAAACCACGTTGTAAAGTTTTTTCTTCTAAACAATAAATTAACCCGATAACATTTTTTTGAAAATTCATGTCCTTAGGACAATGGCAAAAAGATGATTCATTAATTTATCCTAAGGTCTTATGAATGACATTAGTAAGATTTTTTCAAAGTTTTCTGTACGATGATTTCATTTTACAAGTGTAGCAGCATTCCTAATCTGGTAGTTGTAGTTGCACAGGTCTTATTTGTAACAATCTCTGACGTTGTACACCTAATTGAACATTTGTGCATGTGAATATATGTTTCTGTTTTCTCTAATTACCTCTCGGCATGATTCACATTGCTTCAGGTGAAATATTACGCTAATTATATGTTGTACAGCGGGGCCAGGAATCTGACATTTCATTCAAAATTGTCTAGAACCCTCAATCATTAACGAAATCAGACATTTTTTTAATTACTCGTAAGGGAATTCTGGACAAACGCAAGGAAGCCTATATGTAAAACATAACCTCAATTTTTTTTTAAAATTGCAAAAGGTAGCACGGAATTGTTAAGTAATACTTCGAAGTTCACGTGATTTCAAGTTCAAGCGTTAAAAACTGGTTCCTCGGGGATTTCTAGGATCGTTGAATCTATTTTCGGGGTTATTTTGATCATATGCATCCTTTTGAGGCGTGAAAATGGGGGTTGGAGGGAGAGAAATTAATGCTGATACTGAAGAATAAAATAAGGAATATGAAATAAAAGTTGAATTCTCGTTTTTTTTTTAATTTTACATTAATTCCATCATGATACCAGAGAAAAATTTTCCGAACTAGATTGTATAAAAATTTTATGTAATTTATTAAAAAAAAATAATTTCCCTAAATTATTTATTCAATTTATGTACCTATTATAAAATTGTATAAAATTTCTTTAAGTTTTAACCAAAAACTTTCATATAATTATTTGAAATTTTATAAGATATTATAAAATTACATTACTGATTTTAATAATCAATGTAATTTACTTAAATTTAAATTTTGTTATTGTTAAAAAAGTTAGTGTGGGAAAAATTTACAAAAATACAGAATTGCCATAGAATTGTATTTTAAATAGTTTTTATACCATTCTAGCCCCTCATATGGCTAGAAAAAAAATAATTTGAATACCGAAAGTGACTTTTACTATTGCAAAACTTAACTTTTTCAATATTAAAATCTCAATTTTTGTATCTTTCTTCTCACAATAACTTTTTCTTTTAAATATATTCCATAGAATTGTGATTCTAAATAGCTCTGATACCCTCTTAACACTTCATATACAGGGTGTCCCAGTATTCCGTGTACATAGAGTTACTGAGGATTTCTGAGATGAAAATATGACCATTTAACCCAACTTACCTTATTTCAAAAATTCGTAATTTTTAGGATACAGGATGTCAAAGTTATACTTTTATTTTAGTTTTTCTCAAGTAGCTTTCGTAATAATTGTACTATTTGTACAAGATTCGGTGCTAAGGGGTTTTCTGAGTTGAGAAATCGAAATCAGCTCACAGTTTTGTTGTAAATTGTAGGGGACGCCACATATTGCACTGTGTATACTTTTAAATTGTCATAACTTTTTTATACCAATCTATATGATATTTTTAATTAAATATTCGTATTTTCCGCCTTCCCCTGCCTAAAAAAGCTCTGGTAAATGTTGCTTCGAGCAACAGTTTCTGAGATAATAGGATGTTTGTTTCCATTTTTTAATTCCATTGTCAAATTCGTAAATGCGTTCCTTCTTATATATATATATATATATATATATATATATATATATATATATATATATATATATATATATATATATATATATATATATATATATATATATATATATATATATATATATATATATATATATATATATATATATATATATATATATATATATATATACATATATATATATATATATATATATATATATATATATATATATATATATATATCTTATTATTGTTGTTAGCCTGTCTGCCTAGAAGCATGCTCCAAATTTCAAAAAATTATTCTTTTAAACCTGTTCTAAGCCTCAGAAAACCCCTTAGCACCGAATCTTGTACAAATAGTACAATTATTAAGAAAGCTACTTAAGAAAAACTAAAATAAAAGTATAACTTTGACATCCTGTATCTCAAAAATTACGAATTTTTGGAATAAGGTAAGTAATATGTTCATCCCAGAAATTCACGGTAACTCTATGTACACTGAATACTGGGACACCCTGTATATGGAAAAATATTAAATTGAAGACTGCAAAGGACATTTACTATAGCAAAACTAAACCTTTTAAATGTTAAAATCTCGATTTTCCTGTATTTGTATCTTGTTTCCCACTTTAAATTTATTTTTTAAATCATAAAATTGTATTCAAAATAGCTTTTGTTTTTTTTTTTTTTTTTTTTATGGGTCTAGCATACGTGCTGCAGGGAAGTCCCTAAAGCGCTACAGGAGCGACACGTGTGCGAAAAAAAGCGATTAACGGTGTTCTTGAATCGCTGTAAATTGTACTCGGTGGAAACACAGTCCTAGGTAAGCCATTCCAAAGGGATTATGTTCTCCATATAAAAGCTGAACATCATACGGATGTGAAGTATCAGCACGACGTGTACTTCTAACATGCACCGCTCGGGAGGAATTAAGCGGGCTACATCCTTCGAACACTCTCCATGAAAATACTTGTAGAATAGACTCAAGTCGCCAACCGTTCTTCGATGTTCCAGCGAATCAAGGCCGCCGGTCAGTTCTGGGTCTCCAATCAGACGAACAGCCCTTCTCTGAACAGAATCCAACAAATGCAGGGTATGTTTGAGAGCGGAGCCCCAAACATGGGAGCAATATTCCATATTTGGTCGAATTTGAGCTTTATAAAGAATTAACAGTTGTTGTGGAGTGTAAAACTTTCTGGTTCGAAATAATATTCCCAACTTCTGAGAAGCTCTCCTTGCTATGCCTGCAACATGTTCATGCCAAGACATATTTGCTTCCAAATTAACGCCCAACAAATTGAGTGACGATGCTAGGGGAATGGAGTGTCCCGACATAACTAGATCAAAGTGAATGAAGAGATAAGCGTACTGTCATCTGCAAAGCTGTAGATTGGATTCCCGGTCTTTTCCAGCAGATTGTTAATATAAATGAGAAAGAGAGTAGGAGACAGTATGAAGCCTTGAGGCACACCGGCGTTAACAGTAAAGGTGTTAGAAAGAAATCCGTCGACTGCGACTCGTAAAGAACGCTCTCTGAGGAAACATGAGAGCCATAAACAGAACTTTTCAGACATACCATAAGAGCGTAGCTTAGCCAACAGTCCATCTTGCCAAACACGGTCGAATGCCTTGGATATGTCAAGAGCAACTGCTCGAGATTCTCCGAAGTGTTCAATTGCGTTGTTCCAAACATGTGTTACACAAGTCAGAAGATCTCCTGTTGATCTATGTTTACGAAAGCCATATTGGTGATCGCTAATAATGTTGAATCCTTCAAGGTATTTTAGAAGATGCTGATTGACAGCCTTTTCCATGACTTTCGATATTATTGAAAGCAGTGCGACTGGTCGGTAGTTGTTTGGCAAGGTCTTCTTGCCTTTTTTAGGTATCGGCTGAACTGTGGCACATTTCCACCAGGAAGGAAATATTCCCTTTCTGTAGGATAGGTTGAAAAGTCTACAGAAAGGTGGTGTTAGTTCCCTTGCACAGTTTTTGAGAACTATGGCAGGTATTACGTCAGCGCCAGAAGCTTTTTTGGTGTCTAGCTTCATTAAAATACCTTTTATGATATGCTGTCTGAAGACAACATCGGGCATCCTTGACTGCACTATGGGAATAGTAGGTGGTGTTTTTCCTTGGAAATCGGCAACAGGTGTCGTTGCAATAGAACTATCTGGTAGTATGAGTGGTGGTATGGTGGATTTGGTGAAATTTTGACTAACTGCCTTAGCGACTGACCAAAAGGACCTGGAATTGTTGGGACAAGCGAGAAGTTTGTTTCTAATTCGCTGATTGTGTGCTTCCTTCGTTTCGTCGATAATTTCTTTGCATCTGTTCCGGGACCAAAGGTATTACGATTTATGGTGTTAGGATTATCACGCCATTGTCTGTAGGCAAGATGTTTAGAAGCAACAGCTTCTTTGCATTTTCGGTCAAACCAAGGCTTGCCGTTAAAAGGACATTTCTTCGAAAATGGAATGTTAGCTTCCATACCAGCTAAGTACCTTTCAAGCCTTCATATAGCGAAAAGAAAATTAAGTTGAAGACGCCAAAGGTCTTTTACTATAGCAAAATTTAACTTTTTCAATATTAAAATCTCGATTTTCCTGAATTTTTGATTTTTTTTGTTTTATGGAAGTTTGGTGAGCTATAGCAGCCAAAATACTTAATATGGATGGTTCTGCTCGGGAGTCTTTTATCCAGGATGATAAGAGCTACAATACATTAAAAATCCAGACAATTTCGACCAATCCAATGTTCTGTAAGATTATGGCGAGGTCCTTTATGTACTGATACCCATCAGAAATTTGTGTTAAAATTTTAATGATAAGCACAATGAAATATTTTTATTGCAATCAATCAGTATATGTTTATGAAGTGAAGCTTTGTTTATTATGAAGTGAAATTTTATTAATATATGAAGATTAATTTTTAATGGAATCAAAACTGATAAGGTACTCAGGTACTACAGGTGATATTTTTAAAAGGAAAATAGAATGATTATTTGTAACACATTTAGACAAGAATGTAATCCAAAAATTTAAAAATGAGTGAACTAGGTACAATCTAAAACAATGTACTCTCGTTCCTGAATTCTTTTTTATACGCACTGATAGTGATTTTTTTGTATATATTCAGTGTCTTTAGAAAAAAAAAGTAACATATCGAAATTTCTCCCCCTCCAGCCTCTATTTTCACCTCTCGAAAAAGTATGTGTGATTAAAATGACCCAGAAAAGAGATTTAACAGCCTCGGAAACCCCCGATGAACCAGTTTTTAACACGTAAACTTGAAATCACCTGAACTTCGAAGTTTCACCTCCCAATTCAGTGCGCTTTTTACAATTTTAAACAATTTTGAGATTATTTTTTTCGGCTTCCTTACGTTCGTCCGGAATTCGCTTACGAGTACTTCAAAAAAATGTCTGATTTTATTAATAGACAATTTTGAACGAAAAGTCAAATTCCTGGCCCACTGTGCGTTGCTGGGATTTTTTAGCCAAATTTTGAACCTTTACCTAAACTAAATAGCCTTAGAAAGACATGGAATCAACGACATCACAAGCCGGAGGACAAACAACATGCTATTATATCGGCAAATAAAAGCCAAGTTACATGGAGACACCTTAGAAGCCGAGGTTACCCAAGGATGCCCACTGGAAGGAGTGCTAGCACAACTCCTTTGGAACTTGAGGTTGAGTTGCTAAGTCGACTAAACTAACAGGGCTTTTTAAGTTCAGGTTAGTTCAGGCGGAGCTAGTGTGAGAGAATAAACCTGAAAGTCAACGCTGCAAAGACTGCTGTTATATTGTTTATAAGAAGAAAAATCCAAGGCAATTACCACAACTTGAGTATCTTCAGAGAATGAATAAAAACGGTTAATGAGTACAAATAGCTGGTTTTGACACTAGACATGAAATTATCGTGGAACAAACAAATTATAAAAATGCGTATCATAAGATGCAGTAGATTGTTTGAAAAACCTGAGATCTTAAACCAAAAATGGAGTTTTGGATATACGTCCCGGCCATTACATACGGAGCTGCAGTATAATGGTCGAAAACAGAGCAGAGAACGACAACCACGGAGCTGAAGAGGTTGGCTTGCTTATATTTTATGACTAATACTCCTAGAAATATACAACAATCGTTACATTTTGGGCACATAAGAAATATGGAACTAACCGACGTCAAACTTTTGGATATGCTACCTGATTTTATGAAACGTCGTATAATTTCGAAAACCATAGAGAATTGGATGCGATCCAAATGTATGGATGGAGATGAAGAGGCCGACGAAGGTAACGAGTCTAGTCTATTACACAAATGAAACAAAAACTTCGAACGAAGTAGGCGCAGGCATATATGCAGAAAAATCCAAGTGGAGCTTTCGCATTCCACTAGAAGTAAGTGCAAGAATATTCCAGGCCGAAATTCACTTAATTCAATCATGGGTTTATGGAAATATTAGGGAGGACAACCGCGAACCTATAAATATATATTCTCTCGGGCAGCCAAGCTGCTCTTAAGGCTTTAAACGCCTATCAAACCAATTCCAAGATCACAATGAAGTATAAACGTGTTGTTTTAAAACTATCCTCCAGGAATCACAGGGTTGAACTACTGTGGGTTCTAGGACATTCAAGGATAAAAGGTAATGAACAAGCGGACGAAGATTCAATGCGCAGCTTTAAAACAGCACAGGGGTACAGAACCAACGTTTAATATACCAAAACAGGTGGTAAAAACGACAATCAATCAGCAACATCTAGTACATACGAGGGTCCTGATTGGCGGCCACTGAAAGAAACTAACTAACGTACCTTTGTTTAATAAGGATCCAGACCAAACTAGTGGTGGCACTGATCACCGGCTACCGTCAACTGAGAAAACATTTACACAAAATGGATATCCACAATGATCTTACTACATGCAGACTGAGAGACGAATACAATAAGCCAAGAAGCTGCAGTGCACAAACAAATAGGCTCATACAGACTTAGACGTGTGTATATATATATATATATATATATATATATATATATATATATATATATATATATATATATACATATATATATATATATATATATATATTTGTATATATATATATATATATATATATATATATATATATATATATAATGCCGTCTAGTGTTTCCTCTCTTTGTTTTCGTATAGAATTACGACTGTACTGCTACGCCTTACATATCCCACAGACGACATTATTTGGATGGAACCTCGTTCGCTTACTAACTAAATCAACTATTAAGTTGATAAAATGAAACTCAGAAACAAGCTTTCAACAACAGTAAAGAGAACACTACATACCAAATATGAAATTTCCAATTGGTATGAATTTAATGTCTCAAAATATCGTTTAAAAAAAAAAAATTGTATGTACGACTTTTAAAGAAAATATGACACTAAAAATAGTGAACGTGCAGTTATTGAAGAGGAGACAACAGATAACATTTACAATATGCTTACGATAATGTAACAATTTGCACTTGTTATCCCAAAAAAATAATTATTCTGATTAAAGTCACGAACTGCAATTCAATTTATACGAGTATATCCCTGATTTTTCACCTTTGTTTTGTTTAACTTTCGCATTTTTTATGAGTTTTCCTAGTAAGTTATCAGTTTTTAAAGCTATAGTTATATTATTTTGGATTAAAGAAAGTCTTTTATTTGCTAATAATAATAATAATAATAAATTTTAGTCATCATTATCCCCCTCGTCATATCAGCCACAGACCTTACACCAACAACACTCACGCCACACTTATGGTAGTACAATTAGGGCACAAACATACACAAAAACATTAGTGATTTTGAAAACATGTAAGATTGTCAGGTAATTAATTAATACACAATGGTAATAGTGTTTGTGCTGACTTGGTTTAGGCCCGTCAGTCAAACATGGAACCACATTGACCAAATATGTGAAAAAGAACAAAAGTACAAAATAATAATAAAAGGTCTTTATTTCTAACTCGGCGAAGTCCAGTTATGAACTGGTCATCTCAACTGAGCCAGTATCTTATCTTATAGAAAATAAATCTTAAAGTAATTTTATAGAAAGTACTTTTAGAGTAAACTGTAGACTTCTAGTTTTATATACAGTAATCTGCTAATTTCCTCCTTTTTTTTTCGGGTCATATACAGTTTTTTAAGTAACACAGGGTTGGTTATATATATATATATATATATATATATATATATATATATATATATATATATATATATATATATATATATATATATAGAAAAGAAAACTCTTGCATCAAAGGTTCGAACATCCAAAGCTATGGACTGTCTAGGCGTGCCATTTATGAATCACCAAACTAGGGCATGCATATTAGAGCTAGGTGAAGAAGCACGTCGCAAACACGCAGTGTCAGCAGGACAGATTTCAAAGACTGACGAGTTCTGATATGGAGCGAAATATACATGTCCTTGTTAGGTGATTTATTGATGCCACGCCGGGTAATCCATAGCTTTAGACGCCCATACTTTTAATGCAGGAGCACGGTTTTCATCCGCTAAAGCCGATATACGTTTTTTCCTTATATGCATCATTGACAATAAATATTTACTTTAAATATATATATATATATATATATATATATATATATATATATATATATATATATATATATATATATATAACATATATATATATATATATATATATATATATATATATATATATATATATATATATATACATACATATATATATATATATATATATATATAATATATATATATATATATATACATATATATATATATATATATATATATATATATATATATATATATACATACATACATACATAAATTAACTCTTGTTTTTGACATTGGCAAGATCCTTATTTGCCTTCAGTGACTGGCACATTAATACTCGTAGTCGCCATGAAGGTTTGTGGTTTTTAATAGAAATTTACACATACTGAAAAACATTTTAACTAAAAATAATTTAATAAAGAAAAACTACAAAAGATACAATCTATATACAACGACAGTCTGTTTTATAACGATACTCCTTAATACTGGTATTCAACTCCATAACCTTGGAAAGTAGTGTGAGCTACTGTAGCGGCTGGAGAATAAGCTACAGCGGCTTTAGTTGCTACAAGTTGAGGAGCAGCAGCGTAAGAGGCTACAGGAGCAATAGCTTTGGTAATAGCGGGAGCACCGTACGAGATTACGTGTGCTGGGGCAGCATAAGATTTGGCTACAATGGGGGCAGGTTGAGCATAAGTTGCTACTGCAGGAGCAAAAGTTTTTGCTACAGCTAAGGGAGCTGGAGCGCTGTATGAAAGTACTGGAGCTGGAGCAGCGTAGGTTTTAGTTACAACTTGAGCGGGTGCTGCGTAAGCTACATGAGCTGGAGCAGCATAAGCAACTGGAGCTGGAGCTGCATAGGCCTTGGTTACAAGGGGTGCAGAATAGGCTACCTAAAAAAAATACTAAATTAGAGACACTTCCAATTAAGAAACAACCATATATTTAAGTATATATGTTACTGAATTCAAAATTTCTGAATTTTGATGTTTTTTATTAATCGATTTTCAAAATGAAAGCAATTCATATCTTTTTTAAGGCCAAAAAGGAAAATATAATGAGTTATAGATTAAATAACCGGTCAAGTGCAAGTTGAACTTGCACAATTAGTGTTCCGTACGTTGATTGCTTTTTAAAATAAAAAAATGTTGTTACGGTGGTATAAAATGATCAGTGACTTCACAAAACACACCCCAAATGAGTTTTGATTGATGACCTTGAAATTTTTGTTTTTTTTTATATACCAGATAAATTATTAAAGGTAATGCACTCGTGATAATTTTCGTTCAATCTACACCCCCTGGAGAATATTCCAGAATTTTTTCAAAATTTTTTGATCAGTACTTTTCAAGATAAAGCGGGTGGACAGCGATTTTTCGCGATTTTTTAAAAATAATACAAAGAAAAGTGCGCACAAGTTTTACATTATATATATATTTTTATTCGTGTTTTCACAAGCTTTCATTTGACACCACACTCGATTACCTAGTCAAAAAATTTTTTTTTCACTTCCCATTTCACCGCCCAAAACTAACCCTTTAAGTCAAAATTTAACTTTCAGGCCATCAATTCCTACTTTCTATGACAAATAGTTTCGGAGAAAATCGGGTGTGACAGACAGACGGACAGACAGACAGACACCGAAGTGATCTTATAAGTGTTCCTTACGGAACACTAAAAATGTACAGATTAAAACTGGAGACATTATCTTTCCAAAATTTCTAACTGCTAAATAGTACAAAATACTAATATTTAGATGTTCAATACTAAATCGACTTTTAATTACATGAAGTTTTAGTATTCTGGGTTCTGCCATTCTCATTTTAGGAGATCCCCTTATGTGCATGTATTTAATTTTATTTAAATATGTATAACTTCCTCCGTATTACTTTATAGATATATTATAATTGAAGATACAGAGTTATCTTTTGTGAGATTTATGTTGAATTTTAGTTTGCAAAATTATATACAAGGTTTGTTGTTTTATAATTAGGTGGCAAAATTTTTACTAAGCCAAAATAAAAAATTATTTTTCCTACGAAGACATTTAACACACATGAGCATAATACTCTATATTCCGATAACTCTCATTCAAGACCGGTCACAACAATAAATCGGTAAAACTAATTTATTGTAGTATACTCTACATAATTTTTCAGTATAGAATTTAACTTACAACTTTCTAATTGCAAAATTTTATTTAGAATCCTTAAGCAATTTCAGTATGTAACGAATTAATTAGAACTCAGACATTTACAAGAAAGATCGTATCTCCAAAACTAATACTGATAAAACGAGGACTTAAAAAATGCACAAAATTAAGACTTGGTCCATACATCACATTCAAAAAGTGTTTACATTGCATTTAGACACTTATCGTGCATCAAAGTCATAAATCGTAACATCTTTGTTCGTGTCCGAAACAGACGCAAAGAAATTATCGACGAAACCAAGGAGGCACACAATCAACGAATTAGAAACAAACTTCTTGCTTGCCCCAACAATTCCAGGTCCTTTTGCTCAGTCGCTAAGGCAGTTAGTCAAAATTTCACCAAATCCACCATACCACCACTCACACGGCCAGATAATTCTATTACAACAACACCTGTTGAGAAGGCGAACTTGTTGGCTGAACTCTTTGCTACACATTGTACTGTTGATTTCCAAGAAAACACACTGCCTATTATTCCCATAGTGTAGTTAAGGATGCCCGATATTGTCTTCAGACAGTGTATCATAAAACGTGTTTTAATGATACGATTAAATTTAAGCCACAAAAGCTTCTGGCACTGACGGAATACTTGCCATAGTACTCAAAACCTGCGCGAGAGAAGTAACACCAGTTTTCTGTAGAATTTTTAATATATCCTACAGAAGGGGAATATTTTCTTCCTGCTGGAAATGCGCCACAGTTTAGCCGATACCCACAAAAGGCAAGAAGACCTTGCTAAACAACTACCGACCTGTCGCACTGCCTTCAATAATATCGAAAGTCATGAAAAAGGCTATCAATCCGCATTTTCTAAAATATCTTGAAGGATTCAATATTACTAGCGACCATCAATATGGCTTTAGTAAACCTAAATCAACAGGAGATTTTCTAACTTATGTAACACAGGTTTGGAACAACACAATTGAGCACTATGGACAATCTCGAGCGGTTGGTCTTGATATATGTAAGGCATTCGACCGTGTCTGGCACGATGGATGTTGGCTAAGCTACGCTCTTCTGGTACATCTGAAAAGTTCTGTTTATGGCTCTCAAGTTTCCTCAAAGAGCGTTCTTTACGAGTGGCAATCGACGGGTTTCTTTCTAACACCTTCACTATCAACGCCAGTGGGCCCCAGGGCTCCATTCTATCTCCTACTCTCTTTTTCACTTACATTAACGATCTGCTGAAAAAGATCAGGAATTCAATCTACAGCTTTGCAGATGAGGCTTATCTTATCATTCACTTTGAACGCTCGAACATCGGCTACTCATGCAAATATCCGCAGACAGCAGGAGGTCGTTCAACTTAACAAAGAAGTCTTGGGGTGACAGTAACTAAGTAAAATTTAACGCTACAAAAATCCAGGCGGCAGTTTTTTCTAAAAAAATTAACGTTGCTGAACCCAACGTAGTTAAATCGGGGCACTCCATTCCTCCAGCATCGTGAATCAATTTGCTGGTCGTTAATTTGAGAGCAAATATGTCTTGGCCCGAACATTTTGCACGCATAGCAAAAATAGCTTCTCAAAAGCTGGGAATATTATTTCAAACTAGAAAGCTTTACACTCCACAACAACTGTTAGTTCTGTACAAATCCCAAATTCGACCAACGATAGAACACTGCTCCCATATTTGGGGCTGGTTGGAGACCTGGAAGTGGCCAGCAACCATGATTCGTTGGAACATCGAAGCACGGTCGACGACTTGAGTCTATTCTATAAGTTTTTTCATGGAAATTGTTCAATGGATGTAGTCCATTTAATTCTTAACAGAGCTGTGAATGCTAGAAATACACAGTATTTTATATGGAGAACTTCATCCCTTTGGAATGTGTTTCATACCGAGTACAATTTACAGCGATTCAAGACTGACGTGAATTGCTTTTTCCGCACACGTGCCGCTCCTGTAGGGCTTTAGGGATTTCACTGCACCACGTATGCTAGGCCCATAAGAAAAAATCAACCGAACATGTCCTAAAAAAATGATATTCTTTTATTTGTTTTCCTGTATATTTTTAATCGTACCATACACCTCTAAAAAAAAATTAAACAAGATAAACTAAGATTTAATTTAAAAATTAAACTTTTGAAATAGTAGAATCACTTTTTGTAGTACAATTGTTTAAACACCTTTAACTTTGTTCAAATGTTTATTATGTTCTCTTATATATAAATTAAAATATACTAAATTGGTTTTAGAATCCCTACATGATGTTGACAAAATACAACAGTTGCAGAGGTGCGATAAATGTAAAGACGAAAGGAGTGAGCAGATTTTGGAGAGGGCCAAGATAATTTAATTTTTCTAGCAATACCTTGGATTTTTTAATTTTGAAATTTCTCTTCTCTATATTACATATCATTTGTTTCCAAATTACGTTAGTGTAACCCGAGACTACAGTGTTATATTATTATTTCCTCTAAGACTATGAACTCGGCGTAAATTTAAGCCAACCAAAGTAGTGAGCAGCTAGAGTAGCAAAAACATCTTTGGGTGAAGAGCAACAACAGAGACCCGATGTAATACATAGTATATAGAATTTACCAGCAGATATGCTACTAAAGTAGGTGTACTTAAAGTTCTCAAGCCCTCTAAGAATCTTTATTTCCTGTTGAGTAGCCGCAATTTGTGTAAAATAACATAATTCTTATATTCTTTAGAATATTGTATTACTGAGGGTAGATCTAACCCAATCGTGCAGGAAAGAGCTGGTCTAATTTAAAAAACTATTGTAACATTTTTTGTTAAAAGACGTATTTACCTGAGCTGGAGCAAAGGAAAGTCCATCGTTGGTGATCCTGGTGTCGTATTTGCGTACACTGGAGAAGGCACTGTCAACTGCCTTAGAATAAGTAGAAACAGATTGGGCTCCGCCAAGAGACCTGGCAACGGTTTGCTGTGAGAGTCCTACAGATGGAGCATGGACAGCTACGGGGGCCGATTGGTAAGCAATGGCTGGAGCAGCTTGATAAGCAACGGCTGGAGCAGCATGGTAGGCAACGGCTGGACCTGGGGCCACGGCTGAAAACAAACAGTTTCAGAAAAGCACATCTTAGAGGAAAAAAGTTGCAATATTTGGACAAAATATAAAGCTTTCCTGATCTTCTATCCATCATACGTACATACAGACAGAGCTTTCTCTTTTAATTCATCATAAATTTTTCATTTTGATAATCGCAGTTGAAAAAACTTCTCACAGATATCATTTCTTAAGTTAAATTTTGTAGTAGTTCAAAATTGCAATTGCGTTTTTTACATTCTTGTATACTTGTGCATAGTTTGATCTTATATAAGTACATTCCAAGAACATGTCAGATCATCTTTGTCTGTCAAGTAAGAACGTGTCCGCGATAATTTATTTTTGGTAGACGTGATTCTAGCGATTTTTGGTAGACGTGATTCTAGCGATTCAACAAAAAATCGGTAGATGAAACCTTTGTCTACGACGCATTTTAGTAAAAGCATCAGTCGATTCCGAGCTTTCGTCGAAATCACGTAATATCCAAAATGAATCACTTGTTTGAACGTCGAGACAAAAAATGTCGACGTCTTTGTTTTCACGCAACCCGAAATTGACGCTGCGTCAAGGAGCGGCAAAATTAAGAAAATCGGGTTTAGATGTGTTCCATGAGACCATTCGACAACATCTTTGTGCTCATGATGTCCAATTCTCAAGCACGTTGAAGAAACCTTTGCTGGGCGAAAATCATGTCGCGAAGCGGCTCGCTTGGGCCCACTAGAGTGGCTCTCATAATCGCCAGACGGCAACCCTATTGAGAGCGTTTGGTCCCTTGTAAAGAGAAAGCTAAGAGGAAAGACTCTGAGGACGTTGACTTGACTTGAGTTGTCGTGCAGATTCGAAAAATTTGGAAATCATTGCCGTGGTATGCAGAAAATCTCGTCGACAGCATTCCTCGAAGATGTCAGGCGATATTGATACAGGAGGCGATTGAACAACTTATTAAAGTAATTACTCCGTTGTTAGTACACCATTGATGGCAAAAAATGTTTTTCAAAACACATTTTTTCAAGACTCTAGTAGTTACGTTCTTACTTGACAGACTGTACTTTCTAAGATACAACCCGACGCACTGAGCTTTACGGCTTTTCACAAAATAGTTATTTAAATGAGAAGCTTAAAAAGTAATGTTTTAGGGAACGAGAAAGCAAAGTTTTAGAATTGAAAGCATAAAAAAAACGGATATATTTCATTTTAGATTTAAGGGTATGCATAGTTATTGATCATTACCCTGTTTTTTTTTTTAAATCTAAGCCTCCATCGATGCACTATATCATTAGAAAGTGCCAAGTATACTAAATCTTTCTACTGATAAAACTCGGAATTTATTTTTCCCATTCTACAGTCGATTTCCACGGAAAAACACCACCCACTATTTCCAATGTGCAGTTAAAGATGCCCGATATTGTCTTCAGGCAGCGTCTATTAAAATGTATTTTAATAAAGCCATAAGAGTTGCTGGCGCAGCTGATGGAATATCTGCCATAGTACTCAAAAAAAAAACATGAGCGAACTAGTACGAGTTTTCGATAGACTCTTTAACATATTCTACCGAAAGGGAATACTTCTTTCCTGTTGGAAATGCGCTACCATTGAGCCGATATCCAAAAAGGGCAATAAGACCTTACCAAACAAGTACGGACCAACGGCACTACTTTCCATACTATCAAGAGTAAGACTCTCAATCAGCACCTTCTCAAATATCTAGAATGATTCAATATTAATAGAAAAATATGGCTGTGGCAAACAAAGATCAACAGAAGATATTTTAACTTATGTCATATATGTTTGGAACAACGCAATTGAACATCCTAGAGAATCTCGAGAGGTTGCATTTGATATATCCTATGCCTTTGACCGTGTTTAGAATGACGGTTACACTACGCTTTTATGGTATGTCTGAACAGTTTATGGCTCTCGTGTTTCCTCTGAGAGCATTTTTTACTATGAATGAAGGTATGTCTCAAAAGTCAAAACTCTCTCCCGCTCTCTTTCTTCTCTACATTAAAGATATGTTGGAAAGGGCTAAGAATTTAATCTACGCTTTGCAGATGACAGTACTTTTATTTTTTCATTTACTTTAAACGCACGAATATCGGCCACCCATGCAAATATTCACAAATAGCAGGAAGTCGTTCAACTTAACAAAGACATGGAGAAACTCCTATCTTGGGATGATAGTAACCAAGTAGAATTTAACGCTACAAAAACCCAGGCGGCAGTTTTTACTAAAAAAGTTAACTTTGCGAAACCCGATATAATTATGTCGGGACACTACATTTTTCTAGCATCGTCGCTCAATTCGCTGGGCGCTTGGAAGCAAATATCTCTTGGCATAAACTTGTTACATGAATAACAAGGAGAACTTCTCAAAAGCTGGGAACATTTTTTCGAACTAGAAAGCATATTCCACAACTGTTTATTCTGTAGCTGCCTCCAAACACACACTACATGTGTTGGATTCTATTCAGAAGAGAGCCGTTGGCCTGATTGGAGATCTAGAACTCACCAGGAAAGTTGATTTCTTGGAACATCAAAGAAGGGTTGGCGAATAGAGTCTATTCTATAAGTCCTTTCAAGGAAAGTGTACGATGGTTATATCCCGGTTAATTCCTCCCCAAGCAGTGCATGCTAAGAATATACGGCGCACTAATACGTTACAGCTGCATAAGGTTCAGCTTGTCACTCGTCGTACAACCCTCTTCGAGCAGCCTTTCGCTCCAGTCAGACTACGATTTTGAGGTGAAATAGTCGGATACTTCTACTTTAAAAAAAAAAAATACTCGTCTCGACGAGTACATTAAGGAAAAAATATTGCGACCGCTTAAAAATTACGGCAACACCCTCAAAAATCGGAAAATTAACCCGTTTTTGGTTTTTTAGCGTATTTTTGCAGTTTTATCATAAATTTATGGAAGATAAACTAAAAATTCTCATAGATTTTGATTCTAGGTAAAAAAATTTAAGGGGCTATGAATGTCATTTGGACCTTCTGGTCTGGAGAAATTGGCCGTTTTGTTTTTTGTCATTTTTTATGATTAAATAAGTGTACTTGCAAACTAAAAGCTAATTTTTTTTAGTTAACTCTGCAAATATGTTCCATGGACATTACTTTAACTGATCCAAACATATTTTTAGCGATATTTTACATATTAGATATGTTTTTTCACTCTTCATAATATTGATAAATTTTATCAATTCACGTTTTTTTGTTCTGATAAATTTTTTAAGCAACTTTTTTTCAGTATACTACTACCCTACCTAAAATATCAGAAAATATTTCTTAGTCCGTAAGCTTTCATTTGAGGTACTTAAGAACTTTTAAATAATTTAGGACCGAGAAATTGACCATGAATTTAATTTTTTTAATGCATATTTACGATTTCTTTTTAAAAAACCGGTCGAGTGCAAGTTGAACTTGCACAATTAGTGTTCCGTACGTTGATTGTTTTTAAAATAAAAATTTTTGTTAGGGTGATATAAAGTGATCAGTGACTTCACAAAACACACCCCAAATGAATTTTCAACAAAGTTTGTTTCCAATCTTTACTGAAAACTGGTGACCTTGAAATTTTGTTTTTTTTTTTATACACCAAATAAATTATTAAAGGTAATGCACTCGTGATAATTTTCGTTCAATCTATACCCCGTGGAGAATATTCCAGAATTTTTTCAAAATTTTTTGATCAGTATTTTTCGAGATAAGGTAGGGGACAGCGATTTTTTAAAAGTAATACGAAGAAAAGTGTGCGCAAGTATTACATTATATATATATATATATATATATATATATATATATATATATATATATATATATATATATATATATATATATATATATATATATATATATATATACATATATATACATATATATATATATATATATATATATATATATATATATATATATATATATATATATATATATATTTTTACTCGTGTTTTCACAAGCTTTCATTTGACACCACACTCGATGACCTAGTAAAAAAAATTTTTTTTTTTCACTTCCGATTTCACCCCTCAAAACGAACCTCTTAAGTCAAAATTTATGTTACGGTGGTATAAAATGATCAGTGACTTCACAAAACACACCCCAAATGAGTTTTCAACAAAGTTTGTGTCCAATCTTTACTGAAATCTGATGACCTTGAAATTTTTGTTTTTTTTATATACCATATAAATTATTAAAGGTAATGCGCTCGTGATAATTTTCGTTCAATCTACACCCCGTGGAGAATATTCCAGAATTTTTTCGAAATTTTTTGATAAGTACTTTTCGAGATAAGGCCCGAGACAGCGATTTTTCGCGAATTTTTAAAAATACTACAAAGAAAAGTGCGCGCAAGTATAATATTATATATATATTTTTTACTCGTGTTTTCACAAGCTTTCATTTGACACCACACTCGATGACCTAGTAAAAAAATTTTTTTTCACTTCCGACTTCACCCCCCAAAACTAACCCCTTAAGTCAAAATTTAGTTCTCAAAACTACATGGCTCTGATGAGGCCATCAATTCCTATATTATTACCAAATTTCACCTTTCTATGTCAAATAGTTTCCGAGAAAATCGGGTGTGACAGACAGACAGACAGACAGACAGACAGACAGACAGACACACAGACACCGAAGTGATCTTATAAGTGTTCCGTACGGAACACTAAAAATTATCTTTTTTATAATATTTTGAGTAACCAAAGTTATTTTTAATTAAAATACACCAGTTACTGTACATGTTGAGTGGCTGAGGAAGTCATTTAGTCCATTTAGGCTAAAAAAACTGGCCATTTTATTTTCAATCTTATGCTTTTTTTGTTTCAAATTTACAGTTACTTTTAAAAAATTAATTTTTCTTAAATTTTATCATATTTGCCGTAACGAAGATTCTTTTTAGTGGTGACAAAATGATTACCATATTTCTTACAAGAAGAGGCCAGAGCATTTGAGTCACTGGTTTGAATGAAACTTGGTGGAAAGTCAGGTGTCACAAAATATTAAGAACCCCTTTTTATATTTTATCTCATAAGATTTTTTTTAAAGAAAATTAATTTTATTTGGCTTCAATAGTGTTTTAAAAAAGTTTTAATTTAATATTTCTATTAAATAAAAAATACATTTCTACAACAATTTAATATATTGAATGTAATGAAAGACTTGTTTTGTCCAATTTCCACTTTATTTAGTTTCACTGAAACTGTATGAAGCGTTTCGCTATACTATAGCTTCGTCTGATACAAAATAATATTTGAATATTAGTGTTGTTACATTTATACAAATACCCTAAGGTAGATAGGTAATAAAAGTAATACTATATGCTAATGAATATTGCTGGGAAATCCATTCTGATTATTAATTGTATAAATTGAGTAAAGGTGAGTTACCATGGGCCAGACAGGTATTTTTTTGTTCATTTAAAATTATGTCTGAATTTTTAATTCTATTTATTTCTAAATTTTCTAATAGGTTTAGTTTTACGCCTTTGTTTTGTATGTGTAGAATTTTAAATTTATCGTCAAATATCGATAAATTTAAAATAAAAAAAAATTAGCTTATACTTTGCAAGTACACCTGTTTAATCATAAAAAAATGACAAAAAAAAAAACGACAAAAACGGACAATTTCTCCCGACCAAAAGGTTCAAATGACATCTATAGGCCCTTAAATTTTTCGTTTTCTTTTTATCTAAAATCAAAATTTGTCAGAATCTTTAGTTTATGATAAAATTGCAAAAATACGCTAGAGAAACCCACCTTTTTTCCTAAATTTACTCGTCGAGACAAGTATTTAAGAAAAAAGTAGCAGTATCCGACGATATCTGTTTTTGGCCTGTTTTGATCGTATTCTGACTGGACTATAAGGAGAACCTCATCTCTTGGGAATAATTTGTCCAGGACTATGTTTGCCACCAAATACAATTTAGGGGGATTCAAGGCCAACGTGAATAGTTTTTTCCGCACACGTGTCGCTCCTGTAGAGGTTTAGGGATTTCCGTTCAGCACATATGCTACGCCCATAAGAAAATGTTCGTTGCTCGCTCTTTTGCTATTTAGGAGTTTTAAAAGTTATCTTTTTCATAAATAGTATACTTTTAACATCAGACCCATTATTATGTTCACAAAAGATTAGTAGAAAAGATATAGAAGCCTTTTCTAGGAAAGTAAACAACCTTTTAAAAGAATTGCACTGGATTCAACAACAAACTCTGTAGGTAAAAATGAAGTACGACTCACATATATTTGGGAAAAGAATATTTATATTTAATATCTATAATATAATTGAAAAATAATTCATTCAAATTCTTTATTTTAACTTAACATGGATTTGTTCAAAATCTTAGTGTGTTACGAGTAGATTAGTTATGAGTCGAAACAGGTTGATCTCAAAATGAATTACTCGAAAACAAAAACAATGAGCCTAGAAGTTCCACATATATAGATTGAGAATCAGGACATAGAGAATATTAATGAATAAAACTATTTGGGCCATTCAACCACTCTAGGGAAGGAGAGTCAGTACAGAGATATTACCAAGCGACTACAGCTCTCCTGGGCAGCATTTTGGAGACTCTCCCTTGTGCTGAGAGATAGCAGTATCCCGATTAAATTAAAAAGGAAAATTTTCGATGCCTGTATTCTACCGGTAACCACGTATGGAATGCAAACAATGTGTCTAAAGCAGAAAAACGCCAATAGACTGAGAGTAATGCAGAGGGCACCGGAAAGGTCAAGAGATCCGTCGAAGAACAAGGGCTACGGATGTTATAGAGAAGATTGCCGAACTGAAGTGGCAATGGACTGGACATGTCGCAAGACAGCAAGATGAAAATCATATAGTGACGACCTAGGGAGACAAAACGAAGTAGAGGTAGACTCCAATTGAGATGGATAGATGATATCAAGAGGATAGCTGGTAGAGATTGGCACCAAAAAGCACAAGACAGGGCAAAATGGAAGATAATAGGAAAGGTCTATGTCCTGGAGTGGACGAGTTAAAGGCTGAAGAAGAAGAAGCGAAGAAGATTAGATATCCCTTTTTTGTTCATTTGTGATAAGATTTTTTTGTAAATTTGGGTAAGAATTGATTAATGGTCAATGTGCTAAAGATTCAATGGAAACAAAAATACTATTGTACACCATTTTCGGAAAATAAATACTACTTATGAGGCAAAAAAATCTAAAACATTTTACCTCATATTATCATTTAGAACATTTTTAAACTAATTTTAAAACAAAAAAAAACCGGTCAAGTGCAAGTTGAACTTGCACAATTAGTGTTCCGTACGTTGATCGCTTTTAAAATGATCAGTGACTTTACAAAACACACCCCAAATGAGTTTTCAACAAAGTTTGTTTCCAATCTTTATTGAAAATTGATGACCTTGAAATTTTTGTTTTTTTTATGTACCAGATAAATTATTAAAGGTAATGCACTCGTGATAATTTTCGTTCAATCAACACCCCCTGGAGAATATTCCAGAACTTTTTCAAGATTTTTTAATCAGTACTTTTCGAGATAAGGTGGGGGGACAGCGATTTTTCGCGATTTGTTAAAAATAATACAAAGAAAAGTGTGCGCAAGTATTACATTATATATATATATATATATATATATATATATATATTTTACTCGTGTTTTCACAAGCTTTCATTTGACACCACACTCGATGACCAACTAAAAAATTTTTTTTTCACTTCCGATTTCACCCCCCAAAAAGTCAAAATTTGACTTTCAAAACTACGCGGCTTTGATGAGGCAATCAAGTCCTATATTATTACCAAATTTCAACTTTCTATGAAAAATAGTTTCGGAGAAAATCGGGTGTGACAGACAGACAGACAGAGAGACACCGAAGTGATCTTATAAGTGTTCCGTACGGAACACTAAAAAGAAAACTCTTGTCATGTTCAATCGTCCTGAAAGTTTACAAGTCTGCAACATTAGGACTTTTAACGTATAACGTGTACAGGAGTTTTTGCTCACTCGTAAAAATTAATATGGAAATAATAAATAAATATTTACAAAATGTTGTTTATAGAGAGTTTTTGTAATGCTTATTTTGGTAGGCCACTGTCTTTATCTTTATTTGAAGCATATGCCCACTGTTTGGAGCTTGCGCAGTACTAAAGGGAGGAAAATAAATATAAGGACTCAGCTATTATCGTTATTTGAAGCATGTGCCCACCATTCGGAATTTGCGCAGTATTAAAACAATATAAGAGAATCCTTTATTAAGGATAACGATTTCCCTTATTTAGGAACTTATAAGAGAGAGTATTTGAAGTTCGTTATTCTTATCGCTATTACGGTAGGGCCTGTTTTTTTTCGTACTTAGGTATACAAACTACTAAGAAAATACAGTAAAATTGAAATATTTAAAATAACACAATTAATTAGTGTTCAGATTATGTTGTGATTTCGCAATCTTTGGCACAATGGCTACACACAGTGTGTGTGTAGTGCTAATTTCAAATGAAATTTTATTTATCGCTCATTCGTAATACCTTAGAAATATTGCTTGCCTACTGCTAGGCACATTTTTAATTTAGAAACTTGTGTTGACCCATCAAACACTAATAACCGGAGTGCTTAACCATGAAATGAATGAACAAAAATCTCCTAAATTTATAGAAGATGAATACTAACCTAAACTTGCTATTCCTTCGAGTTAATACTGCACATGCTTGAGATAGCGATAATAACAAAGGCATGTGAAAAATAAGCGTTGCAAAATCTCTTATGTTGTTAACGCTATATACGAATTACTACTTTAATTCTTACTTTAATTTTTTGATTTTATAATTTTATGATGTGCTGAAATCGTATAGAAAATTTTATTTTCCACACTAGTGCCTGCGTGACTGTTTTTGATTTAAAGAAATCATAAAAAAGTCATAATTTCCAGGACAAATGAACAAAATAATAATTTTCTAGAATGTGTCAAATCGATCATATTTAAATAATATCCGAACATGATACATTTTACCTTGAAGGAAGGCAAATAAATATAAAACACTTACCAGCTACAGCGGGAGCAGCCAATGTTTTGGCATAAGCTACTGGAGCGGATGCCTGTTGAAAGTAGGAACTGCTTACTGCAGGGGCTGAAGAATAGTGCACTGCTGCTGGTTGAGCAATAAGATTGCCAGCATTAGCATAGGCGAGTGTGAGGGCAAAGATTACAAACTGAAAAAAAAAACAAAAAAGTGTTACTACTTAAGTTTAAACACATTACACACACACACACCGTTATTTACGTTATTCACCGCTGTTGAAGCAACTAAAATGCATTAACAGAGCCCATATAAAATATGCGATTTCGCCAGTATTTTTTTTCATTTTGTACAATTCAAATACGTCATAACTTAATATAAGAGGAAAAAAACAAAAAATTTGTCCTTAAAAAATACACTGACTTCTAACAAAAATATTGTAAAGCATCTGGGCGGAACTCTGTGCCATACAGAATTCGACTGTTTTCTAGACCATTGGTACTACGTACGCTTAAAATCGCTTCTCTTCGCCGGAACCGATCGACTTCTGATGCGAAGTCAGAACGTATCGTACTCTATGTTCCACCAGGCACTTTTTGCCAAAGTTTTCTTTGATACGTCAAAGAGCATTTATTTATCTGTCCACCAAATGAATAAATAATTTTAAATATTTTTTAGTATTTTGACAATAATTTGAAATACTAAATAAACAATGTATAAAGGGTATAATTTTGGTAATACTTATTAAGAATATATTTCTATTATCGTTCGTGATTTTTTTTTATAAAGAGTTTTGATGCTCTTTAAAAGAATTGAGGAAAAAATTAATAAACGTAAACATAAGGAGTACCAAATTATAGTCAAAATACTCTTTATTGTTATAAAAAATAAATTCTTGTTTGTCGGCTACTAAACTGAAATAAAATTCGTCAGATATTTACGAAAGAAAAAATACAAATAATATTAGAAATTTTCAAGTTCGAAATTACAATAAAATCGTTATTGCCAACCTAAAAATTACAAAAATACCAAAAAACAATTTCGAAAATAGCCGAGGTAAGGCAGAGCAGACTGACAAGAGATTTTTATAGTAAGAATTTAAAGAAATAAACAAATAAAATATACTAGAGACAATACTGCGAAAAATATATAAAAAACTTCTAATCGCTAATTGTAAAAGAAAGAAATTTTAGCCCTACTCAGATATTTAATTCAAAAAAAATCTTAATCAAGTTAAGTAAAAGAAAAAAAATTTACACATAAATCGTTTTTGAAAATGTGACTTACTTTAAAAGCCATAATGTGAAATAATATTGAGCTAAAATGTAACTGATGCTATTGCCTAAATACAATTCATTTTTATACTAATCGATTTGGGGGCTAATATGCCTCGAGAAGAACAAGAATTTTTCCATCGGATGCAACTGAATCAAGTAAGAACGAGTATTTGTTGATCTCTTTTATTCGTATGGTGTTTAAATTACTTTCCTTTTTTATTTGGTTCAGTATTAATGATCGGCACATATTAAAACATTGAAGTGAAATGTGAAGAAATTGCATAAGATACACATGTACGTGAGCGTCTTTGCTTTGGTTGGGGCTCTTCTTCTAAAACAGTTGTCTTTAATTTCGAAGTTTATACTTTAAAACTGTGATGGTTGTTAGTGTAGTATTGTTTTTCTTTTTGAAATGTTAAGGAAACTTGTCTTGATCCTCTTTGATTATGAATTAAGGATAGTTGCAATGCGAACATAATCTAATGAAAGTAAATGTACAACACCATATGTTAATAGGATAAACATATGTACGCACCTTGAGAAGTATTATTAATTTACAATAACCCTTATATATCACCATCTGTTCTAATATACACTGAATTTGCTCTCTCCACGTGTTTTCTAATTCCCTATGTACTCCTCCTGAAAGAGTTGACCTCAAGCAGTTTGAAATGTATAGAGTCTGAGAGAATTAAATTGCGTTCATGAATTATGACGACGATCATAAAATCAGAAAAGAATATCACCCTATAAACAACTTTAACACATGACCTGTCGCCATATTGCTGGTATGATGCCACCTTTCTTTTTTTTATGAGTCTAGCACACGTGCTGCAGGGAAGTCCCTCAAGCGCTATAGAAGCGACACGTTTGCGGAAAAAGCAATTCACGTTGTTCTTGAATCGCTGTAATTTGTACTCGGTGGGAAACACAGTCCTGGGCAAATTATTCCAAAGGGATGATGTTCTCCATATAAAAGACTGCTTGAAAAGCCTTGTACGAGTAGTAACAAGCTGAACCTTATACGGTTGTGAAATATTAGCGCGACGTGTATTTCTAACATGCACCGCTCTGGAAGGAATTAAGCGGGCTTCATCCTTCGAACACTTTTCATGAAAATACTTGTAGAATAGGCTCAAATCGCCAACTGTTCTTCGATGTTCCAGCGAATCAAGGTCGCCGGTCAGTTCCGGGTCTCCAATCAGACGAAGAACTCTTTTCTGAATAGAATCCAACAAATGCATTGTATGTTTGGGAGCAGAGCCCCAAACATGGGAGTAGTATTTCCCCGACGGATCTTCACCTTGACGTGGTGAGGCTTAAGACTGCATCCGTAACTATCCTCAAGGAGATGGTACGAGTGCGGTTCAACTAAGAGGGATCCTCCAAACTAAGGTATTAGCTACCGTGCCGAGGGCTGCATGGCGCAGGGGGTGCTGCATCGCAAACGATGCCTCCCGGATACTGGGCGAGGGGGAGGTCAAAAATAATCCTATTCTCTAGAATAAAAATGAATTTTGCTGATTGAAAGAGAAAAAAAACGAGATTTTTTTTTTTTAACTTTTTTTTTCTTTAAAAGTTTTTTTTTCGAGTTCTTATTAAAACAGATATACAAAAAACAAGGAAAAAGGCGAAAAATACATAGAAAAAATACATTCGTCTTCAACACTTTGCCACATTTAAATATCTCATTGCTGAATTTAAATTTCTCAACTATTAGAGAGTTTGTCCAAGGTGAAAAGAATGTTCATTTTGAGAATTTATCTCTGCACACCTTCAACTTTGTATAATGTCAGCAATCATCCTCCTTATATTTCAACGAATCCCAGTAAACTGGAGGGTTTGAAAATAATTATTATTATCATTTTAAGATCAGATCATCTTTCTTTTGAACTTACAAATGAAGAAAGCACACTTTTTGCTCCATTTTATCATTAGTTCAATGTATGTTGGGAATGTGGAATCTTTGGCACAATGACACTACTCAATATATATCACCACTACACCAAACACTTTATTTTTGCACTCGACGTGCGTTTCGCTAACCATGTAGGTTCATTAGGACCGATGATTGACTACGGTCTACTAGCCAATCATCGCTCCTAATGAAGCTAACATAGTTAGCGAAACGTACTTCAAGTGCAAAAATAAAGTTTTTGGTGTAGTGGTGATATATACTGATTAGTTCAATCTAATATAATAATTTTCATACATCTAATGACTTTTCATACCTATATAAAATAACCGATCAAGTGCAAGTTTAAATTGCGTAGTTAGTGTTCCGTACGTTGATTGCTTCTAAAATAAAAAAAAAAATTGTAACGGAGGTATAAAATTATCAGTGACTTCAGAAAACACACCCCAAATAAGTTTTCAGCAAAGTTTGTTTCCGATCTTTAATGAAAACTGATGACCTTGAAATTCTTGTTTTTTTATAAACCAGATAAATTATTAAAGGTAACGCACTCATGATAATTTTCGTTTGATCTACACTTCGTGGAGAATATTCCAGATTTTCTTTGATCAGTACTTTTCGAGATAAACGGGAGGACAGCAATTTTTCGCGATTTTTTAAAAATAATACAAAGAAAAGTGAGCGTAAGTATCACATTATATATATGTTTGAACTCGCGTTTTTACAAGCTTTCATTTGACACCTCACTCCACGCCCTAGTAAAAAAAAATTTTTTCACTTCCGATTTCACCCCCCAAAACTAACCACATAAGTCAAAATTTAACTTTCAAAACTACACGGCTCTGATGAGGCCATCAATTCCTATATTAGTATCAAATTTTAACTTTCTATGTCAAATAGTTTCGGAGAAAATCGGGTGTGACAGACGGACAGACCGACAGACAGACAAACGGACAGACAGACAAACAGAGATCGAAGTGATCTTATAAGTATTCCGGACGGAAGACTAAAAATTAAAGCCATGCACTGATTTATTCAAACCCATTCGTGCTGGAGAATTACTACTTTTGCATGCCCAGATTGAGTTTTGAAAGTTTGGTTAGCGAATTTTAGCAGATAATATAACTTAACTCTAGCAAACAATCTGCCCTGAATTCAGAGAAAAAAACTAGAAGTGAAATAACATAACCCAATACTTAACAATAACAAAACATCAACTGTTTTACAAATAAAATGTATCTCTAATATGAAAACACAATTATGATAACCTTTATATAATATGCATTGCATTGCATAATGGAAATAAATAAGTATGAATAAATTACCTTTTAGGATCTTTGAGAATTAACATCAAACGAGTCATTTACTTATTGGAAAATTATTAATAATGAACGGAACCCGTTATAAAAAGATTCTCTTTGAAATCCAGATGTAAACACAACCCGTGACCTGCGCTTGCAGCCATGTTGTTGGTATGTTAGGTGACGCATGAGTGATAAAAAAACAGAACCTAAAAATTTTCTTGAGCATAACTACTGTATTTTATATTTACTGTGGTAATACTGCCAAACATGAAAATAAAACCACAAATATTTATAAAGGAAGATATTGACTAATTTTTATAGTCCATTATTTTTGGGACAGTTTTTGAAGCCATTATGAGTTAACAAAGTCAATCATTTGGAATAGGGAAAGCAAGTAGTTTTTCAATACGTAAAAATTTCAAGATTAGCAGTTAGAGACCTTTCTTTGAAATCATTACATTCATGTTTGAATGATAGAAGACAGTGTGTTGCTCTGGATGAGAGTATAAAAAATTTCACTTTAGTACATATTGAAGGGCCTTACGGCACAATAAATAATGAGTTTTTATACGCTTTTCATTCACAGTACACAATCATAGCGAGTGGTGTGGTCTTCTTAGATGATTTCTTCTTCAAAACTGAATAATGAACTTAGGAATAAGAAATTATTCACTTTTTAGAGAAGAGATCACGAACCAGTTTTAATTTTCTGGGTGAAGGTCTGGGTTAGGGCGAGTCTGTTCGCTATATGAGAAACGTATAATTATAAATTTAAATTAATATAGTATTATATAAGTTGTAAATAGATGAAATTTGAATTACATCTCGAGATTTCAGGTATAGGAATTAAATTAACGTTAGTTATTTGATATAGATCAAAAATTTTGATGTATTTGGATATTGTCAGTAAAAAGAATTATTCATTATATTGTCTAGTTATGATTTTACTGATATTGTGTAACGTAATTTATAGATTTAGATAAAGTGATTTTAAAATTTGATACTTATAGTAAACGTCAATAACCACAAATGTATATTTCGTTTATATTTGAAATACATTAGAGAAGATCCGAGTTTGCAAGAGCGCGAGCGTTAAGGAAAATTAAAACAACAAGGAAAAAAATGTGTGAGAAATACGAAAAATAATACTAGTCCAGTTAAGCATCATAATTCAATAATTTTTAAAGTAAAGGGATGATGCCTGAGGGTGCTGATGTCCGTGATTTTTTTGCAGACTATTATATGTTACAAGCATTGTTGGTGACTCCTTGGACGGCCATTTTCACCGTAAGCCCTCTTAACAGTGCCTTATTTAATGAGAATTACATTATTTTATATTTTGAACCAACTTAGACAATAGGAGGGCTTAAAATATGACTCTTCTTCTTCAAAATAAAAACTGTATTAAACCAAACCAAATCTCAACAAAAATTATCAACGCAATATTAAAATATATTGTCGAACCATTAACATATATTATCAATTCTTCTATTAACAGGGGCAATTTTCTTTCCTTACTGATGTGAGTGCTTGTGGCTCCAATACATAAAAAGGCAACCATTTTAGCACCTAGAATTGTCTTTCAATATCAACTTTACATGTATTTTTCGTGTTTTCTAAAATGTATAACACAGGCCGACAAAATTGGACGAAACTCCGACCCTGAGACCAGAGTATACTTTCCTAAAGGTTTTTAGCTGCTCAGTCCGAATCCGATCATAGAATTACTCCATCACATTCGGTTTTAGAGATATCCTAACCTAAAATACAATAAACACGGTTTTTTAGCTATATTCGGGATTATATTACACCGCGAATTAATTTTTCTCCACAAAACTCGTTACGGCATATGATTTTACTACTCTTCCCCAACAAAATGCATTTTGAATTTTTCAGATATCTTATGTCTTCTCGGAGAAATCATCTTTATAGTAGCAACATTGTTTATTTGTTATCATACATTCTTAATTTGTTTATGTCTACTTTTAATAAAAAAAGTTTCAGATAAAAGATGAAGGGCTTTGAAGGGACAATAAAATGATATAATTGTGATGACCTTCGAAGATTATTTTGAAGGTCAATTCAAGGTCAACTTTGATTTTTTCAATGGGAACCCATATTTTTTATGACAGCATCATGTTTCTCTAGCAAAAATACACAACTATTGTTCTAAATTTTTCTCGATAGTAATTTAGGCTCTTCAAAATTCCGACCCGTCATATCGGATCCGCCATCTTGATTTTCTTAAGGTTAAAGACAAACTATCACTCTATGGGGTTAAACTGACGACAAATTCGGATTCAGCGTCCCAAAAGTCATATAATTACACTATGGTTGTAACAAACACCCCAAACTAATTAATTTCAACGGACGAGAAGACGAGAAGAAATAAAATATCTGAAAAATTCAAAATGCATTTTGAATGGAAAGAGTAGTACTTTCAAATGCTGCAACGTGTTTTGTGGAGAAAAATTAATTGTGGTGTAATATAATCCCGAATATAGCGAAAAACTGTGTTTTTTTGCCTTTTTAGATTAGGATATCTCGAAAAACCTGATGTGATGAACCAATTCTGAGGTCGGATTTGAAGTCATTGAACCAAAAATCTTCGAAAAGTATAGTCAGGTCTCAGAGTTTGAAAAATTTTGGCCTATGTAATCGCATCTACCAGTATTTATGCAATAATGGTATTTTAGATCAGGGCTGCCCAGGAAGAAGACGTTTACGGGCCAATACAAATTATGAGATGGACTGACGCATACTGGGTAGAAAAAAAAGCTATCGTTCAAAAATCCCTACAGACCTCAAATTTCATCGGATCCCCATATTTTTTTTAAATCATCGTAAGAAAATTTAAAAAAGAACTATCGAGTCATATTTTGGAAATATAGTGAAGTGCGTTTATAACGAACTCCAAAAAATCACTAAAAATGGGTCGCTATATCCGAAGTTCGTTACAAACAGTAAACAAAATCTAATATCATTTTTCACTAGTTTTTTTATTTAGAAGAAAGTATAATAATAATTATTAAATTAAAAGAAAACGTTCAAAGGAAAATAAAACAAGTCACACTAAAGTTATTATTATGCATATTGGTACATATACGAGTATAAACGAAACAATAAAATCAGTAATTTTCGTTTGTACAATTTTACTTGAAAAAGACATGGTTTTTATATAATTTTCAAGGCCACAAAAACTACTCCATATATGTTCAGGAACTTCACGAGATTCCAAAAAATTGCGAGTTTCAGTCATTTTCGTAGTAATTTCTGAAATGGATGGAACATACGACGTCTTCGTCGTAATTATAGCTTAAAATCTGTCCAGAAGTCACTGATGTCACAATTTGATCATCAGTCTTCTCTCGTCATTAATTCGTTATCAGCACATACAAATTCTTCAACATTCAAATAATTAAACATCATTTTAATCTCGATATCCACTGTACTTTGTTGAATGTCAGCATCGTAAACAAATACTAGACAATCAGTAGGGTCTTCTCAATGTTTTTCAGTGCACTGAGCCAACGGTAGCTCATCATCTGAGTCATATCTACATTCCTTCCTTAAAAATCCGCCATGCTTAAAACAGTTTGCAATGGTTTCTCTACTGACTCTTTGGCAAGCCCTATCGATAAAGTTTATAGCGTCCAAGTGAGTTACAGAAAAAATGTTACCTTTATCGATCGTCGTGTATCACACTTTGATCCATAGGCTGGAACTTTGCACTTGTGTTTGGAGGCATAAAAACCAATTTTATTTGCTGTAGAACAACTTCAGGGTGCGCTGGACAGTTGTCAATCAAAAGTAATATTTTTCTGTTTGTGAATGTTAATTCTTTGTCCCATTCGATCAGTTTGTTCAGTTCGATTTTAAAAATTGTTGATGTCATCCAGGCTTTACTGTTTGATTTGTAGTTTACTGGTAAATGTTTGTTTTTAAAACACCTGAGATTGGCGGACTTTCCTATCACCAACAATTTTCTTTCCTCTGTTCCAGACATATTTGCAGTTACCAACACAGTAGTCCTTACTTTTGATCATTTTCCACCAGCACAATTCTCTCCGACAAATATTAATGCCTTATCAGGCGTCATATTGTTAAACAGACCCGTTTCATTCACATTAAAAATGTCCACATATTCATAACTTTCTCGAATTTCCGGCCATACATTGGCCAACCACTGATCAACAACAGTCATATCCACTCCTGCAGTTTCTCCTACTATCTTACCCCCACTAATATTATGTCGCTTTTTAAATCATTCAATCCAACTTCTAGAACAGTTAAACTCGCTGTTCTCTATTTCCCTTCCCAATTCCCTAGTCTTCTCTTGTAAAATATAGTCAGTAATAGGAACATATTCATGTCGTTTTTGACTAAACCATTTAAGGAGTCCTTTATCGACTTGGTCATGTGCAGATTTTCTTACTTTTTTACAACTAAAGTTTCTTTTATCATAGATTGATAAGATTTCTTGCCTCTTCTTCCATTTGGTAGAAACCGTAGATTTAGTTAAATTCAACTGTTTGCAAACATTACTCTCCATTTTCTATTTTCCTTATAATATCGTGTTTGTCTTTTAAAGTAAACACTTTACGTTTTTGGGTACTCATTTTAAAATAAAAACTTAAACATTCACTTTCCTACTTTGATCAAATATGCATTAGAACCGCATAACACAACAAGTGAATTGAAAATAGCACTGCTCGAACTAGCGACGCGGCGGAAACAAGTAGAGTAGGGGTTCCCAGCGAGTTTCGGTGAATTCCCTAGATCAAGTCGCGCGATATCGAGCACAGGGAGTGGCAACTTCGTTATAAACGGACACAAAACATCCAAATTTTGTTCGCTTTATCCGGAAGTTCGTTATAACCGGAAATTTTTTCATGCATTATAAAATAGTTTGTTTTAACCGGAAATTCGCTATAAACGGGTTCGTTATAAGCAGACTTCACTGTATATATTTTAAATGGCCATTTTACACACTGTGATAAAAAATTGATCAATCCGAGAAAAAAAAATACTATTGATTTACTATTGACCAGAGATATGTATTCCTACGTATTTTGCTTACTGAATCCAAATATGATATCCGATTTGCTAATAATCCTATTGAAATCGAGTAATGGTCCAAAAATGGCCTCAAAGTGGTCAAACGTCATCAAGTTAACAATAATACCGAGAAACGCATATTCGGATGTATTTTTAGCCACTGAATCCAAATATGATATCTGATTTTCTCATACATTTATTGAATTCAGTTAACGTCCAAAAATGGGCTCAAAATGGTCAAAAGTGCATTTTATCTATCTTGCAATTATACATTCGATTTATGGAATATTGCTTTTTTCAACTTGAGATTCTTAGTTAACGTGAGCCCCCTTACCTCCAATGACAACTGGGGGGTGAAACAAAAGTGAAATTTTTTTTTTACTAGGTCATCGAGTGGGGTGTCAAATGAAAGCTTGTAAAAACACGAGTTCAAGAATATATATAATGTAATACTTGCGCACACTTTTTTTTGTATTATTTTTAAAAAATAGCGAAAAATCGCGGTCTCCCCGGTATCGTGAAAAGTACTGATCAAAAAATTTTAAAGAAATTCTAGAATATTTTCCACAGGACATAGATTGAATGAAAATTATCACAAGTGCATTACCTTTAATAATTTATCTGGTATACAAAAAAAAACAAAAATTTCAAGGTCATCAGTTTTCAGTAAAAATCAGAAACAAACTTTGTTTAAAACTCATTTGGAGTGTGTTTTGTGAAGTAACTGATCATTTCATACCTCTGTAACACAAAATTTTATTTTAAAAATAATCGACGTACGGAACACAACTTGCACTTGACCAATAAATAATAATAAATAAATAAATAAATATCGTCTTTATTAAGATGTTAATTACATGTGATGTGAGTACATATTATCCGCACACATCGTGTAGTAGAAGAGGCGAGATTTAACCATCGGTTACTCTTACATCTAACCTCTTCAACACACAACGCGCTTACAAACAAAAATGAAGCAACAATTACATACTAACATAGTAAAATCAATAATCGAGAAGATACATCAAAATACAAATAAACTACGTCTGAGAATTCTGCTTATTTAACAGCTCTTCCCTATATAATCGACGTAGTCGGCCAATAGGGCACGTTTTCAGTTCTGGGTTCATGGTATTGTATATATTTACTGCATTATATGTAAAATGCGCTGAAACAAGGCAGTGCGATGCTGAGGCATAGTCAAGCGATCAGACCGTCTAATATACCTATCATGCACCAAATTTCGGGATACTAGCTTCTCCATTAAATAAATCGGGACTGAAGTTCCTAAGAGCCTCATTAAGAATATTACGAAGTGCAGTTGCACAGTATTAGCAAAATTTAACCATTTTAACTCATTTATTTTTAAAGATATATAATAATATTTTCTCAAATGGAATATAAACTTACAGCAGACGTTCTGTACATACTGCAATCGTCTCCTTGAAAGCGCATCCAAGCAGGGATAGTACACAATATTACAATAATGAAATGAAGACAAGACCAAAGACTCACACAATTTTTTCCTCATCTTAAAATTCAGAATAAAACGATTTGCATATAAAACCTTTATTTTCGCATAACTTTTTTGTAGGAGCACCCTAACATGTTCCCTGAATCTGAGATGTGTATCAATGCAAAGACCCAAATTGTTGGCACAATCAGAAAACAGCAAATCCTGATCAGCCAGCCTCAGTCTTAAAGCCATGCTCAAGGTTGCTCGCCGATTTTCCTTGCAAAACTTGCGTCTTGTCTGGATTTAGCCTCAAATTATGTTCATCCGAGTAAACTGACAGAGCCATGAGATCCTGATTAAATGATTAAATTTTCTGCTGCAGACTCAGGATCCGATAGTTCAAAGAAATGAAGCAACTGTGTGTGATCAGCATACGACTGAACCGATGAATATATCAAAAGTATATATAAGAAATATATAAATATAACTTAAACAAAAAAAAAAAACAAATTATAAAAAAAACGAACAATAATTTGTTAATATTATATATTATAATAATTTGAAAATTTTATAAAAAGCTTTAAAATATAATGGAGTAAATTCAACGATAGCTTTCAATCACCTCGAATTATATTCTTCATGGGACTTACAAACTTTGTACGAGTGTTTGTACCAAATTTATTCGAACTCATAATGTACCGCTTCGACTGCTTGCTCGCTGTGCAATCTGAACGGTTAATTTTTATTTTCGCAAAACTTCAAAACGAATGAAGAAGATGCGGATTAGTAGCTTTTTCCATGACTTTTGATATTACTGAAACCAGCACTGGTCGGTAGTTGTTTAGCCAGGTCCTCTTGCATTTTTTGCGTATTGGCTAAACTGTAGAGCATTTTCAGCAGGAAGATAATATTCCCTTTCTGTAGGATAGGTTGAAAAGTCTACAGAAAACGGATATTAATTCTCTCGCGCATTTTTTGGTACTGTAATGGCTATTGCGTCAGCGCCGGAAGCTTTTCTGGTGTCTAGCTTCTTTAAAATACGTTTTATGATACGCTGTCTAAAGGCAATACCCAATATCCTTGACTGTACTTCGGTATAGTTGGTGGTTTTTCCTTAAAGAGCCACAGTAGAATGTAAAACAAGAGGTTCAGCTAACAAGTTGGCTTTCTCAACTGGTGTTATTGCGATAATATTATCGGGTTGTGAGAGTGGTGCAATAGTGGATTTAGTGAAATTTTGACTAATGGCCTTAGCAACTGACCAAAAGAACCTGGAATTGTTAGGGAAGGCCACAAAATTGTTTTTAGTTCTTTGATTGTGTGAGTCCTTGGTTTCATCGATAACTTCTTTGTATCTATTCCGGGCACAGACATAGATGTTTCAATTTATAACGTTAGAATTTTCACGCTATTGTCGGTAGGCAAGATCTCCTCTCCTCAACATTATCTCAGGTAGACACAAAAACGGGCCTTCCAGCAATGTGTTCATAACTGATGTCGGTTCTTCCTCGTCTGCAACCCAATTTTTGATACTGACATAGAAAGTATATTGTTCCTTCAATATATTAAGCACGTAGTCGTAACTTTCTTTAGCAGAGAGTCTTTTCAAAAAGAGGTACTTTATCATCAGTTTTCTAAATTTACAATGTTTGTCGATAATATATTGTTCAAAAACTAACTCCAATGGTGAGCAAGAAAATCGACTCATACTATTTGACTTCATTTAACATGGATCCTAGAATTTAGTGTTCATATATTTTTACGGATTTTAGTATCATTTGAAAGCTCATTTTTTCTAATTCTATTCTAAAAATTAAACAAATTTTAAGTTTAACAATTAAATTTATTTATAGAAACCAAAATCAATATTTTGTGTTACCCTGCCTAGCCCTTATTACTGCTTCCAGCCGGTTTTCCATGGAGCAGGTGAGCTTTTTCACCACTGTCTGTGGGATTCTTCCCTACTCTTCCACCATCGCAACCTTTAAGTCCTTGAGCGATTCATGGGCTGGATTTCTGGCTTTTGAGCACATTCCGTATGTGCTCGATTGGATTGAGATCAGGACTCCACACAGGCCAGTCTAATTCTAATTCCCGTTTCCGCCAGGTATTGCCGCACCGCAGCAGCATGTGGCCTCGCATTGTCGTGCATTAGCACCAAGCTATCGCCAACAAACCTAGCGTAAAGAACGACGTGTTCCTGCAGGATCTCCTTGATGTACCGGTGAGCAGTTAATCCACCGCTACGAGTCTCATCAGTCATGAAAACTAAATCGGTTTTTGCATCCAGTGAGATACCTCCCCATCGGACCACCGGAACCTCCTCCGTAGACGACAGTTTCAGAAATACAGCACTGCACATAGCGCTCCCCAGACCTCCTAAACACTCGCCTTCTTCCATCATTGCTATGTAGGCACATTCGGGAATCGTCGGAAAATAAAAAGGAGCTCTAAGGTCCAGCCGACATGTCTCAGGTAAATCTGAGTCGCACCGTTGTAACGTCTGTAGATTCTGGAGACAGCTGACTGGCTCAGGTGCAGTTGTACAGCGACTACACGTTGGTCCCAGCTAACACAGCTTCAATAAACACCAGAAAGTTGGAGCTGTGTTCGGCCTTCGACCGAGTCTGGCACGAAGGCCTCGTTCTGAAACTGATTCGACACGTCTATCCCCCTGTCATAACAAAACTCATTCAGTCCTTCGTCTCTGGCAGAACCTTTCAAGTCAGAGTCGAAAAGGCCATTTCCGAAGTTAAGGCTATCAGAGCCAGAGACAAGGCTCCGTCCTCTCCCCCCACCTCTTTAACATTTTCACAGCCAACATTCCCAAATCGGATCAGACCAACCTCCTCCTTCATGCTGATTACACCGCCATCATCACCCACTCCAGAAGTAGCCGCCTCATCACCAGCAGACTTCAGCGCCACCTCGACACCCCTGGACTCCTGGTTTGACCACTGGAGGATCAAACTCAACCCCGCCAAGCCATCGTCTTCTCCAAGGGCAGCGGCACTTCTCATGGACATCTTCAATTTCAAGGCTCCCGCATCCAATGAGCCAAGACCATCAAATACCTGGGCGTCCAGTTCGACCGACAACTCGTCTGGAAGGACTAGGTCTGCACTGCAACCAAGAAGGCGAAGCAACTACTGGAGAAACTCTATCCCATTCTGATTCGCTCCAGTAAGTTGCTGCCACGGACCAAGCTTCTGGTTTACAACTCCATCGTGAAGGCAGGCCTCACGTATGCCTGCCCCACCTGGTGCCAGCTCTCCAAAACAAGGAGAGATCAGCTTCAAGCAGTACAGAACAAGGTCCTGAGGATGATCACGGGAGCCCCCTGGTTCATGAGGAACCGTCAACTTCATAGGGACCTGGGTGTGCCTACCGTAAAGGCACACATGAGACAAATTCAACAGAAGTTCCTCGAGAAGGCGTCCCAGCACCCCAACCCGTACATCAGGGACGCCTTCCTACTCCCATCTCAAGGCAACTGCCAGTTCCCGACACCGTCGGACCCGCTGCTGCTCTCGGACGAAAACGATGATCCCCCTCGCCCGCCGTGGTTAAGTTTAAATTAATTCTAATTTAAGTCATTGTTACGTACTAGTTTAAGTTAGCATAAGTCTTAGTCTAAGGTAGTTTTAGTCTTAGTTCTAAGTCCTAGCATTAAGAATCTCATGTATATACAGATTTCCTAGGTTAAGTTAGTATAGGATTCCTATTATAAGAACTTAAGTTAAGATAGAATAAGTTTACATTTAGTAATAGAAATTATCTTTATACTTTCAAAATTATAAGAAAGAGGCTTTGCCTACCTTGGAAATCAATAAAGACAGTGAGACACGTTGGCTATGCCCTTCTTGCAATAGCTCAATCACTTGTGTCTTTTCTTCCGGGGTGGTATCCATTAACCGATGACGTAATTAGTGAGCAGGTGTAGCAGAAATATTGACGGTTCAAATTCCGATAAAGCAATAATACGAAAATGTGATTGTATGCGATTTTATAGGGATGAATAGCGCGCAACGAGTACGTTGCTGAGCGAGCAGAAACGGTTCTATTGAGTAAAACCGTTGTAATCAGTAAAATTTTTTGGAAATTCAAATGTTTTTGGTATTATTGGAAAGAGTAGAAAATCAGCATTCTAATGATACCAAAAATAATATCACTGTTTGAGAATTAAATTCAAAGATTGGTGTTAAATGAAGCAAAATCGTTTGAGTCAATTTTTTTGCTCACCAATGTATAAATAGCACAGTAAAATCTGGACTTCTAAACTTTCGGTACGTATTTACTAAATATTAAACTACTATCCATAACAACCGCACTTGTTTTTGACAATAGAAAGTGGTCTAGGCTAACGAGTAATCCATACCCGTAGTATACACAGGGTTTTTAACGAGTTATAGTACTCAACAAATATCCTTTATGTAAAAGCTAATTAACAAAAGAGCTATGGTCTTCAAACTTTTTTTGGACCTCTGAAATTTAAATACGCTAACTACTTTAACGACTTAGTCTCGATCCTGTTAAAGCAGTTCTCCTTTAAGTATTTTTTTTTTCGAATTTCTTTTCAATTTAATTTTTAGATTTAACAGATATAAAGATCAACAAAGTACAATTACACCATTTATTTTTAAACCCTTTTCCTGGGACCAAACAGTTGTTTAAAAACTATTCTGTAAGTGTTATTTAGCGAAATAACTTTATTAAGAGAAACATAATAAACTGAAAATAAACGAAATATATATTTCGCGTCCGTAAATAATAAACAGAAATATATAAAGTAGGTTATCGAATAAAGACCGTCAATAGATTATTCCCTGGCATTAAAAGTAAGGGAATCCCAGGAACAATGGACCACCCGGATCTTGTGATTTATAAATGATGATGATCATGTCCGACATCTTGAAACACAATCACGACAGCACCACAGATTTATCACTCAATTCTGTAAAGCCAAGAAACTCCAACACTCTCTGTTCTGACAGACGCCAAAACGTTTAATCCAAGAGCAAATCCACTGGAAAAGGATTTTGTACTGCTATGCTAGGAAACACATACCGTAAAAAAATCACTTTAAGCGGGAGCCATACCACCATAGTCCCGGATTCAAAAATCTTGAGTAGAATAATTAAGGTTTCCAACCTTCGGCGTTTGACCTAGACTTTAGTGTTTTAAATAAATCATCTCCGAGCTAGGGGTTGACTTCGTATATCTCCAGGTGATCTCGAGTGGTTCTCCTATCGGTTAACTAAGTAACAAGCAACTGCACGTGGGTGAACGTGCTTGCCTACGCCTTATAGTATTAAAGAAAGAGCGGAGAGTGGAGTACAGAAACAAATAAATCACAGTCACACAGAGCTTGTAATAATTGTGCAATATTTACAACTTCTGACTAATTAACTCTATAACTGATATCTCTCTTAATTGAAGACAGATAAATATCAGAACTACCAGGTGTATAAGTATGAAATGTGGATTTCAGACAACCCCAGACAACAATTGTTGCACCAATGCAGTTTGTGCTATAAAAATTTGACACTGCGCCATTTTGTTGTGTCATCAAGTGTCAGACGCGCACGAGTGATAAGTTGGAAAAGTGTGTGCATAGTGTTGTGTTGTTGTGTTCAATATGTCCAAATTTATACCTAACAAAGAGTATTCGCGGACAGCATTAATTTTTTGTTTTCATTTGAAGAAAACTGCTGTTGAATCATGCGGATTACTTCGAGAAGCTTATGGTGAACATGCTCCATTGCAAGATACGTGTGAACGTTGGTTTCGGCGTTTCAAAAGTGGTGACTTCGATGTTGCAGACAAGGAACGTGGAAAACCACCAAAATAATACTAAGATGTGGAATTGCAAGCATTGTTGGACAAAGATGATTAGCAAACACAAAAACAACTCGCCGAGCAATTGGGCGTTAGTCAACAAGCTGTTTCCAATCGGCTACGAGAGATGGGAAAGATTCAGAAGACCGGTAGATCGGTACTACGTGAGTTGAACGACAGGCAAATGGAAAAGCACAAAAACACGTGTGACATTTTGCTCGCTCGGTACAAAAGGAAATCATTTTTGCATCGTATAGTTACAGGGGATGAAAAGTGGATTTATTTTGAGAATCCAAGCGTAAAAAATCATGAGTAGACCCAGGTGCACGATCCACATCGACCGAAAGACCAAATCGCTTTGGCAGAAAAACGATGCTCTGTGTTTGGTGGGACCAGAGGGGCGTGGTCTATTATGAGCTGTTAAAACCGGGGGAAACGGTTAATACTAAACGTTACCAACAACAATTGACCGATTTGAACCGTTCGCTGCTTGAACATAGGCCAGAATACCGAAAGAGGCAACATAAAGTCATTTTTCTTCATAACAATGCTCCATCACATACGGCAAAACCAGTTCGCGACACGTTGGAAGCACTCAGCTGGAAAGTTCTACCCCATGCAGTTACTCACCAAACTTGGCTCCTTCCGTTACCACTTGTTTGTATCGATGGGTCACGCACTTGCTGAGCAGCGCTTTGGTTCGTACGAAGATGTGAAAAATGCGCGATGCGAATATGCAAACTAGATGGTTAAGTTTGGCTAAGGTTGTTTACCAATTAATATTGTGTTGGCTGCCTGTATCAATATATTTTAAAAGTCATGGTGAAACTACATGACAAAATTTTATTCGAATCCGTAAAGGCGTACAATTCCAATGACGGAGGCAATCCATCTACAACGATAACATTAAAGGAATATTATTTATATTTTATACATTATTATATACAAGAATATGCTCACGGAAGCAATATTATTGCTTGAAAAAAGCACCGACTTTTCTTGAATTGCATCCAATTCTGGACAAAGTAAAAAAGGACCCAAAACCGATTGCATAATCAGTTGAACAAGTACTATTAAAAGGAGAAGCTAACGAAGTATACAGAAGTAATATTAAATATTTAAATAAAAAAGGTGCAGTTACTTACGAAGATGCTGTAAAAGCTGTTGGATTACTTGGGTTAAAAATGTAGACAAGACCAATAAATTGAAGCTGATATACCTACAATTCGTACTTTTAGACCTTTCAATATATCCATATAAGAATTGCTTTTGTAGTACGCGTGGACATTGTAAAGTCAGTTCTCGTTAAATATAGGGAAAAAGGATCCACCATTAAAGGTAAGGTTTATGAAAGGACTTCTTTGAGATGAGAAATTGCAACTTCCTGTAGTGTCGTTTTTAATTAAACAAATATTTTTTCTTGAGTTAGACTAAAACAACACGAGTAACGCTGTAGAGGGTAATAATGTAGGAACAGATTTGGTTTTTAGATCTGCTAGTTTTCCTTCATGGCTAGGTACTTTTAATCCAAAGGCAACACTTATTGGAGTCATTTCTCTGATAAGCCATTATTTTTTTTTATGGGTCTAGCACACGTGCTACAGGGAAGTCCCTAAAGCGCTACAGGAGCCACACGTGTGCGGAGAAAGCGATTCACGTTGTTCTTAAATCGCTGTAAATTGTACTCGGTGGGAAACACAGTCCTGGGCAAATTATTCCAAAGGGATGATGTTCTCCATATAAATGACTGCTTGAAAAGCGTTGTACGAGGAGTAACAAGCTAAACCCTCATACGGATGTGAAGTATTAGCGTGACGTGTACTTCTAACATGCACCGCTCTGGGAGGAATTAAACGGCCCACATCCTTCGAACACTTTCCATGAAAATACTTGTAGAATAGGCTCAAGTCGCCAACCGTTCTTCGATGTTCCAGGGAGTCAAGGCCACCTGTCAGTTCCGGGTCTCCAATCAGACGAACAGCTCTTCTCTGAATAGAATCCAACAAATGCAGTGTATGTTTGGAAGCGGAGCCCCAAACATGGAAGCAGTATTCCATAGTTGGTCGAATTTGAGCTTTGTAAAGAATTAACAGTTGTTGTGAAGTGTAAAGCTTTCTGGTTCGAAATAATATTCCCAACTTCTGAGAAGCTCTTCTTGCTATGCCTGCAACATGTTCATGCCAGGACATATTTGCTCCCAAATTTACGCCCAACAATTTGAGTGACGATGTTAGGGGAATGGAGTGCCCCGACATAACTATGTCGGGTTCAGCAACGTTAACTTTTTTAGAAAAAACTGCCGCCTGGGTTTTTGTAGCGTTAAATTCCGCTTTATATACGGTTAGAGTTACAATTAATACTCGAACTTAAAAAATACCCTGTATAGTAGTGAAAATCATCTCGCTTCTTGCTGACACAGTCGAGTAATTATATTTCATGTTTATAAATCATTGAGGCTTATTCACCAATTCACCTTAAAACGTCAAAAAACATCCTTGGTTCTTTTTGTTTTAATACAAAATATTTTAATTGTTCTTACATGTTGGGCGGAGGCGGTACCGATATGTCTGAGGAAACCTGTTGAACTTTATATCACTTTACAATAAAATTGTATCGTTGACCTAATTATCGTCTTCATAAAAAATTCTAGTCTTACGACATAAGTAATAAAATAAAAATACAAATCTTGTTCACATCAATTTACAGGGAGTTTTTACATACTTTTTGTTAGCGTACATTGTTTGATAAAATAACAAATTATGCACCAAGGGATATACATCCTCTGTCCAAAAAGGAAACAAATTTTTCGAAAATAGAATGAAAAAGATGAAAAGCTACAGCTTCTCATCATTTAATGTAGTATTGTTTGATATTCGTTCGGTCAGATGCCTAGTTATAAGGGTGAATCACAGTGTGTTTTGACGAACGGTCGGGAAATGAATTTCAAACAAAAAGCTGCTATTGACCTTTATGTTAAACTCTGTAAAAGTTTTACCGAAACACAACAAATGCTTCAAAAATTGGTTATGAGTAATTATAAATAAGTAAGCAAGAGATTTAAGTGATTTTAAATTGAGTGTGACTCGCTGAGGATCACGAAAATCATCGTCGAAAGTTATAACTAAGTGATGAAGGTGAATTGGGGATTCAGAAACCCTCGAAATGCCTAACATTTCGACTACTGGTAAGAACTTCCGTGAAATGATTGATACAGAGCTGTAGTGTAGTTTTTAATCTTATACATTCCCCTTTCGTAAAAAATCTCTCCTCCCGTTATCAATTTTTAGATTGGATTCAGATTTCTGATTTCATTTATTGACTAACTAATATTAAATGAGCTAAAATACATGGGTATACAATTTGGGTCTGAAGTATCCTAATTAACTTAGCCTAAGTAGGGGTTTTATATAAATGAGCTATTTCACTTACTTTATGGAACTTAAGATATGAGCGTTGCTCTTGAATTCCAGGGTAGTTAACATCTGGTGGGTTTGTGTGTTGCGGACGAAACATGTGGCATTGGCAATGATGCGGAAGGCCTTGTTTTGAATAGTCTGAAGGGTAGATTTGTGGTTACGTAACGTTTAACGCCATGCTAGACTGAAGTAGGTGACCGGCTGGTCCTGATGATCATTTTGTAAATTGTCAACTTATTGAGTGTTGACAATTTACTGGACTTGTTGAGGAGGGGGTGGAGCTTGCCTAGGAGCTGGTTGGCCTTTTTGGTAGTGAACGCCCTGGTACTTATGCTGTTGGTCCATTGGAGTTTGGTGCCATGGATGGTGAAAATGGCCGCAATGGGTCTGGTAGATTTGGTTAAGATAATGACTTGTGTCTTGGCTAGGATCAGTTCAATTCTCCAATATTCGAATCAAGGGACTAATATGTCTAAGTGGTGTTGGGGGCGGTTGGTGATGATTCTGGTGGACTTGGTGGTGGCGGTAATGAGGTGTTATCGGCTTACAAGAGTATCCGGCTTGAGAATGTCGGCCGTGAAGATAGTGAATAGGTGAAGGTGGAAGTTAAGAAGAGGCCTAAATTTTGGAGGTGGCTTGATTCAGTCTAACTTGGAAAGCATGGTTCGAAAGAAAGGAGAGGACCAATCTAGAAATGTTAGTAGGATAGTGTCAGACCCGGAGGAAGGCCTTGGAGACACCTAGAAAGTTATCTTCACCCTGACCTTTGCCGTTAATATTATTGGCTATGTGTTGAGAGAGGGCGGTCCTATGGTGTATGATTTCGTGGGGAGATTGGGACCCAAACTGTTCGTGGGAGATGATTCTAAGCTCTGAAGTTTTGGCTCTAATGATTTCGCAGATAACTTTCTCAACTACTTTGCCTAGGGAAGGAAGTCGGCTAATTGGCCGATAGTTGCTAGCCTCGTAAGATGGGATGCCGGATTTTCTGATCAGAATGATCTCAGATTTCTTCCAGAAGGGAGGCAAGTAGCTCAGTCTCAGGATACTGTTTATGATATTGGTTCTCTCTGTAACCTATTCTTAGGATGTTTTTTCGGGGCTTTGATACAGATTTTGTCGTGTCTCGGTGCTTTGCAAATGGAACATTAATTGATAATGTCTTGTATGGCCGAAGAGTTGGTGAAATATGTGTTTATAGGAGGTTGAAGACACGGATAGTGGAGGCCACCCTTTAGATTGGGTATAAGTTTTTAATGTTCTACTGTTTAAGTGGGATAAAATGGTTCCTTTTCTAAAAAATCTTCACCCCCTCGTATATCGATTTTTAGTTTACTAGGTTGGAAAATTTTTAAAGTTCTAGTGCAAGAGGTTTTTTTTTTTATTTAGAGGTTCACCCCCCCCCCCCCCCGGTTGTAGATTGGTTTCCCCCTAAATAAGTGGCTCCGACTTTAGTATTCTCTATTATTCGTAAAGACGTGATCTTTGAATCCTTATGCCCCCCACCCGCCTCTTAAACCTGACAACGCCACTTATACTGAGAGAGAATATATTGACTGATACTTCGAACAATTATAATTATAGGCCAAATTAGTCATTTTTTTTCTTTTTGGGCAGATGTTGTAGACAGTACTTGCTAGTAGAAAGTGAGTTTAGTTTGTGTGTGTCTTAAAGCAAAATTAGACAATTGACGTTTAAATTATTGTTTAAAAGTCAAATCTGTCATTTGCCTATAAGACGTTTAGTGACACGAGATGTCTAAAATATGCCATAGTTTAAAGAAATCCGGACCGACAGAGGCACTGCAAAGGAAAGTGCAGGAGATGACAAAGTCGGGTTAAATCGTCATAAAAAAAATAGTACCGGCTCCCTAATTGTACATATAATTAAATGTATCTATTATTGTACCGCTATGTTGTAGTAAAGTATATATTTTATTTGTATTTTCCACCAAAATGAATCGGAAGATTTCAGGAAGCCAATAATAAGTATTGTATTATTAGTAATACAATTTTTAGGTTTGACTTTGTAACATATTTCTTTGAGTAGTATGTTAAATTGCTATAGATTAAAGCTATAAAAATTAGTGAAAATACAACGAGAATTCTTTATTATCAAAGACTAAATCTCAAACGCAAAGAACTGGGCAAGTGAAAATTACTCGCTTTAAAGGTTTAAATTCCTACCGCCAAGGTAGCAGGCTAATTTCACATGTTGCAATAATCCGGCGACTTTTAAGACATTGGACTGTTGAGCTAATAATTTAACACGCGTTTTGAATTAGTTTTAATTCTACCCAAAAACTAAGTAGATTCTATAATTTCATAAAAATGACGTAATTCTGCTAATATTCACATAGAACGGTCTAAAATTTTGTAACATTTATTCTGACTCGGTTTCAGCTGGAGCTATGTAGAAACTAAGTATTTCATCTGGATAAGTAGGATGTACTAGAACTTGATAAAAACCGTATTTTTTGGCTGATGTCAGGAGACGAAGACTATATTTTAATTTCGTGTGATTGAATGCCCCGTAATTATATATAAGTATTGTATGAAGTGTTCGATAAATGAATTCAAATCAGTTTGACTTGCCCGAGTACAACCAGCGGGACGGGCAAGGTGGAGCACAGAGCATAATTCCAGTTCTGGAAAATTTATTTGCTATGAGGCGTAACTTTTACCTATTCTGTGTGAAAATTTCACATTTAATAACATTGATGTAGCATAAACGAAGCCTCAAGTGTTAAAACGATTAAAAAATATGTGCGGAAGATTCAAACAAGGACATCAAGAAGATGTGCAAACGTAGAGTACGATCGAGCGTCAGCTGATAACTACAAGAAGAGAACCTTAACATCTTTAGAAGTTATTTTTTTTCTTAATAAATTTATTTCCAAAGTTGGCTTCCACATATCACTGTCTGTTATAGTGATACCTTAAAATTTACAATAACTATCCTTGCTCCTTGGAACAACTCAAAAAAATATCTGGCAAGAAATTACGGATCAATAATGTTAAAGTAAATCCCAAGATATAAGATCCTGCCTTTTTGCTATTTCAATGGGGCAATAAACGACCCTAATAAGGTTTTGTGCATAGTTGGCAGGTATTACGATAAACGTATTTTTATTTTACTTGCTTTGTATACCGCCCTCACTTGCACCTGAAATCATATTGGATCTATTTTTTACCTACATATTTACTACCTGGCAACCCGGTTTGGAGCCCTTTAAGTATTTGATAATATAGGCATAATGATCACAGGTCTCCATTAAAATTCGAAAGAAACTTTTTATTATTTTTATTTTTAGTTTTACTTACAACTTACAACGTAACGGTTCTTTTTTATTTATGTGGCGTCTGTGGGAAAATTGCAATAGTGGCTATCGCAAGAGAAAACATTTATCACTTGACGCAAAACAAATAGTGAAAAATGTTTACGACAGTTTGGTAAAAAGAAATTTGAATAAACAAAGTGCTTTGCAAGAAACCAGTGAACTAATAAAAACCCCAATTTCTACAATTAAGGGTATTGTAGAAAAACCATCACTCAGGAGCAGGAAAATACGGAAAGATTTTCAAATGCATCATGTAGACGATTGTGAAAAAGACGTCTTCAGGAGAAAAATATATTCTATGTATGAAGAGCAGTTGGTGCCGACACTAGACAAAATAAAATTAAGACTGGTGCAGGACGGGACCAATATACATTGTGGCCGATCAACCCTTTACAGAATTCTCTTAAGAATGAGATTCACATTCCGAAAAATCAACAAAAGGCAAGTAGTGATGGAGTCACAAAGATTACGATCGATACTTATTTACAAGAAATTAAAAAGTATCGATCAGGGAATTGGCCAATAATTTACCTTGACGAAACATGGTTCGATACCTATGACACTGTGCAAAAAGGGTGGGTTGACATTAGTACAAAATGTCAGACTAACGCACCTTCAAATAAAGGTAAACGAATAACCATTTTGCATGCTGGATCTGAAAAGGGCTGGGTTTCAAATTGTCTACTATTACCGGCGAAACACACATAAAAGATTCTAGTTTGGACTATCACGAAGACACGACCCCAGAACTTTTTGAAAGTTGGTTTCAAAATTCCCTTTTGCCAAATGTTCCCGAATAGAGTGTTATAGTTATGGACAATGCAAGTTACCATAGTCGCCTACTAAATAAGGTTCCTAACGCAGCCAACACCAAATCGAAAATACAGGAATATATGTTAGAAAATGACATTTATTTTGACTTTAGTTATAAAAAAGTGTTCTTTTGGAAGTTTTGAAAGACTATAAATTAAAAAGAAATATGTTTGTGATAGTATGGCTGAGAAAATGGGACACACTGTTTTGCGGCTTCTTCCGTATTATTGTGTGTTTAATCCAATTGAACATATATGGCATCAAGTTAAATCAAAAGTAAGAGCACGAAATGTTTCTCCTACTTTAACCGTGTCAGTGGTAGAATTAGTAAAAAAGTTATAAATGATATACCTTGTGAATGCTGGAAGAATTTCATTCAGCACGTTGTTAAAGTTGAAGATTCATATATTTATGTAAATAATATAAAAGCACTGATAATTACCTCAGCTGACGACAGTGATAGTGAAACCGAATTAGGCTTAAGTTAAAATATATTTTTATTTATACAATATGTTCCCTCTTGTAAACCCCATTCATTCAAAGTGTATATTTGTACTTCTTATCCATTTGTTTTTACATGCATCTATAAATAAACATCTCCAAAAACACTTATAATTTTATTTATTTGCATTAATGAATAAAATTCTTAAGTCCATCTGCCCACTTAAAACGACAAAAATCAGGATCTTATATTTTGGGACAGGCTATACCGTACTATTAGAAGAAAGTTGGAAACGTAAAAATTCATATTAGATGACATTTCTTCATTGATTAGTGCGGAGTTTTTTACTGGAAATATTTTACAATCAAATTTTTTACGAAACACCTTTTCTAAGAAATAAGAAAACCTAGTAAAGAGTCTTCCATTTGGGACTTGACAACTTTGAAATTTCACTGTGAACGCACCCTTAAGCCAATCACCGAACTGTCAACGTCAAAACATTCAGTAAAGTCAACATTTTCATCATGGTGAAGTACACGAACGAACCACGTTTACAAATACTTAAAATTTACTACCAAAATTTCGAGTCGGTGACTGCAACTTTAAGAGCGTTAACGCTAATTTTTGGTCGTAATTCTCGTCCCAGTAGACAAGCAATTCATAGTCTAGTGAAAAAATTTGAGTTAACATATTCGCTGCTGGATGTTCCCGTGCCAGTGAGACAACGGGTTGGTCGAAGTGGCCAGAATATTGCTGCCGTTCAAGCGTCCATCTCAAACGAACCAAAACAGTCGATTTCACGGCGTTCTCAAGAATTGGGCATCGCTCAGACCACACTGGCGAATTTTGCGAAAGGATCTAGGACTGCACCCTTATAAGTTAAAGTTAACTCAAGAACTAAAACCACTCGATCATATGAAGCGACGTACGTTCTCGAATTGGGCTCTAGAAATGTTGGAAGAAGATGACCAATTTCATCGCAAAATCGTCTTTAGTGATGAAGCGCATTTTTGGATAAACGGCTTCGTCAACAAACAGAATATGCGTTATTGGTCAGGTGAAAGCCCTCATGTGCTTGAAGAAACATCACTTCATCCACAAAAAATTACTGTTTGGTGCGGTTTTCATGCCGGTGGTGTCATTGGGCCGTTCTTTTTCGTTGATGAAAATAACCGTCACGTTACAGTCAATGGAGATCGCTACAGAGGCATGTTGCAACGTTATTTCTTTGATCAATTGCATGGGCTAGACATTAATGATAGGTGGTTTCAACAAGACGGCCCCACAAGCCACACAGCGGGTGTAACAATCGACTTACTGCAATCTAAATTGGGTGAACGTGTTATATCGAGAAATGGTCCCGTCGAATGGCCGCCTAGATCGTGTGATTTAACACCTCTAGACTTCTTTTTATGAAGGTACGTTAAATCATTGGTCTATGCTAACAAGCCTGCGTCGTTAGAGGAGCTCAGAGCCAATATTGAAAGAGAGATAGCGGCCGTTTCCGTCGAAATGTGTGGCCGAGTCATCGAAAATTGGGTTCAACGAATCGACCGCTGCAAACGTGCCCGTGGTGGACATATAAATGAAGTCGAATTCCATACATAAATGTTTTGATTGTACTTCAAGCCGTTAGTAAAATTTTCGAAATGTCTCAAATGGGTTGCGTTTTATTTCAAAAAAAAGTTGTCAAGTCCTTAATGGAAGACCCGATACATCCCACAAGAAAAATATGCAATGCGAAAACTCAATATGAACTATTGATAAAATTACATTTTTGCAAAACACACGTTAATAAATGATTTAGTCAGTTGTAAGAACTATTAAAAATTTACATATGGTACAAACTGGATTAATTTAAAAAATTTGTTCGACATTCTCGCGCAATATTTTTGCACCACCCAAAATTATACAACTTATGTTAATTGATACATGCCTATTGAATGTTTCATGTTGTTTTAGTTATTACTGTGAAGTGATAAACTGTCTGGTGTGTTTATAAGACTAATCCGTAAATTGTTTTGTTTAAATTAGAAAACCTCAAATTCTAAAATTAATCGGTGTTGTTGAGTCGGAATAATTTTAATTACAAACAGGCTACTAATAAGGTCAAATTTTAGCCCAGAGAAAGGGGAAGGGAGTTTCATTTAGTATTTTGAAAAACCAATTAATTTCAAGATTTAAGTACTCAGTACTCAAGTAATTTGAATAACCGAATAATTATTAAAGTTCCAGACAAATTGTTCATCCTGAATTCAAGTCTAAGCGATGAGTAATAAGCTTAAATTTAATCGATTGAATTAATCATAATAAACAGCTAATTTTAAATGATCTTATGACTTATTTAGTTTAAGTAAGTAAGTGATTAAATTCGGACTAATTAGCCCCTTTTGTTCATTTTGTTCATTCATTGTAGAATAGGAGGAACTAGAGGCACAGAGTCATGGAGAATAATTAAAGCATTAAAGACGAACAATAGAGAGAAGACGTATCTAGAGTATATCCCATAAAGCAAGTGGGAAAAATCTTATAAAAAACAGAAGACAGACAAGAATTCCAAGAAGAGAGCCCTGAAGAAGAACAGAATAAGGAAAAAAAAGAGATAGAACTAAGCTATGCAGAAGTAAAGAAGACAATAAAAATACTCAAAAATAATAAATCTGCAGGGCCTGGAGGTGTGGTAAATGAAATGATTAAGTACGGGTCTAATAAATTACATCGAATGCTAAGAAACATCTTCCACAAAGCGATAAATGGAGAAAAAATACCAGAGGAATGGTCAAAAGCCTATGGATTATTACATTTATAAGGCAGACATTATACATTTAAAAAGGGAGACCGCAGAAAATGCACAAACTATAGAGGCCTAAGCATAATATCGAGTATGGGGCGTTTGTATGAAAAAATTATTAAAAATATCATGGAGGAAAATATAAAAGGAAAAATTGGAGAAGACCAAGCAAGCTTTACGGCCGAAAAATCATGTATAGACCACATATACACTATAAAACAAACAATGGAAAAAAAAACTGGCTAAGAATAGAGAAGCTCATCTAGCCTTCATAAACATAAGAAAGGCCTATGACTCAATACCAAGACAAAAATTATGGAACGCAATGAAAGAAACAGGCATTGACAAAGAACTAATATACGCAGTAAAAGCTCTCTACGAAAACAACACGGTGAACATAAAAATAGGACATAAAGTAGGGAAGAGACTACACTATATACACAAAATATACCTCGAACAAACATTAAAAAATTGGAAGCAAAAATGTAGTGGAATGGGAGTCCCAATACGAGAAAATTACTTATATACTCTAAGTTTCGCAGACAACCAAGTAATCATAGCGCAAGATGAAGAACATCTCAGTTATATGGTAAGAAAACTGAAAGAAGAATACACTAAAGCAGGATTAGCAATAAACTTTGATAAGACGGAATATCTAACAACAAAGGAGGACAATGTGGAGAATCTAGAAGTCGATAAAGAAACAACAATCAAAGGAACCGATAGATTTAAATATTTAGGAACCATAATTTCAAAAAACGCAACATCAAAAGAAGAGATCAAAGCTAGATTAGGACAAACGCGAGCATGCATAAGACAATTAGATTCGATCCTGTGTGACAAACACATTACAAAGAGAAACAAAACACAACACAAAGCATAATGACATACGGGTCAGAAACATGGACGATCAACAAAAGAAATAAATCTAAAATTAACGCGGTAGAGATGGAGTATTGGAGAAGATGCTGTATACATATATATATTTATATATATATATATATATATATATATATATATATATATATATATATATATATATATATATATACATATATATATATATATATATATATATATATATATATATATATATATATATATATATATATATATATATATATACATATATATATGTATATATATATATATATATATATATATATATATATATATATATATATATATATATACATATATATATATATATATATATATATATATATACATATATATATATATATATATATATATATATATATATATATATATATATATATATATATATATGTTATATATATATATATATATATATATATATATATATATATATATATATATATATATATATATATATATATATATATATATATATATATATATATATATATATATATATATATATATATATATATATACATATATATATATATATATATATATATATATATATATATATATATATATGTATATATATATATATATATATATATATATATATATATATATACTTGTTCATTTTTTACTGTTAACATGTAAAGAAAAACGCAAGATTTCGTTGCTGTATTGTAGCAGACTAAATGTAGATTTCTATAAGATTTTTAATAAATATTTATGTCCCGTGGACTTCACTTCCTTTAGAAAGAGCTTTCTTCAAAGACGTAGACCTGACAAATTTAAAAAGTAAACTTGAAATTTTAATTTTTAAAAAATTGTTTTATTTGAGAACTCATAATTCTTGGAATTAGATAGTGTCAAATTGTAACTACTTTCCGTCGTTTCACTTATGATTACACGAGGCATCTTCAGGGATCTCTTCAGATTACAATACTGGATGAGTTCGATGGAACACAAGTCAAATATTTATACCTTACCTACGTTACCCAATCATTACTCGATATAGGATTTTTTCGGTATATCGATAGTTGCCGATATATCTATAGTTATCAATTTAAAAAAAGTTATCGCTATATCGATAGTTAACGATAATTCCTTAATTATCTATACATCGATCAATATATCGATAGTTATAGATAAGCATCACTTATTTTCACCACCGGTCAGCAATTTTTTAGAGAAAATGGTTTTATTGGAAGTTTTGCCCACCCGGAAATAATAATGTATCGATACATTGATAGTTATCGATATATCAATAGTTATCGATATATCGATAGCTTAAAATTATCGAAGCGAATAGCGAAATAATCATTTTCCACTTGTGAGGCAGCCCAAAACCCGAATCTCTGTTAGTGTTATCCAGGTGTTTGTAAATTAAAATTGATTCCCTAAACTTTCGTTTCGCTCGTCGGGAATTCGATTATAGAACCTGGAAACGGAGCTTTGGTTTTTCTTACAATGATGACTGTCAAGTAGAGCATTAATATTCGGCTTCAGGTAATTTTATACTTGTTTGGATACAACTTTCATTTTTCCGAATTCTATTTGATATAAATCTCCTAAATTCTCCTTCATACACTACACCATAAGAATAGGAAGTATTCAATTGGTAAAGCGATTGTGCTCTCAGGTGATATCAATCATTTTTCAGTCTCCCAAGGTGCCATTACATTTCGCTAGTATCATCTACAAAAGAAAAGGGGCCATTTAATTCAATTTCCATTGAAAATTTTATGTTAGAATGTTGTTGACTGAGGTGATTCAAAAGCTATTCAGGTTTTCTTGACCATGAGGCCAAATAACAAACGTGTCGTTAACATATCTGCATTAAAATTTTGATGCAGGGTGTAACTTTACCAGTTTAATTAATAAAATTACTTATGTACCAAGAATTTTGTCAATATATTTGTTGTTTCGTTAACTTAAGATAAAAACCGGTCAAGTGAAAGTCGGACTTGCGCAATTAGTGTTTTGTACGCTGATTGCTTTTAAAATAAAATAAAATCCTTACCTAGGCTAGTTAATTAGGTCCCTGACATGTATACATCTTAAAATCCAATATGCATTTTCACGTTTCTTCTTAGTCAATAATATATAATAGTTATAGCTTCTTAGCTACCTAATAGCCAATAAATAAACCTAGCTCATTGTAGAATCTAATAGTAAAAGTTTAAAACAAATATTTACTACCTAAATATTTTATTTATTATAAACAAATAAAATAAAATTATTTTGTCTCTGTACCTATCGGTTCGTCATCAGGAAAATTTATTTTATCTGTGACTGCGTACTGTAAAATAGATAAGTAATTTGTTTATGGGTCTAGCACACGAGCTGCAGGGAAGTCCCTAAAGCGCTACAGGAGCGACACGTGTGCGGAAAAAGCGATTCACATTGTTCTTGAATCGCTGCAAATTGTAATCGGTGGGAAACGCAGTCCTGGGCAACTTTTGAGAAGCTCTCCTTGCTATGCCGGCAACATGCTCATGCCAGGACATATTTACTCCCAAATTAACGCCCAACAAATTGAGTGATGATGTTAGAGGAATGGAGTGTCGGGTTCAGCAACGTTAACTTTTTTAGAAAAAACTACCGCCTGAATTTTTATAACGTTAAAATCCACTTGGTTTCTGTCGCCCCAAGATATAATTTCTTCCAGGTCTTTGTTAAGTTGAATGACTTCCTGCTGTCTGCGGATATTCGTCTGATTAGCCGATGTATGCGCGTTCAAAATGAATGAAGAGATAACCTGTAGATTGGATTCCCCGGTCTTTTCCAGCAGATCGTTAACGTAAATGAGAAAGAGAGTAGGAGACAGTATGGAGCCTTGGGGCACACCGGCGTTAATAGTGAAGGTGTTAGAAAGAAATCCGTCGACTGCCACTCGTAAAGAACGCTCTCTGAGGAAACATGAGAGCCACAAACAGAACTTTTCGAACATACCGTAAGAGCGTAGCTTAGCCAACAGTCCATCGTGCCAAACACGGTCAAATGCCTTGGATATGTCAAGAGCAACCGCTCGAAACTCTCCAAAGTGTTCAGTTGCGTTGTTCCAAGCATTCATACATGTATAAGTCAGAAGATCTCCTGTTGATCTATGTTCACGAAAGCCTTATTGGTGATCGCTAATAATGTTGAATGCTTCAGGATATTTTAGAAGATGCTGATTGATAGCCTTTTCCATGACTTTCAAAATTATTGAAAGCAGTGCGATTGGTCGGTAGTTATTTGGCAAGGTCTTCTTGCCTTTTTTAGGTATCGGCTGAGCTGTGGCACATTTCCAGCAAGAAGGAAATATTCCCTTTCTGTAGGATAGGTTGAAAAGTCTACAGAAAACTGGTCTTAGTTCCCTCACACAGTTTTTGAGAACTATGGCAGGTATTTCGTCAGTGCCAGAAGCTTTTTTGTTGCCTGACTTCATTAAAATATGCTGTCTGAAAACAATATAGAGCATTCTTGACTGCACTGTGGGAATAGTAGGTGGTGTTTTTCCTTGGAAATCGACAGTAGAATGTGAAGCAAAAGGTTCAACCAACAAGTTCGCTTTCTCAACAGGTGTCGTTGCAATAGAATTATCTGGCCGTGTGAGTGGTGGTATGGTGGATTTGGTGAAATTTTGAGTAACTGCCTTAGCAACTGACCCAAAGGACCTGGAATTGTTGGGACAAGCGAGAAGTTTATTTCTAATTAGTTGATTGTGTGCATCCTTGGTTTCGTCGATAATTTCTTTGCATCTGTTCCAGGCACGAACAAAGGTGTTACGATTTATGGTGTCAGGATTTTCATGTCATTGTCGGTAGGCAAGATGTTTAGAATCAACAGCTTCTTTGTATTTTCGGTTCAACCAAGGCTTGCCGTTGGAAGGGCATTTCTTCGAAAAAGGAATGTAAGCTTCCATACCAGACAAAATAACATCGGAAACCTCCCTGGCGCAGTCAGATGTGTCATTGGATCGAAAACAAACATCTAACCAAGGGAAAGTTCGAAAATATTCCATGAGATCTTCCCATTTAGCAGAATTGTAGTGCCAAATCTTGTGAGGTTTAGGCGCCTCTCTGTTACTGATTGGTAGGTTACTCGATGTCGAAAGCAGTTTATGGTCGGAAGAACCTAACGGCGGATTTACGGCGACCGTCTAAATTGCCGGATTTGTGGTTAAAAACAAATCAAGAAGAATGACGAACTCCCCGTCTCGACCAGAGATCCGTGTTGGTTCGTCAATAAGTGAATTAAGCCATAACTGATTGAGAATAATTCAGCTTCATGAGCTGAACTAACCTGACCTTGTTCGTCGGTAGTATTTGAATATTTAAGCCAGTTGATGTTGTGAACATTAAAGTCGCCCAGGATGGCAATTTCGGCATTTGGATAGTCAATTTGTAAATGATAATGGAGGATACGCATGCGTTCCGCACTCGTGCCGCTGCTGGAGCGCTTTAGGGACTTCCCTGCAGCACGTGTGCTAGACCCATAAAAAAAAAATAAAAAAATACAGATGAACCTTGTGGTTTGTTGAGTCGTTATTTTTAACCACATTAAAGTTTGGGGGCTCCAGAGCCTGTTCTCGTTGGCAAGAGAGGTCGCTTCTGACAAAAAGACAGATTCCAATGTTACGCGGGAATAGAAGTAGTACCCAGGATAAAGATAGTTGACAGTGCTAGTCGATGAACTGACCTTGGTTTCACAGAGAGAGAGAGTACATTAGGTTTATTTGATTGCAGGTGTCGGTGCACTGAATTTTGAAGTTTAAACCTCGTATGTTGCAAAAATCTATTTTCCCCTGAACCAGCCCCCACCCGGAGATTCGAAAGGGAGGCTATTTTACCTCCGGAATTTTTTATATCCAGGTGCCTCATGATGCTATCTGGTCCCACAATCTGAGACATCGACACAGCCACGAAACTTCAACAGGCTAAGCCGATGCAATGGTATCACACCGGGCGATGCTGGTGAGATCTAGGCATCTACCATCTAGGTTGTTCTTTAACTCGCCTTCTACGATAGGCAGAGCATACCGGGGACGATATTTGATCCCGCTCCCCAATAGGCATCCCGCTTCCCCACAGGCAATCCCGCTCCCCCACGGGCAATCCCGCTCCCCCACGGGCAATCCCGCTCCCCCACGGGCAATCCCGCTCCCCCACGGACAATCCCGCTCCCCCACGGACAATCCCGCTCCCCCACGGGCAGGTATTGTTTCAATTCCGATAAATCTTTTTGGATATATTAATTTGTTTCTTTCCTGGCGCGTTTTAAGTACCAATCTTGCTTTAACAAGTCTGTGACCAAGTTAAACTTATTTAATGTGGTCACATCTATTATAACATATATTTTGTTGCTCATGATATAGTCGATCCCATTTTTAGTTTGAGAATCGGGAGTTTTCAAAGTCCATCTTAATTTTCAAAACTGCACGGCTCCGATTGGGACATCAGTTCCCATATTTGTGCCAAATTTCAACTTCCTACATTAAATAATTTCGGAGAAAATCGGACAGTCGGACACCGAAGTGAACCGATAAGTATTTCGTAGGGAACATTAAAAATATCCTTGGTTTTATTTTTATCCGTAGTCTCATTTACTATTATTCATTTAATTTTGTCTCCTTTTTCAAGAAGTAAAAGTAGTTCATTCAAAATGAAATGAGTATTTTTCCCTGGCCAACTGATGGTACAAAGCCAGTAGAATCAGTGAAGGAGTAACGTGTTCAAGCGCCGAATTTTCACTTTAACTAATAATTCAGGCACTTGATGCAAGAACCAAGTGGTCACGGTTAATTTCGTATTCGAGTACTCAAGTGATTTTTCACTTGAACGATCCCAAGACTAGTTACAATCGCACAAAAGACAATATTTTAAGAGCACATTCACCGTTTTGCAATAACGTTATTAAATAAGTAAAGTACAGTATGATGTTCTAAATCACACTATTCTGCTTTACAATACTTTTATTAAAGATCGATATGAAATACATTTAGTTTTTTTACCCTTTTTTAATATATTTGTTCAGGCAAAAATAAAAGAAAAACGACTAAAATGTTAAAATCAACAAAACGTGACAAAAGCTGAAACTTTCTCTATTTCTTTTTTTTTTGAACATTCATTGTGTAGATGAGAAAACTGATAGAATTTATTGCTTTAATTTTTGCAAAAGTAAACAATACACATACAATCGAATTTAATAAAATGCTAAAAAATTTAAAAATAATGTAATTAATTTATTTTGTGTCCAATCCAGGCAAGAGTCTAAACTAAATAAATATATAAAATTAATAACACACCCCTTTTAAAGGTTATTTAATCATTAATTATAGTTAAAAAAATAAATATTCTGCTTTCACCCCAACCTTCTCGACGAAACTTTACCTCGTTGTTACATGTTGTCTCGAAGCAAATCTACTTTTACATTGTTTGACGCCATTCATTGTTAATAGTAATGGTTAAAAGTTAATTTATTTTTAACAAACACTTTCGCTTTTCAGCACAATATGGAACTTTCTACCTTTTAATTATCACTAGAATCCCTGAACTTCTACCGGACAAACAACAGTGAAATAACAGAAATATTTTCTTACCATTTTCTCGACTATTTCTTTGTACTTAGGACTTTTATTATTTCCCAAAAAGTTTGTTGCGACTCCTTTAAAACTAAGCCAAGCAGCTTTTTCAACTTTATTCATTTTAGTAACAAATAATGAATCTTGAAACAATTTTCTTATTTGTGGCCCGTCAAATACACCTGCCTTCATTTTAGCTTCAGATAATTTCGGAAATTTTTTATGCAAATATTTGAAACATGGGCCGTTTGTATCTAATGCTCTCGTGAATTGCTTCATAAGTCCAAGCTTAATGTGAAGCGGGGGAATAAGAACTTTTCCTGGATCTACCAATGGTGGAAACAATACATTATTTTCACCAGGAGTGAACGATTCTCTTGTTGGCCAAATTTTTTTCTTATAATGACGTTCCCTGTCTCTGTTATTCCAGACATTTATAACAGGGATAAAGTGTAAACCCTGACTGTTGGCCAAGCAATATTGTTACAATTTTCAGATCTCCACAAATTTTCCAGTTATGATCAGCATATTTTATTTTTATCAAAAGCTGCTTCATTTTTTCATATTGCTCTTCCATAACTGTGGAATGAGCAATCGGAATGGGAGCGTAAACGTTGGTATTATGCAGCAAGACTGCCTTAATGCTCCGTATAGAAGAATCAATGAACAGTCTCCATTCTTCAGGATCGTATGAGTTATTTTGAAATTCATCCATTAGACCTTTTACATCGGTACAATATGAAAGTGACAATTCCTCGTCCATTGTGAAATATTTTCGAAATTCTTCATCTCTGTTCCTGCAGTTCCTAATACTTATCTTAACGTATTTTTTTAGTGTAGACTTCGATAGCGCATTGGGTATAGAGTGGTCGCTAGCTCGAATCCTGTTCTAGCGGCAGAATATTGTGATTTTTAAATTATAAATATATATATATATATATATATATATATATATATATATATATATATATATATATATATAAACAAGCCCGGGACTAGCTAAGTTCGTGAGGCCAATAAAAAATAAAAAAAAAACGTTAATAGCAAATATTGCATGTATATATATATATATATATATATATATATATATATATATATATATATATATATATATATATATATATATAGGTGAGCAAAAAAATCGAATAAAAACTATTTGGCTTCATTTAACACGGATCCTAAAATTCATGGACCAAGAGCTACGGGAAAAAAAGTGGCGTGGGCAGTAGCAATTTGCTCCTTTGAGAGGTTCATCTGACACAGAAACTGTTCTCCTTTCAAATATTTTGGGCCGTCGCTACTGGCCCATTATCCAATAAGACCCAATTCGAATATTCCCAACGTTAACGGTATCACCGTAGGCGTGGTACAGTATCATTAGCCAGTTCAGTAGGACTTGCCCTAAATGATTTGGAGAAGTCGATATTGGCCCGGGAAGCCGAAGAGCTCTTTTTCTTGAGTCAAGAAAAAAGGGCCAGAAAGTGGGTTAGATATATATATTTATTGAACTGCCAAACATGATTTTTTATGTTATATAAGTTTGTTTCAATAATAACCGGTCGAGGGCAAGTCGGACTTCGCAATTAGTGTTCCGTACGTTGATTGCTTTTAAAATACAGAGGTATAACTGTAAATATAATATGACTTTACAAGACACACCCCAAATGAATTTTCAACAAAGTTTTTTTTCCGATCTTTACTGAAAACTGATAACCTTGAAATTTTTGTTTTTTTTTTTGTATACTAGATAAATTATTAACTGCACTCGTAATAATTTTTCGTTCAATCTACACTCTGTGGAGAATATTCTAGAAATTTTTCTAAAAGTTTTTGATCAGTACTTTTTGAGATAAGGGGGGCAGCCATTTTTTTTTTTCTTTCCAATTTTTAACAAATAATACAAAGAAAAGTGCGCGCAAGTATTATTTATATATTTGAACTCATGTTTTTACAAGCTTTCATTTGACACCCATTCGATAATTTTTTTTTCACTTCCAATTTCACCTCCCAAAACTAACCCGTTAAGTCAAAATTTAACTTTTGAATCTACACGGCTCTGATGAGGCCATCAGTTCCTATATTAGTGCCAAATTTTAAGTTTCTGTGTCAAATAGTTTCGGAGAAAAAATCGGGTGTGTGACAGACAGTTAGAAGGACGGACACCGAAGTGATCTTATGTGTTCCGTATGGAACAGTAAAAATGTAAAAAATCGAAAATCTTTATCAAAACATTAATTTAATATATAATAATATCGATATCTTCCGTATATAATCGAGCTTTAGCCAAACAGCCCCACTGGCGTTTGTCATTTAGCATCATAGTTAGGCTCGATTCATACTATGAGGCTGCGCTCGATATGCTCTCGGATCGATATTCTCATATCCACACTGCCGTTCCGATTTTCGAGAAAGTATTACTCCCCGACAGAAATTAATGGTGTGTCTGAGGTAACAAATTAGAATTTATTGAATTTTTTAAATCACACGTTGTACAGAAGTGACACAATTATATTAACTTTATTCTTTTTACTTTAATCTTAATTATATCTACCATAATTTAAATGTTTAGGTTTCAAGTTTGTTTTCTAAAATTACATAACATTAAAATATATCGTTGAAACTTGCTGCTTGATATTGTTGTGGCATATGAGACGGGTACATTGGAATATGCTGAGTCTTATTATTTCCATAAAATCGAGGCTGTTAGTTTGAGGGCTATAATTAAATTGCTGTAAAGTATTTCTATGATCTTCAGTATATGTATGTTGCAGAAATAGAGTTGAACAATCACGCGAAATATTAATTGGATGAAACTGCATATTTTCATTGAAACTGCCAGATGATGATGTCGACTATGAAGATGGTCCCAGGAGAAATCAAAGATCGATTATTATTTTTTTAAGTTACACGCACTTGTCTAGTGCAAAACTGAACCGTTACGGAGTGAAACAGGATCGAGAACGTATTCATACTACCGTGACAAGCCATAATAAGTCCGATCTCGCTCCGACAAAATATTCTTTGAGATGCATCGATATTAGAGCCTTATGAGGTCAAAATCTCGCTAGTGTCAGAGCGAATACACTCATTGTTTCTTCTATAAACATATTTTATCAAACCGAGAGCATATCGAGCGCAGCCTCATAGTGTAAATCGAGCCTTATTTGACCTGAGATGAAATTATCATATTTAACTAAAAGCTAAATTCTAAAAGAAAAGCGTCAACATAACCTCAATTTTTTAAATAACCTTAAAATACATTTCGGAAGTTTTACTATTAGAAATACTTTATTTCTGTTGCCATGAACATATCCGGACTCTTTTTAAAAAGGTAATTTATTATTTGATCTTATGTTGTACTTAAATCTAGATATGTTAGTTCAAGTTAGTTCCATAGAATAAGTATCAAGTAATGTCGAGTTTGGTGAATATGTTCGGTACGCTTTAATATTTTTGAACTTTTATCTTATTTCTATCCAGATCTCATCTTAAACAAACTAAAATAGCCGGTCGCCTTTTTGCAACTTCTACGGAAGAAAAAATTGAAATACCGAATAGAATACCAAGAGGACCGACAGATATTTTAAGAGCTCTTGAAAGTACTGTCACCAGAGATCCTACAGCTTCACATTACAAGTATCATGACGATCCATATCTCATACCAATGTCTAATGTTGCCAAAAGGACCTATGCAATGGCTCAAGAAGCAGGTATATGGGATTAGAGCATATATTTCAAAAATTATCAGCTTTTATAATTTTACAAAGTTTGTACTTTACTTTTAACTAGATTTTATTTTAGAGATGGATTTTAAAACAAATTCTTAAAATTATGAAAATACATTTGGTCAATCTGCATTTAGCAATCAGACACTTGTTCCAAATTTTTATTTGAGTATGAGTACCCCCTTGGTATTCTAAACAGTTTATATATATATATATATATATATATATATATATATATATATATATATATATATATATATATATATACAGATATACAGATATACATATATACATATATACATATACATATACATATACATATACATATACATATACATATACATATACATATATACATATATACATATATACATATATACATATATAGCTATATACCTATATAGATATATACATATATACATATATACATATATACATATATATATATATATATATATATATATATATATATATATACTGCCACATTTCGCATTTCGACTACCATGCCCCTCTATCTCTCCAGTCATTCTCGTGGATAGCTCCGTCTCTCATGAGGTCCATTATTCTATTAATCCATGTTAATGCTGGTCTTCCTTTCTTTCTTGTATTTGAGGGAATATATTCAAATGCCCTTTTGGCCATCTAGTATGGAGCATTCTTTTCATGTGCCCATACCAAATTAACTGTCAGGTTTCTATACTTTCTGTTGTTATATGTATTTTTTCTGTCCTTCTTCTGATTTCTTCTTCATTTCAGATGTGCTCCTCTCCAGATATTGTACAAACAGTTTATAAACAATCCAGATTAGCCTACTTGTTAGCGATGATATGATCTAACTAGCTAGATAAAATACATATTCCTTAAATTTATATTTTAACTTTGAAATAATATTTATGAAATGAAATGAAATTTATTGACATACAGATAGATACACCTACTAACAATAAAAAAAAAAAAAAATAGATACAACCCCTAATAATGAAAAACTGCATATCACACTAAACATAACCACATACAGAAATTAACCTAAACTGAGACAAAAACACACTCCTGACTAAGTTATAAACTCCCCCTTAGTCTTGCCTTAAAAACATTTACTGTTCCAACACTCCTAATATTTGTCAGCAAAGCATTGTAGGCATTAAATTCCTTACATTATGAAAATAATTAATGCTTCTTATAAAGTAGGAGTTTATTTCCCTTCGTAATCCAACAAATTCATTAAAATAATTTGGAATCATTCCCCTGCTCAAATTAAAAATTAATATCATTGCAAGTTAGTAACATCTTTGTTCAGCCGAAAACCACCCCAGGGTACTAAGCAAGTGTATCGGTTACACCTCAATATTGTTCTCATACCTCTGTTAAATAAAATCCACTATCGAGGATAAACAACAAGGCTCCACAATAATCAAAGTGTAGTTGAATAATAATTTTAAACATCATTATTCTAGAAAACAAAGACAAACTTTTTGCCACTCTAGAAAAAAACAACTTTCTTCTAATTTTTTTCTGGATATATTTACAATGCCTTTTCATAGACAATATATTCTCCAACATAAAACCGAGATATTTTATTTGATTGGCCCATTCTATATAGTCATTATCAATACATAATTTATATATTGATTCATCAATATTATTAACTTTGTAATGAGTTCCTATTATCATTGCTTTAGTTTTGCTGGCATTTAATTTAAACTTATTAATGGAAAAAACTGTTCAATTCCTCCAAGCAACGAATTCATCTCCAAAACCAGATCTCTCAAATTGTCCCCACTACATGAAATTAAAGTGTCATCAGCAAACAAATTGATGAACTCCAAACCCTCATTATAATTAATATCATTTAAATATATTACAAACAACAGTGCCCCTAATACGTTACTTTGTGGAACACCATACCTGTTCTCAATAGTTGTACAAAAGCTTCTGCCAACTTTAACATATTGCATTCTATTTGATAGATAATTTTTTAAGCAGTTTAAGGCTTGATTTTTAATACCATAATATTCCAATTTTTTCAGTAGTATCCCTCTATGAATTGTTTCAAATGCTCTTTTTAAATCTAAAAAGACTGCTATCACATATTGATTCTTATCAATTAGATCTTTAGATCTAGTAACTATAAGTTGAATTGCATTCTCACATGAATGCCCCTTACAAAATACAGGAAAAGCTTATTCAAATTAACATATTCAATTAATTGTTCATAGGCAGCTTTCTCTAAAACTTTTTCTGTGCAGGGTAGTCAGTTCACTGGCCTAAAGTTAACAACATTATTACTACTTTGAACTTTTTCAATTGGTGTTACACAACTGCTTTTCAAATTCTTCGGAAAATTCCCAATTTACAGTGAGGAGTTCACAAAATTTAAAACTGTATATTCAATTGTTGTAAAAGTCTCCTTTAAAAATTTTGAGTTTAACACATTATAAGCTACATTGCAATACTTTAGAGAAAAAAGTATTCTTCTTAACTGATCTATGGATATGGGCTTGAATTCATTAAGCCTGCTATTTATCACAGGTAAAAGTTCTTCATCTTTATTTAAACTATGCAGGTAGAAAAGCTGCCCATTGGATAAGAAGTGAACACCCTGAACTATTTAATAGCAGTGAATCTGACCCACCAATTGAAGCTTTCTTTCCAAAAGTAGTGTACAATGAAAATAGTGATGTAACAGAAGATGATCTGAAGAATGTTATTGATAAAAATCAAGTCAGTGAGGCCGTACTAATTAGTAAACTTTTAAGGACTAAAGGTAAGCAATGTTCATTAGGAATTAATTATATTTACCTTAGTTTCCTTGGAAAAAAACTGTTAAGACACAAAATACGAATTTTATAAAGAAATTGTAAATTATGCTGGTTTTCTCTTTCATAAAAATGTACTTTTTCTGTGTGCCCTAGGTATTAATATTCAAAAATTCTAAGGAGCTTTTTATGTTACCATTAAATGTATAGATACAATAAAATTGTCATCACTTTCACATGTGTAGATGAAAAAATACTCAATACCTCAAATATTTATGGATGTTAGCACAGAAAATATAGCTGTATCTACAGAAAAACAAAACCACCTTCTAATTTCTCAAAGATACTGCGGAAGTAGAAGTCATATTATATGTACCAATAATAGATATATCGGGCTTTCAAGACTGTTGATCATGAATAAGTTCAAATTTCAAAAAACAAAATGGCGGCTCCAAAATGACAAATTATTTTTGGAAAAACGTGAGTTATTTTTATGAAATCCTGTATATATGGGTCTTTGAGCTAGCGGATTACGAATATGAAGTTCAAATTGTTTTTTAACAATATGGGGGCTCCAAAATGTCGGACTATTTTTGGGAAAACAAGTTATTGTTATGAAACTTTGTACATATAGGTTTTTGGGGTTGTTGATTACACATATAAAGTTCAAATTTCAAAAAACAAAAAGGGGGCTCCAAAATGGCGGATTGTCCCAACCCAGTAATGAACGCCCTGAGGTGTTCATTACTATTGATTCCATTTTTTCTGTTTCATATTTATTACCGGCACATAAACGTTGAGCCAGTCATCAAACTTTGCGAAGAATTGCGTTTGAATGCTGTAGACTTTTCGCCATCTATTTCGGAATTCTGTCATCAATTCGACAATCGGTTTCATCAAATTTCCTGACAAAACGTATGTATGCGAAGGTTTTTTTTGTCACTTCCGTGTCATAATTACATTTATTTTATCATGTAATTAGTTTTAACAAGTAGGAGAAAGTCTTCTTGTAAAAGAATTTTCCAGTTTGTCAAACGCATTTTCTGTAAAAATTAAAAAATTGATACATTTTAATTCAATATTTCCCGTTAATTTTGGGTAATTGTTGTAAATAGTTAAATAAAATTGGAAAAATGTTTGTACTGAATTTTTAAAGTGTTTTTCCATTTTGCAACTTTCTCCCTCATTTTTACACAATCTTTACCAATGCTACATTGTGCAACAGTTTGCAGAATTTTAAAATTATTTTAACATTTAGTAACATTTTATTGAAATTTTCAAGTATTTTTCAACTTTAGTAACAATTTTCCGAAGTTGTAAAGAATTTGCTACATATTGCAACATTTTTCTGAATTGTTTAACTAATTTTATTATTTTTTTTTAATTTTTTTTATAGAATGTACTTGTCCCATTTTGCATTATTTACCCGAATTTGTGAACTCTTTCACATTTTGCAACAACTTCTTGAATTATTTACCTAATTTTTACATTTTGCAACATTTCCCGAATTTTTAAACTAATTTTATCATTTTGCAACAATTTAGAGAATTTTTGAAGTATTTTTCCCATTTTACAACATTTACCCGAATTTGTTAATTATTTTTCACATTTTACAACAATTTCCCAAATTTTCAAACAATGGTTGAATTTCGAATATCTTGAATTTTTTGACATTTTTTTTTAAGTTTATGGTACAACACTTTCCCGAATTTTAGGAAAAAGCCGTCATGAAAGTAAGATTGACGCGTCCATGGCGTCCACGCACACTTCCGCACAAAATGTAACACAGATACCAAACTTGCGATATCTAGCGCTTGATTTTTCGATATTTGGACAAAAAATGTCTAATAAACAACCTCCAACTGATTTCATGTTAGAGTTCATTGGAATTTTTAACTTTTTTTTAAAGATTTTTGGAAATACTCTCTACGATAATTGAACAGTTATTTCGCAAGGTTAAATAAATATTAAATTACAGAAACACAATGAAATTGTAATCACCTTCAGGGACATAATTATATAGTTAAAATTCGTTCACGTTTGCACATTCTATAATAGTTTGAACTTGATGACGTCTGACGTGCTTCACGAGAGTTGCTGCGTGGCACTCGACGCTTCGAAATGAAATGAAAGTTAGGAGACAGGTACAAGCGGAAGATGCACCTAAGTGGTCGTAAATCATACTAGAGGAATTGGCAAAAGTATTCCAACACATAAAAGTCCCTAAACAGAACGTTTTGTTTTGACCACCTTTTCGGAACATTTTTGTCCTGTACGACGTTTTATTCCGCAAGTTTGTCTTTCTGTAGCGATAGCTATATTTTTTGTGATGATAGTCTTCTAAAAACATTGTCGCAAGTTATAAAATATGTAAGAATCTAACTGGATTAACCTCAGATATTAAAATAAGTATTAAAAGTCAGTACAATATGACAAAAAAGAACATAATAAAAAATTCACAGTGAAAGTAAATATCTAAATAACGATGCAAAACCCTTCAACTCAAATTAGGGTATGCATTTTTTAAGAATTCTTTAAAATAGTAAGATGCTTTAGTTTTAAGAATGTTCTTAAATTTCCTTTCAAGCATTTGCTTATTTTGTTCTGGCTAAACATTAAGGGGATATACCTAGTCATCCGGATCAAAAAATTCAATTTTTTACATTTTCTTTTAGTATGATATTTTAAGAATATTTTCTGTAAGTTTTATAAGAATCGGTCGAAAATTGACGATGTTATAGCAGTTTAAAAGAAGTACGGTTGCTTAGATTTTTCGTAGCAGGTAGCGAGCAGCTGCTCTCGGGTCACCCTTCGCTGACCTTAACCCGCTCTTAATGTATTTTAAACTTTCTCTTTTATAATATAATACAAAGGGACTCTTCCATTGCCCATCCCATGTATTTAAAGTTGTTAACCCGTTCTATATTCTCGCCATTTATGTGAATTTGGACGTCTTGAATTGGATTTCTACTGATGATCATGAATTTTGTTTTGTTTATGTTGATTCTTAGTCCAATTTTTTCTCCTGCTTTGTGTATACTCTTTAATAATGCTTGAAGAGCATCTGCACCATCTACCAGAATGGCAGTGTCATCTGCATATGTGATGTTGTTTATCGGAACACCGTTTACTTTGATCTCCAGATCACTCTCCGACACTGCCTCAACGAAGGCTCTTTCGACGTATAAATTAAATAGTATGGGTGACAAAACACAACCCTGTCTAACTCCCTTTCTTATTTCAAAATCTTCCGGTATATAACCATTCTGAAGTCTTACGTTTGCTGATTGATTCCAATATAAGTTGGCAATGATTTTTATATCTTTAAAGTCTAGCCCTAGTTCTTGTACATATTTCATGAGGAGGTCATATTTAATGTTGTCGAACGCCTTCTCATAGTCTATGAAGCACATGAATACATCCTATCTCTGATCCAGACAAATCTGAACCAGCATTTGGAAACTGAAGATGGCTTCTCTCGTCCCAAAACCCCCTTTAAATCCGAACTGACTATCTCCACTAACTTCTTGGCACCCCTTCTATAGGCTCTTATGAATAATGCACAAGAAGAGTTTGAGAAAATGGCTCATGAGACTAATTAAGCGATAGTCGTTACATTATTTACAGCTGGCTGTTTTTGGCCTGTTAATAAATGTAGAACGCAGTCAATCCTTCGGTATTTTACCAGTATCATAAATGTTGTTAAAGAGTGTTATAAGCTTTGTTAAATTATAATTACTGAGTTTACAGAATGTCTCTGAGAACATGTTGTCTGGACAAGAGGCTTTATCATTTTTCATTAGTGAAATAGCACGAACCACCTCACTCTTCAATATTTCAGGGCTGGACAAATTGTCCGTTAAGAGATCATTAAACAAATTTGAGGTGTAACTTTTACATGTATTAAACTGTTCTTCTGGGTCCAAGATCGGTTCATTCGCCTCATTTCGGATATAAGAGGAGGGATTCTTCTTATATGTTGCAGCTATTTGTTTTATTTTCTTATTAAGGTGGAAGGTGTCACCAAGACGCTGCAAGTTTTCGGCTTCGATACATCTTTTTTCTAGCCACTGCTCTTTAGCAATCCTTGTTTCTTTACAGATTTCTCTTTGAAAACGGGCATAACCACTCTGATCTTGTTGGTTTTGGCATCGTCTGCATTTTTCCATAAGATTTTATATATGTTGGATCATCCATTCGTTTTTTTGTTTTTAATCTTGACTGTTGAATAATATGACGACCAGCTGTTTTTCTTCACAATATTGAATTAAGCATTCATTTGTTCTAACTCATACGTTATATATTCTGTCATAATTTAGATGTAAATTGTGTTTGAGTTTAGGCAGTAATTATTAATATGGTTTTGTCGTGAGAGGAAGCTCGCATTAACTCTCTTATGCATTGAAAGGTGTAGATGTCTCCCCAGAAACACAGCAAAGTTTGTTAGAATTACTATGCTATAACAACAGTGAAGATACATTAAATGAGGAATTTATAGAAGAAAGATGGTTTAAGCAAACTTCAAGTACGAAAGAGAAACAAAGAAAAACATGGAAGTAAGTTTTTATATATTTTGATAACTTGTTGAGATTAAATTGACTTAAAGTTGGCTCTTAACAAAGTTTATTCATCTATAATTTGTAGAGATGGCAGCGCAGCAGAAGAAATCTTTATAAGTATAGACAATCCTACTGCAGAAACATACAATGCTATTATACAAGGAATGGCAAAGTATAATCAGGTGGACAGAGCAAATGCATTTATTTGAGGAAGCTCAACAGAAAGGCATTAGTTTAAACGTCGATACATATAACTCCATTATTAAAGTTGCCAATTTCTTAAAAGAAAATTATGATTTAAGGTAAGCTTTATAAAATAATATGATTTTATGCACTTTTTTACTTGGATGAGAAATCCTTTATTATACTGGGTGATTCTCAATTTTAGTTTTCTATAGAATTGTTTTTGCATTAAAACATGAAATTTCTACATTTATAGACGGAATCAAATAATTTAACATAATTTCAGTTTGACTTCAAAAGGCACCAAGTTTTGAATTTTAAATAGGACAACCTATATATCTTCTGTTAAATATTATTATGCAGTAGACAAGAATGTTACAGATAGAATATTTGATTGCAGGAGTAGAAATTTTTAACTTCCTTGTTTATTTAAAAGGACAAGAAACTTGGGGTAATGTATAATAACATGCAAGAAAACTTTAGGACGGGTATATTTTGTTACTAACTTTTTGTAGTAATAAATATGATTCATAATTTACTATTCAAAGAACTCCTCAACACCAATTTTGATCCAAATTGGTTGAAAACACACCATTTTAAATTTTCAAAATGTTGGTAAGGTTGGTAACTTGTATCACTAACAATCCCTGGATGCTCATTTTGTTATATTCCTATATTTGTTATTTATATTTCGATTTCTTCAAAAAAGTAACTTGGTGAATTGCCTCTGAAATGCTGTTGTAGGACTCACATCATCCCTTCGGCTTCCCTGACTTCTGTAGCCCCTAAAGCATTCTCCAAATTCCTAAATAGAAAACAGTCGCTGGGGGCCAGTTTAGGTCGTTTTGGAATTTGGATTGTGTAGGCGGGGTGTTATCGTGGTTAAACAAAATACCGCTACTAAAATTTTCCACGCCGTTTGTCTTGTACAGATCCGCTAACTGCCAATTAAATTAGCATAATAATTGCCTGTGCCCTGTGTTCTTTGGAAGATAATCAATAAGCATATTTCCTTTTGTGTCGCAGACAATGGTGGCCATAAACTTTGCTAACATTCCCTGAACCTTGAATTTGCAGGGTGGCTTATCTCCCATTTCTAACCCCTGCATTGATTCTCGTTTTGATTCGGGACACTGGTAAATCCAAGTTTTATCAAAGATTGTAATAATATATATTATGATTTGCAAGCGGATTATTCCGACATAAGACAAAAACTCACAACATCTCAAATGGCGATTGTTGTCGAGAAATGTCGTCATTTTTGGTGCTCATGGTGCACTCACTTTACACTCATGGGCAAATAATTATGTAAAATTCTCTCTAATTCTCAATTTATCTTCTATCTACCTGTTATCAATTCCACGATTTTGAGTAATTAATTACTTTATTTTTATGATGTTTTCTTCTATGACTACTCTGTAAAATGGGATAAGATGTCCATCATCTTAACTCTCGTTCTAGTTGAGACGGATACATTGTTTAACAGTAGCGTACGATGGTACCAACGCTTTATAAGTCTTTTGGATCTTCAGCATTATCTTCCCTTCTTTGCAAGGTATTTTATTGCTGCACAATATTTCAGTTTCTATACATTTTTGCTTTCGCTTGTCACCATGTTGTTTTACAGAGAGTTACTTCTAAACTTTATAATTAATCCAGAATCATTTATTGACTTACTAGTAGCTTACAGCTATTACTATTATACACTGATTGATTAAAAAGTGGGCTTACATATTGGCCTTAAAATATATACAGGTCAGGGACCTAACTAGCTTAACCTAGGTAAGGATTTTATATAAATGTATCGGGAAAACTTAAGATCTTTCATGAATATAAAAGTTAAAATTAAACTTCAAATTAATTAACGTTAACTTAAGCTAATCCTGGGATAGGGGGTCCGAGGGTCTTAGAAGTCCGCGTTGGGTATGGCGTGGGGGGAGGGCGGTAGGCCTTCCTCACGGTGGGGTTGGGGTGGTGTGTGGCTTTATCCGGGAATTTTAGCTGAGCGTTGCTTATGAATTACTGGATTGTCGGCATCTGGAGGTCTCTATAAATCTATGTTCCGTACGATCTAGAGGGTGGATCTGTGTGAATATGACATTTGGCACCATGCCGAGCTGGAGTAGTTGAGGCCAGCTATATAATTAATCGTTCCTGCACTCCTTTTACATATTTGAATCATGTACGCAGCACTGGGTGGCTGTGGTGGCAGAATATCTGAGCCTTACTTTCTGTTAGACATCACTCTTATGTTCTTATATCCTTCAATACTTCATGGTGTTTTGTTGACTTTATAAAGCGAGAAGTTTTATGTCGCCGTAAACTTGACAGCCTAGTACTAGTACAGGACTTATGTAATATTAATAATTATGCTTAAGATTTGTTTATTCTTCTAACCAAGAACAGGTAAACTGATGAACTGAATTGCAAAATAATGCTTTACATGATCTAGGGGGCCTAAAACATGGAATGTAAAAATCTCAGTTGATCAGGATTAAAAAATACTTCCATCAGTTCTGTAATTTTTTTTTTTTTCAAGATGGACTTTCGTCACAACTATACTAGGATATATGAAACAAGCCGAGTTGAAACCTAATTTGGGAACATTAAACGCTGTTTTGTATACCTTAAATACCATGGGCAGCAGTAAAACAGTAAGAGAAACTGTTCTCAAAACGTTGAGGGAATTTAAGGATTTAGAAATTGAACCGAGTTTGGGTTCATGGTATTATGTTTTGAACGCTTTTTGTAAAGACCGTAAGTATTAAATTAGATTAATTTTAATTTAAAAACTTTTATAGTATACAGGGTGTTTTTAAAGTTGCACATACTCAACAAAAAAAAAACACCTCGGCCGATATTAGATATGGTCTATATAAAAGTTGAAAAGTAAGAAAATTTTTTAAAATTTATTTTTTCGTCCGGTTGTAACGCTATTGATCGTCGTGCATCACCCACAACTATCTATATTCAAAACTAGAACGTTTTTCCGGCAACGTTGCTCCTTCAACTCTTACAGTTGCTAATTTCTAACTTAACTCTATTGTCTTAGAACCTGTTACAAGTGAGGAAATCCTGAGCATAATATCCCGACTAAGAAACGAAGCGTCAGTACGCAATGATGTCATTTCATTAAAGGCACGTGAAATAGTTGAACCTTTACAAACCTTAGTAATCTCTACTATAAAAATAGATGGTTCTAAAAACTCCATAAAGCAAAAATTTATCCAATTAGATGCAGAAGCTTGTTTAGGAAAACCGGGCGCCTAAAACCAAGGATGGTGCTTTGGAAATACGGTGGATGAAAATAGAGTAGAAAATGACAACCCAGGAGCTAAATCAGCTGCAAAGGTTGACGTGCTTATGTACCACCGGGTCTATAAATAGAACCTTCACTACAGCTATGGAAATAATTCTAGGTCTAATATCCCTAGCCATATACATAAAAAGTGAGACTGTCAGTAGTACCTATAGAATGATGACTAATGGGAAATGGAAGCAATAACCTATACAATTTGGCCACACAGGTTTTATGGATCCAATCAATGACAAACTCGGACATGCAATCTGACTATACGGAACGTCTTATAATTTCAAAAAAAACCATATAGACTTGGATGCAACCCAAATCTATGGACAAAGGTAAAAACGCCAATGAAGGCAAGTAGTCTGGTCTATTACACAGATTTATCAAAAGTTACGAGCGGAGTTGGCGCTGGCTATATGCAGAAATGCCCAAGTATAGCATTAGCATTCAACTATGAACGATGGCTACATTTTGATAGATAGATATGGCTTAAAACATAATAGTGGCCAGTAATATCGACGGGTGGTTCGGACTATGGTCTTGGCGATACGCAGGTGTCCTGCCGTAGATCGGTTCGCTTCCAAAACGGCTTTTCTTCCAGAACGGGGAACGAGAGAGGTCGATCATATTAGCGTCGTATCATCGGACAGGTTCCATAAGCATTGGGATAGTCGGCCATCTCGTATACAGTAATCAGAAAAAGCGGTTGGATTGTTCTCGACTGCGGTTTATTTGGCAGTGTACCAGGAGCATGGTGTGAATTCTTCTAAGGTGAAAATTGACCCGGATTGATCTTCCTTGTCTTCGGTGCTAATAGGATCAGGACAGAGTTTGTTCAGGACGCCTCGTCGGTACCTAATTTCAGAATCAAATTGTTGTGGATACATGCTCCATCGAGCTAGTCTCCCAGACGGGCTTTTGATTAAATGGCTCCAACATAGGGATTGGTGGTCACTGATCACAGTAAAATGGTAGCCTTCTAAGTACGATCTCATCTTTTCATTTGCCCAAATGATTGCCAGACACTCATTGTCCGTAACGGAGAATCCCTGCCGATTTTTATTATATTTCATAGTCTTCAGGATCGTGCTGGATCAATGCGGCAGCTAGACCACAGAGGCGTCGGTCTTTAGCACAAAAACCTTGGCGAAGTCGGAACAAACCAAAACCGGTGTTCCTGTCAAACAGACTTTCAACTGGTCAAGGTCAGTTTGTTGTTCTTTAGTCCAAGACAACATGACGCCTTTCTTCGACATCCGGTTCAGTTGAGCTGCCCATGGTCTTCGCTGAAAATGGCAGATTTCAGTTCATTTCGTCATAACTTCTACCGTTTTACACCCCAAACTCAAATTCCTGAAACTTTTGCCTTTTTCTGACATTTTCGTGTTTGAATGGACAGCAGTAGAGAGATGTCCTTCGGTAGTACCAAAATTTCAGGTTACACATGCGCATTACGGTCCCTGCTCGGACGCCAAATTTGTCACGTTCTATCGTCGCATCTGCCTACGGGGCATCAGTTTTCTGTGGATAACTAGCTACCAGCTGATGATTGCCTTTCTTGAATACGCCCTGAAAAACAGAGGAACGCTGAAAAAAAATAAAACAAGCGGTTTAACCAAAGGGATAGTATGCGTGTATGCGCAAAAATGACACGTGAAATCTAACGGAGTTTGTACGATGGATAGTGGTGCATACGATGATGTGTGTGTATGTGGGTCTAGATCTAGTGAGTTCCACAGCTAGGTGGATGCTGGTCAAAACGAGCCCGCAGAAGTTCGCCCTCGGTGCTAGTGTTTGTCAGAGAGAGAAAGGCAGTATCTTATTCTCTCGGTTAATCGGTCAGTCTCTTACCTACGGACGTATACGTCTAATAAAAAGAGCATCAAAAAAGCATACAATCCGCTTACCGAGACATCGACACGCGCTGACGGTGACGTTGTACCGGTAACAGAGGCTCTGCGTTTTGTTACCTTATGGAAATAATATCGGTCCTAGGCGCAGTTGGAAAATTGCAGAACCGATTTTTCACGTTTCCGTCAAAAGATTATATGGATGGATTAATACACCTAGGTTGATAATCACTTGTTAAAGCGAGAATGAACCTTTTTGGAAGTAGAACACGGAAGATACATTCGACACATATATTGCCCCTGAAAAATTATTTAACTTCCTTACAATGTACAGGGTGAGTCAATGATAGAGTAAAGTTGATTATCTCATTTGTTTCGGGAATGACGAAAAAATATTAAATACAATAGTTTTAGGGAATGTTAAGGTGCACAGTTTAAAAATTATTTTTGAGTATACAGGGTACTTCAAAAAAGTGTAGCCATTATAACATATGTTTTTGTTTTAAACGGAACATCCTATTTTCTAATTTATTTTTAAATTCTGCGTAAAATTTTATAGCTTTTTTTAATAATAATGTTATATACCTAAACCTAGTAGTTTTTTCTAATATTTCAATTTAAAAAAAAAAAAAATACTAGTTTTCAGTTTTGTAAAAAATTGCCAGTAGCGCTATTGTTTTCTGAAGGTACGAGCGTTCTGTAGAGATGAAAAAAAAAGATATATGTAAAGAAATTTGAGTTAGATGCTACAGAATGTTCAAAATAAATTTATGCATTTCGACTATTTTAAATTGAAAAATCTCAAATTTTTTAAGTGGCACACCCTGTATATTATTATTTTTTCTGATAGATTTTTTAAAAACCCTCCAACTTTTATTACATAAGTATGTCATATACCTATTTCTAATAGTTTTCGATTTATTTTGAATTTTTCAATTTTTACTCTTGTTTTTAATACACTTACGCTATAACATCATAGTTGCCAAGACAAAACAAAAATGTAGGCTTTGTCAAATTTTAGCATGTCTATTCAGCAAGTAAAAATAGTTTAATTTGTTGTAGTAAGTGACGTATAAAGGTAATAGTTATGAATTTTCCTAAAAATGAACTAATTGATATGGTTTATATTCTGGGCGAGGCGGCAAAAAAATGGTCTTTTGGCAGAAAGGCTTTACGGAGCGAAGTACCCTAATAGACGTATACCATCTAGAAAATGTTTTCAGTGCTTAATAAAACGGTTTGATGGCAGTGATAGCGTTGAGTATACGAAACGGAAAGTAGTAAACCAGAATGCTACCAATGCGGAAAAAGAAATGGAGATTTTACTTCATGTTGAAGATAATCCCCCGGTCAGCAGCCGTCAACTAGCTGCCTTATCTGACACATCCAATCTACTGCTAATCGCACCACACGAGAAAATACAAGTATCATCCCTTTCATATGGAAGTACACCAAGAACTTCAAGATCGTGATTTTGAACAAAGAATAAACTTTTGTACCGCCATGAATGGAGCAATAGAGGCCGAACCAAATTTTTTATCCAAAATAACGTTTTCTGATGAAGCTACATTCGCAGTAATGGAGCAGTTAACAACCATAACATGCATTATTATTCAACAGTTAATCCATTTGGAGTCCGGGAAGAAACCAAAACCATTGGTCGCTTAATGTATGGTGTGGTATATCAAAATTTTCGAATTATTGGTCCATATTTTTTCCGCGAACCGTTTAACGGGCCTAGATATCTAAATTTTTTGTAAAACGAATTACTCCCAGCTTCTTGAAGTAGTTGATAACTTTGAAAGGGAACAAATGTGGATTCAACAAGACGAAGCTCCTGCTCATTACCACCGGGAAGTTCGGAACTTTTTAAACGATCGTTACCTACAAAAATGGATCGGTAGGGATGGATTCATGTAGTAGCCCCTCGATCATGCGACTTAACACCTTTATACTTCTTTTTGTGGGGCTACATTAAAGCTCGTGTTTATTTGAATCCCCATACAACACCAGTAGATATGGAAAATAGGATACGGGCTGCGTGCAGGACAATAACGCCCTTTATGCTAAGGAAAGTGAAGGAAAATATAGTAAAACGAACATGTGTATTCAAGTAAACGGACATATTTTTGAACATTTATTACATCATAATAATTAATCATTCGATAAGTTAAACTATATTAAAATTATTATTAACTGATAGTTTATGTTTTCACAATAGCGTAAGTGTATTAAAAACAAGGGTAAAAATTGAAAAATTCAAAATAAATCGAAAACTATTAGAAATAGGTATATGACATACTTAATAAAAGTTGGAGGGCTTTGTAAAATCTATCAGAAAAAACAATAACATACCGGGTGTGCCCTTTAAAAAAATTGAGATTTTTCAGTTTAAAATAGTCGAAATGCATAAATTTATTTTGAACACCCTGTAGCATCTAACTTAAATTTCTTTATATATGTATATATATATATATATATATATATATATATATATATATATAATATATATATGTATATATATATATATATATATATATATATATATATATATATATATATATCTTTTTTTTCATCTCTATAGAACGCTCGTACCAATTATGAGTATTCTACCTTCAGAAACAATGGCGCTACTGGCAATTTTTTACAAAACTGAAAACTAGTATTTTTTTTAAAAAAATTGAAATATTAGAAAAACTAGGTTAGGTTTAGGTATATAACATTATTAATAAAAAAGTTATAAAATTTTACGCAGAATTTAAAAATAAATTAGAAAATAGGATGTTCCATTTAAAAAAAACATATGTTATATCGGCCACACTTTTTTGAAGTACCCTGTATGCTCAAAAATAATTTTAAAACCGTGCACCTTAACATTCCCTAAAACTATTGTATTTAATATTTTTTCGTCATTCCCGAAACAAATGAGATAATGAACTTTACTCTATCGTTGACTCACCCTGTACAAACATATTTTTTTACTTAGACTAAATTTTTTTATTAAAAGAACCGTTTACAAGTTATAAGAAGTTACAAATGTATACTTCAGTCATATAACCTTGAATACTTCCCTACACTTTTATACAGGTAGAATAAGAATATAAGTATATATACGGAGATGTTTTTTAAGTTGTCTACCTAGTTTTGAAGGAAAACTTACAAAGCATAAAAGAAATTATTTTTCTACATAACTGAGGACGTTTTCGTATTGTGTATACGTTTGAACAAAAATAAATCACAAGTAATGGCTTAAACTGTACAAGTCTTGTTATCGTGCAATAGCTAAAGTTTTCATAGGTTCAGACATCTTTCTTTAACTGTTCACTTCAAGTTTTGGATCGTCCTTCCGATTATTAATAATAAATAAATTATAAACCCTTTGTCCTTATATTCAATGAGAAAAATTTCTGCCGAATCCCAATAATTGATCGCCATCAGCTTTCCAGAAGACGACTAAGTTTTCGTCTTCTTGCGAGGCGTAGAGCCAGCATGAACCTATCGCATCGATTCCTGCTTCGTGGGAGAATCCCAATCGAACACCCAATTCTCATACGAATTCGCTCATTTCTCTAAGCCGGTCAAGTATTCTCGAGAAATTTTTTTCATGCTCAATCTTGAAAACTGTAGTTTTGGATACTCCAGCTTTGACAGCAACAAATCCTCGACAAGGTTTGTGGTCGTTCTGAATTGAACCTCGGCCCCATCAACTATTTAGACCAGAATTTTACTTGAATATAAGATGCGCTGTCGTTACCGAACATTTGGGATATTTTTCATAAATAACTTTTAGTTCAATTCCCTCTTTAGTAAGAAATTTTATTACTACGCGATGCTTTAATTTACTTACTCTCATTTTACGGAAGAAAAAAAATCGTAAAAAACTGGAAAACGCAACGAACTCGCATCAACATTCGTCAAAGTCAGTGGCAGTTATTTGACAACCAAGCAATTTTTTTATGACATAATTTTCATGGATACGTAGGCAACTTATAAAAAAAAAAAAACAATACCCTCGTATAAAAAGAAACCGAAATATACAAGTTTTTGGCTTAGGCCATTGTTACATTGATAGCTTTGACTAATAGCTTATTATTATTTTAGGAGGTCCAAAGAGTACAATTCTAAAAGACATTCTGAATGTAGTAGAAAACAAAGAACACCAAATTAAACATATGAGTGATACTCACTTCTTTGTTACTGCAATGGATGTTGCAAATAACCATCTAAGTGATTTAAGTTTAGGCGAAAGGTTGCACAAGATGTTGTTATCCGGCAACAATTATAATTTCATTGGTGATTCTTACAAAGAATCTATATATTTTCGTCACTATTTCTCTTTGTTATTAAACAACGTACCTTTCGAAGAATTTATGGAAAAATACTTATAATAAGTTGGTGCCACATATCTACGTCCCCGAACCTGGAATTATGGGTTTAGTTTTAAATCAGGTAGATGCAAAAATAGTAGTATTGTTAGAGTTTTTGTAAAACAAAATTTTTTAAGATTTTCTTAATTTTGCCGCCCCTTGACTCGTCGTCAATTTCGGGTCCCGTGAAAACCAAGACACGATTCGTTTTTCGACTTTCAAAGTAACCTCGCCTACTGAGCTATTACTAAAATGCGTCGTAGACAAAGGTTACCCCTGCCGATTTTTTGTCGAAAACGCTAGAAATCAGATCTATCTAAAATGAATTATCGCAGACATATTCTTACTTGACAGACTGTAATACTATAACGTATGATTCCAAACTCTTTCTCTGTGGCTTTGGAAGTCGCAAGTATTGGCGCAGAAATGCCTCCCTTTTACCAGGTGTACAAGTATGAAATGCGAATTTTTTTTCAAAAAAAAAAAACATGTTAAATTCGGAAGAATGATAAAAAGTGCTTTATTTCAAAGTATGTTCCATCACTGGTTATACATTTTTCCCATCTTTCGGGCAATTTGTGAATACCACGCCAGTAAAAATCTTCTCCTTTTGCTGCGAACCATTCAACGAGCCAATTTATCTCATCTTGGTACGAACCAAAGCGCTGCTCAGCAAGTGCGTGACCCATCGATGCAAACAAGTGGTAATCGGAAGGAGCCAAGTCTGGTGAGTAAGCCGCATGGGATAGAACTTCCCAGCGGAGTGCTTCCAACGTGTCGCGAACTGGTTTTGCCGTATGTGATGGAGCATTGTCATGAAGAAAAATGACTTTGTGTTGCCTCTTTCGGTATTCTGTCCTTTTTTCAAGCAGCGAACGGTTCAAATCGGTCAATTGTTGTTGGTAACGTTTAGTATTAACCGTTTCCCCAGGTTTTAACAGCTCATAATAGACCACGCCCCCTCTCGACCCACCAAACACAGAGCATCGTCTTTCTGCCAAAGCGATTCGGTCTTGCGGTCGATGTGGATGGTGCCCCTGGCTCTAACTACCCATGATTTTTCAAAATAAATGCACTTTCCATCCCCTATACGATGCAAAAACAAGCGAGCAAAATGTCACACGTGTTTTTGCGCTTTTCCATTTGCCTGTCGTTCAACTCGTGTGGTACCCATCTACCGGCTTCTGAATCTTTCCCATCTCTCGTAGCCGATTGAAAACAGCTTGTTGACTAACGCCCAATTGCTCGGCGAGTTGTTTTTTGTATTTGCGAATCATCTTCATCCAACATTGCTTGCAATTCCACATCTTCGTATTTTTTTGCCGGTTTTCCACGTTCCTTGTCTGCAACATCGAAGTCACCACTTTTGAAACGCCGAAACCATCGTTCACACGTATCTTGTGATGGAGCAAAAAATTAATGCTGTCCCCGAATGCTCTTTGTTCGGTATAAATTTCGACATATTGAACACAACACTATGCACACACTTTTCCAATTTATCACTCGTGCGCGTCTGATACTTGTTGATGACACAACAAAATGGCGCAGTGTCAAATCTTTATAGCACAACCTGCATTGGTACACCATCTGTTGTCTGAAATCCGCTTTTCATACTTGTACACCTAGTATTCCTTTACAACCTTAATATCCTTTATAGCTATTTGTTAAGTATTGTTTTATTGTTATTTTCAATAAGATCTTTAAGAAAATAAGAATTATAGGAGCAACACCTCAGAACAAACGCTTTGGGGACTATTTGGTTTGTAATTACAATATATTCTTTCCTGACTGACTGACCTATTTTTTTCTTATCCTAAATATATTAGTGTACTATGTCATATCTTCTAAGATCTTATTTCCAAATCTATTACTAATGCATTACGAGAGTATTTTTTAAGTTGCTTGTTTGTCGAATTAATGTCGTTGTTCTAAGTACTTTGACAAGATTTTGTACAAGTTTGTTGCGTTTTGCAGTTTTTACAATTTTGTTCCTTAAAAATTAATGAAAGTAATTCGAAGCATCACAGTGATAAAGTTTTTCACTCAAGTGGGAAATGGACCAAAAATGATTCAAGAAAAGATGTCCTAGGTATGTTACAATGACGGCTCATAATATTTTCAAGTAAAATCGACTAATGAAGATCACAGTGTCTGCTTAAGCAGCGTGAGTATCCCACACTACAGTTTTCATAATTCTGTATGAATATTCAGGAATAAAAAAAAAATTCTGCCCGCTGGGCTGGATCCCCAGAGCAGAAACTGACTAGGGAAGAAATTTCTCAAGACCTTTTTAGAGAAGGCTGAGAGTTATTTTTCGTAATTGTCTCAGATAAGAAGACTTGAGTGTTTATTGGAATCCTCCCACGAACCAGGAGTTGATTCCATAGGTTCATAAGGTCGCTCCACTTCCACAAAAGGCGATAACTTTGTTGTATTTTGGAAAGTTAAAAGTCGACCGTTTTTTGAGACCTTGGAAGGAATTTTGCTTATTAAGTATACCAAAAATGTTCCACGAGAAGATCCCAAAATGTGTAGCGGGCATTAGAGAAAACCATCTGAATTCGTGAACAACGAAATCTTTACTGTTGCATGACCACTGCTGACGGGTCCACAGTATATCCCTAGGTGCATGTCTGATAGAGACGGGCTGCTGGTCAAAAACGGGTCCGCAGCTAGTCTGTCCTATCTACTGTGTAAATGTATGTGTCGTTTACGCAGAAAGGCGCATATTGATCGCACGGATCCGTGGTATACTCCTAAGTACGTGTCAGAGACGGGCTGCTGGTAAAAAAACAGATCCGCAGACAGTCTGCCTTATCTATCGGTGTGTGTGTATGTCCGCAGACAATCCACTCTCTCGGCGCTGGTGGTTATTAGAGGGCGAAAGGCAGTATCTTTCTCTGTCGATTAGTCGGTCAGTGTCTTACCTACAGGCGTATACCTCTAATGAAAAAGGTATCAAAAAAGCATACACTCCGGCAGCATTGGATTGGGTAGTCTACTTGGCTGATCTGCTTAGCTGCTGCTTGGCGGTATGTGCTCACCTCTCAGGCTGCTGATCTGCTTGGCAGTTCGGAAAATCGGCTGGTACTGACTGTTTCAGTGTGCGTAACGCTATTTTATTGCCGTGGCGAGGCCATGTAGATGCGCTTACCGAGACATCGACGCGCGCTAATGGTGACGTTGTACCGTTTACAGAGGCTCTGCATGCTGCTACGCTGTGGAAATAATATCGGTCCGAGGCGCAGTTGAAAAATTGCAAAACCTGTTTTTCACGGTTTCCACCAAAGGATATCCTAGGTGTATTACAATGGCGGCCCATAATATTTTCAAGTAAAGTGAAGATCCCAATGCTTGCTAAAGCAGCTTGGGTATACCACACTATAGTTTTCATGATTGTGTATGAAGATTAGGGATGAAAAAACTTTCTGCGCGCTGAATCCCCAGAGCAGAAACTGGCTAGGGAAGAAATTTCTCAAGACCTTTTTAGAGAAGGCTGAGAGTTATTTTTCGCAATTGTTACAGGCACGACCACTGCTTACCGTTACAGCATCCACCCTATAGCTCTAATTTAGCGCCGTGCGACTCCCTGTTGAAACATCTGAAGAAATACCTGAGTCCTAAAATTTTTTTCAGAGGATGAATGAAAAGTCATCGTACCATCGTGTTTTGAGACGTAAACAAAAGATTTTTATTTTTGAAAGAATGAAACAATTCAAGCAACGCTGGACTAAGTTTATTTGCGTAAACCATAGTTATGTAGAAGAATATAACACGCAGGCTGAGAAGTTTTTGGTCTAGCTACTTAAAACACATTTTTTTTGCAAAATTCGACTCTATTCATCAATATACTCTCCTTTAAAAGCGATACAACCAGTCCAACGCTTTTCTAACATTTCTATAGCTTTCTTGTAGAAGGATTTGTCTTTGCCTTCAAAATAGGCCTCAGTTTCGGCAATAATTTCTTCAGGGAGCCAAATCTCATTCCCGCAAGCATTTTTTTGAGGTCTGTGAATAGGTAATAGTCGCCTGAACAATACTGTGGATGAGGAAGCAACTCGAACTTCAATTCATACAATTCTGCCACCGTAACTATTGCCTTGTGGCACGGTGCATTGCCTTGATGAAAGAACACTTTTTTCTTGTTCATTTGGGACTGCTTCTTTGCGATTTCTGCCTTCAAACGCACCAATAACTTTGTATAATATTCGCTATTGATGGTTTTTTCCTTCTCAGCATAGTCGATGAAAATTATTCCATGCGCATGCCAAAATACAGACGCCAAAACCTTCCCAGCCGACTGTTTTGTCTTTGGTCGCTTCGGGCGGCTTTCACCGGCTGCTATCCTCTCAGCTGATTGCCGATTTGATTTCGGTGTGTAGGGGTGGATCCATGTCTCATCTATTGTCACATATCGCTTGAAAAAAATCCTTTTTATTGCCCTTAAAACAAATCCAAACGTTGTTGTTTTTGGTCCACTATGAGCAAACACGGTACCCATTTTAAAGAGAGCTTTCTCATGCTCAGATGTTCATGCAAAATGAGACTAATACGTTCTTTTGATATTTTTAGAGTGTCAGCTATCTCACGCAATTTCACTTTACGGTCATCCAAAACAATTTTTTGAATTTTTTTGATGACTTTTTTGGGCGTCCAGTGCGTTCAGCATCTTTTGTGTCTGTACGACCACGTATAAATTCAGCACACCACTAAATGATGAGTGATTTACCAGGGGCAGAGTCCCCATAACACGTATCAAATCATTGCTTTGCTTGAACGGTATTTTTTTTTTCACTGTTTTGAAAAAATCATGTTAAATTTTTTAAGCTCTGGGAATTTTTTTTTATCGCTTGGTAGAGCTTAAAAAATCACCCTCTTAATATTCCTTAGTGTTATTTTTATAGTATTACGTATTCTGTAGTATACCGTGAATTAAATAAATAAAACAGTGAAAAGTAAGAGCAAATCCAAAAAGAATTACTGAATGCTTAAAGCATCATATGATATTTTTCTATTAATGAATTTAATGCCTTATGAGGCTAAATATATTGCTACCCTAAGTATTAACTAATGCTTTTGATTAAGACTATTACTGTGTTTTTGTTTTTCAACTTAAATAAAGCATCTTTGAGAACATTACCAACTGTTTGGAATTGAAAGAATTGAAGTAAAGTGATTTATTTTAGTAGTTAACTGCAATTTGTTAAAAAAGAAAGATAACACGCTATATTATTATTTAAGGTGGAATTAAGTGGTGCAGTAGAATTTATCCCAAAACTTTGGTCGGATATGATTATTTTTGACCATACAAGTCGGGAAAAACTAGTCTATGCAGTATTAGATATTATGGTTTACAACGAACCTCCACAAGATTCAGATCTAGTCGAGAAATTTAGCAACATTGGATGGGATTTATACAATAGCATCGAGACGCAGAGTGAAGAAAGATTTAACAGACTAAAGTAAGTAAGCAATATCTCAGAAGCGGTTTATAATTGTCATTATAAAAAATAGCTGTCATAAGGACGCGAAGTATTTCGTTACTGCAGGGGATTGCAATTCGCCGAACAATGCTTAGCAAAGTAGGCGAGTGTGTGTATTGTCAACCTTTTAGTTTAAGGATATAAGATATTATTTTAAAGAATACATATAATTACTACGGTCAAAAATTAATGGGATGCCTATTTTTAAAGTACGTCGAGATTTTGGAATCTTTGGTACAATGACACTAGACAAAATTCATCACCAGTATACCATACACTTTATTTTTGCCGTCGACGCGCGTTCTGCTAACCATCATGGTCAATTATTTAATTAGCCCCCGTAATTAATAAGTAGTACAAATTAAGTAATTATTTATTATATTAATTTATTATGAAGGCTTAAACAATTTTGTACGGGTCGTTATCACAAACGGTTATTACAGAGCTTTGCGTCCTTCACCTCTCTAGCTTACTCATCATGCAAAATATAACTTTCGGTGTCTTGAGACGTAAATATCTAATACTCCATTTTTTTTAGTTTCTCTGGTGACATGCTTGGTAAAATTATGATGGTCGTTTTAAGACACAACGAGTTTCAAAAAGGATGTACTATTATGGAAAAATTAGATAAGGGACATACTACCATAGTAGGTGTACCTAAATTTGAGGCCTTATCACTCTTTGTAGATCATTGTATTAAGAACAAGGCTCCTTCGAAAGCTATTGTAAGTATTTAGTTCAGACGCCAGGCCACTTTATACCTATTTAAAACTTTATTAAAACAGATACTTCCAGAATAAGCAATTTTTACATGCCCTGCTTGAAGTTACGAATATCGATTTAATTTAAAATCGAATAAAAAAAACAAAATGCATATTAAATAATTTCCGAGTCTTATGAAGTTACATATTTTGCGCTTTGACAAGCGTGGAACTGGAACTATTTACCAGGTGTACAACTATAAAATGCTGATTTTTTTTCTAAAAAAAACATGTTAAATTCGGAAGAATGATAAAAAGTGCTTTATTCAAAGTATGCCCCATCGCTTGTTATACATTTTTCCCCCATCTTTCGGGCAATTTTTGAATACCACACCAGTAAAAATCTTCCCCTTTTGCTGCGAACCATTCATCAAGTCATTTTTTTCACATCTTCATACGAACCAAAGCGCTGCTCAGGAAGTCCGTGACCCATCGATGCAAACAAGTCTGGTGAGTAAGCCGCATGGGGTAGAACTTCTCAGCTGAGTGCTTCCAATGTGTCGCAAACTGGTTTTGCCGTATGTGATGGAGCATTGTCATGAAGAAAAATGACTTTGTGTTGCCTCTTTCGGTATTCTGGCCTTTTTTCAAGCAGCGAACAGTTCATATCGGTCAATTATTGTTGGTAAACGTTTAGTATTAACCGTTTTCCCAGATTTTAACAGCTCATAATAGACCACGCCCCTCTGGTCCCACCAAACACAGAGCATCGTCTTTCTGCCAAAGCGATTCGGTCTTGCGGTGGATGTGGATGGTGCGCCTGGGTCTATTGATGATTTTTTGCGCTTGGGATTCTCAAAATAAATCCACTTTCACTTTTCATCCCCTGTAACTATACGATGCAAAAAACAACTTCCTTTTGTACCGAACGAGCAAAATGTCACACGTGTTTTTGCGCTTTTCAATTGCCTGTCGTTCAACTCATGTGGTACCCATCTACCGGTCTTCTGAATCTTTCCCATCTCTCGTATCCGATTGGAAACAGCTTGTTGACTAACGCCCAATTACTCGGCGAGTTGTTTTTGTGTTTGCGAATCATCTTCGTCCAACAATGCTTGCAATTCCACATCTTCGTATTTTTTTGGCGGTTTTCCACGTTCCTTGTCTGCAACATCGAAGTCACCACTTTTGAAACGCCGAAACCATCGTTCATACGTATCTTGCTATGGAGCATGTTCATCATAAGCTTCTCGAAGTAATCGGTATGATTCAACAGCAGTTTTCTTCAAATGAAAACATAAAATTAATACTGTCCGCGAATGCTCTTTGTTCGTTATAAATTTGGACATATTGAACACAACAACACAACACTATGCACACACTTTTCCAATTTATCACTTTGTGCGCGTCTGACGCTTGTTGATGACACAACAAAATGCGCAGTGTCAAATCTTTATAGCACAAACTGTATTGGTGCACCATCTGTTGTCTGAAATCCGCATTTCATACTTGTACACCTCGTATTGACTAATTAGGTAGCTTTACGCTATTACTATTATTATACAATGATTTGATTACACAACCAGAATGCATATTGGATCTTAAGATATTTACATGTCAGGGATCTAATTAACTTAGGTAAGGATTTTATATAAATGGGTTGAGAAAACTTAAGATATTTCATAATCATAAAGTTTAAAATTTAATTAAGACTAATTTAAGCTAATCCTTGGAAGTCGACGTCGGTCATGACGCTTTGGAGGGAGGCGGTAAGCATTCTGACTGTGGGGCTGGGGTGGTACGTGACTTTGTCCAGGAATTTGAGCCGAACGTTGCTCATGAATTCCCGAATCGTTGGTATTTGGAGGTCTCCGTGGAGCTTGGTGTTGCTTATAAACCATGGGCTTTGGCGATGCGAGTGATTCACATTGGTTTTGAATCGCTGCAAATTGTACTTCGTAGGAAACACAGTCCAATTCGTTACAAAGAGATAAGTTTTTTCGTATAAAATTATTTTTGAAGAGGGTGGTCCAAGTGTGGCAATGGACCTGATACGGTTGTTATGTGTTGGCCCGGTGTATACTCCGAGCATACGCCACTCTGAAAGAAATTAAGCGTACTATATCCATGGAACACTTTCCATGAAAGTACTTTCAGAAGAGATTTAAGTCGTCAACCTTTGCTGGTGAGTTTTGAGTCTGTTATCAGGCGAGTATGTCGGATTCTGCAACTTTCACTTTTTTTAGAGAAAACTGCCACCTAAGTTTTTGCAGCGAGGAAAGGCTCCATGATGGTTGCTAATAACAATAACGTGCTTATATAATGTATATACTTTCTTCTGTGTTAGCCAAAATTAGGCACTTCATTAAAGTTTTAATGATATTGAGAAAGCCAGCGAACCGAGGAGTTTTTTAAATTTTTAAAGACTGAGAACACTGTACATCTGAACCTGAACGATTCGTTAGCAGTCGATTGATTCAACCAATTTATAGGACTGTTTAGATGCGGAAGCTTATAAGGATAATAATAATAATATTTTCTATTTATTTCCAGACCTGCATTCAGTATGCATCTGATAGTGGATTTCCTGAAGCAGTTTCGTTAGGCGCAAGATTAAATGAGAAGTTAACATTAGATGAAAAACATTTGAATCAGCTATCGACAATTATTAATATAAGAGTTCTGTAACTTTAGATGTTAGAGAGATAGGTTTTTTTAAATAAAACGGTTTAAAAAAAAGATCATTATATAATTTTATTCATTTTTATATTATATAGGATGGTATTTACATAACACGTAAGCTGAAAAGTTTTTGGTCTGATACATAGATGTCGCTCTTTTCAAAAAATTCATGATCTTTAGGAAGCGCCAACCTTCAAACGATACGTGTCAAAATTTCATGACATTTCGACGATTAGTTTACAAGTTACTATGGTTTTAGTGACGATACTTTTGATATTTTCAAAATAATGGAAAAATCGAATTTCGTGTGTTGATTAAACACTGTTTTTTGATGGAAAAAAATACCGTTCAAGCAAAACAATGGCTTGATAAGTGTTACGGAGCCTCTGCCCCTTGAAAATCACTGATCATTTGCTGGTATGCCGAATTTAAACGCAGTCGTACAGATACAAATGATGCTGAACGCTCTGGACGCCCAAATGAAGTGTTTACACCGGAAAACATAAAAAAATCCACAAAATTTTTTTGATTGACCGTCAAGTGTAATTGCGTCAGATAGCTGACACCCTAAAGATATCAAAAGAACGTGTTGGTCATATTTTGCATGAACATTTGGGCATGAAAAAGTTCTGTTCGAAATGGGTACCCCGTTTGCTCACAGTGGACCAAAAACGTGTTGATTATTCTGAGCGCTGTTTGGACCTGTTTAAGCGCAATAAAAAGGATTTTTTCATGCGATATGTAAACATGGATCCACCACTACACACCGGAATCAAATTGACAGCCAGCTGAGTGGACAGCAGCTGGTGAAAGCCGCCCGAAGCGACCAAAGACAACAATCGGCTGGAAAGGTTTTGGCCTCTGTATTTTGGAATGCGCAAGGAATAACTTTCATCGACTATGCTGAGAAGGGAAAAACCGTCAATAGCAAATATTATATAAAGTTATTGGTGTGTTTGAAGGCAGAAATCGCACACAGAAAAGGCCACAAATGAACAAGAAAAAAGCGCTTTTTCATTAAGACAATGCACCGTGTCACAAGTCAATGATTTCGATGGCACAATTACATGAATTGAAGTTCAAATTGCATCCTCATCCACCGTATTGTCCAGATTTGGCCCCCAGCGACTATTATCTATTCGTTCGCAAACCTCAAAAAAATGACCGCGGGAAAGATTTGGCTCCAATGAAGAAGTTATCGGCGAAACTGAAGCCTATTTTGAAGGCAAAGACAAATCCTTTTACAAGAAAGGTATAGAGATGTTAGAAACCCTTTAGACTGATTGTATCGCTCTTGAAGGAGACTATATTGATGAATAAAGTCGAATTTTGTAAAAAGAAATGTGTTTTAAGTAGCTAGACCAAAAAGTTTTCAGTCTACGTGTTTTATACCGAAAATTCAAGACCTTATATCTTAGTTTTAAGATAATAACTTTTATAAACATAGTTCCGAAAACTCTTAATTTCTGAGATACATGGTGTAAAATCTTAAATTGTTTTTTCTATTTATTTTTGTCATTTTAAAGATAAATAATTGAAATTTTCTGTTTCCAAGCATCTCACAAATTATTATAAGATTTACTGAACGTTCTGTATCTGTTAAAGTTTTATAATAATTTAGCTTTCTAATACTTGAAAGCCCTTTTTAATCGTTTAACAATAACTTGCCACTCTACTGAATTACCCCATAATAGAAGTGTACCATATGACATTTAAAGGAAAGTCCCAAAAACCTAAATCCTTATGTGCTATCATAGTTAATGTGGTAGCTTCATCTAAGTTGACATAGCTTTCTGAAACTAATTGATGTCCAAATTTCAATAAAATCCTGGCCATGTTCTATGAGCTACAAGTGTCGATTTGTTTAAACCGTGTTGCTCTGGCAGACCGTCGAATCCACTTTCGAGCGTGGAAAAGTGACACAACCGACATAAAACATTCATGAGCTCTCAGGCTTAATAACACATATACGTGAGTTGCTATTTATATTTCTGTCCTAATAACGAAAAAAAACAAATATTTATGATCGAAATTGGTTTTATTGTCTTTCAAAATATTCTCCGTGAAGATCAATACACCTTTGCATGGGTTTGAACCAATTTTCGAAGCTCTTTTTTCCACTCCGATTGAGGTAACTCCAAAACATGCGTTTTGAATGCATCAACCGCTTCTTCGGATCTCGAAAAAGCGCTTACCACGTAATTTGTTTTTTCGTGTACGGGAATAAAAAAGTCATTGGCTGCCAAAAAATAACAGATGACCCATCAATTCGATGTTTTGGCCGGTCAAAAATTCCTTTGTTTGAGCCGATGTGTGAGAGCTCGCATTGTCATAATGAAGAATGATTCGCCTCTTCTTCGACTTTTTCCGAATTTCTCCAAAGACTTCTGGCAAACAAATGGCTGTGTACCATTTAGAATTGACCGTCCTACGATGCTCTAACGCCACTGTCGCCACGTGACCGGTAGTGCCGAAGAAACAGAACCATTTGCTTCGATGTGCTTCTTCGGCGAACAACTTTTGTTGGATTTGGCTCGTCTTGGAAGACCCATACAGTCGATTGCTGTTTTGTTTCGGGCTCATATACGTAGATCCAGGATTCGTCACCTGTATAGATGTCATACTCAGCCTTTGATGCACCTCGATCGTATTTTTTTCAACATTTCCTTGCACCAATCAACACGAGCCTTCTTTTGAGCGTTTGTCAGATTATGCGGGATTCAACGCGAATAAATCTTTTTTACGGCCAAATGATCATGCAATATCTTATTGATGCTTGTCATACTAATGCCCAAAGATGCCTCAATCTCTGGGTATGTCACATGACGATCTTGCTTTATCAGTTCACGCACAGCATCGATGTTTCTGGCACAACAACCGATTTTGGACGACCTTCATGGACCGAACGTCTGCCACGATTGAATTCGTTATACCAGTTCTTTGCAATGCTGTTGGATGTGGTGCTTCGTCGCCATATAAAGAATTAAGTCCATCGATGCACTCTTGTCTTGATAATCCACGTCGAAAGTTATAAAAAATAATCGCACGAAAATATTCACGAGTTAATTCCATTTTTTGCCCGAGATGAATTTTTCAAGTTACTGTAAACAACACAAATTGCGCTCAAATGACAAAATGTTTGTTCAAAGATTATGTTCTACAATGTCCAGTTTATAATGGAAACGTCAGATGGCACCTGGCAACACTTATTGTTCCCAAGGCCAGAAATATAAATAGCAACCCACGTACAATATACCACTCTAGGGAAGTGACTTTCTTCTGGCCATAATGGTTTATGAATAAGCTATAGCCAGCCATGTATCATCGTCAATTTGTACTCGCAGCAGACAGCTAAAGAACGGTTGAAGCTTCAACTATCAGATAAAATTAAAATCAAGCGGGGGGTGCATCAGGATTGTATTCTACCGCCCTGTTGTTCAACCTCTATTCGGAGGTGATATTCAATGAAGCACTCGCTGGAGGAATCAACATCAACGGCGTTAACATAAATAACATCAGATACGCGATGATACATTAATTATCACTAATAACGAAAAAGATCTACAAAAACTTATAGATAACATAACTGACACTTATACACTGTTTGGTTTGAGACTCAATGCAAGTAAAACAAAATATATCAAAGAATCTAATACTGAAGATGGTTGTATTACAGTCAGTGGCACAAAGATAGAGATAGTATATCAACGACCACTGGGACTCGACTGTGGAAGTAAAAATTCCAGTAGAGAAGACACGAGCCGCATTTATTAAGAACAATAAAATCTTAACTAGTCACAACCTATCCTTGAAACTAATGAAAATGGTAGGCTGCTATGTCTTTTCGATTTTCTTGTACGGCATGAAATCGTAGACGCTAACTGAAGCAATGCTTAAACGTCTGGAGGCACTCAAGATATTGATGTATCGACGACTGCTGAAAATCAATTGGATGGACAGAATTAATAACAACGGCGTTCTCACTCGCATGGACAAGGGGACACATTATGAGACATCCAGAAAAATATGAAATCTTACATCTGATTATAGAGGGAAAGATTCCAGGCAGATGTCGTCCAGGGAGAAGGAGAACATCGTGTTTGAAAAATTTGAGGCCGTGGTAAGAAAAGTCTACAGTTCAACTCTTCCGAGCGGCTGTCAATAAAACGATCATCAACATGGTAGCCAACATGATAACCAACCACGGTCATGGTACCCGAAGAACAGCCATGTTTAGTGATATATTTTTATTTTATTCTGGCTTGGACAGTTCTACCAAATGGAACACTTTATAACGAATTTCCAGTGTATCAAAAATTATTCACAGTGACTCTTATTACAAAATGATAAAAAAAAAGAAAAACGACTACACTCTCGCTCGGGACCAATCAGAGCTTAGTATTTTGATTGCACTTCTTTTTAGTGTTCCGTACGGAACACTTATAAGATCACTTCGGTGTCTGTCCGTCTGTCACACCCGATTTTCTCCGAAACTATTTGTCACAGAAAGTTGAAATTTGGAAATAATATAGGAATTGATGGCCTTATCAGAGCCATGTAGTTCTGAAAGTTAAATTTTGACTTAAGGGGTTAGTTTTTGGGGGGTGAAATCGGAAGTGAAAAAAAAATTTTTTTACTAGGTAATCGAGTGTGGTGTCAAATAAAAGCTTGTAAAAACACGAGTAAAAAATATATATATAATGTAATACTTGCGCGTACCTTTCTTTGTATTATTTTTAAAAAATCGCTGTCCACCCGCCTTGTCTCGAAAAGTACTGATCAAAAAATTTTGAAAAAATTCTGGAATATTCTCCACGGGGTGTAGATTGAACGAACATTATCACAAGTGCATTACCTTCAATAATTTATCTGGTATATAAAAAAAAAAAATTCAAGGTCATCAGATTTCAGTAAAGATTGGAAACAAACTTTGTTGAAAACTCATTTGGGGTGTGTTTTGTGAAGTCACTGATCATTTTATACCCCTGTAACAAATTTTTTTATTTGAAAAGCAATCAACGGAACACTAATTGCGCAAGTTCAACTTGCACTTGACCGGTTATTTAAATAAGCGTTTTATTTTTCTTAATCGTATTTTCAAAAGCACATCAGAAATACCTGAGGAATGGAAAATATCATACATATCAACAATTCAGAGAGGAGACAAAAATAATTGCGATAACTATAGGGAAATAACGGTTACAGGATCTATTAGCAGAATATATGGAAAAATACTTAAAAATAGAATAGAAACGGAATACGCGGACGTAGAAGCTGAAGAACAGGCAGGCTTTAGAGCAGGAAGATCCACAATAGACCATCTCTTCTCACTGACACAAATCCTAGAAAAGAAAACCGCATTTGATCAGGAAGTCCATGTCTTGTTTGTTGATTTAAGAAAGGCCTACGACAGCGTGCCCCTAATGAGATTGTGGGAAACACTACAACAGAGTAAATAATTAAAGCCGTAAAATCCTTATACCAAGACGCAAGAAGTAGTGTGAAAACCAAATATGGTATAACAACAGGGTTCCAGGTCACAAAGGGTCTCGAACAGGGCTGCTGTATATCCCCAACGCTATTTAAAATCTATTTGGAGAGTGCACTGAAGAACTGGAAAAGGAAATGCAGCAGTATGGGATTACCACTGGATGACGATACTACATTGTACACGCTATCATTTGCAGACGACCAGGTAGTAGTCGCTCAGGACATCGATGATATGGAATACATGACACGAAAACTTATGGAGGAATATGAAAAATGGGGCCTAGAAGTCAATATTAAAAAGACCGAGTATATGTGCGTCGGGGGACAACAGCAGGACTTGAAAACTGGCCACAGGACACACCATCAAACACTGTGCCAATTATAAGTATTTGGGAACGAGAATATCTAGGGACGGAACACTGGAAGAAGCAATATTCGAGAGGAATATCCAAGAAAGAAAAGCGATTGCAATGCTTAATAGTATACTATGGGACAAAAACATAACCATTGAAAATAAGAAGAGAATTTACAACTCAATAGTGAAAAGTATAATAACTTACAGCTCCCAGGTGTGGCCATTGAAGGAAAGAACAGAAAAAATACTAAAAACTACAGAAATGGATTTCTGGAGACGAGCAGCCAGAAAATCCAGAAATGACCGCATACCAAATGACACGATAAGACGAGCTTTAGAAATAAAGCACGATATAGTGGACGAAATCAGAACCCAACAGTTGGTATGGTACGGACATGTACAGAGAATGTCACAAGACCGACTACCTAAAAAGATTTTAAATTGGAACCCTCATGGAAAAAGAAAGCGAGGAAGACCACGCCAAAGCTGGAGAGCAGGAATCAACAAGGAAGTACTAGAGAGAGATCTAGAGGAGGAGGAATGGAGAAACCGGGAGGAGTGGAAATTAGGCATCGGAAGACGGAAGACGTTATAAAAACCGATTGATATATATATATATATATATATATATATATATATATATATATATATATATATATATATATATATATATATATACAGTAATACCCCGCTTTACGCGAGGGATACGTTCCGAAAAAAATCGCGTTAACTGAAATTCGCGTATATCGAGGTTTATGATTAAACATAGTCAAAATTTAATACAAAAAAATACAAATCATTTTAATCAATCACTTTAATTCTAAGAACACTTTATGCAATACATACTCTTATTTTTTACGGAAAAAATACATCTATTGTCTTTTGGGTAACGTTTTGTTTACGTTCTTGTAAAATACGTTCATAACACCCAACACTGTTTTTAATTGTTTGACACACGGTCAAGACACGGTCATCATTATTGTCTATACTCTGCAATATGTCCAAACCTGAATAAATTTTTGAAAGTGCATTTTGTATTTCCCCTGAAGATAAAACTTTCTCTTCTACTTGTTCTTCCTCATCGTAGATAGGATTATTCTGTAACTCGATCAGATCTTCATTGCTAATAGGATCGTCGTGCGTTGCTACAAGTTCTACGAGATCTTCTACCGTGACATCTTCAAGTTCAGACCCCTCAATCATTGCAGCAATGTCTTCAAGCACTTGTCTCTGCATCTGGACAATTCTTCTAGGTGCTTCCACTACATCTGGCCAAAGATTACGCCACACCCCATTCATACAACTCATTTTAACTTCCTTCCAAGCCTCTTCTATGTTGTGAATAGACTTCATAATGTTGTATGACTTCCACCACTCTCGCATAGACTGTCTTCCTTCCCCGTCAGTTTCATGAATTAGTTGGCTAAAAGTGCGGCGATGGTAATAAGCTTTGAAGTTTGCTATTGCTCCCTGGTCCATAGGTTGTAATATTGACGTAGTGTTTGGTGGAAGGAACTTTACGTACACTTTTAAGTCTCTGGGCGTATCAAGTGAGGTTGGATGTCCTGGGGCATTGTCTAAGAGTAATATAACTTTAGGTTTCAAGCCCATTTCTGTCACAGTATGATTTGACTGATGGGCAAAAACTATTAGAATACCATTCTTGAAAAATTTCCCGTGTAACCCACGCCTTTCTGTTTTGATCGCCACACAACTGGTAGACTTGTCTTGTCTGTGCCTCGCATTGCACGGGGTGTTTCTGAATGGTACACTAGTAAAGGTTTCAGTTTGAAATCACCAGTGGCATTACCACCCAGCAGAAGTGTTAGTCGATCTTTCGCAGCTTTGAAACCACTGGCTTGACGTTCTTCCTTAGAAATGAATGTTCGAGATGGCATTTTTTTCCAGTAAAGTGCGGTCTCATCAACATTGAAGATGAGACAAGCAGGAATTTTCTCTCGTCTAACGAAGTCTTGAAACTTGTCTGGAAACTCAGCTGCAGCTTGAATGTCCGCGCTGGCCGCCTCGCCTGTTATGTGGATATTGTGAAGATTAGAACGCTGCTTGAACCGATGGAACCAGCCTCTGCTGGCAGCAAAAGTCGGAGTGGCACTCCCTTCTCCTTCTTTTGTTTTCAGCATCTCATACAAAGATTTTGCTTTTGTGCATATGAGATCTTGACTTAGTGGTGTGTTCTTCTTATTCAAATCTTCGATCCAGACTGACAGTAATTTCTCCATTCTTTCTAAGATAGATGATCTCGAACGAGAAAGTTTTGTTGCACTTATAGGTGTTGAACCTTCGCTGGAGATTTTAATTTTTTCCCGATTTTTATAAATCGTTCTCACAGTCGATTCTGAGAGTCCAAAATCTCTCCCAACAATTGTTGCTTTGCCTCCATTTTCCATTCTTCTTAACACTTTCATCTTCAATTCCAAAGTGACGCTTTTTACGCTCTTTTTTCTTTACAGGCGGCATTTTTAACGTAGGGTTAAATTATGTATGTATGTATCTCAATAAATATTAAAACAAAACTGCCAGCCGACCGAACTAACATTACGGAACAAATGAACACACGAAACGAACGAGGAAATCCCCATAGAACAAAGTCGAAGGACAGGGAATTCCCAATTCTTCAAAGAGAATATTCAGAGAAAGCGGGGATCCCCCCGCGACCATAGAGAAGTTAATGACTACATGAGCGCGAAATTTGAAATTCGCGTTATAGTGAAACCGCGCGTAACGGGGTCGCGCTAAGCGGGGTATTACTGTATATATATACTCGTATATTCAAAAGCAAGTACACATTGCATTTCTAGTTTATTTTTGAGATAAGATTTGCTTATTTAGGACATTTCCTAACTAAATAAAAGTAGTAGTAAACATAGAGTAAGGAATCAAAGAGAATCGCTCATGTGAGATATTAGAATAGAGGAGATAAAGTATATAGCCTGCTGTAAGGGAAAGCGTGGCGTCGTTAAAAAGAGAAAGAGATAATGTAAGTTATTCTGTCTCTCTTATCAAAGCGAGCGAAAAAATAGGAATAACATTCTAACTTAGTATTGTGGGTGTGCGCCGAGTAAAAGAGAATAACTACTATTATTTCTTTCTCTTTCTAGGAACCCCACGCTTCTCGCGAGAACGTATCTCCTAATAATATCTCTATGGTGTGATCGCATTACACAAGTGGAATAAAAAGTCAATGCGGATTTTTGACTTGTTCGAGTTAGAAACTTGTCTGTTGCGAGAGGTATAAGGGTTTACATTAAAAAGAAGATAATTTATATATAATTACAAGCTTCCGTCCACTAAGGGGACGAGATAGGAGGATCAAACTTTCAGTGTCAAATATATGAGAAGTATGAATAAGGCTTCATGTTAATGTTATGTTTTGGTTCTATTCAGTCTGGCACATCCTACTAGGCTTATGTTAATTCAGGTTAGTTTATGGGATTTCTTTATATCCAACAAGGCCCCGGTCTACAGAAAACTTTGACTCCCATATTTCGTCTACTAGGGGATGGTAGCATGAAATTTTGGTGTTATTCGATATGTCAAAGGAGAGTGTCATTTATTTAGATTGGTCAAGTGGCCTAAAATGGAATATTTATTAACAGGTAATTTCCTGTGACGCAGCCAAGGGCAATCGACAGGTAAAAAAAAACCTCTTAGAACGAAATTTTTTTTAAAAAATATTCATCCTCTGGTTAGCGATTTTTAAACTGACTATAAATTTTTGTAGTTCCATTGTAGGCAGGAAAGGAATGAGAAATCTCCCCAGCCCGGTAATCTGTTTTTAGTTGACTGTGTTGAGAGAAGTTTAAACTTTTAGAGTTCTAATTGAAGCGGGTCTTATTTTCTTTTCACACCCTCCTGTTTGTCGTTTGAAGCCCCTCTGCCGCTATACGTTGCCTTTAGTGTTCTCTTTTTTTCCTTAAATAAATGCTCCTTATATTCATATGCCCTCCCCCCCCCCGCCCCGCCCATTAATCCTGGCTACGCCGCTGGAAACTTCCTATATATTGAACATTGAAATTTTGACCCCCATATCACACATGGAAAGACGTAATTTTGGAATCATTCGAATTAGCTCCTTGAGACTTGTCAAATGACGGGCCATTTGTCCAAATAGGTCAAGTGGCCTAAAGTAAATTTTAGCCAGGAAAAGTGTCTGTGTCTATTGAAACGGCAATATAAAGATTTTTCTATACACTCCCTGTTATATCTATGTGCTTCTGATACACGAGGTTCCACACTGTCGTGGAACGAACGTAGTTACGAAGATTTGTTCAATTGGATTGTTAATTTCCCAGTCCGCAGCAAAGCTCGCACATTGCACGTAGCCATGCGAGTTGGCTTCCTGCCCTTCAAAAAGTGGCCACAGGCCGTTGGAATTGTTCAGCGAGTTGCTGACAATTACCGCTTGGCAGCGCTTTGCAGAGTACTACCCAAAGGATTGTTCTATGTATACTTGGGGTAGTACCCTAGAAAGCGCCGCCAAGCGGTAATTGTTAGCATCACGTCGAACAACTCGTCTATCGGTTTATGGCTTCAAGCGGCCTCCGACAGAGGGCAGGTACGTCTTCAAAGTTAGACCTACATCAGCCAGAGATGCAAATTGTATCTTACTTATCCTTTGCGCTAGACTGCGATAAGTAAGTCTTATTCTCTCTCCATCGCTCATAGCTCGGATGAGGAACCGTTATACGGCGGAATATGTCCCGAGATGGATTGACGGATAAGATGACATTCAAAAACTGCTGAAAGATGGACTTTGTCTCATTTTTAGTGTGTTATATTGATTGATTGATACTGAATATTTAGTTCTAACCAGTATTGCCAACTCTGCGTTACTTAAAAACAATGTGACCCACGATAAAAAACAGCAGATTACTATATATAAAAGTGGCAATTTACAATTTACTCAAAAAATAATTTCTATAAGACTAGTAAACAAAAGACTTTTTTTACTCAACCTACTTTTAAGAATAATTATTTTTTTAATATGAAAAGTGCAAATTGTCATATATAGTAAACATATTATAAATGTTATATTAACACTTATGGTCTGTTTCCTCTTCAGTAACTGGATCTTCATTGTTCTCAGTGTCATATTTTCTTCAAAAGTCGTATATAATTATTAAATTTTTTTAGATGATATTCTGTGACGTTAAATTTCTAACAATTGGAAATTTCACATTTAGTATGTAGAGTTTTATTGTTCTGGTTAAAATCTTGTTTTTGAGTTTCGTTTTAATGAAATTAATATGTGATGTGGCTAGTAAAATAACTAACGAATGAGGTTCCATCCAAATAATGCCGTCTGACGGCTATTTAACAAACTACATTAAGCGTAGCTAAGCAATATAAACATAAACCTATGCGAAAAGAAAGGGAAAACACTGGATGGCATTAGATTTTTTCGCATCTATGACGAAAGGGAAAACAGTAGATTTGGATCGTAAAACAGTAGAGCTACAGTTTAAACAGTATGGTGAGCAACACAGGTTCTAATATTAAAGAATAAATGCCACAAATTGATGGGACTAACGCGGCAACTAAATATACCACGTATATATTTGTTCATCTATCTAAAGAAAGTACTTTTCTTTCTCACTATCGATAGGAAATATCACCTGGAACGGCATTCCATTTTAGATCCGTATCGTGTCAATTTCGAATTGCTCATGGAACTTTTATCACAAATACAAAATAGCCTTGGTCGCAGAAGATCGCTAGTGCAACTCTCATAACTAATACGATACGAAACCCAATCGTAAAATCAAATTTGACCCATTCTGACGACGCGGTTAGTGTGGTTGATGCCATACTACCAATCGGAAATGCTTGTTCCAAAATTGCTTTAAAAGCTTGGTCGTGTTGTATAGTATTAATCGCCTAATTATTGTGGACACAGTAGTTGTAGCTAACGTGTCATAATTCATAATGAAAATAAAGCCAGTCCTTTATTCACGGTCATCAATTGGTTTGTTGATAAACAATTGTTTTCATCATTTTTAAATAATAAAATGGGTAAGCTAAAACATTTTTTGAAATATAACTAATGTTTCTTTTAGCCAGTTTGGTTAACACTGTTACGTTTTGCACTCGTGAATAACTTAGGAAATGTAAAAAAATATTTGAATTTGGGGCCCTTTTAAAGTCCTAGGACATGACATTACTGTAGTTTTTTTTAACTACTTTACTATTACCAAAAATTTCTTATTGTAAGGGTAGGTTCTACATGAGGCTCTTTTACTGTTTTATCCATTTTTTCTCAATTATGTGCTACCATGCTAGGGCTGTACACGAGAGTTGTGGCCTTCCTAGTCAGTCTCCAAGAGCAACCAAAGGTTCTCTACATGTCCAAATGACATTCATAGCCTTCTTTATAGTGTTGCCTGGATGTTCTTTTTAATTTCAATACTTTTAAATATATACCTAAAAAGTGAGGTTATCAATAGTACCTATCCAATGAAGACAAAGGGAGAGGGGAAACAACAACCTGTACAATTTGGACACACAAGAGTTATGGATCTAAGCGACGACAAACTCCTGGATAGGCAATCTAACTATATGATAATGTTGTCGAATGTTGAAAAATCATATAGAATTGAGAGCGGTCCAAATATATGGATGGAGGTAGAGAATCTGACAAGGTAACAGGTCCGATCTATTACACAGACAGATCAAAAACTTCAAGTAGAATGGGTGGTGGCATATATGCAAAAAAGTCCAAGGGGAGCTTTAGCATTCTAGTAGAGACAAGTGCAACAGTATTCACGCAATTCAAGCATATATTCACAAGAATATTAGATGGGACTACCACAACAGATTCAAACCCTGCTCCTTATTCCTTTACATTGGACATTTTGGGATACTTCTACAAGATAAAATTCATCAGAGTTCTGTGAAGGCCAACTTTTGGTAATAAATTTATTCAAAATCCTGGCACTGAGCAGTATCAGGTGACTTCAATTCTTTCAGCAGCTGCATCCTATAGGAGCACAGACACAAATCATTATGAGTGTGCCACAACGAGGTCTAGGGCACAGTTATAGTTCTTGATCAGAGTATTTACAATTCTGGCGAACTAATTTTCAACATATTCCACATTTACAATGCTTCTTTACGCTGTTAGTCGTTCTGCCCTAGATTTGCTTAAAGACAAGCTAGTTTCTTCAAACTTTCCACTTATCTTTTAGTCAGGCGAACACTGTTAGGCCAGACAATAAGCCAGACTAATTAAAACTTTTTTATGAGACACACTTTAAATACAGTAATATTTTAGAGCTAAATGAAACAAGAAAAAACCTTGAAACAGTTCTTGGAGAAGACCTAAGAAAACAGTACTTTGAATATTTAAGACAATGGTTTTTATTTAATCCCACATTGACTAAGGAACAATTTGATCAAGCTGTGAGAAAATTATTCTATAATGAAGAGCAAGTTGCATGTCATAATGAATTTTTATTGGCCATTTTAAGTAAAGCTGGTTCAAATAATAAACCAAAAAATGTAAGACAAGTTAGTGATAAAGGAGTATTTGAGACATCTGATTTTTCAGGTATGTTATCAGTAAGATTTGGGCTCTAAAGAGTTACAAAACAGCTTGATCCTTTATGTATCTAATACCTTATAAATATTGATAAAGTGACACTCATCTGGTAGTTTCACTGTAACTTTCGATCAATCATTTCTTCTGAAAATTTGACACTTTTAAGGGGTAAGGCCACTCCAGGTTCCAGGAAAAAAATCTAATTTCAGGAATTTTTTTCAAGAGTATAATAAAAGCAATGGAATATTTATTTGAAGTATTTTATTAAACAAGTATTTTAGTGAACAAAAATATATTTTTTTAATGTGGAAGCTCGGAATTAGATTTTGGTTACCTCTAGTGGGGTAATTGTGGAGATTTTCATGGGTAGTAAACACCCTCACATTTTGTTTAAGGTATGTTAAGCACTGGGATATGTAGACACAGGGGAAAGTCATCCCCCAATTCAGAGAAACAGCGACAACATTCGTGATATCCCAGTCCCACAAAGACACGAATGCAACATCGCTGAAGTGAAAAAATTCTTTGCGCACGCGATGAGAGTCCCCAGTTCACAAGAGCATAAGACTTGTTGGATGCAAAATATGCATGATAAGCGATTAAGAGAACCACCTGAGATACATTTCTAGCCAAACTTCGAATAAGGAAAATCATTCTGGAAAGTTTAGATGCCAGTTCAGAATCATGCTTCTCCCATGAAAGCCCAGGGTCTAGGAACACACCCAGAAATGTAACAAAGTCATTTGTAGGTAGATCATATGGCGAAGTTCTTAGGCTAAACCTTAGACTCGGTTTTTATCACGGTTTAGGGTGAGCCTATTTGAGCCCTATGTTAAGCTGCATGTCGGAAACAGTCTGCTATATTAGATCTCCAGGATGATAGTGCTGCAGACTGGTGGTATCATCTGCAAATAGGATTAAATTTGGGTCATCAGTATAATTTGGCAAATCATTTATATAAATTAAAAACAGTAACAGTCGCAAGACTGACCCTGGGGAACCCCATGTTTGATAATCTGTCTGCTAGAGACCTCCATGTTAAAGCTCACATACGAGGCTGGTTTGAAAAGTCCGTGCAAAAATAAACACTACTTATGTGTTTGGGATAGACCTTTTTTATTTTTTGACATAGTCTCCTTTTAGGCTTATACACTTCGTCCAACGATGTTCTAGTTTGTTGATCCCTTCCGAATAATAGGATTTGTCCAAGTCTGCAAAAAAATCCATTAGTGTCTGCAATCACCTCCTCATTTGAATAAAATCTTTGTCCCGCCAGCCATTTCTTCAAATTGGGGAACAAATAGTAGTCCGAGGGAGCCAAGTCTGGAGAATAGGGGGATGTGAAACGAGTTGGAATCCTATTTCCATTAATTTTGCGACCACAACTGCTGAGGTGTGTGCTGGTGCGTTGTCGTGATGGAAAAGGACTCTTGTGGGCTAATCGCGGGCGTTTTTCTTGCAGCTCGGTTTTCAAACGGTCCAATAACGATGAATAATATTCACCTGTAATAGTTTTACCTTTTCCAGATAGTCGATGAGGATTATCCTTGCGAATCCCAAAAGACAGTCGCCATAACCTTTCCGGCCGAAGGAACGGCCTTCGCCTTTTTTGGTGCAACAATGGTAACCCATTGTTTAGATTGTTGTTTGGTCTCAGGAGTATAGTAATGTATCCATGTTTCATCCACAGTGACGAACCGACGCTTAAAGTCCTCTGGATTCTTCTGGAACAGCTGCAAACCATCCTTGCAACACTTCACACGATTCCGTTTTTGGTCAAGCGTGAGCAATCGCGGCACCCATCTTGCGGGATAGCTTTCTCATGTCCAAATGTTTATGCAAAATATTATGTACCCGTTCAGTCGAGATACCCACAGCACTAGCAATCTCACGCACCTTAACTCTTCTGTCATCCATCACCATATCATGGATTTGATCAATGATTTCTGGAGTCGTAACCTCCACAGAACGTTCAGCGTTACTTGTGCCCATATGGCCAGTCCGAAAATTTTGAAACCACTTATAAACTGTTCTAATCGAAGATGCAGAGTCACCATAATGTTTATCAAGCTTCTCTTTAGTCTCCTGAGGCGTTTTGCCTTTCATAAAGTAATGTTTAATCACCACACGAAATTCTTTTTCGTCCATTTCTTGAAAATCACTCGACTTCCTTCGTCCTTCACATGAATGCCAAACACAAAGAAATAGACAAATATGGCTGAAACTTGGTGTGCGTTCATTCAAGAGATGCTACTAACTAATCAAGAGATGCTACTAACTAATCATGACCTCGATACGCGCCGGTGGTGCCAACTCTCGGACTTTTCAAACCAGCCTCGTATTGAGAGTGATTAGAAATATATGACCTAACAAGGTCTATGCTACAAGGATTAAAGTTATAGTATGACAGTTTTGAAAGAAGGATCTCTGAATAAACACAGTCAAAAGTCTTTGATAGGTCAGAGAATGAAGCATAGGTATCCAATCCCATCTCAAGTCCCTCCGTCACATACTCGGTAAGCTGATTTAATACCAAGGCAGTAGATCTTTTAGGTCTAAAACCAAACTGACTCTGCATAAAAAGGTTGTTGTGCTCAAAGTATACAGTCATTTAATTTTTCATGACTGACTCAAATAGTATTATTGCAAGATAGTATAATCTTTGTTCAGCCGAAAACTACCCTAGAGTACTAAGCATTAGGTTTATTAGAGTGTATCGGTCGCACCTCAAAATCGTTCTCATACCTCTGTTAAATAAACTTGTAGTGATTGTGTCGATCCACTATTAAGGAGAAACAACAAGGTTGCACAATAATCAAAGTGTGGTTGAATAATAGTCTTAAACACCATTATTCTAGCAAACAAAGACAAACTTTTTGCCACTCTAGAAAAGAAGAACAGATTCCTTCTAATTTTTTTCTGGATATATTCACAATGCCTTTTCATAGACAGTGTGTTGTCCAACATAAAACCAAAATACTTTATTTGATTGACCAATTCTATATAGTTATTATTTATACATAATTTATACAATGGTCCATTGATATTATTAACTTTGTAATGAGTTCCTATTATCATTACTTTAGTTTTGCTGGCATTTAATTTAAGCTTATTAATGGAAGAAGACTGTTCAATTCCTGCAAGAAACTGATTCATCTCCAAAACCAAATCTCCCAAGTTGTCGCCACTACATGAAATTAAGGTGTCATCAGCAAACAAATTGATGAACTCTAAACCCTCATTATAATTAATATCATTTAAATATATTACAAACAGTGCCCCTTTCTCAGTATTTATAGAAAAGCTTCTGCCAACTTTAACATATTGCATTCTATTTGATAGATAATTTTTGAACCAATTTAAGGCTTTATTTTTAATACTATAATATTCCAATTTTTTCAATAGTATCCCTCTATCAAGATCTTTCCACTTAGTAACTGTAAGTTGAATTGCAGTCTCACATGAATGCCCCTTATGAAATCTGAACTGATTGCCCAGAAAAAGCTTATTCAGGAGTTTACAAAATTTAAAACTGTATATCTGATTATTGTAAAACTCTCCTTTAAAAATTTTGAGTTTAAAACGTTATGAACATTATTACAATACTTTAGATAAAAAACTATTTGTTTTAATTGATCTATAGATATGGGTTTGAATTCATCAAACCTAGTAAAAGGTTAGAAGACCACTCATATGGTACAATGATACTATTTGCTATGTCCCTAACACTATTAATAATAAAAATTCATTAAACATATGTACAGGCAGTCTGACTCTTATTTAATGCAATGGGAAATCGTTTCGCCCGTTTCAGGATTCGCATAAAAGATGTCTTGTTATCTTGGATTCTGAAGCAGCCATTGTGAACTAAAAAGAGAAAAAAAATATTTTTGTACACTTAAATATTTGTATACTAACGTACTCGAAATAAATTTTCGACAGTTTTTATTGTACTCTTGAAAAAAATTCCCAAAATTAGCTTTTTTCCTGGGACCTGGAGAGATCCTACCCCTTACGTCTCTCAACATTTCCCCACTAACACTGACGTGTGAAATCCCATCATTACTACACTTTAAAATAAAGGGAGTAAATGCTGAAACAGATGTTCTGTTTGCCGGTATCTACAGCATACTAACATTTCTTGTGTCTAGTTTGCCTGGTATAATATTTTTTTCCCAAATAACACACACACAAACAAATTTTATACAGGAATTCTGTAATTACTAAAGCCATCTAGAACAATAAGCCTCTAAACCAGATTTGCATCTTCTTTTAAATGACCTTATAAAGCTATTTTTTGACATTCACACTAAGAATATTTCAGATTCAGAGTTCTTCAGTTCTGTTCTTCCCCTTACAAACTTATTACTTACAATAAAAGTATTTAATAGTTTATTACTACGGATACTATTTTAAGAATGACTTCTAATTCAATTTTATAGACTATGTACAGCCAATCAGTCCAAACCGTGTTCTGCCGTCAAGTTACGAATATCGATCGGCTGCCGCTGAACTCTTCACACCTGACAACGGTTTTATTGCTTGTAGAATTGCAGTCGCAGCATGGGAAAATGGAATGGATGGTGCTGATAATGGAGTTACAGAGCTGATTGTTCACGCTTGTCAGGTAAGAAATAGCTACAAGTTAGGTGAAAGGAGTGCTATTAGTATTATATATACAAGTTTTGTGGTTTTAAATCAGAAATGGTCAGTCAGATGATGATGTTTGTACTTAAATGGCTCCAAGTACTCTACGATCGTCTTTCCTAAAAATTATAATTCTTGTCGGTGTATCTGAATAAATACCATAAATAAATCGAAATGATTAATGATAAATGGGAGAGATGAAATGATCGGACTCTAAAAAAAAAAAAAATTTTGAATAAAAAACTCATTGTAATTTCATACATCTTTGCTATTATCAACAATTATTGATTAATTTTTTTTTGTTATTCCAGACTTTTTTAAAGAATATAATTACTGCAATGGTTACAAAAGCTAAATCATATAAAGTTAGAGATGGAAAATTTCAATATGGCTTTAACATGCCAGTCCCAGATCCTTACATTAGAAACTATAATAATGTTACTGACGAAACAATGGAGTCAAAAGTCAGATTTGATGAGGATATACTTTTACCTAAATGTAAAAAGTCACTGGAAAGAACACAGCAAGAAGTTGCCTATGCCTATGCGGCAACGAAAAATGTAAGAATATATGAGAGTGGTTCAATAAGTAATCGTGTTAGGATCGAAGATGTCATTTTTTACAAAAACAAATTTGTTATTTTTCAACATAGTCCCCTTTTAGGTATATACACTTTTCCTAACGTCCTTGCCATTTTTTTTTAACCCCTCCAAAAAATAGGAATTGTCAAACTCCCCAAACTACACTTCTGCCTAGGCGATGACCTTCTCATTTGAACTGAATTTTTTTCCTGTGAGCCATTTCTTAACGTTTTGGAACAAGAAGAAATCACAAGGAGCCAGGTCGAGCCAATACGGGGGGTGCGGCAGCAATTCACAACGCAATTCATGCAGTTTGTCGTGGTGAAACAACACTTTCTTCTTCGCTAAATGGGGCCGTGTTTCCTTCAATATCTTGTCGAAGCGGTCCAATAACTCACTATAGTATAGCCCAGTGATTATTGTTCCTTTTTCTAAAAAATCAATGAGTATGATACCCTTTGCATTCCAAAAAATCGTCCCCATAACTTTTCCGGCCGATGGGACCGTCTTCGCCTTCTTTGGCGCAGATTCACCGGAAGCAATCCATTGTTTTGATTGTTGCTTGATTTCAGGTGGATAATGAATCCAGCTGTCATCGACGGTGACAACTAGACGCAAAAACACCGCTTCGACGTTGAAAGCCGCACCCGCTTGTTGTCCACGGTGAGCAATCGCGGCACTCATCGGGCCGACAACTTTTTTATAGCCAACGTATCATGTACAATATTAATTACCGTTCTCGTCGACACACGTATGGCCTCTGCTAACTCGCGCACTTTCGGTTGCCGATCAGCGAGAATCATGTCGTGGCCTTTTTCAATGATTTCCTCGGTAACCACGTCTAATGGGCGTCCCGGGCGATCCTAATCAAAAACGGATGTTCGACCACGTTTAAATTCGTCGAATATCTGACTGATGTCATTGATGGCGAAGGGTCCCCATATACAGCATCCAATTTCACTTTTATCTCCTCACACTTTTCCCATTCAAAAGCAAATCACTGAACGATACTGCACTTTTTCCATCTTAGCGACAAACACGTTACACTACTTACTAAAATGGCTGCCAAATGCAAACTAAGCTATGAATCAGTGTTAAATTTTTTTTTGGTGTCATCTATCAGATGACAGCACACGATGGTAACATCAACTTGCCTTAGCAACGCCATCTATCTTCAAACCCGGGTACTTATTGAACCACCCTCGTAGTTATTTATAAATAGGAAAATCTTTAGTGTCCATAGATTAACAGACAGAAGAAAAACTTAGTAGCATCAACATTTTTTTCAATAAAAAGAAATTAGATATGAATGGTTATTCAGAATTACTTACCTGTGTAAAATATAACGCGTATTTTAATCACTTCTGTAAAGCGATCTTTTATTTTTTTGTTGCAGATTAAAACCGATGTGACATTAAATACAAAATTACTTTATGAGACTTTAAAAAGTAATCCTGACCTTTTGGGTCTGCATAGTATACAGAGTACCAATCTTCTAAAATTAAGTTTACTATGTGGAGATAATGATGAATCTTTCAGTGAAGGTGAGGATTCAAATACTTAAATGAGTTAGTGTTTTAAGGGATTTAAGGGTACCACACATTTTTTTCAAAGAAGGAAGTAAAATGTTTGTATTGTATATTAAAGAAGAAAGGTAAGACCGAGTCCAGATTTGAAGTGACCAAAGGATGTCAAAAATACTCAGCTTGGATATAATTTAAGTATTTGTTATTAGATAAATGTGTAAGAAAAAAATAATAATTTTATAGAATAAAAAGAAAACTCTAATGTTATATACAGATTAAGTGCTTCACTTTCTTCATTTTAAAATTCCTAGTTTCATTCTGTATATGTTCAACTGTTTTTACTAATTCATTGAATCACTGTCGTTAATGTTATTCTTGTCAATTATTTTACTCTGAGCACCGAAAATATTGGGTAATTTAATGACAAGGTAACCTAAATAAAGAGGTTTCAATATGACTAATTGACAGGATCATATAGGTTTGCAATAGAGATACCAGAAACAACCCACGAATATTCCGCTTATTTTTAATGTTCCGTACGGTACACTTCGGTGTCTGTCCGTCTGTATGTCTGTCTATCCCACCCGATTTTCTCTGAAATTATTTGACATAGAAAGTTCAAATTTGGCACTAGTATAGGAGTGTAGTTTTGAAAGTTAAATTTTGACTTAAAGGGTTAGTTTTGGGAAATGAAATCGGAAGTGAAAAAAAAAATTTTTACCAGGTCATGGAGTGGGGTGTCAAATGAAAACTTGTGAAAACACGATTTTACAAAATATATATAATTCACTTTTCTTTCTACTATTTTTAAAAAATTGCGAAAATTCGCTGTCTCCCCTTATCTCGCAAAGTACTGATCAAAAAATTTTGAAATAATTCTGGAATTGTGTGTAGTTTCAACGAAAATTATCAGGAGTGCATTACCTTTAATAATTTATCTAATATAAAAAATCAAGGTCATCAGGTTTCAGTAAAGATTGGAAAAAAAACTTTGTTGAAATTACATTTAAGGTGTGTTTTGTGAAGTCATTGATCACTTTATACCTCCGTAACAATTTTTTTTGTTTTCAAAGCAATCAACCTACGGAACACTAATTGCGCAAGTCCCGTGTGCACTTGGCCGGTAATTTTTAGTGTTCTGTATGGAACACTTATAAGATCACTTCGGTGTATGTTTGTCCGTCTGTCACACCCTATTTTCTCCGAAACTATTTGACATAGAAAGTTGAAATTGGGCACTAATATAAGAATTGATGGCCTCATCAGAGCCGTGTAGTTTTGAAAGTTAAATTTTGACTTAAGGGTTAGTTTTGGGATATGAAATCGGAAGCGAAAAAAGTTTTTTTACCAGGTCATCGAGTGGGGTGTCAAATAAAAGCTTGTAAAAAAACGAGTTCAACAAATATATAATCTAATACTTGTACACAATTCTTTTTGTATTATTTTTAAAACGTGCGAAAAATCGCTGCCCCCCCCCTTATCTCGAAAAGTTTTTATCAAAAAGTTTTGAAAGAATTCTGGAATATTCTCTACAGGGTGTAGATTGAACGAAAAATTATCACTTTAATAATTTATCTGGTACATTAAAAAAAAATTAAGGTCGTCAGTTTTCACTAAAGCTTGGAAAAAAGCTTTGTTGAAAAATCATTTAGGATGTTTTTGTGAAGTCATTGACCATTTTATACTTCCGTAACAAAAATTTTTATTTTAAAAACAATTAACATACGGAACACCAATTGTGCAAGTTCAACTTGGACTTGACCGGTTATTTATCTCTTCAAAACTTCAATTTAATAAATTATACAATTTATTAAGTGCATTATTTATGTTGTAGCCTGCATAATTTCCTTACTGGTTAAAATGAAATTTGATATTGACTGAAAAGTAAGTAGGTTTCAAAATTCATGTATCTACAATATGATGTTAGGTGGTATTATTTGTATGCAAATTAATTATCCATTTTTTAGGAAATATAAACAAACTGATAAAAGTATTTTTTTTTTAAATAAATTAAGTGTATTTATTATCATTATTTACTGAAAATTATTAACAGGTTGACTGCCGATCTATATTTTTTGAGTTTGTGGTTGACGCCGGTAAGATTTTTCCAAATATTTTTATTTTATTGTGGTAAATATGAATTAAAATGTGTCTTGGATGTGTTTTTTTTATGTGCCATTCAAAATATTAGAAAAAGAAAATTTCACTCCGATCGGAGTAATCGGCATTGCAAGTGAAAATTTTTACTAGATGCCGAACACTCCGATCGGAGTGTCCAATTAAATAAGTAAAGAAATAATAAATCGAACTCATGAACTCAAAACATTTATTTCTAAATCATTTTTGTACATTTTTATGGTAATCCTCAAAGCAATTAAGGCAAAAACCTGGTTGTCCAGGGCACATTTTGCATTCATACACTGTTTGCTTTCTTATTTTATTTTTCCTGCATTCTTTGCATTCCTTTCTGCTTACCCGTTTTGTTTCTTTAGTTCCTTTTTTTTTCACTAACAATTTTTTTCTACTTTGCTAATGCTGTGGACATTTATTTGGCCTGGAGGAATTTGCGGCAAATTAGTAATTGGTCGTCTGGCTAGTAAATTTCTTATGACATCCAATCGGAAGTCATATAATCGTAACTGGTCAGACCGCGAATATTTATTGTACAAAAAATAGGCGTTTATCATGCTCATTTGCAGCACATGCATGAATAACTTTTTGTACCACCGAATGGTTTTACGGCTGCAAGGATAATATGCCATCATTTGATCCTGTCTATCTATACCGGACATAAAAGCATTATATCCAATGATTGCGGAAGGTTTTTTCAGATTTTTGATTTCTTTTGTTTTTAAAAATGCCCATTTCGCTTCCAAATTCTGTTGAAATGTATTGAACATTGCGTTTATCGCGCCATTTTCCGACATGCACTCCATTGCAAAACATAGATTTATTCTCACCACGTTTTAAGTTTGCACTCATTACCTCTTTCGGATTATCTTTCCTCTCAGCTCTCAGCGTACCAGTGTAGTATGTATTTTGTTGAAGTAATTTCCTGGCTAAATTAACACTATTGTAAAAATTGTCTAGATAAACAGCATGTCCCACAGCCAATTTTTCCTCCAATAAATGTAAAACAATCTTTTCAGTATGTCCGCTTCCACCATAAACATCTGTCGCACCTTCGTAGACACGAAATTTCAAAATAAGTCCATTAGGCTCTGTCAGCATGTATAACTTCATACCATACTTATGACGCTTATTCTTGATATACTGTTTAAACTGGAGACGACCCCGATAAAGTAGCATAGCTTCATCCAAAGACAACTCTCTTCCAGGATAGTAAATTTCTCCCATCTTGTTGTTAAAAAAATCTGCCACAAATCTAATCGTTCCTAGCCGATCTACCGGATCCATATCTGGAGATGTAAAATGCAAACACCTCAAGATAAGCAAAAATCTATTCCTTGACATATATTTTCTAAAAACAGGTAGATTAAATAGCGGATCAGTTTTCCAATAATCGTTAAGACGGCTCAAGGATATTGTGCCAGTGTGAAGTAACAGGGCCAAAAAATTTTATGTCGTCAAGAGTAAGATCTTTAAAATTAGTAATACGTGATTTTGTACTTGCTTCTGGGCGCAGCAAAACCTCGACTGCGTAAGAGTTCGTTCGTTCTACAATAGTTTGTAAAAAATCATCATCAATGATCATTTCGAAAAAATCGATAGGTGCACCCTGTCCTGGAATTTGCACCAATAATTCCTGGGTTTTCTGGAACAAAATTTGTTTTAACGCACCTCTGTCGTTCCATTTTATCTCATCAAGGCTAGGAAGTGTTTGATGTGGCCGAATAGGGTCTATAAAATTCTCTTCTTCGGACTCGGAGCTTGAATTTACATCACTATCGTCTGTGTCTGGTACGTAATGTTCGTCACTACTACCTCCGCTTTCTTCCAATAGCTGCAATAATTCAGTGTCAGTTAGCTTCTTTTTCTTATCATATACCTTTTTTTCATCACTACAATGTCTTTTTTTAATACCAGAAGGCCCAGGTTGATTGTTCATATTGTACGGCAGATTACAACCAAACCAAAAGCAAATCCGCGGAACCACTTAAGCACCTGTTAGAACTTGCGTTTTTAAGCAACGCCACCACTAGAAACACGTTTCATATACAACGCCGATGGAATACTAAAACGTTTCGTAAGAACGCATGTCGAACTCCGATCGGAGTAGACGGCGTTGGCGAAGAGAGACCCGACGCACTCCGATCGGAGTGGTCGGCAGTCAACCTGTTAAAAGAAATAAGAAGCACAACATTTATACCTCTATCAGGTATCAGTAATAAACACTAACTGTTATGTCCAAAAAGACGAAAGAGCCTCAAATAGGAATGCGCGATAATGGATTTTAACCTATCAATAGTCGCTAGCAACCTACCTGTCGATAATTTTAACTTATCGATAGTTCCAACTACATCGATTGTTATCGATATGCCGATAGTTCTCGATAAGTATATTAGTAACTATGATTACTTTGACAGATTATTACTTATATTTTTCAAATTATTAGTAAGTAACAGAGCTTCGGAAAAGCATGTATTTTGTATATCTGAAAATACTAAAATTTTTGAAAATGTATGTTTTCGAAATGTGGCCCAGCCATATAATTTTGTTTTATTAATTAACTGGCAATGCCCAATTTTAAAACAGTGCAATAAAATATCTTAAGACGACAATAAAGTAAAAAAGAAAATTTTAGAATAAGAATGAGGGAAAGAGAAATAACCGGTCAAGTGCAAGTTGAACTTGAACAATTAGGGTTCCGTACGTTAATTGCTTTTAAAATAAAAAATTTTGTTACGGTGGTATAAAATGATCAGTGACTTTACAAAACATACCCCAAATGAGTTTTCAACAAAGTTTGTTTCCAATCTATACTGAAAACTGATGACCTTGAAATTTTTTGTTTTTTTATATACCCGATAAATTATTAAAGGTAATGCACTCGTGATAATTTTCGTTCAATCGATACCCGTGGAGAATATTCCAGAATTTTTTCAAAATTTTTTGATCAGTGCTTTTCGAGATAAGGTAGGGGGGGGGGGGGGAGGGGGGGGGAAGCGATTTTTCACGATTTTTTAAAAATAATACAAAGAAAAGTGTGCGCAAGTATTACATTATATATCTATATATATATATATATATATATATATATATATATATATATATATATATATATATATATATATATATATATATTACTCGTGTTTTCACAAGCTTTCATTTGGCACCACACTCGATGACCTAATAATTTTTTTTTTTTTTACTTCCGAGTTCACCCCTCAAAACTAACCCTTTAAGTCAAAATTTAACTTTCAAAACTACACGGCTCCGATGAGGACCTAGATACAAAATTATTGCATCCGTAGTTGATCCTGTGGGATGGCACAAAAAGAGTGTGCCTCAAACGAGTCACCCTGGAAGGTACACGCAGACCAATTCTGTCTGGCAGAAAGGGACAATGGTTTATTCATTTTTCAACTTTCGCAATTAATTTTTATTGACAAAAGCACTGTTTTAGCTAAATATTATTTTCATGGGTTTACTACATAACTGGGAATTCTGAATTGATTTATCAATATGTTGGTTGCCGATAGCCCAACTTAATAAAGACCTGGAAGAAATTATGTCATCATAAGGTAGTAACTAAGTAGAATTTAACGCTCCGAATAGGCAAAATTTTTGTTTTAAAACAGGTTGAGCAAGTTAAAAAAAAAAAACATAACATACCAAATGTTTTTTTGGAGGGCACCATTTCACAACACTGTAAAAAATAGAGCGCAGATATTTATCCTCGTTTGTCATGAAGAGGGCACCATTTTACGACACTGTAAAAGAAAACAGTGCAGAAGTGTTTATAATAATCAGAATTAGGTGATATTAATTTTCTACGTTGTTAATGCCGCCAAATTGCTGTAAATATTTTCTATGCGTGTTATAAAATGATGTCCCCCTTAATTACAATTTGGAGGAGCAACTAAGATTTGGCGGTATAATTTTTCCTTCTTTGTCATCCGTTTTCTATCCATTGGATATAGGCCTCTCTCATATTTGACCAATTCGCCCTGTTCTATTGTTCGTGCTTCTTTTCTCGCCTCAAGACCTCTACCTAGTGATGTTTCCGCTCGTCCGTGTGTCTAGCGACATGTCCTGCCCATGGCCATTTTAAAGAGCCGATTCTTTTCACGATGTCTGTTATCTGGGTTTTCCCCATAATCTATTCGTTGGTTTTTTCGATCTCTGAGCAATATATCCAACAGTCTTCTTTCAATAGCTCTCTGGCAAACCCTCCGTTTATCAATAACCTTTTTAGTCGGGACCCATATTTCAGAACCGTAAGTAATAACTGAGAGTATACACTCGTTATTAGTGTCAGGAGGATTTTCACATTTAACTTCAGATGGCTATAGGCAGCTCATCCAGCATGTTTCGCTTGTCGATTTCAGTGTCTTAGTTTTGTTTACTTGTGACAAACTGATCGAAATATGTATATGTATGAGTGAATCTTTTTTTTATTATTTGACCATGTACTATAATTGTTTCGTCCTTTAGGGGTATATTGTCGTGAATTGCGTCTTTTCATTATTCATCTGCAGTCTTATTTTATCCGTTTCATGTGGTTCTTCGAGCATCTGCGCTAGTTCTTTCCGGTTCTTACCGAGCAGGACGATATCGTCAGCAAATCTCAAATCGTCCAGGTGCTTGCCATGAATGTTAATTCCTTTTTCTTCTCATTTGAGTTTCTCAAAAACTCTTCAAACGTTTTTAGTTATACCAATACTGCCATCTATGCCTTCGAGCAGTAAGCTCAAGAAAGGTGCGTTTCTGCAATAAGTTGCCAGCAGTGCTGTGCCGCTCTGCTTGAATAGACTTAGTAAGTCACCGACAGAGTGCAGTATAAGCATCTATTTGTTATAGATATCCTTCAAAACCATGGTGAACGGCTTTGGAGAGATCATATCTCTGTTTCTAAGTCCTCTTTTTGCCCTCACTTTGCTTGTTAGATCGTGAACTTTGATGGTCATTGTCAATGACTTATACATGTTTTCTAATAGGTTCATGTATCTTTCGTCGCCTCTAGCAGGCTTGAATACTAAATGACTTGTTTATAGCCCATGTTTCTACTGTGTCAAAAGCCTTTCTCAAGTCTACCAAGCCATCCACAACGTGTGGAGGTGGTCAGTTGTGCTGAAGTTACTTCGGAAACCAGCCTGTTCTCTACATTTCAAATTTTCGCTCCAATCTATTTATAATTATTCGAATGAGCAGTTTATATAACTGAAAAGGTAAATCGATAGGTCTGTAGTTCTCAAGGTTTGACGAGTCTCCTTCTTGTATAGCAGGACGACTATTGAATTATTCCAATCTTCGGGGATGTGTTCTTGTCGTAAGCATTTATTAAATAGTTTCGTTGGTTCTCTTTTTGTTTTCACGTCGCATTCCTTCATTTCTGGCTAGGTATTATCTTTCCGAACTGCTCTGCCGTTTTTATTTGTCACATCGTCTCTGCACTCTTTTGTTTAGTGTTGTAAATTAATTACAAATGGAAATAGTGGCTTTGAGAATAGCGCGTCCATGTATACTTTCTTATTTTCACTCTTGTTTTTTTTGAGTGCTGGTTAATCTACTTGAAAGTAAATTGACAACATTCCACAAACAAATAATTAAAAATAATGTGTTTTGGGTTTGTTTAAAATGATAAAAAAATTTCCCCGTGAATTCGAACTTTCCTACATTTAATTTTTGAAGCTACATACACTCTAATAATTGATCAAGTGCAAGTTGAACTTACTAAATTAGTGTTCGGTACGTGACTTGCTTTTAAAATAAAATTTTTTGTTATGGAGGTATAAAATGATCAATGACTTCACAAAACACATCCCAAATGAATTTTCAACAAAGTTTATATACCACATAAATTATTAAAGGGGCATTACCTACCGTACTTGTAACAATTTTCGTTAAATCTACACCCTGTGGAGAATATTCCAGAATTTTTTCAAAATTTTTTGACCAGTACTATTCAAGGTAAGGGGGGACAGTGATTTTTCATAATTGTTAAAAATAATAAAAAAAAGTGTGCGCAAGGATTACATTATATATACATATTTTTGAACTCATATTTTTACAAGCTATCATTTGGCACCCCGCTTGATGACCTGTAAAAAAAAAATTTTACACTTCCGATTTCACCCCCCCCAAAATTTAACTTTCAAAACTACACGGCTCTGATGAGGCAATCAATTCCTATATTAGTACCAAATTTCAACTTTCTATGTCAAATAGCTTCGGAGAAAAATCAAATGTGACAGACAGACGGACCGACACCGAAGGGATCTTATAAGTGTTCTGTATGGAACTTGCAAAATTGCCTAATATCGCCAACCATTGAATATCTAAATAAAATTATTCTTATAGACTTAAACTTCTAAAAGTTAGAAGTAACCAATGAGAACTTTTACTTGAAACATTTAACCAGTAAAAACGTTTTTTGTTCATTTGTTTTAGCTGTTATTTTTGTCAATTTAGTAGTTGAGGACGCAGTTACAAAATAGAAAAGAAAAAAAAATGGCGAGAAATAATCGACATAAATTACATATTAAGAATGTGTATATTGCAATAAAACCCAATATTAATAAGATAATATTTATTCAACAATTTTTGATATATTTTTTAAACCAATACACATATAAAAATAGGAAGAATGGTTTATTTAAGAATACTAATACAACAACTAGTGCAGTCTATATATAATTTGTTAGAATTTTAACAACCTAAATTTAATAAAAAGTTAATTAAAAAAAAGTACCAACTAAAAAAATAATTGCTTAATAAAAACATATATTCAAGGGGTATCGTGTAACTGTTGTTAGCCTGCTGCTAATTAGAAGCGTTTAAAACTAACCCCCTCAAGTTGATCTTAATCTACTGTTAAAAAATCATTTTAAATGTAATTCATTTACAAAAACTTAATATATTGTATTGTTTTATTTTTATGAACTAAAAACCATTTTAAATTTTATCTCCGATATTGAATAAACTAAGCAGGATTTTTCCATTTATTCCTTTTATTTTTAATGTAATATAACATTTATAATATTATTTTCTAGAAAATACATAAATTAATTTGGTGAACACATAAATTATTTGGTTTTTCATAAGAAGTTTTATTTGTGTCTTTACTGTTTACATGTGCTTTTACTTTCGATATTGTACCGCGTCTCCACCTATATTGTTGGAACTTAAACAGCATTGTGTTAGCGACAGATTTACAGTTTCAAAGCAAAACAGAAAATTCTATAACGTAATTGCAGATGGCTTTTAAAAAAAAGCTTATATTTGTCAAAAAATCGTTTGACCAAGCTCTAACAATAGTAAACCAACAATCCACACGGTGAGTTTAGACAAACTAATTTTACACCTAGAACGCAGTGCGAATATTGCGACCATACTATCACATATCTATTATCTGCTAAGTGATCGGTATACAAGCAACTTTTCAAACACTTTGTATAGCTGTAGAATAAAATTTCAAAAATTTTGCCTTTACAGAATTGTGTGTTCTCTATGTTGGAGTATTTATTTTAACTGGTTATAATACTCTATAAAATAAGTAACTTCATCAAATATAGCCTATTTAAAGGTTGAATAATAAGAGAGATATCGGTTTTGAAATTATTTAAAATAGTAAATGAGGACGTACTTAAATCCCCATTTTGATGCTGCTTATTAACACAACAACCTGTTAAGGTTAGTTTTGGTTCTTTAACCTGCTTTGCTTGGTTCTGTGCTTTCATTTCACTATCACTGTTAGTTTTATTTACTGAATAAACCTTAGATCACTTCTGCTCAATAGTTAAAAGCATGTGGATGCATCATCGCCCTGTCGGGGCTTCTGCAAGCAAAGTGAGGGTTTCCGATAGTAAAATGGTGGTAAACAACCCGCTTAGTAGAGAATTTAATCACGATAGGTTGCTAAACTTTGTGACGAGCAGATTTCTATAAAATCTAGGTTATGAAGTTTGAGCAGTTAGTTGAACATGTGTGACAGTGTTTTTGTGAGAATTGTATCTTTAGATGGCGATCTGACAGAAAATGGTCATATGTGACAATTATTAGCAATTTCCTGAGGAGATCCTGAATAAGTACCATTACAATTAAGAATAAACTAGGAAAATATTTGAGAGATCTGCAGAGAGCACAAGTGCGACTTTTAGGTTTTTCCATGTTAGTTAAAGGTTAAGTGTTCCTGGATGGCACAGAGAAGTAATTTAAAAATATGTAAATGCTGACCTAAAGTAGACTAAAGTAGTAAATTAATGTAATACGGCAAATGGTATTGTGGTGCGAAGTTTTCGGGTTGTTTTTTGTGCTGTTTGAAAACTTTCATATACGTTGTCTTTATGCAAAGTTGATTTATTTAGTGGGTACCATCACCAGGTAAAAAACTAATTTAAAAAATATTCTGTATTGGAAAATACTAAAATTTTTTACCGGAATCTTACACATACATTCTATTTTGCGGTTCTTTTTCCGACAATATAAATTTTCTCAAAACACTATTAAACTGAAAAATCTTGTAAGGAACTAAAGGATCGACCGCCAGTGGCATAAATTGGTTTTCAAAATAATGTCCACGAAATTAAAGAAAAAAACTAACGTGCATTTTAAAACCTATCTAATTAGTGAGCAAAACCCTTTTGTATGTATCATTTTAACTAATGTATTTATTAGAACCAAATTTTCGATCCGTATTAAAAAATAATGTTTTTTTTTTTATTACTTGATTCTTTATACTTTGTGCAGTGCAATGTACAAACTCCCTGTGTTAATTACTTATAATGTGACCTAGTCCAACAACAGCACCACTTACAATTTATAGAAAACTAACAATATATTGCACCACCTGTCCAATCACTTAGGTAGTATAAAATTGAAAAACCAAATATTTTACATAACTCTTGTTACCAATGCGACCAGAGACCTCACTATATCTGGTAGTTTACCAAGGAGGGCGATATCCCGGTTGTTGATATCCCTGTGGAGGTTGTTGTTGATATCCTCCTTGAGGTGGCTGCTGCGGATAGGTTCCTGGTAGATAGGCTTGTTGATAGTTTCCTGTAAATATGTAATAATAATTTATAGTATTACAACTTGAAGGCCAATCGGAAGCCGTTTTCAGTGAATTAAATTTTGTGTGGATTCTGGAAAAAGCTTTTTTTCTCTAAAATATACAGCGAAAACAGAAATGACCGAAAAGTTAAGTAGTGTAGAGAGGAGAAAAGATTACAAAATTTGCCGGCCCTTACAGAAACAAGCTGTAAGAACGTCCAATCGCCCTCAATAACGCTCCTTGACTGATTTTGCTGTATTAAAAAGAGATGGAAACATAGGCGCACTCCCAACTGTGTATTCTTACTCTCCCTTTCTCTCTTCTGATTTATAATTTCCCACGATCAAATGATTGGAAGAATCATCACGTGTTAAATATTCCAAGAAGAATACACATAGTTGAATGTTATACAAAGCTCAAATTCAATCATCGTTGAAATACTGCTCTATTTTAAGGGTGCTTCCAAACTACTTCGCGTGTAATAAATTCTATTCAGAAAAGCTATTTACCCAAGAACCAGGAACTCACCAGTAGCTTAATTTTCTAGGACATTGAAAAAAGTTTGGTAAATTCAGCTTCTCTATAAATAATTTCATAGGAAATACTCGACTGACGTAGTGCGCTTGAATCCTCTCTAAACGGTGCGTGTTAGGAATACACCTCGCGCTAATATGGTACCTCTGTATAAGGTTCAGTTTGCCACTGCTTGTACCGTCTCCTTTTTTGTAGAGAACCTCCACTTAAATTAGCCTGCCCAAGTAGCTCAGTGTACAACCTGCAGCGATCCAAAACCAACGTGAACAACTTGCACATTCACCGCTCCAGTAGCGATTTAAGAAGAAAAAACCGGCCAAGTGCAACTCGGACTTGCGCAATTAGTGTTTCCTACGTTGACTGCTTTTAAAATAAAATTTTTTGCTACGGACATATAAAATGATTAATGACTTCACAAAACACACCTCAAGTCAGTTTTCAACAAGATTTTTTTCCCGATCTTTACTGAAAACTGATGACCTTGAAATCTCTGTTTTTTTAGATACCAGATAAATTATTAAAGGTAACGGACTCGTGATAATTTTCGTTCAATCTACACCTTGTGAAGCCTATTCCAGAATGTTTTCAAAACTTTTTGATCAGGACTTTCGAGATAGGGGAGGCGGCAATTTTTAAAGAAAAGTGTATGTATATATATTTTTGAATTCGTGTTTTTACAACCTTTCGTTGGACACTCCACTCAATGACTTTCTTTTTCACTTCCGATTCCACCCCCAAAACCAACCCCGTAAGTCAAAATTTAACTTTCAAAACTGCACGGCTCTAATGAGGCCATCAATTTCTATATTAGTGCCAAATTTCATTGTGAAATAGTGTCGGGTGTGACAGACAGATGGACAAACACCGAAGTGTCTGTCCGTCTGTCCTTACGGAACACTAAAAATGTAAAGGAAAAAATAAGGAAATGATGTGTATACCTGGCCAAGTTCCATATGGATTATATCCCTGAGGCATTGGTGGCGGCACGTACGCTGGATAAGGCGTATTACTGGTGGCGTATGGTACTGGCATACCCTGTACTTGAACAGGATAGGGTAAATTCGCTGGGAATTGACCCGGTGCGGCTGGTTGAGGTGTGCTGCCTGCGGCGGGATTGGTATTGTCTGGTTTAGGTGGATCTAAAGTATTAAGAACTAATATTAACAGCGGTATTGTGTAACTTAAAATAAACTCTTAAACCCTTCAATTTAAGATTTTAGATTTTAATTTTCTATCTACGATTATCAAATAGCACAAGATATTTTAAAATAATAGTGCTTTTTAGAGAATTTAATTAAATTAATATGAAGAAGTCCCTAAGTGACGAAATCGTGAAATTAAGGTAAGGTGTGCCATCTACAATTTAATAGATGAACTTTGAACTAATTTCTCCACTCCATATATTATATCATGTTTGAATTCTATGGAAAAAGTTAATACTAAAACAAATATGTTGTCCTTTACCTTATCCGCAGTTCAAATGTTCATAAGGTTGACCATTAACCTACCAGCATAATTGAATTATTCTTGAAATTCGCGAAGAACATTTTCCATTTAAAGTGGCTTAATAGAATAAGTGGCTTGAGTAATCCTATTTCTAAATGCTTGAATATTCTCTGGTGTTTTATTACATGCATATTCTTTGATATGGTCCCAATAGGTCTTGTGACCTTAACGACCACCTTATTGGACCATTGGTACCGATTCAATGATTTCAAAAAATTAATTTAAAATGGTTAACTACTAGTACTACTACTAATCTAGCATTATGGGCAGAGGTGCCGCTCTATTGATAAAGAATTTGTGCGAATTCGCGACAGGTAAATTTTCAATAAAATTTGCGGTTTGATTTTCTAAAACTTGCTCAGTATTTAAAGTTTCTTCGAAAAAAATTGGTCCTATTATTCGTCTTCCTATAATGCCAAACCAAATGTTAATTCCAAACCTTTCCTAGAAAGCACTAAATGAAAATTTTCCGCTGATCAATACCTCGTATAATTTTTGTTAAACATCCTCATGTTAGTGAAATGAGATTCGTCGGAAAATAAAATAAAAATTTTAAAATTTGGGTGTTGACGCTCCTCTTGAATATACCAGTTTGTAAAGTCCAATCTTCTTAGGTAGTCGCTCTCATTGAGGTGTTGGTGGACTTGATATTTAGAAGTAGCGATGAGCTTAACAGCGAATTTTAGGTCACAGGTATATATGCGACAATGATTTATAAGTCGCGGAAATCCGAACTACTGCTGCTTAATGATCGACAACGGCGCCTGTCACAGCGAACCAATTTTATTACCCATTATTTCTGATATGTTAATGTATGTATACTGTTATTTGACTATTTTTTTATTCATTTTCAGGGTACTTTTGCTTTGTTACTAGTTTTTTATTAACATCTTTCTGCCTAAATATATGTATATAAGTATTTACATATAAATTTATAGAACAAAATTTTACCAACACACGTACCAGTGAGTCGTCGGTCGCCGCGTCTGTGACCGTTGTCTGTAACGAGACGATAGACGCCGACGCCGATAATTAAGTTCAGGTCGGCCGGATCTACATCTGCAACTAGAGTTGCTGCCTTGCGAGGAATTGGGTCGCAGGTTTACCTGTGACTGTCTAAGTCAGGTATAAGCTCTGAAGTCCTGTTTATGTAAAATCTTTCTCATTTTTTTCGAGACCTATCCGGAATTCACCAGCAATTTGGCGCGTGGAAATTGTTTGGTCGACAACGACACAAACTAATACGCTTATTTCTGTCTCATAGCTCGCTATAAAATCATTTTCATCAATTTGATGCTCTCGAGTAAAAACGGGTACTTTAATTAAAAGTAAAGCAATTTTTCGTAACGCAATAAATTTAGTCTTTAGTCACAGCCCACGACTGTCAAAGGAACAGCTCAAATTATGCAATAATAAGGGTATACAATAAATAAAATCATTGAAATTTCCAATATCCCACCCTTCAATATGCATAAACACCTTGCACAGCACCAAAATATTTTTTAAATGGATTGAATAAAAGGGAGGAGGCAGCAGAACATTTAATTATCGATATCTCGGAAACTATTTATTTTAGGTATAGGAAAATATACATAATTGTATTTTTGTAACTTTGTTCGTGCCCGGAACAGATGCAAAGAAATTATCGACGAAACCAAGGAGGCACACAATCAACGAATTAGAAACAAACTTCTCGCTTGCCCCAACAATTCCAGGTCCTTTTGGTCAGTCGCTAAGGCAGTTAGTCAAAATTTCACCAAATCCACCATACCACCACTCACACGGCCATAGTTCTATTGCAACGACACCTGTTGAGAAAGCAAACTTGTTGGCTGAACTGTTTACTTCACATTTTACTGCCGATTTCCAAGGAAAAACACCACCTACTATTCCCATACTGCAGTCAAGGATACCCGACGTATTTTAATGAAGCTAGACACCAAAAAAGCTTCTGGCGCTGACGGAATACCTGCCATAGTTCTCAAAAACTGTGCAAGGGAACTAACACCAGTTTTTTTTGTAGACTTTTCAACCTATCTACAGAAAGGGAATATTTCCTTCCTGCTGGAAATGTACCACATTTCAGCCGATACCTAAAAAAGGCAAGAAGACCTTGCCAAACAACTACCTACCAGTCGCACTGCTTTCAATAATATCGAAAGTCATGGAAAAGGCTGTCAATCAGCATCTTCTAAAATACCTTGAAGGATTCAACATTATTAGCGATCACCAATATGACTTTCCTAAACATAGATCAATAGGAGATCTTCTGACTTATGTAACACATGTTTGGAACAACGCAATTGAACACTTCGGAGAATCTTGAGCGGTTGCTCTTGACATATCCAAGGCATTCGACCGTGTTTGGCACGATGGACTGTTGGCTAAGCTACGCTCTTGTGGTATGTCTGAAAAATTCTGTTTGTGGCTCTCATGTTTCCTCAGAGAGCGTTCTTTACGAGTCGCAGTCGACGGATTTCTTTCTAACACCTTTACTGTTAACGCCAGTATGCCCCAAGGCTCCATACTGTCTGCTACTCTCTTTCTTATTTACATTAACGATCTGTTGGAAGAGACCGGGAATCCAATCTACAGCTTTGCAGATGACAGTAAGCTTATCTCTTCATTGACTTTGAACGCTCGGACATCGGCTGCTCAGGCGAATATCCGCAGACAGCAGGAAGTCATTCAACTTAACAAAGACCTGGGAGAAATTCTATCTTGGGATGACAGTAACCAAGTGGAATTTAACGCTACAAAAACCCAGGCGGCAGTTTTTTCTAAAAAAGTTAACGTTGTTGAACCCGACATAGTTATGTCGGGGCACTCCATTCCCCTAGCATCGTCACTCAATTTGTTGGGCGTTAATTTGGGAGCAAATATGTCCGGGCATGAACATGTTGCAGGCATAGCAAGGAGAGCTTCTCAAAACTTCGGAATATTATTTCGAACCAGAAAGCTTTACACTCCACAACAACTGTTAATTCTTTACAAAGCTCAAATTCGACCCACTATGGAATACTGCTCCCATGTTTGGGGCTCCGCTCCCAAACAGCATTTGTTGGATTGTGTTCAGAGAAGGGCTGTTCGTCTGATTGGAGACCCAGAACTGACCGGCGGCCTTGATTCGCTGGAACATCGAAGAACGGTTGGCGACTTGAGTCTATTCTACAAGTATTTTCATGGAGAGTGTTCGAAGGATGTAGCCCGCTTAATTCCTCCCAGAGCGGTGCATGTTAGAAGTACACGTCGCGCTGATACTTTACATCCGTACAAGGTTCAGTTTGTTACTCCTCGTACAACGCTTTTCAAGCAGTCTTTTATATGGAGAACATCATCCCTTTGGAATGGCTTACCCAGGGCTGTGTTTCCGAGTACAATTTACAGCGATTCAAGAACAACGTGAATCGCTTTTTCCGCACACGTGTCGCTCCTGTAGCGCTTTAGGGACTTCCCTGCAGCATGTGTGCTAGATCCATAAAAAAAAATAAAAATAATTTTTTAAAATTCTGTAGAATATAATTATCTAACAATAGTATATCATGCCATTTAAATTATTGCAGTTCTTTGTCCAGAAAAATTGATTTCCGGTACTATTTCGGTTAAACCGGAAGTAATAATTTTGTTTATATCTTCTTGTTTTCTGTCAAAAACACAATATTTTCAACCGCCATTTGTTCAAAACTATGAAAGACAAGTATACATGAAACATGTTTTAAGATTAGCTTTTCTGTAGTATTAAAAAATGTTATAATATACAGGGTATTCTATAAGAAATAACGAAGTTCATTTCGTTTCCGGCTAAACCAGAAGCGCGATAATCACTGGTTTTAATAGTCAGATTCTGTACTTGTTTGAACCCTAAAATTTGAACTTAATATCTTTACTTATGTTAAAAAGAGCTTGGCTAGTAATCTCGTGGTCATCCTACGTGTATATATACATATATATTACAATTGATACTATTGATTACCTGAATAATAACTGGGTTGAGCTGGCGTCGGTGCTGGAGTAGATCTGCTACTTTCTTGAGTCAAATCCTTGAGCAGCTCCTCTTTCTCCGTTTTGCGGGCAAAGCAAAAATCGGATACCTTGTTTTGGAAGGTTACCAACAGCTAAAACGTACACAGAAAAATAGACCATTAATATTTTTTTCCACTTCTGTTACAGTAAATATCACATAGTTTCGATATGAATATAAAGGAAATTTCGAGGGATGTATAGAGTTGCCATTGACAATGGGATTAGCAATAGTACAGTTAAAGAAGCTTCTAGTCAGGCAAGTCAAGCAGGAGATTCTTTTTACAGACCTTATTTTACATCTGGGTAATGTGAGCCAGACGGGACACACAATTTAAAATAGGGTCCAAAACACCTGATGCGTTCAACAGTTTTGTTATTACGTTTTCCGCTTACTATGCATTTCTTCGTGCGATGACGATGAAAGTTAAGTTGAATAACTGACAAATTTGAATATCATTGTCAACAGAAGAAACTTTTTTTGGTTAGAAATTTTTTTCATCATTTTATAAAGTGGAAATTAATCCTACTTATTGTTTTTAAGCATTCTTTTAACTAAAAACCAAGAATTTTCTTAGTCAAAGAAATAATTGTGAAATATAAGAAAAGGTTTATTCAGATGACAGTGGTATTAAAATTTCTCGATAATTTCATTATATGTCGAAGTCAATTTTCAATCCATCCACTCACACTTCTATTTTTCTGGTTCAAGCGACCTTGTTTCAACAATATGTATTTCATGAGCTCAAAGGCTTAGATAAGCGCAGCAATGTGTTCTTGAGAGTTTGCCAATGTCTACTGCATAGCAATATTACATGGTATGTGTCCTAATCATATATAGTTAAACAAGTATACTGGAATAGGCCGAAATCCCCCCCCCCGCGGTCGTCCCAATTTGGGTACCTTATACATACAGCGTCCCAATAATAGTGTTTTCTCCATCATTGGGACAATGACAACATATTTCTGGAGGCAAAAAAGGTAAAAGCTGACCACAAAAATCATAAGCTTCTAAAAATTTTGTAAGTATAGTTGATATCAAAAATAAAATATATTTAAAACGCTGAAAATTTAAGACGAAATATTTGCTTAAATTTTTATGTAGAAACTTTTTCTTTAGCCCCTGTCATTGTTTTAAAACTACTTTTGGTATAGAACAACCATTATTTACCTGTGTTAGATCATTGTAGAACTTGCTACCTTCTTTAAGATTATTTTCTAAATCTCTAAAAACATCATGTGCAGCTGCTAACTGACACATCATCGCGTCTCTGCCTCCAGCTGTTGAACCTGTTTGACTTGTGAAATCTTGGTGTGCACTCTAAAAAGAATAATCAGATTATTCACTAAAAACTTCCCATTATGAGTCAGGACTACATTTAGGCCCAATATTAAAACAATAATAATAAAGGGCTGAAATGAACGCCACTTACCCTTATCCTTTCTATTAAACTTTTCTGCTTGTCAATACTTTCGGCCACTTGTTTTTGTAATGAACCATAAATCTGTCCCAAGTTCTGGTAAGATAAAGCAGGCTCATTGATGGCACCTTCTTTTGCCAGAGCTGACAAAAATTGGTCTCTCATGTCAGTGGTGGCGCTTTTTAGTTCGGATTCGATAGCGTCGCGTTCTGCTTTTACTGTTTCCACCTGTAAAAGATGAATTATTTATTTAGCTCCACTATACAAAAAGGCTCTTATTTTTAAAATTATATAGATCCACAAAGTTCTCCCCAACACATTATGTTAAAAAGTTGTGAGACTATGACCAACGTGAGCCTTTAGTTCATCCTTTTTCAACTTTGCATTTGTACCCATTAATTATTTATTCTCACTATATGAGATCCAAGAAAAGGCTTGAAGCAGTTCAGAAAAAAATTTCTTAAGTGTGGCCTTTAAGTACGTATAGAACAAACAGTCTTCACAGTCGTTATACTTCATGGCTGAAGTGTCGTGATCAAAATGGGTGAAGATAATGTCCTATGGTATCCTTCCACCGATCCCCATCTTGTGCCCGATGTGAAGCTACACGAGTTGGAATTCCGATTAGATTCTTCGTTTGCTCCAGCCATCTGCTTGGTGAGCGTCCTCTTGAGCGTTTACCTGCGATATGACCCTCCACCACAAGTCTCTCCAGTCCGTCATCTCTTCTTGGAAATGTCGCAGAATTCCGGCATTAAGCTCAACTAATAATCTTTTTGTAATGTTCAGTTCTCACAGGATTGAGAAGTTGGTTCGATGCGCAGTGCAGGACACGCGAAGTAAACGACGCCTTCACATTTCAAAGGCGTCAATTTTTTGCACGGTCGCTTGCCTTTATTGTCTTTGCAGCGTACATAAACACGGAAAACATGAGGGAATGAATTAGTTTCTTTTTAGTTCCCATGGTGTGATGCTTTTATTTTTCCATACCCTAGTCATTCGCGTCATAGCTGTTTTCTCTACGCCGATACGACTCTTTATTTCTTCTGTAGAGTCACGTCTACTTATTATAAAAGACTCCAGATATATATATATATATATATATATATATATATATATATATATATATATATATATATATATATATATATATATATATATAGTTCTCTACAGTGTCGCAGCTAGCCACCCGATCTACACCAGGCCTATTGTTAGTTGGTCTATCCACGATCATTACTTTCGTTTTGCTACGATTAAGTATCAATCCTTTATTTCCCCTACAAGCTTCCACTCTTAACCAATTCCATCATTTCTGTTTCTGAAATGGAGAATAGAAGAGTATCGTCAGCATAAGACAAATTACGGATCTTACAGCCACCCATGGAAACACCTCAACCATCTGTCAAGTGCAGCTCTCATGATGTGCTTTGCATATATATATTAAATAGTATCGGTAACAGGATACATCCCTGTCTACCTCGTACAAACATATAAATTACTTCTTGTTATTTCTTATTTAAATTGGCAAATGCTTTAATTTGGTGGACCTAGATTGTCCTCTAACTAAGCTTTAACGCACTTAAAACAACCATTGTACTGATAAAGATATTTTTCATTTAGATATTAAGCAATTTAAAAGTGATAATGTATAAAATAAATATTTTTTGACTTACCTCTTCCATTAGTTGTCTTAATGTACCCACTGCAGAAGAATTTTGAATATTTCCTGCTTGACCGCTGGGTAAAGATGCTTCCAGCTCGGACGGCGGCTTACTTAAAAGTTCTATCATCGGTTTGTGAGTGTTAAATTTGCTCTGGACAGTTTTATCAGCCTAAATAAATAATTTAAAAATATTATGGGTAATATATAGGTGTCGGATTTCAATGTCCCGTCTTTGGTACGTTATTGGAAGTTATGATTTCCCGATCACATATAGTACACATTAGTTTGTACTTTTAAAACGTTTTTATTAAAATAATAACTCGTCGGCCACTTAAGTTAATACGTGGGCTGTCTGAAAAGTTCTCGGCCTAACAATGAAAGAACATTTTTTTTGACATGAAATATGTTTTATTTTCCAATATAATCACCTGACACTTCAATATATTTATTTCAACGTTTTTCCAATAATTCAATACCATCATTAAAGTGTGATTCCGGAAGGTCTGCAAAATATCCATCCATGGCTGCAGTAGCTTCGTCATTTAATGTAAAATGCTTTCCAGTCAGGAATTCTTTCACGTTTGGAACCAGATAATAGTCAGAGGGAGCCAAATGTGAATACGCTGGATCTTCAAGCAATTCGTACTTTAATTCGTTAAATTTTACCATCGTCAAAACACTTGTGTGTCTTTTCTTCTTTAAAGCAGGTCTTTTCTCACGAATTTTTGCATTCAACTAATCCAAAAGATTACAATAATATTCAGAGTTAATTGTTTTACCTTTCTGAAGATAATCGACCAACAAAACACCTTTGTAATCCTAAAAAACTGTTGCCATAACCTTCCCTGCTGATGGAACCGTCTTCACCTTCTTTGGTGCACTTCCACCGGCTTCAATCCATTGTTTCGACTGTTCTTTTCACTCTGGTGTATAGTGGTGGATCCAAGTTTCATCAATAGTTATGAAACGACGCTTGAAATCCATTATGCTTGCTTAAAATGATCCAAACACGCTTGAGAAATATTCGAATACGTTTTTGGTCAATTGTCAGCAAATGTGGCACCCATCTTGCACAAAGCTTTTTCATATGTAATTCTTCATGCAAAATATTTCCAATTCGTTCTTTTCGGATGCCTATGGCCTCCACTCGTCGATCATCTAACACCATATCATGGATTTGTTGAATGATTTGTGATGTAGCCGTTTTTGGACGACCATTTTCGAGGCTTCTACAGCCAGATTTAAAAAGAGCAGCCCATTTTTTCACAGTGTAAAGTGAAGGCGATGCATTCTTACACACTTTTAATAATTTCGGATGAATTTCTGTTGGTGTTAAACCATCCAGAACAAAGAATTTAATCACTGCACGATATTCAATTTTTCCCATTTTAAAAACATCAATGACACGTCAATATTAAACAGCTGCTACTACTCAAATGAATTGTCAGATCAAAATAAAATTTGACATGTGCTTATTTAAAGGATGGAACTTTCTAATACAATAATGGTTTCACAGTTTCTAACGCCATCTATGTGTCAGGTCGACAACTTTTCATACAGTCTAAGTACTTAGTTTATAAATTCCGTTTTCTAGAAATGTGTACCTTTATGATGGCTGAATATTCAAACCAGTCAGTTACATAATCCTCCGTACACATGTTATTTAAAAAGTAAGTGTAATATATAATAAAAAATATTGTTTACCTCAATAGCATTATTAATAATTTGTCTATATTTGGCAGAATTAGACCTGAACATTTCTGTTAATTTATCTGAAGGAGTTCTTGTCCATCTCTCCTTAAACTGTTGTCTTAAGGCATCGTCAGCTGATTTTTCTTCAGTTAACATCCTAGGCAAATAAAAAATGTTGAAAATTTCGTCAATACATATAAAGGAGGTTCTCTAAGTTGAGGCGTTTTAACAGGTTATCGTGCTCACTAAAATATGTCTATGCGCCAAATATAGCCTATATTTGAAATTATTTGAAATTTGGAGTGCGGACCTGAATTAATGCCCATTTTGCTACTACTTGTAATCAGTCACTGAATTGTAAAACTTTCGTTCTTGACTGAAGAAAAATTAAACTTATGTTAATCGAATGCGGTAATGGTGCGCATATAGTAACGGTATATAATAGTTTGTCCTTACACAATTTATCTTGATTAAACTAAATACAATTTTTTTACAATTATTTGCCAAGGCAATAATTAACTACATCTCAATTTTAATGTTTTAACACAGTAATCGCTGAAAGAGCACAGTAAAGTTATTATTCTAAAAATCTTTAAGCCCAAGATGAAATTCTAAACTGTAGAATCCCTACATTTGCACTAAAAAATTCAGCCAATTTATCTTAGAACAGTTTAATATCCTAAAAATAATTACATAACACTGTAATGCAAATAAGTCCGAAAATTATGCATTAACATAAGAAGTACAGAAAAAACAGTATCTTTCAAAGACAATGCTTGGAAAACAACACCACAGATGACTCCAAAAAAGACAAGAGCCAAAATTTTACCGAATTCACCTTTTAACAATAAAAATTAATTACACAATAACTATTTTATTCTTCAAGTTTTGTTGTGAATTACTTATCTTGTTCAAAAGAAAACAATTTAGAACAATTTACTCTTGATTTTATTGTCATACTCAAACTGAACAACTATCAGCTACTGCCACTGTTAAAATCAAAAAAATGCAACGTTCAAAATAAAATAATTCAGACATCACAAACAAAAACAAACTGTCTTTAAATCTATATAACCGGTCAAATACAAATTGAACTTGCGCAATAAGTGTTCCGTACGCTAATTGCTTTTAGAATAAAAAATTTTGTTACGGAGGTATGAAATGATCGATGACTTCACAAAACACATCCCAAATGAGTTTCCAACAAAGTTTGTTTCCAATCTTTACTGAAAACTGATAACCTTGATTTTTTTTTATATACCAGATAAATTATTAAAGGTAATGCACTGGTGATAATTTTCGTTCAATCTACACCCCGTCGAGAATATTTCAGAATTTTTAAGAAAATTTTTGATCACTACTTTTCGAGATAAGGGGGGACAGCGATAATACAAAGAAAAGTGTGCTCAACTATAACATTATATATATATATATATATATATATATATATATATATATATATATATATATATATATAAAATTTTACGCGTTTTCACAAGCTTTCATTTGATACCACACTCGATCTAGTAAAAAATTTTTTTTTTCCACTTCCGATTTCACCTCCCTCAAGTCAAAATTTAACTTTCAAAACTACATGACTCTGGTGAGGCCATCAATTCCTATATTAGTACCAAATTTCAACTTTCTATGACAAATAGTTTCTGAGAAAATCGAGTGTGACACCAAAGAGATCTTATAAATATTCCGTTCGGAACACTAAAAACGTCTGAAATTTATCATTTTTTAACAGTTTTATTTTAAAACTTTTTGAGTTGTATGTGGGTCTCACAGCACGATCACTCGACTCAACTATTCAGTGCTTAATCTTAACTTGTTAGAGCAGGCCTATAAGTAACACAGATTCAGCAGATTATAATTAAGAGCTGAAACAGTAAACAAATCTTTTACAAAACTCCTTTTCCTACTTTATGATTTGCTTAATTTATTGGGAAACCAAGACAGAGCACTCAAGCGCCATCTCGAATAGCGTAAAACAACTAAATCCTAACCAACATATGATTTTTATCTAAAAATTTTTTTTGGTTTATCTTTGAATTTTCAAACATTTTTATAGGATATCTCTTTAAAATATATATATATATATATATATATATATATATATATATATATATATATATATATATTTATATATATAAAGTGCTCTATGAGGCTATCTAAATCAAAACGGCAGTTTGGCCAAACAATTACAGGTAGAAAATCCCAAATAAAAAGTACTGAGCGTGTGCAAAAAAAAAAAACAGGTTTCTTCAGAAAACAGTATCACATCATGTAATTTTAACAGTATGCTTATTTACCTATCTGTCTCATCTAGTATATCCTGATTTCTCCGAAGAGACTCTGGTAGCTCTTCAATCATTCGACTAAGAGCTGCTATCCCACCTACAGATGCTACATACTGAGCCTTTTCTATGATTGAAGGCGGTAGGCCTGTACTTGAATCTGTTACTTCAATGGCGGCTGGAAGATTCAAACTTGCCAAAATGCTAAAAAAATAAATCTTGTTAGAATATATGACATAAAATCCAAGACTATTGTATACTGAATACCCTTACCCATTTAACTCTTGTGTGGATTCTCTTAATTTTGTTATTTCTGTATTAACTACCTCAGTTTTTCTTAAATCATATGATGCCAAGGCTTGATGAACAGCAACTGGTACTAAACTGGAGAACAGATCTGAAATAAATAGAAAATGTTTAAAAAACCTGTGGCGAGAAACACGGAAAATCGGCTTTCTATTTTTTCAGCCGCGACTCAGCTTCCAAGCCGTGGTCTCGCATCGATCTGTCGCTGATGGTACGTCGTCATCGTCAGCACGCGTCTATACCACTAGAAAGTGCGCCGCACTCCGCACCGCGTTTATAAAAATAGCGGCGCCACATAGTAAACAAGGTAAGAGAGGTTAGAGCTGGCCTGACCTACTTCAACCCAGCGTGGTGCCAACTGTCAGGTTCACACAGATTTATATAACATCCTTCCCTAGGCCAAATTAATTAGGTCCCTGACATGTATATATCTTGCTATCCAATATGTGAACGCATTTTTTAGTCAATCATATATAATAGTTATAGTTAGAACCTAATATGACAAATAGAATTATTAGATTAGTAAACGAGGTAGTTGATACGCCGGCTACCAGAAGATAAGACCAGACCGGGGACCAAACCGGAGGAGCCAAGAGAAGAGACACAGGCAATCCGAGCGAGCGCTGCCGGCTATTATATCTATTACTAAAAGCATACGCTTGTAGGTATGATGTAGACTGTCTGACGAAGCAAAAACTACTTACTTTGTTGTTTGCAGCACACCTAGAGGAATGCTACAGACTACTGCCACCAGTATCCTTCTCTCTGTGATACACACATATACTTAGAGTTGTCTCCTTGTCATATTACAAGCATATCAGATATTGATCATGTACCAGACATAAATAGCTGCGCAAGCGCACCAAGTTCTTAACATTTAACCGTGAAAGAAGCGTTGGTTTGGAGTTTGAACAAAGTCTGTCTGTTGGCAGTCCACAGAGTCATAACGAGTACGCACAAAGCCATCTTCTGCGATGCCAGAGCTGCTTACCGACTACATATCCGCAATACGTGCGAATCCAGAAACAACAAAAAAACTGCAACGAGTGCGGTAAGGACAAGTAGAAAACCCTGGACAAAATTTCAACGCTTTCTTATGCTAGAAAATTACTGGATCCCGCGTTCGTAAAGCACCGCTAAAAACCTGAATGATCGCATGTGGTCTGATAGTAAAACTTGTTGGAAATCTGCGATATTCTCGCTTATATTTGTTCAGTTAAACAGCAGGTTATATGTAGTTATATATAACTTATTAAAATACAAATTTAAAAATATTCAGCTGTTTCTTATAAATATAATGTTATTTACTTTCTTCTTTATTGGTTAAAACTATGCACGATAGTTTTATTTCATTAGATTATCCTTTTAATAATATAACGAAAACCGGTGAACCATTGAATATTTTTAATTTTATAAATCTGACAACACATTCAACCAAATCGCAACTCATCGTTTCCAGTTGCCCTTGCCCGAACCCACTGATAATGTTCGTGTGTAGATGTAAACAATAAGAGCCTCGGTTGCAAAGATCTATCTTCCACCAGAATCATCGTGCGTCATTTACGCGCCTGTTTACTCACGGCGAATGTGCCGTAGGGATGCCCATTTTGAAAAAACAACGTTGTTTTTTCCGATGTAATATATCGAAACCATACATCAATGTTTCTCGATATACCGATTCGTAAACATCGATGTTTTCTCAACATCGAAAACTTTTAACTAGTACTACTTCATGGATTGATAAATGTGTCATGTAATCTGAATACATGAATCTTATGAATTATGTGTAATGTAATAGTGATTTAAAAAAAAAAATACAGCCGTAGCACTAAATAAATGAAATTTTATTCTTATTTTAGCAGTAAGTACACCAAATTATCAATATCAACAAACTTTTAGTTTTACAGAGTTTGCCAAAAGTACCAATTACCAATGTCCTTTAGGTAACCTCTGCAAAAACAATAGTTCGTTCAACCGTTTCCCTTTCAGTCGGTTTCTTTGCTGATTAATTACTTGAACAGCTTTAGAAAACAACCGTTTAGACGAAACGGAAGTTCCGATCATGGTCAAATATTTGAACGCAATTTTGTGAAGCTTTGGAAGCTGAATTTTCAAGTCGTTCCAAATTTCCAGTGGGTTCTCCTTCAGTCTTCCCACTGGACTGCGTAAGTAAATAGAACGTTTATCCGAAATAGTTTCTTCCGATTTGCTAATATTCCAGCTCTTATGTACTAATTTGTGATGACCTGTACTGACAGGGAATAATCTGAATCGGATTTCACAGCTTCATTATTGAGCGTGCTATTTTTCATCAAGTCTTTAATGCTTGTGATAGCTGCTGAGCATGCAAGTGGGCCCGCGAAATGCATTTTTTTGAACCTCGGTTCCAGTATCGTAGCTATAATTAAGGACATCGATCTCTCTGTAGCCAAAACGCCCATTCTTTTGTCAATCTCTCCAAGGACTAGCAACTGCAGTTGTTTAGCTAGAGAATCTTCGAGTCTGAGGGGTTTAATCTTTAACACCAGGCAATGGGTTAATGGAATTATCTTGCTGCTAGTGCAGTACTTGTCGCCCGAGATTTCTCTCGTTTCAGCTTCTATTGGCCACAAAACTTGTAAAATCGAGGACAGAACAGACAATTCTGACGCATTCAGCATAGGTGGTGCATTTTTATGGCGAAATATCATTGATGACGGTGCGCAGCTCCAGAAATCTCTCAATCATATAATAAGTGCTAGTCCATCTGGTTGTCACCTCTTGTATCAGTTTTGTTTCTTTCTCGGTCGCTCGTCGCAATTCATTGCCAGCTATATTACTCTGTTTAAACCACATCACAATGTCTTTGTCTCTTGTAATTAAATTTCGCAACTCCGTATATTGTTGCATTGCATTTTGTGCAACCAAATTCAGCTTGTGTGCAAAATATGGAATGTGTTTTTTACCAAAGGCCAACTCGACGGCGTTTACTCGACGCCCCGCCCATGCTATGGCATAGACAATGTTCTTTTTTTAATTTAAGGCTAAGATAAAGGAACTTTGACTATAGTAATGCGTATTATGAACTCACGCAAGGCTGGCTGGCGATGCATCGAATATTTCATGTGCTTTGAAAAACATCGGATCGTTTCAATGTATCGACTGACAAACATCGAATGGTTTAGAAACATCGATATATGTAAATGGAACCGTATACCTCACTATTGATGATTTGATCGTGCGCACCAAAGATTGACGTCGTCGGTGAGTTTATTGCCAACCGTCGTCAAATAGCATAGCATCAGTCGTGGATTCGTTGTATGAGCTAATTGTCTCGAGACTAGCTATTATCGTTGTAAATTGGCTTATTAGCTGTCAACGATTTACGTTTTTACTTATTAGAATTAACATGACCGTTTACCGTCATACTAGTATTCACTCAATTCCTAGCCACTGCGCATACTCTCTTTCTTCTGACATCGCCACCTTCACTTAAGATTACTTAATTTGGGTTGTTCGTGGTAGGCCGCAAAAAGCTACTAGCTGACATATGCGTTGCCCCTCAGTTTACTACGGGTAGCGCCCAAAATTTAACCATATTTAAAGGTCACTCGACCGATAGATAGCCGATGTTTTATCAGTTGAAAGAGTTTTTTCTTATTAAGTTATCGTATATAGTTATATAAAATACCACCCGTAATTTTTACGTTAATACAGACAATTTTCTGTTGCATTCAAATATATACTTAGATACTGATAATGTTGTGTACATCACTGCCGTCAAATTTAAGCCTACAGATCCGATTATTTTGGCAAAGTAAGCTAATTAATACCTACCCTTGAAGTTTTGTGACATTCTCTCCTGCACTGGCAAGACTTTAGCCAACTGGGCTTTGCCAATTGGGTCTAAAGCTTTATGTTCTGGAATCCTTTCATGATAGATAAAATCATTATCTTTTTCCACTTCGGCTAAATTCCTTTCAGCTTTATTCAAAAGATCAGCGAAAAGACTTCTTCCTGATCTTGATTGAGCCGCTTTAAAAAGTTCGACAGATCTCTAAATAATAAAAACGATTCATTAAAATAAACTAAAATACATTTCTGCTTAACAACACTGCAATGTTAACTTACTCTCAATCTAGCAATTTCGTCACCTACTGCCTTTTTCTCTCTACAAACTAAGCTTTGATACAACTCTGCTACAGCTGCAAATGCAGCCTGTTTGGCACCAATCTAAAATGTATCATAGTAAATGGATACAAATTCTTTAAATATACTCCTGTAAATATTCTTGTAATATAATGCGTCGTAGAATTAAAAATATGTATATTAAATCTTACCATGGGTACCCAATCCTTATCCCAAATACTTCTTAAATTCTCTCGTTGAAATGTTTTTAAACATTCTGCATACAGATCGTCAGCTTGAGCTGCTAGCTTTGCAACAATTAAGTCTTTCATATTATCTAAAAAAAATGGTTATTTACCCAGACACTCACTAATATAAGTTGAAAAATACTACTGAATACTTTAGATAAATAAATGACAACTTATGGTAAGATATTAGTGCCAAAAAAAGTTAAGTAGAAGGAAAGATTTGAGAGATATTTGCAACTAAAACCTGACAATACATGCTATGCTACTTCTGCTAAAATTACAAATAATGAAAAAATAAAATAATTTTAACATTCTTTGACTCCAAAAACACCCAAACAGGATGTATAATACGATTTAACCCAAACAACCCCTCTAACATTCTTCCCGCACCTCTTTCACACCTTATAACATGTAGGCTGAAAAGTTTTTGGTCTAGGTACTTAAAACGCTTTTTTTTTTGCAAAATTCGACTTTATTTCTCAATATAGTCTCCTTCAAGAGCGATACAATCAGTCCAACGCTTTTTTAACATTTTTATACCTTTCTTGTAGAAGAATTTGTCTTTGCCTTCAAAACAGATCTCAATTTCGGCGATAACTTCTTCATTGGAGCCAAATCTCTGTTCTGCGAGCATTTTTTGAGGTCTGCAAATAAATAATAGTCGCTGGGGGCTAAATCTGGAGAATACGGTGGATAAGGAAGCAATTCGAACTTCAACTCATGCAATTTTACCATCATAACTATTGACTTGTGACACGGTGGATTGTCTTGATGAAAGAGCACTTTTTTCTTGTTCATTTGAGGCCGTTTCTCTGCCTTCAAACGCACCAATAACTTTATATAATATTCGCTATTGATGGTTTTTCCCTTAACATAGTCGATGAAAATTATTCCATGTGCATCCCAAATTACAGAGGCCAAAACCTTCCCAGCCAACTGTTGTCTTTGGTCGCTTCGGGCGGCTTTCACCGGCTGCTGTCCACTCAGATGACTGCCGATTTGATTCCGGTGTGCAGTGGTGGATCCATGTTTCATCCATTGTCACATATCGCATGAAAAAATCTTTTATTGCGCTTAAATAGGTCCTAAGAGCGCTCAGAATCATCAACACGCTGTTGTTTTTGGTCCACTGTAAACAAACGCGGTACCCATTTCGAACAGAGCTTTCTCATGCCCAAATGTTCATGCAAAATATGACCAACATGGTCTTTTGATATCTGTAGGGGCTATCTCACGCAATTTCACTTTACGGTCATCCAAAACAATTTTGTGAATTTTTTTGATGTTTTCTGGTGTAACCACCTCATCTGGGCGTTCAGAGCGTTCAGCATCATTTATATCTGTACGACCGCGTTTAAATTCAGAATACCAGTAAATGATGAGTGATTTTCCAGGAGCAGAGTCCCCGCAACACTTACCAAGTCATTGCTTTGTTTGAACGGTATTTATTCCCATCAAAAAACAGTGTTTAATCAACACACAAAATTTGATTTTTTCCATTGTTTTAAAAATATAAAAAGTAGCGTCCCTAAAATCACTGTAACTTGTAAACTAATCGTCAAAATGTCATGAAATTTTGACACTCAATTTTTGTAGTCATTAAAGATGTGTGTCGTCTAGCGTTGTCATGGTGGAAGACGACATCTTTTCTGTTGACCAATTTCAATCAATTTTTTTCAAGCCCTCGCTTCAACCTTGTCAACAGCTGACAGTGGAGTATTCCACCAAACACACAGAATCACCTTTTTTGGCATCAATCCGGGCTTTGACATCGTTTATAGAGCTTCATCGTTTTTCGACCACGATCTTTTTAGCACATTATTGACGTACGTGATCCACTGTTCGTGACTCGTGATCAACCTCATCAGAAATGGTTCAATTTTGTCATGATAAATCATGTGACACCCAAACACCAAGCTTCTTTTTGTAGCCATCTTTTTCATCATCTTAAAACTGTATGGTGGTGGCTATTTAGTTTCTTGGTGATGTCAACACAGCTACATACATGCCAGCTTTCCTCAACTTTTATAAAAATTCTAGCAACTTTTTCTGTCATTGGTCTACCAGTCTGAGGAGCATCTTTAACATCAAAATTTCCAAAACGAAAGCGACTGAACCATCTTCTGGCTGTTGGTATTAATAAAGCATCTTTATCATAAACAGCACAAATTTCATCAAGGGTCTTCACAGCATTTGTCCTTTTATTGAAATAAAATTATAAAATAAAGCGATTCCAACAGTTTTTGCACATCTAGTACTGTTAAATGTCAGCTTTTAACTGACGCTGAGTATGACCCGATGCCACTTATAATACCTAAGATATATGACACTGAAGCGATCTAATGAGGAAGAGCCCCAATACTTTTTCGACTACCCTCTACGTCTACCAAATTTGAAATAAATATGTCATTATATTCCAGAATTATCATGTCCACAGATTGATAAATGGAAATAGAAAACTAAGTTTTGCACGATCTAGAGTCCCTGAAATGTGAAGAAATGCAAATATCTCAATGTTTTTACAAGTACAATACTTTCCTTTACTGAGAGAAGTAACCAAAGAAAAGTCTAAAAAATATAAAATAGTGAATTTTTTTACATTGATCACAGTCTTGAACATCACATTATTATTACTTTATGTAAATACTATGCAGTATTTTACGTTTGTAAAGCTAAAGATAACTCATATCTGTATAGTGTATAAAGAACTAATAAATCTAGATTATAATAAAGTTTAATAGTTGCAAAATTCTATTAAATTAAACCTCACTAATAAGGAATCTTGTCGAATTGTCTGATAGTTCCAATTTTAACGTCCGAGTAACACTTACCATGCATAGCTTTATGTACAAACATTTCTTGAGCTTGTGCTAGCATAAGTTGGGACAGAGCCCCGAGAGTGTCTGGGTTCAAGTCTGGTGTAGGGTCATGTTGAATAGAAAGCATAACAGTTGATTTCAGGTGACTATAAATGCCAGCTGATTGCTAAAAAATCAAACATTGGTAATACAAATTCTATTATATCTCAAGTCTCGGTCAAGTGCAAGTTGAACTTGCACAATTAGTTTTCCATACGTTGATTGCTTTTAAAATAAAAAATTTTGTTACAGTGGCATAAAATGATCACTGACTTCACAAAACACACCCCAAATGAGTTTTCAACAAAGTTTGTTTCCAATCTTTACTGAAATCTGATGACCTTGAAATTTTTGTTTTTTTTTATATACCAGATAAATTATTTAAGGTAATGCACTCGTGATAATTTTCGTTCAATCTACACCCAGTGGAGAATATTCCAGAATTTTTTCAAAATTTTTTGATCAGTACTTTTCGAGATATGGTAGGAGACAGCAATTTTTCGCGATTTTTTAAAAATAATACAAAAAAAGTGTGCGCGAGTATTACAATATTTTTTACTCGTATTCTCACAAGCTTTCATATGACACCACCCTCGATGACCTAGTAAAAAAAATTTTTCTTCACTTCGGATTTCACCCCCCAAAACTAACCCCTTAAGTCAAAATTTAACTTTCATAACTACACGGCTCTGATGAGGCCATGAATTCCTATATTATTACCAAATTTCAACTTTCTATGACAAATAGTTTCGGAGAAAATCGGGTGACAGACAGACATATATATATATATATATATATATATATATATATATATATATATATATATATATATATATATATGTATACGTATACGTATACGTATATGTATATGTATATATATATATATATACATATACATATATATATATATATATATATATATATATATATATATATATATATATATATATATATATATATATATATACTAGCCGTGCCCGTGGCTCCGCTCACGTGGACTTGATTCACTACTATCGTCACTGCTTATTCCTTATGTTACTTAACGTAATAAAATATCTGCCATTATTTCCCCTTATCTCCCATTATTTCCCTTATCTCCCATTATCTAGGCTTATCTCTGCTCATCTCCCATTATTTCTCCTTATCTCCCATACAGACAGACAAAGAGACGTTGCATTTTATATATATTATTATTATATATATATATATATATATATATATATATATATATATATATATATATATATATATATATATATATACATATATGTATATATATATATATATATATATATATATATATATATATATATATATATATACATATATGTATATATATATATATATATATATATATATATATATATATATATATATATATATAATATATATTATATATATATATATATATATATAAATATATATATAAATATATATATATATATATATATATATATATATATATATATATATATATATATATATATATATATATAGTGGCGTGCAAAAGTTTCCGGCCAGTGACATTTTGTACTCTAATTTAATAAAAAAAAGGCTAATGATTTTTAATCATTATGAGATGTGAGTATATGAGATATAGGAAACAAAATAATATAGTAAAAGAATATTATTTATGTTTGTGAATATAATTATTATTATTATTCTTATATTTATATGTGCAAAAGTTTCCGGCCACATAATATATATTGACGCAGTAGGACGTTCAAAGACGTATTTACGAATAGCGCGTTGACATTAGTTCATAAAAGGTCGTGGGAGCATAAACATGGCTCGATATATGCAAATCCAAATTCGTGAGAGAGTAATAAAATTTTCAAAAGAAGGGAAGTCTTCTCGTGAGATCGCTTCATTATTATCGATAGGTAAATCAACCGTGAACGATATTATTGTAAAATACCGTTGTGGATATGGTTTAAAAGATCGTCCGCGTAGTGGAAGACCAAAAAAAACGTCTAAAAAAGTAGATCGTATCATTAAACACAAATCAACTGCGGGTGTCAAGAAAACTGCTGCCGAAATTGCACGCGAGCTAAAGGATGAAAACCTAGCTAATGATAGTCGTAGTACTGTGACACGAAGACTACATAATGTGGGACTTTACCATTAATTAGTAAAAAGAATGATAATTTTCATTCAATCTACACCCTGTGGGGAATACTCCAGAATTTTTTCAAAATTTTTTGATCAGTACTTTCTGAGATAAGGGGGAGGGACAGTGATTTTTGCAATTTTCTAAAAATAATACAAAGAAAAGCGTGCCCAAGTACTACACTATATATATTTTGGAACTCGTGTTTTACATGCTTTCATTTGACACCCCACTTGATGACCTGGTAAAAGTTTTTTTCTTCACTTCCGATTTCACCCCCCAAAATTTAAATTTCAAAACTACACGGCTCCGATGAAGCATCAATTCCTATATTAATGCCAAATTTCAACTTTCTATGTCAAATAGTTTCGGAGAAAATCGGGTGTGACAGACAGACGGACACCGAAGTGATCTTCTAGGTGTTCAACACAAAACACTAAAAAAACATGTTGTGGGCGGTCTTGTCAAAATTGTCTTTGCCTGCTCCAAATGCTTTATATTTTAAGACATTTGTTGCACTTGAATTATACTTACTTGTAACAGTTTGGCGGCCAGTTTAAGTCCATCATCATTATCAACACTTTGTGTAGCAGCAACAGCGCTTTGTAGAGCCGCAATATTAAAAAGAATGCAAACTTTTTCATAGCTTAGAGATGGAACAGCTAAAATAGTAAAAACCATTACACATATACATACCTAAGTATCCATAAGGAAGGTGACTTTACTGAATACATTGTTTAAATATTAAAGAAAATTCATGGAACAATTTGAAAAATGATTCTGTTAATAAAATTATGCAAGTTATATCCATATTATCAATTATTATGAATGAACAAGTAGGAATAAAATTGCTTACTTAACTAATAATAACAAGTTTTGAATTATCGTAAATCGTAAAAAAATTTACAAAACAACATTAAGTATGCTTTTAATTCTAATGCACCATCACAACAGTACTCTAAAATAAACTGTCTAGTTTCTTTGCAACTAGAGAGGACACGAGAGGAGTACTGTACTTCAATAGTATGTATAATTCACCAGAAAAAGCGCCAATAAAAAGTTGCTACATTTTTCAGAGATTTTTATTTCTCGCTGTGTAGTACACCATATGTTTATTTGTCTACGATACTACGTATTGTAATTTTACATTAAATCGGGCTTTGTCTGCTAATAAATAAATAAACAAAATACCAATCTCCAGTGAATGTGCACACGTTTGAGAACAAGTCAAAGGTATTAATAATCCACTTCTCATTTTGTCATAGAAACATGTTTTAATAATATGATGTTATATAAAGGAGCTCTGGTCCACATTCAGATCTTGGAAAAAATATAAATTTTTCCTATATTTTAATATGGTGAAGTAAAAAAAGCATTTGAAATTGCACAGTTTAGATACAGCAATATTATGATTTAATTCTCTCTGGGGTATCACCAGGAGTATTGTCCTGAGTTTGGGACCTCGAAAAACTTTTGTTTATAAACAATTGAATTTTTCAAAATGCGTTTTTTGTGCTTAAAATGCGAATAACTCCGGTTATATCTGTCGGATTGAGACAAAAAAAAAAAACTAAACTCTTCGTAATGAAATTTCCAACAAATCCTCGTTGGTTTTAAGTCGCTCAAATGTGTATATAAACTACAAAATTGAAAAAATCGACAAAAAACTTTTTTTTTTCATTTTATTGTATCGGCCGACTAAGTGAACCGATCGGCTTGAAACTTTCAGAAAATATGGATTTTGTTATAGCAAAAATACCCTGAAATTTTGGTTCAAAAATATTGAATCCGGTAGGCACAATTGAATTTGGTATTTAACATTTGAATTGCCCGCCATTTTATGCGATTTGATCCAAAATGGATCTTTTTTTTTCAAAATTTAGGTCTTGACGCCAACTTTCTGATGCCATTAAAAAAATTTTTGTAGAGTCATTTTAATCATTTTATTTTTTTCATTTGTTTATTAATTAAATAAAAACAAATGTGTTTTTTCGGTCATTTTGAAAAAAAAAATTGATATTTTTATCACATCTGGTAGAGAATCGCGATACATTTTTTTTATTTAATTTCATTTTCGTTAACAATTTTTTTCTTCAAAATGTTAATTGTTATTTGATTAATAAACAAATGTAAAAAAAAAAACGGTTAAAATGACTTCAAAAAAAGTTTTTTTTAATGGCATAGGAAAGCTGACGTCAAGACCTAAATTTTGAAAAAAAAGATCCATTTTGGACTAAATGGCATAAAATGGCGGGCGATTCAAATTTTAAATAACAAATTCAATTGTGTCCCCTGGGTTGAATATTTTTGTTCCAAAATAGCAAGGTATTTTTGCTACAACAAAAGGAATATTTTCTGAAAGTTTTAAGCCGATCGATTCACTTAGTCGACCTGTACAATAAAATGAAAAAAAAAAACAGATTTTTGCCTTTTTTTTTGTAGATTACATACATATTTGAGCGATTTAAAACCAACGCGGATTTGTTGGAAATTTCATTACAAAGAGTTTAGTTTTTTGTTTGTCTCGATCCGACTGATATAACCGGAGTTATTCACACTTTAAGCTCAAAAAATGCGTTTTGAAAACTTTAATGGTTTATAAACAAAAGAGCACAAGTTTTTCGAGGTCCAAAATTCAGGATAATACTCCTGGTGATACCCCAGATAAGATAAAATCATAATATTGCTGTCTCTAAACCATGCCTATCTCATCATTATTCTGACTTTTTTTACTGCACTAATAGTGAAATTAAGTTAATTAAGATCAGAATTTGTGGCTACCAAATCAGATCTATCTTGGGGTGATAGTAACCAAGTAGAATTTCACGCTGCAAAAATACAGACAACAGTTTATTCTGAAACGGTTGCAAAATCCAACATTGTCATGTCGGGACACTCCATTCCTCTAGTATCAGAACTGGCAGAGGCATATTATTCTAAGTTGTCTCTCTATCTCATCATTACTTACATACTTTTTTATAAACCTGGAAATATGTGCGAAGATCTTTCAATAAGTAAAGAGACAATTGGTCTCAGCTTAAACCCATTCAACTAAACCGCTCCATACTTCTAAGAGTACAAGTTGGCAGCCTTGCGATGAGTTTTAATTAGCTGTTCGATCATGTAATGTAAACATAACCTCAAAATATCCAGTTTACCATGGCGAGTCCATCGGAAGACTACAGTTTAAAAGAACAGCGTTCTATCATCAGATTTTTAGTAGCAGGAGGTGTTAAGCCAAGTGAAATACATTCTAAAATGTTGACAGTACGTCCAATCGAAGTTTCTGGTTCATCGTTGGAATTGATGATTGATGAACTTGTTCGTGATAACAGAAGAATTACTGTTGAAATGATAGCTCAGGAGGTTGGGGTAAGTGTTGGAACTGTTCACAATATTATTAAGAACCATTTACAGTACCGAAAAACGTGGGATGGGTTCCCAGGCAGCTTACAGAATCTCATAAAGAATCGAGACTTCGCATTTGTCGAGAGTTAAAGAACCAAACTTCAGTTGAAGGGGATGCTTTTAATAAAAGAATAGTGACTTGCGATGACACCTGGATCCATCACTTTGAGACAATGAAGAAGGGAAGGAAGGAGTGCAAGAATGGCTTCGACGTCAACCGAAAGAATTCTTTACCACATGAATCAAGAAGCTAGCAGAAAGGTGGGACAAGTGTATTAACGTTGGGGGGGGGGGGGGAATATGTAGAAAGTAGACCAAATTTTATATGAATCCAGTAAACCGTTCTTGAGCTAGACCTATTTGTCTCTTTATTTATTGAATGACCCTCGTACTACTAATTCAATTCAATCAATTTAATTGTGTGTGGGAGCTTTTAAAATTCCCATGTTCTATTGTCTCTATTTTTGGTATGGTCTTAGTTATCTTAATACTGCATTTAAAATGAATGTTACAAGTATTCCCATTTTTTTTATGGGTCTAGCACACGTGCTGCAGGGAAGTCCATAAAGCGCTACAGGAGCGACATGTGTGCGGAAAAAGCGATTCACGTTGTTCTTGAATTGCTATAAATTGTACTCGGTGGGAAACACAGTCCTGGGCAAATTATTCCAAAGGGATGATGTTCTCCTCCATATAAAAGACTGCTTGAAAAGCGTTGTACGAGGAGTAACAAGCTGAACCTCATACGGGTGTGAAGTATTAGCGCGACATATATTTCTAACATACACCGCTCCGGAAGGAATTAAGCAGGCTACATTCTTCGAACGCTTTCCATAAAAATACCTGTAGAATAAGCTCAAGTCACCAACCGTTCTTCAATGTTGCAACGAATCAAGGCCGCCGGTCAGTTTCGGGTGTCCAATCAGACAAACAGCTCTTTTCTGAATAGAATCCAACAAATGCAGTGTATGTTTGGGAGCTGAGCCCCAAACACGGGAGCAGTATTCCATAGTTGGTCAAATTTGAACTTTGTAAAGAATTAACAGTTGTTGTGGAGTGTAAAGCTTTCTGGTTCGAAATAATATTCCCAACTTTTGAGAAGCTCTCCTTGCTATATCTACAACATGTTCATGCCAGGACATATTTGCTCCTAAATTAACGCCCAACAAATTGAGTAACGATGTTAGACATAACTATGTCAGGTTCAGCAACGTTAACTTTTTAAAAAAAAAAAAACTGCCGCCTGGGTTTTTGTAGCGTTAAATTCCACTTGGTTACTCTCACTCCACGATAGAATTTCTTCCAAGTCTTTGTTAAGTTGAACGACTTCCTGCTGTCTGCGGATATTCGCCTGAGTAGCCGATGTCCGAGCGTTCAAAGTGAATGAAGAGATAAGCGTACGGTCATCTACAAAGGTGTAGATTGGATTCCCGGTCTTTTCCAGCAGATCGTTAATGTAAATGACAAAGAGAGTAGGAGATAGTATGGAGCCTTGGGGCACACCGGCGTTGAAATCCGTCGACTGCTACCCGTAAAGAACGCTCTCTGAGGTAACATGAGAGCCATAAACAGAACTTTTCAGACATACCATAAGCCTTAGCCAACAGTCCATCGTGCCAAACACGGTCGAATGCCTTAGAGCAACCGCTCGAGATTCTCCAAAGTGCTCAATTACGTTGTGCCACACATGTGTTACATAAGTCAGAAGATCTGTTGATTTATGTTTAGGAAAGCCATATTGGTGATCGCTAATAATGTTGAATCCTTCAAGATATTTTAGAAGATGCTGATTGATAGTCTTTTCCCTGACTTTCGATATTATTGAAAGCAGTGCGACTGGTCGGTAGTTATTTGGCAAAGTCTTCTTGCCTTTTTTAAGCATCGGCTGAACTGTGGCACATTTCCAGCAGGAAGGAAATATTCCCTTTCTGAAGGATAGGTAGAAAAGTCTACAGAAAACTGGTGTTACCTCCCTCGCACGGTTTTTGAGAACTATGGCAGGTATTCCGTCAGCGCCAGAAGCTTTTTTGGTGTCTAGCTTCATTAAAATACGTTTTATGTTATGCTGTCTGAAGACAATATCGAGCATCTTTGACTGCACTATGGGAATAGTAGGTGGTGCTTTTCCATATATTTAACGAATAAACAAAATTAAAAATTTAATCGAAATGGATGGAAAATAACCGGATTGACTTTGTTATGCTGATAATATCAGTATCGCGCGGTTGGCAATGGTGGGGCGTTCAGCTTGAATACCCCCTCTACATATTCCGCCATTTTGATGACCGTGCAGTTTCCAGTTCGGCTGCAGCGCTAGTTTAAATCGGATCGTGTATTTGCTCGGCGTCGGCGTCAATTTTGAGCACCGAGTTAACGCGAAGTTTTTCGTTCAACTTGGCAAGTTTGCTATAGAAATATTAAGTTTGATGCAAGAAGTATATGATGATGATTGCTTATCACAAAATCAAGTTTTTCGGTGGATAAAACGATGCAAAGATGGCAGAGAAGACGTCACAGATGATCCTTACGTTGAGAGTCCACGAACGGCAAAAACAGACAGCACTGAAAAAGTCAGTGAGACATTAGAGAAAATCGACGTATGAGTATTAGAACTGTCGGTGAGTGAACATATATTGACAAAGAAAGTTCTCGGCAAATTTTAAATGACAGTTTTAACAGTAGCAAAATGAGTTCATAGTTGGTGCCGAAAATCCTTTCTGACAGGGTGTCCGAGCAGATGACCATTTGCACGGACACCCGGAAAAAACACTGATTCTGACCCTAACTTGTTAGAAAAAGTAGTTCACATATGAGCCTGAAACCAAGCGCCAATAAGTGCAACGAAAAGCCCAAACTCACCAACGCAAAAGAATGAAAATTCAAAGCAATGATAATCGTGTTTTTGGCATTTGTGCGATTATTCACATTGGTTGGGTGCGTGAAGGTCAAACTGTAAATCGCGTTTACTGTAAACAGGTTTTGATCAACCTTCGTGAACGTGTGAGAAGGAAAAGACCTCAAATATGAAAAAATCGGTCTTGTAAGCTCCACCAAGACGACCCATCAGCGCACACTGCTCTTTCAATTAAGGAGCTTTTGGCGACACATGGAATTCCCGTCTTGGACCATCCACCCTACTCACCTGACCGTGCTTCAGATGACCTTTTTTTTCGTTTCCCAAAACAAAAAGTGCTGAGCCTCTTGCCGCAGTAAAGAAAAAGGCAACGGAGGTCATCATGAACCTGTCAGAAGACGACCTGTAGCACTGATTCCAACAACAGAAAATCGTAAAGAGCGGTGTAGAGATCGAGAACGAGTGTATATTAAAGGGGATTAGAGTTTTAATGTCAAAGTTCAAAAATAAAAAGTTTTATAAATTCAGTCCGGTTATTTTCTAGCCACACCTCATAATTACCATGGTGCAGCAACTTAACATGTCAAAAACTATGCCAATTTATGATATTTTTTTATTGGTTGTAGATGGCAGTCTTATTTCCCATGTTATTTTAATGGGTAAGGTCACTCCAGGTCCCAGAAAAAGGCTAATTTTGGGAATTTTTTTCAAGGATATAATAAAATTTATCTAAAGTTTTGTTAAACAAATAGTTAAATGTACAAAAATATATTTGTTTTATCTTTTTAACTCAAAATGGCCGCTTCAGGATCCAAGACACCTTTTATTTCTATCTAGAACAAAAAAAAAACAAAAAATGTTCGTGAATATATGTTAAAACCTAGTAGATAACATACGGAAATTTGGCAATATCAAGGGGGGGGGGGGGGGGGGGGGGGGGGGGGTTTTTCGAAAAATGGTGCACATTTGAAAAAAATGTTCATTGTTCCACTAGCATATATTAATAAAAATCTTGTTTTGTTCTAGGTTGAAATCTATGGGAGCAATCGTTCCGCCCGCTTCAGACCTCGCATTAAAAGGTGCCTCGTCATCTTGGATTCTGAAACGGCGATTTTGAATTAAAAAGATAAAAAAAAAAAAAATTTGTTTAATAAAGTACTTCAAATAAATTTTCGACTGATTTTATTATACTCTTGAAAAAAAGTCCCGAAATTAGCCCTTTCCCTGTCACCCGGAGTAGCCTTACCCCTTAATTTAGTTAACTTTTTTTGAAAAATATTTTATTGAATAAAATCTTGTTTAATTCTGAAATTTTTTTTAGCTATTTCTAAATGAAAAATATCAGTGAAGTAAGTGATGTCCCTTGCGAACATGCGATTCCAAAGTGAACACTGCATTTGCTTTTTTCAAACTAAACGATAACTTAATTCCAGTAGTAACACGTAGGCTGAAAAGTTTTTGGTCTAGCTGCTTAAAACACATTTTTTTTTTGCAAAATTCGACTTTATTCATCAATATAGACTCCTTCAAGAGCGATACAATCAGTCCAAAGCTTTTCTAACATTTCTATACCTTTCTTGTAGAAGGAAGTATCTTTGTCTTCAGAATAGGCCTCAGATTCGGCGATAATTTCTTCACTGGAGCCAATCTCTTTCACGCGAGCATTTTTTTGAAGTTCGCGAATAGATAATAGTCGTTGGAGAATACGGTGGGTGAGGAAGCAATCGAACTTCAATTCATGCAATTCTGCCACCATAACAATCGACTTGTGACACGGTGCATTGTCTTGATGAAAGAACACTTTTTTCTTGTTCATTTGGGGCCATTTCTTTGCGATTTCTGCCTTCAAACGCACCAATAAATTTATATAATATTCGCTATTGATGGTTTTCCCCTTCTCAAAATTATTCCATGCTTATCCGAAAGTACAGAGGCCAAAACCTTCCCAGCCGACTATTGTGTCCACTCAGCTGACTGTCGATTTGATTCCGGTGTGTAGTGGTGGATCCATGTTTCATCCATCGTCACATATCGCACGAAGAAATCATTTTTATTGCGCTTAAACAGGTCCAAACAGCGTTCAGAATCAACCCGTTGTTGTTTTTGGTCCACTGTGAGCAAACACGGTACCCATTTCGAACAGAGCTTTGTAACCACTTCATTTGTGCGCCCAGAGCGTTCAGCATCAATTGTATCTATACAACCGCGCTTAAATTCAGCATACCAGTAAATGATAAGGGATTTTTCCAGGGACAGAGTCCCCATAATACTTATCAAACCATTGCTTTGCTTGATTTTGACACTTATCATTTAAAAGTTGGTACTTCCTAAAAATCATATGAACTTTTTGAAAAGGGCGACATCTATGTGTCAGACCAAAAACTTTTCAGCCTACATGTTACAACTTCACAGCCTACATGTTACAACTTCATATTTTAAATTATAAGTAGTTTATGGTGATCAAAAAATCTGCAAAAATATTTACAACTGAGATATGATTCTCTCTAAATATTATTTTTATAAAAATTAAAAATAATCACAAATAACATAACTTTTAGATTTTACTAGCCATGAAAATGACGTTATACAAAAAATTGCTTGGTTGTCAAATTACTGCCATTGTTCTAATTAGTATTTTGATGAAATTTTGAAAAAAAATTGAGTTCGTTGTGTTTCATAGAGATTTTTTTTTTCTTCAGGAAAATGAGCGAAAGTAATTTGAAACATCGCTCAGTGATAATGTTTCTCACTAAAGACGGAAATGGATCTAAAGTTATTCAGGTGTACAGTAATGACGGTAATCTTATTTTCAACTAAAATTTTTGATCCAAATAGTCTTGAAGAACCCAAGACTCAACTCAGAGTATCTTCTGATCAGGAAGACCAGTTGAGGTAAGAACTGATGCAACAGTCAAGTTGTGGAGAATGTGCTGCTGTCAAATTGATGCGCCCCCCCCCCCCCCCCCCCCCCCCCCCCCCCCCCCCCCCCCCCCCCCCCCCCCCCCCCCCCCCCCCCCCCCCCCCCCCCCAATGAAGATCCCAGTGTTTGCTAAAAAAAACTGCAGTATCCAAAAATACAGTTTTATATGAAGATTTAGAAATGAAGGGTTTTTGCACAATGGATCCCCCCACTTCCTACATCAGACGATTGGTTACTTTAGAGATTAATAAATTATTTTTTACAAATTGTCACAGGCAATGAGACTCAGGCGTTCTATTGGAATCCTTGCAAGCAGTAGAAATCAACGCAATAGGTTCATAAGTATTTTCCACTTCCCAGGAAAGTAAAAACTTAGTTGCCTTCTGGAAACTTGATGGCAACCATTGTTTGAGACTAAAAAAACTTTTGGGTATTGAGTATATGGAAAAAGTCCACATTTAATGGAAAGGTTTAGGTAAGGACAATCCAAAACTTAAAGCAGACCATTAAAAAAAAATATCATGAAGAATCAAATTTTGCTTTTGTGTGACAACTATGCAGACCACTAGGTGAGCAAACCATTATCTGTGGAAATAGAAAACAGAAGATAAACCTCAAAGGTATATGATGATGATGGTCAGATGGAATAAAACAACTCATAGAAAGCTAAAGCTGAAATAAGTGTATTAGTGAAGATGGTTATTATGCAAAAAAAATAACTCTGAATTTTCTTCAAAACTACGTAGATAAATTTAAAAAACCCCCTCTAATACTAGGCCCAAGAGTTAAAAGTACCCGATGTGGGGGATCTCTGCCTCCGAGTACTAACCAATTTTTAAAGAAAAGTGAGCTCTAAATCAGAAAAGGGAGGTAATATACAACGCCCCCAAAAGAGGCATCACTATCTCTTTTAAAATATGTAGGTTGTTTAGCCCCAGACTATATGTACAAAATGTGAAGTTTTTTCAATAGCTCCTTCTAGGCTAAACCCAAGAGTCAAAGGTCTAAATTTCTGTCTCTAGGGGAGGTAAAGAGCTGAAATTTGGGTTTTGGTAATAATAAGGGGATTCTTAACTCTCAAAGTCATGACCTAATCCAAAGTCTACCAAATCGTAAGGAGAAATATAATACAATATATACAAAGCAACCCCTCTAACCCTTTCCACACCTTTAATCCCATATATGCTTCGCTATAAATAACTATGCTTAAAATTTGTTTGTTACCAGGTGTACAAGTATGAAATGCAGATTTCAGACAACCGATGGTGCACCAATGCAGTTTGTGCTATAAAGATTTGACACTGCGTCATTTTGTTGTGTCATCAACAAGTGTCAGATGCGCACAAGTGATAAATTGGAAAAGTGTTTGCGTAGTGTTGTGTGTTCAATATGTCGAAATTTATACCGAACAAAGAGCATTCGTGGACAGTATTAATTTTTTGCTTTCATTTGAAGAAAACTGCTGTTGAATCATACCGATTACTTCAAAAAGCTTATGGTGAACATGCTCCATCGCAAAATACGTATGAACGATAGTTTCGGCGTTTCAAAAGTGGCGACTTCAATGTTGCAGACAAGGAACGTGGAAAACCGCCAAAAAAATACGAAGATGTGGAATTGCAAGCATTATTGGACGAAGATGATTCGCAAACCCAAAAACAACTCGCCGAGTAATTGGGCGTTAGTCAACAAGCTGTTTTCAATCGGCTACGAGAGATGGGAACGACAGGCAAATAGAAGAGCGCAAAAACACGTGTGACATTTTGCTCACTCGGTACAAAAGGAAGTCATTTTTGCATCGTATAGTTACAGGGGATAAAGTGGATCTATTTTGAGAATCCCAAGTGCAAAAAATCATGGGTAGACCCAGACGCACCATCCACATCGACCAAAGACCGAATCGCTTTGGCAGAAAGACGATGCTTTTGTTTGGTGGGACCAGAGGGACATGGTCTATTATGAGCTGTTAAAACCTGGGGAAACGGTTAATACTAAACATTACCAACAACAATTGACCGCTTTGAACCGTTCGCTGCTTAAAAAAAGGCCAGAATACCGAAAGAGGCAACACAAAGTCATTTTTCTTCATGACAATGCTCCATCACAAAACCAGTTTGCGACACGTTGGAAGCACTCAGCTGGGAAGTTCTACCCCATGCGGCTTACTCACCAGACTTGGCTCCTTCCAATTACCACTTGTTTGTATCGATGGGTCACGCACTTGCTGAGCAGTGCTTTGGTTCATACAAAGATGTGAAAAAAATGGCTTGATCAATGGTTCGCAGCAAGAGGGGAAAATTTTTACTGGTGTGGTATTCACAAATTGCCCGAAAGATGGAAAAAATGTATAACAAGTGATGAAGCATACTTTGAATAAAGCACTTTTTATCATTCTTCCGAATTTAACATGTTTTTTTAGAAAAAAATCCACATTTCATACTTGTACACCTGGTAAATTAACTAAAAACCAGAACAATATTAGATTAATCCATACGTTTAGTTGTTATGTTATGTACATAGTAATTAAGTAATGTTGCAATTTCAAAATAAAATAATATTAGCACAAATTTATTATGGATGTAATTGTTGCAAAGCAGATAAAAAGGTTATCAAATTTTTAATAAAAATATGCTACAAGCAGAATCAGTGCACTAGTTTTTAATTAATATCATTTTCCTTTATTCAATAAATGATCTAACAATTACTGACGCATTTATTGGAGTTTTTTGAATTATTAACTAGGAAGACCACAAAACTAAATATGAGGATAATTTTTTAGTACCTATTAACATTTTCAATTAATATTTTGCTCTGTATTTAAAGTTAAACATACTTTATAATTATAAATAATTATTTTTTATTTTCCCTGTATACCATCAAATATTTTAATCTTTTGATGCTTGATGGTGGATTTCTACGTGATGCAGAACTTTTTATCAAGAAGAAATTTTTTTGTAAGATAACCTTTTTCTTCATTTATATAAAACTTTTTGAGACACTGTATATTATGTATATATCTTAATTATTCAGGGAAGTATAAAGATAATTTTTACAGTACATGCTAAAAAACAGGCTTTATGATTCATCGAAATGGAAATGAACTTCAAAATAAAAGTGGCAACCATACTTTCAAAATTTAACTTATTATTAGATTATTTTAGAAAGTAAAGTTTGCCTATGAATTTTATTTTTGTATTTGTAATTTATGTCCCAAAATACATGTTTTCCGACAAAAACAGTAAGATTTTTAGGGTACAGTATAACTATAAAACTACCTACTTTTATTCTTTTTAAATTGTCTAATTGGGAAAAAAATCGTATAGAGCTCAGCTCTCAAGAATAAATATTATTCAAAAAAGAGTTCTAATCATGGTAGATTAATAAATCATGACTAATCCATTCTTTTTAATGCATTAACTTACTTAAACTAGCTTTGTGCCCAAAAATATTGCCCCTATCAAAAGCATCTTTCCATTTAAATGGAACCTGCAATTCTTGAGCTGGTATTTTGCTTTCCAGAGCTACTAACTGGTCATAATACCTAAAAAACAAATAAAAATTACGGTAATATAATTATTAACCATCCAATAAAACAGATGAATCATACCCATAAATAATCTCTAATGAACTCTCATATTTTTCAAAGGCTTTCCATATAGCATTATTTCTGAGTTTAGAAAATTCATTTACAGATTCGGTACAGTTTTCTGGATTATCAGCAGTACTGTATCTGGATTGAATTAAATTTTTTAAGGGCGTAATAACGTCAACATCGCTAGGTTTTTTTTAATGGTACCGACAATAAGTCAGCCATCTTCGACAATTCAACACAAATAACTAAAACAATAACGTCAAAAATGCCCGATTGTCAAAAATGACTGTAAATCGTCTTTTTTTTTTAATTTCTATGGCAAGTTCCAAAGAGGTTGTTCAGGCAACTAAATGTACTGCATTCATCTATAGTTTTATGTTTATGATTCCTCCGTGGTATCAAAGATAAGGATTAACTTAATTGAATCGGCTAACAAAGCTGTGATATAAATCACTGACTAAACACTACGACAAATAGTAGACGACCAAAAAACGCCAGAAAGTAAGACAGAATTTACAGAAAAACGTATTTTAATGCTATTAGTAATTAGAAACGCTGCTTTTATGTTAGTTCTTTTAAAACGATATAAAATTTTCTTGGAGAGGATACATTCACTCTTTTTCAAAATATATTTACGCGTCTAATTTTCGAATCACATCAACTCCAAATTGTTTGTTATCGTTAATCATCGAATTTCTAGATAATTTATTGTCAGACGTTTTTAGTAGATCAGATTCACAGCGACACTTGCAGAGAAGATCGATATGGATCAACAAGATACCAGATCCCTGTTTCTTCCATATATCATTAATTTCAACCCATGGCACATTTTCACCATCTCGCAACTTTAGTACTCGTCAAATTTGGCATCTAAACCATAATTGCCTAATTTCCCTTTGAGCAGATTAGTGGTTTACATGCGAAATATGCCCTATTATTAGGAGATCTAACTTTTTTACGTAACGCTCGAGGGTCGAGAAAGTTAGATCCTGGTGACTAGAGAATCACAAATCCCTAAGTAAAACATTTTGCTGTAAAACAGCGAATGCAACGGAGTTACTCAACTATGGGAATGCACAGGGCCTATCCACATCATATTTTGTTCATAACATTCGCTTTATTGTTTGAGCTTAACAGAACGATCCTAAAAGGAGTAACGTAGTATTGAAACGATTTTTAGGCGATATTTTGCATTCGAATTCTTGATCGAATTGAAAATCAGTTTTGTATGTCAGATCGGTCTAAATCACTTTATAAATTCTAATATTAAGGTAATTCATATCAATCTTCCTGTCTGTCTACTACTCACGGACCAATAGTAACGTTTATTATTAATCCGTTTTTCGGATTAATATTTAGAACATTGTTTTTTGTTGTGTTGGCTCTAACCTTTCTGCCATATTTCAAATTAAAGCATTTTGATTCAGTTTTTTTATATTATTTATTGAGTTCTTGGTGATTTTAAGAGTTTTGTTTAAACAAACATATGGCAACTCATTCAGCTGCACCACCTGTCTTGCAGTGGAGCCCTGATAAAAAGTACAGTGAACGAGAAAGGTAGGCATCTAATAGTTATTTCATACTTCAAAAATTAACACTAAGATGAATATACATTCAAACTCAAGTCGCCACCACTCAACGGGAAATAGAAATTCCTATGCATAAATTTTCAAACGCACCTATTTTATTGGAACATTTTGTGGTGAATTCTATGCACTGTGTGTTCTGATGGGAATCATTTTTTCATCTATGCTAACACTATGAGGTCAGATTTAAGTCAGAATTAACGGCTACACTAAGTTAACACTTTAACTTTCTTAGTGTTAATTCTTGATGTGAAACTAGGAAGGTAAGAAAATATATTGCTTAACTTGCAAGTCAAAATTGCTGATGGAAAGTCTTAGTGTTAATTGTTAATTATCTGAAGTATAGACCGACTGTAAAAGGTATTTTTGTGATTAGTATGAAGGGTAAATATCAGAGACAATATAAATATAATTTTTATAATGAGAATATTATTAGATTGGCATTTTTAAGATACAATAGTTTGTTTATAGAAATACTTATTATCTAGATTTATATTATCAGACACGGGTAAATATATTTTATATTTCTAACAGAAAATACTGGCAATCAGAAAAAAATTGATAATTTTATAGTTATTGTACAATTTTTGTGTGTTTAAAACTAGTTAGTTCTATATTCTGTTTTATTGTTAAAAAAAACAAATTATTATTATTATTATTATTTACACCTAAAAAGTTGCTGCCCTTTTTAAAGGATATTGACCTGCGCAAGTTTTAGACAAAGCAAGTGCACAGGAGTTCCACAAGATGCTTAGGTGTCATAGGCATTTGAAACATCTGTTAGTAATATATCTTTGCCTGTCAGCTAACATTTAATTTATTTTATTATTATTATATTATTAATTAAAATTAGCTTTCATTATCGACAAAAAAACAATAAAAAAGTCCAATAATACTGCTTTTTTTGTGTTTTGATCTTTAATTTTTAAAAAATGCTTTTCTCTATGCTATTTAAATTTAATATTTTGACTTTTATTTGATTGTTCCTAAGAGTATTGCAGAATAATAAACTAATTTTAGATGGATTTGTATCTATCCTGCTTACATAAATAGTAAAAAAACTTTAGCAGAAGGCCGAAGACTTCCAAAAAGTAAATGTGTTGAAAATCCAACCTACCAAGAAATAAGGGATGTTCTTGTTGCTGTGGGATTAAATGTAAGTACTTAATAAATTGTGTTTAAGGTAAGTTTCCGATACTCTACATACTCCACAACTTCACTTTTAGTAGGAAGTAAGCAGTAGAGTTGTAGCTGGACTAAACATTTGTATAAGGCATGAAATTTTGGCTCATTCCTCATCAGTATTACTTAATCTTTCTAGTACCTTTAATTTACATTTTAGAATTCATTTTCTTAATAGGTAAAAAATAGCACCTATTATTTTTGAGTGATATTGTTTCTGCTGAGGGGTTAAAGGAGTGAAATGGGGTCATTAAATAAGTCTCAGTAGTTTTATGAGAATTGTTTGTCTTGGCTTTTGGTTAATATAATGAATAAATTTTCAGCATAATTATAAATAATCAAGCATATAAGTAGTTAAAGGAGTTGTGGAGCGGGCTGGAGTCACTGTTGATTTGTTTGTTGTAGTATATATCCTTTTCAGGGTTTTTTTCTGTTAACTTTTTTTTTTTTCATTTCCCTTGTCAAAGAAAAGTTTTTTATTTGTGAAAAACTCACCCTTCTAGATTTTGCATTTCTTCACCTTTCAGGGTTCGTAGAACATATAATATTATTATCAGAATTGCTTTTGGTTGCACTAATGAGCAAATTTTAAGCATTTTCACATCATATATTCATTAGTCAAACCAAGAAAATTCTCATATCAGTATACCAATTAAATAAAATATATGGATTCCCCAGTTCTTTCACCCCCTGCCTCTTAAGAAATATCACAGAAAATCTTAAGCACCATTCTTACTTCATGTAGTACATGTGAACCAGATTAAATATTTATATTTCATTTCGTTCAAGAGAGACCGCCAGACTAATGGTAATAAAGGACTATATTGTTTGTGATCTAAGAATCTTGAAACATGAAGAAATGCAAAAATCTCAGAGGGTGATTTTTTCAAAAAAAACGTTCCTCTAGCAACAGTAGAAATAACATAATCTTCCAATTCTTTGACCCCATAGCCCTGAAAAGGACATATATCCCAATATATACGAGAGAACTTCTCGTACCTCCTACCTTACCTCAAATAGATGATGTTTAATCAGAAATAATTGGAAATAATTAAAACAAACACAATTTTCAGATTTCTCGACTCCAAAAATCCTGAAAAAGACAAACAATACAACATATACATACCAACTCCTCTAACATGGTTCCTCACTCATTTAACCCCTTGTTGAATATTTTTCCAAATACTAAAAGAAAATAAAATTAACATAATATAATAATTATACAAAATTTATTGATCCCCTTTTAAACAAAGTGGTATTGTTCAGAAACTATAGGTCGAATTCCAAGTGCCAGTATTCTGTGTATACCAAACTTAAAATCAATATCTCTTTTCATTTTTTATGCCAATAGACAGTTAAAACATACAGGCTGGTGGGCTGTTTTTTTAATGCCTGAAATGTAAAGGAATGCACAAATTTTGGAAGGTGATTGTTTTCACAAATACAATATTTCCCTGTAACAAGAGAAGAAAGGATTTTTTAGCTGCGATTTAGTGAAAAATTATTTTCTCACGTATTTAAATCAAAGATAATATGTTTTTTTATAATTTTACTAGCATATGTAGCCACTGTTTTTGTTGGCAACAACATATCTTGCAGTACTTTCCAGGACACCTAGAATATCTTTAATAGGTTTTCTCTACCTGTAGAGCAACTCATATGTCATTCATTTTGTTATATTATAAGACAATACTTAATAACACTACTTTATACCTTAATTTTTTTCTCATAAGTAAATCTGAAAAGCTTTTGTTAAAAGAAAAGATGTCTTTCATTTATAGATATTCTTTCAACATAAACATTTTATTTCTCTGAAAGTAAAGTAGTTTACGTTACAGTGCTGCCAGATTGCATATGCCTTGTGATAGAAAGTGCTTGGGTATACATTCAATGTTACCATGACTGTACATATATGTACAAATTAATTCGGTAACTCAAAATTTGGTTCCAAATTCAAACTATGTCCCGCCAGTTTTATGTGTGGAAGTAGCAATCCTTAAGCAGCCAAATCACCACTTCATATGATGTTACTATTCACATAACCTGAGGACATAGTCTGGACAAGCAGCATGTGAGGCACCGCTTTTCAAATGCAAAATGGCGTCTGAAGCTGCTCAAATGATTTGATCAACTTTAGAAGATGGTACTGTGATGTACAAAGCATGCAATTTGGTACCAGCGATTTCGAAGTGGTGAGTGATTTTTCGGGTTGTGCACGTTTTGACAATGCTAGGCACAACACACGGCAAAAACGACGCGGGATTTTATATATTCATTGGGATGGAAAGTTCTTCACGCGACGTATTCTCTGGACATTACTATCTGTTTCGGTTCTGCAACATCCTCTCACCGATTTTCACTTTACTTCATTAAATAACGTCAGAAAAAGCATAATCAAATTAATCAATTCGAAAAGGGCTGCTTGAAAAATGAGCAAAATATGTGGAAAATAAGGGGTAATATTTTTCTTGATGACATTGTATTCTTTTCGTAAATAAATACACATTTTGTTAACACAAAAAAATTACCGAATTACACCTATTTTTTTCAATGTTTGTAAAATTAAAAAAATAAGGTAAGTAAATGAGGAAAGGAATCGCCACAGTTAAAATAACAGATACATATATGATCCTCTTCTACCTTACAGTGTTGAGGTGATATATAAAATAAATCAAGGCAAAACACCCATAACTATTTATTCTCAAGTTATAACACTATATTTTTCTTATTTATTTTTATAATTACCAGTACTACGTGTTCCAGCCCTGTTACACAAATTTTTTTTTTAGGTCGGTGTAGAAAATAAACAATACAGTCGAGAACGTAGCAAGGAACTATTATACAGAGGCCGAATTCGGGTGCAACTTAAAAATGATGATGGATCACTGTTTAATTCCTCCTTTCCTACAAGAGACAGTATTATGCTTCATTTAGGCGATATGATTCCTAAACTTAAAACGAGGCAAAGCAAACCGTCTAGTGAGCAACAACCCCAAGCTAGTCACGGTAAAGGCAAAGGAAAGGGCAAGGGTAGAAGATGAATAGAATAAGTATGGATTATGTGTTAATGGAATAAGATGTTCAAGATAATTTTTGTTGGTTTTTATTTATAATAAAAGTTTATAATAATAATTATTTAAGTTTATTTCCTTTCATGTTACTTAAAAATAATAAGGTGTTTTTCTTTTCCCTCCTTTTGTGAAAATACCTAGATAATATTCAGTATAGATAGTCTGGACAGGTCTTTGATAGTAAATAAAATGTTTGTGTGACAAACACACTTAACACTTTAGCAAAGTCCACTTATTCAGTTTTCCAAGGAATACTTTTTTAACAAATTCCAGGAGCAGCCACAGGTTTTCTACTATTATTGTACTGGGAAATATTTTCATGGAGTTCTTTGAAGAAACCTGGATGCCTTCTTGAATCACCTCAACCAACAACATTCAAAAATTAAATTAACATTGGAAACTAAACCACATGGTACACTCCATTTTCCAGATCTACTGGTATAAAGACAAAGTAATGGCATCTTGAGACATTTAGTGTACAGAAAGCCAACTTATATCGAGATATCTGAAGACAAACTTACATCACCTTTCACAAAAACTATCTGTCATCAACTGACTAGTATTTAGAACTTTAGCAATATGTGTTGAACATGCTATATCATCATAAATATAAAATAACTAGTATGTATGTTAAACGTTCGGTTAACCGCGTTAAAAACTCGGCTCCCAGACAAAATAGTAATAACGATTCATCAGTATATAGAACAGTTTTACCTTACATACACGGCATTATAGGCAAAATAGACCAACTAGTACTAGAATATGCTTTTTAAGAAGGTACTGCAGATTTTCTGAACCGAGATGATGAAAACTGTCCTGCAACAACATGAAGTTGATACGACTGATAGATCTGTATTATCTTCTCGGAGTGTAGGACTTCAGTAATGTACATTAATGTTTGCAAAAAAATTGGAGAATGCTTGAAATCACTAAAAACCACAAATCGTTTACAAACTGAAGGAGTCAATTCCCTATTCAATGGTACACTGTGTCTACGGGAAACTAGTAGATTAATATCGACTCAAATTAAGGAACATAAAAGGTATATCAAAAGAAAAACAAATTATATAATGAGCTGTAGAATAACGTCGACACTATAAGTCATACCATCGATGTAAGAGAAACCAAAGTTCTTGCTTTTGTCTCAAATTTCTATAAACGAAAAGTTTCGAAAATCAATTAGAATTTACAAACACCCACAATGACACTGCAGAAACCGTTAACATCTCTCCACCGAACACATTATTTTCGCTCTCGATGTGCGCTTCGCAACCATCTTAACATCATCAGGAGTAATACAAAAATAAAGTTATTTTTTTTTACAGGGAAAAATCCGCCTTATGGATTCTGGAGCCGTGGGTGCCCCAAAGTGCTCCAGTTATGTGGTGGTCTCCAACCTGAGGAGTTCGCATACCCACTTAAACTCCTCGTGAGCTGGGAAAACTCTTTACTCCTTTTACGTACTGAGATTTTTAATGTCTAGGTGTGATTTTTTTGATTCTAACACTATGGTTAGTTTTCTAATGATTGTAACTATGCTACCTTAAACCTACCTTAAGGCTAAAATTAACCTAAATCCCCAAATTCTGGGGAGTGTTGTGTTACAATGGTGTTAGTTGAGTGTGATATTTACACTTTTTACTGAAGGAATTGCTCAACTAAACTACGGCCTTATCCTTAATGCTAAGTAGAAGGGTAGTCTATGGTCGGGTCTAATGTTAGTCTAGTAGTAGAATGTCTGCGGGTCGTAAGTATCGGTTGCCGACGTTTACGTTGACTCTGAAAGCGTTAGCTATCTCGGGGTTGGGATGAGCTGTGGCTTTCTCAAGGAAGCGAAGTATTTCAAACTTCCTGTGCAGCTGGTTGTTGCGGACGAACCAGGGAGCTCCTGCTATGATGCGGAGGGCTTTATTTTGCACTGTCTGAACCTTGGCCCGATGAGCTTTAGACATATCTCAAAAGGCCAGGTAGCCATACGTAAGTCCGGCCTTGATGATCGAAAAAAATAAAAATGTTTGGTATAGTGGTAACCCTAACAATATTAATAGACTCAGGTTGTGCTGCTTTAAGCGCATCTCGTGTCTAATCTTTAATTTTCACCGCAAAATCAAGTTATATTTATTTAAAATAGTAGTTTTTCTACCTATTTTAAAGGTCTATTATTGTAAAAATATAACTTATCCATGCGAAAATATATGTATTAATATGACATATTTTGTATAAGCAACTCGGTTTGTAAAAATCACATTTGCCCGTTCATTGATCACGTGTTTATTACTAGGCGCGACTCGATAACTGATAATGACTATTCTTATGATTATTGCCTGCAATTATATGTTATATATAGGTTGCAATCGGTTTTCCCCCAATCAATCTGCTGAAAATTTCGTGGAGTGAGGTAAGGAAGGCAGAAAAAACATTGGATCGAATTTGCAATCCTGACTGACATGCAGTGCGTTCACCTCAAGAAAACTGAATCAGCTGTTTTTAGTACAAGTCGCTATGGATACCGCAGCGGTGTTGCCATTTATATTTTTGTTATCTACTTATATTTGCTTAAACTTAACTTATTCAAATACAAATTTAGAAAATATTCGGCTATATAATATATATATATATATATATATATATTATATATATATATATATATATATATATATATATATATATATATATGTATATTTATATATATAATATAATATATTATTTACTTTCTTCTCTGTTAACTAAGACTATGCTCTTCATTAGGTTATGATTATGATGATGTAAAAAACGATGACCCAAAGGAATGTTTTAAATTACCAGCCGATGGTATCTACCAGTTTTCGTCGCACATTCGATGACTGATTACGTTTTAATGTAAACATGTCTTTGTTAACTAACGTACATTCGGACCTGTTTTTGGTACTAATAGATGATTGTGATTGAGTTAGGACTTTATTGTTTTGGATTTTGTTTTATACGCAAATATAACAGTAACTGTGAAAATTTTTTTTTTTATATTTATTATTTACGAGGCTGGTTTGAAAAGTCCGTGCAAAGTCCGAGAGATGGCACCACCGGCGCGTATCGAGGTCATGTTTAGTTAGTAGCATCTCTTGAATGAACGCACACCAAGTTTCAGCCATATTGGTCTATTTCTTTGTGTTTGGCATTCGTGTGAATCAAGGAAGTCGAGTGATTTTCAAGAAATGGACGAAAAAGAATTTTGTATGGTGATTAAACATTACTTTATGAAAGGCAAAACGCCTCAGGAGACTAAAGAGAAACTTGATAAACATTATGGTGACTCTGCACCTTCGATTAGAACAGTTTATAAGTGGTTTCAAAATTTTCGGACTGGCCATATGGGCACAAGTGACGCTGAACGTTCTGGACGGCCTGTGGAGGTTACGACTCCAGAAATCATTGATCAAATCCATGATATGGTGATGGATGACAGAAGAGTTAAGGTGCGTGAGATTGCTAGTGCTGTGGGCATCTCGACTGAACGGGTACATAATATTTTGCATAAACATTTGGACATGAGAAAGCTATCCGCAAGATGGGTGCCGCGATTGCTCACGCTTGACCAAAAACGGAATCGTGTGAAGTGTTGCAAGGATGGTTTGCAGCTGTTCCAGAAGAATCCGGAAGACTTTAAGCGTCGTTTCGTCACTGTGGATGAAACATGGTACATTACTATACTCCTGAGACCAAACAACAATCTAAACAAGGGGGAATCTGCACCAAAAAGGCGAAGGCCGTTCCTTCGGCCGAAAAGGTTATGGCGACTGTCTTTTGGGATTCGCAAGGGATAATCCTCATCGACTATCTGGAAAAAGGCTAAAACTATTACAGGTGAATATTTATTCATCCTTATTGGACCGTTTGAAAACCGAGCTGCAAGAAAAAACGCCCGCGATTGGCCCACAAGAAAGTCCTTTTCCATCACGACAACGCACCAGCACACACCTCAGCAGTTGTGGTCGCAAAATTAATGGAAATAGGATTCCAACTCGTTTCACATCCCCCCTATTCTCCAGACTTGGCTCCCTCGGACTACTATTTGTTCCCAATTTGAAGAAATGGCTGGCGGGACAAAGATTTTATTCAAACGAGGAGGTGATTGCAGACACTAATGGATATTTTTGCAGACTTGGACAAATCCTATTATTCGGAAGGGATCAACAAACTAGAACATCGTTGGACGAAGTGTATAAGCCTAAAAGCAGATTATGTCGAAAAATAAAAAGGTTTACCCCAAATACATAAGTAGTTTTTATTTTTGCACGGACTTTTCAAACCAGCCTCGTAAGTTCTCAAGAATCTACCTGCTTAGGTTATAAACTTAATTAGTACGAAACCATGCGATTTTTCTTAAGTTTCCTGAAATTCTTTTTTCGTTATTTCGTTATTCCTATTATTTTTCAGATTTTAAAAGATATACACATTTTTTAGTTTCTCTTACCTACACTTTGCTGAATTACTGTTTTTAATATGATTACGGAAGAAATAAATAAATATATTGCAGGAAGTTATTTTAACAGGTTGCTGTCCTCTTTGAAATACCTCATTTAAGTTTTCAAAAAATAGTTTGGCCCTAGAGAAAGTATCTAAAAATATCTCCTCTTATATACACAGTTTACCTCTACAAAATTGTTGAATTCGAGGAATTTTTATTAAAAAAAAAGGATCGAGAATAGGTCATGAAATTAGACAGCATACATAAGTTTTAAAATAAAAAAAACTTAAAGGAAATTTAGACACACAAACACAAAAAAAAATCTGAATTATAACTACCTGCAGTAAGCTAAAAGAAATGCATATCTCACATCCTACTTATTAAAAATAAACATTCAAGTCCAAAGACCTGCATTGTTTTAATTAAAAATACAAACACCTTGAGCAGGATATAAATTTCTACAAACATAATAAAATACTGATAGACCAAGAGGGCTAACCCAAAATTTTTATTGTCAACTAATACCTTTAACGTTGATTTTGCGGCCTCCGTGCCCTGGAATGCCCAGAAAAGGCCCAAAATGCTACAGCCAAAAATGGACTGTCGTTTAACTGCTTGAATCAAGTACCATAACATTTGTGGACACTAAGAAAGTTCAGCGCCCCAAAGAGCAGACGTCGCCGAGACCGGACCCAGTTTTTGGGCTGGAAAAAGCGAGTCCAGCTTTATCCTTCGGTATTGGCGGTATTGATTTTATATGGTTACATGACGGTCCATTTTTGGATCGACGTTTTTTTTTTTGAGCTCTAAACTTGGATCTGGCCTGGCGGCGTCTGCCTTTTGGGGCGCTCGACTTTTTTAGTATCAGCAAATACTTGATTCAAGTGGTTAAACGACAGCCCATTTTTAGATTTAGCATTTTGGGGCTTATCTGCGCATTCCAGGGCCTGGGGGGCCGACTTGCCCGATAGAATGAACAACTAGGCGGACGGTTAGTCGACAGGTCAAAATTTCGGGTCGCCCCCTTGGTCTATAATAAAAGGAAAATTTTTGAAATCTTGACAGCATCGATAGTAATATTATCCAGTCAAAATAGACGAAAAAAAAGTGGTAACTTCGCAATAATTCGCATAGAGCTGAAAACTGGTATAGGTCTTAAATATACTATTACAAATAAAATATCAAAAATCTCCACCGATCCTAGGTCTGCTAAAAATTTTTACTCAAGGTCAAAGTTAAAAAATATCGGGTTTTTCGCATGTTTCCTCGTAAACGGTAAGTGTTATCGTAAAAATAAGTTAAACAAAGGTGGTAGATCATGCAATTCTCTACAAAAATTGTTCTTATACTTTTTTTCCTACGACTTACCATTCCTGAGATATCGCGATTTCAAACATCGAAAATACTAATATGCACTCTTACGTGGCCTGTATACGTCATTGGACGTTCAATATAAATAAAAATATGGAAATATTGGTTTATGTGACTCACCTCGCTACGTACAAATTATACGATTCCGAATGAATATACACTCGGTTCCTCATTCCGTTCGCCCGTATAACTTTGAGCAACATCTGTCAGCTACTCCATTGTTCGAGTGGCGACGGTCGTATACCTGCCCTTTTTTGAAGGACGTAAATGTAATAACTACTTTTAGTATTGAACGTTTCTTTGTAGTGAAACAGACGTGTTTATTGATAATATTTTTGATCTCAATTTGTGCCGTTAAGTAATTTTTAAAAAAATGTCGCACTTTTGCTTTATCTGCAGTAACCCTTTGACTGAAAGTGAAATTGTTGTTGTTGATCGTGAATTGATTCAAGTGTTAAAATAAATGATGGGTTTCTTGAATAATACCTGAAAGAGACGGCAGCAATCTGTGACAATCCATGTGCAGTGTCGTAAAATGTACACTCGGAAGAGTAGTAATTGCTGCAGCTAAAAGACAGCACGAGAGATGGAACAAAGCCAGTACGTCTACGATTAGTCCACCTCGTACTAGAGTGCGAGTAAGTGAGTCGGTTTTTTGTTTTAAAAATTATTGCTTATATTGCGGCGGTGAAGCAAATGAAGAGGCTGAAAAGAAAAAGCGCAGAATGTTCGGCGTAAAATTTATCATGTTGCTACACTTCCATTTAAAGATTCTATTCTGAAGGTAGCTCGGATTCGTTCTGATGACGTAGCAAAAGCTGTTATTGCAATCATTGAGTATGAATATGATTTAGTTGCTGCTGAGGCTAAGTACCATAATGATTGTTATAATTCCTTTTTGAGACCCACCACGGGGGGTAAAATCGGTCGTCCTGAAGATGATTCTATTACTTTGGCGATGGAAGAAATATTTGCATACATTGAAAATAGTTATGATTCTCAGTTTTCATTGGAAGAATTAAAAAATATTTGCAAAAATCCAGCTATAGATAATAGAACAATTAAGACAATATTAAAGTTAAAGTATGGCAATAAAATTATAATTGAGAAACGAGGAAGTTAAACATTTATCTGTTTTATTGACAATCAGCACGGTATTTTCAACAAAGCTACTGATACTGTCGAATAAAACTTAATCACAATAGATCGTGGAGTATGCCCACTGCGAAAACCACGATAAAAAAATGCGCGAAGTACACTACCTCATAGGTGGTGCGGAAATGTGTGCATATTATGTAGAATACAACTTCTCCACCTTTTGGAATCACGATATCTCAGGAATGGTGATTCGTAGGAAAAAAAGTATAAAAACAATTTTTACAGAGAATTGCATGCTCTACAACTTTTATTTGACCTATTTTTATGATAAAACTTACCGTTTACGAGAAAAAGTGCGAAAAACCGATATTTTTGACCTTTGACCTTGAATAAAATTTTTAGCAGACTTAGGATCGGTGGGGACTTTTGATATTTTATTTGTAATAGTGTATTTAAGGACTATAATAATTTTCAGCTCTATACGAATTTTTATAAAGGTAAAAGTGTATTTTGACTGGATAAATAGCAAATAAGAGCACCAGCAGGTCAGATGATGAGATGGGAAGATTGAACAGGGCGGCAATTAAAATTAAAAATAATTTCTTAAGCCTGGATTTTTTTATTATTCAACTTATTTACTATATTAGACTATATTTAGAGAAGTGTCTTAATTTAGTGAGCGCTCCCACTTAAAAAACACCCTGTTCAGGTTCATTCATAAGTACTCTTATTTAATAAAATTATACTAAATAAACATGATCCAGTCTAGCGTTTCAGAGCGTGGAATTCTTTCAACCACGGGATTTTCAGTAAAGTTTTGTAGTACATATTTTTAAGCAATTTGTAAATATTTGAACGCATTCTAAAGGTAATTGGATGTAAACATAAGAACGGCAAACAAGTGCCGTCCTTTGTAATGCAGTATTTGGACTAGAAATTTGATGCTTGATTTTGATTGTTTGTCAATTAAAAATCACATGATACCTACTTTAAATTCTGTCTAGTGAACCATATTTACGTAAGCACAGGTATTGTTTGTATACAAATATTTTTTTCTAATATAATTTTTTTCATTCTTTAATAGATACATTCAATATTTAAATTTAACAATTTTATCGACCGAAAACACCTTATTTACTACAATTACGTCATAGAATCTCCAATTTAGTCCTATAGTAGTAAATCGGATGGCATAAACTGTTCTACAACGAGAAGAGGCTCTGGAGCCCCCCCAAAACTTTGATGTTATGTGGTTAAAAATAACGACTCAACCAACCACAAGGTTCGTCTTTTTTTTTTTTTTTTTATTGGTCTAGCACACGTGCTGCAGGGAAGTCCCTAAAGCGCTCCAGGAGCGACACGAGTGCGGAAAAAGCGATTCACGTTGTTCTTGAATCGCTGTAAATTGTACTCGGTGGGAAACACAGCGCTGGGCAAATTATTTCCAAAGGGATGACGTTCTCCATATAAAAGATTGCTTGAAAAGCGTCGTACGCGGAGTAACAAGCTGAACCTCATACGGATGCGAAGCACCAGCGCGACGTGTATTTCTAACATTGCACCGCTTTGGGAGGAATTAAGCGGGCTACATCCTTCGAACACTTTCCATGAAAATACTTGTAGAACAGACTCAAGTCGCCAACCGTTCTTCGATGTTCGAGCGAATCAAGGCCGCCGGTCAATTCCGGGTCCCCAATCAGACGGACCGCTCTTCTCTGAACAGAATCCAACAAATGCAGTGTATGTTTGGGAGCGGAGCCCCAAACGTGGGAGCAGTATTCCATAGTTGGTCGAATTTGGGCTTTGTAAAGAATTAACAGTTGCTGTGGGGTGTAAAGCTTTCTGTTCTAAATAATATTCCCAATTTTTGAGAAGCTCTCCTTGCTATGCCTGCAACATGTTCATGCCAAGACATATTTGCTCCCAAACTAACGCCCAACAAATTGAGCGACGATGCTAGGGGAATGGAGTGCCCCGACATAACTATGTCGGGTTCAGCAACGTTAACTTTTTTAGAAAAAACTGCCGCTTGGGTTTTTGTAGCGTTAAATTCCACTTGGTTACTGTCACCCCAAGATAGAATTTCTTCCAGGTCTTTGTTAAGTTGAACGACCTTCTGCTGTCTGCGGATATTCGCCTGAGCAGCCGATGTCCGAGCGTTCAAGGTGAATGAAGAGACAAGCGTACTGTCATCTGCAAAGCTATAGATTGGATTCCCGGTCTTTTCCAGCAGATCGTTAATGTAAATGAGAAAGAGAGTAGGAGACAGTATGGAGCCCTGGGGCACACCGGCGTTGATAGTGGGGGTGTTAGAAAGAAATCCGTCGACCGCCACTCGTAAAGAACGCTCTCTGAGGAAACATGAGAGCCACAAACAGAATCTTTCAGACATACCATAAGAGCGCAACTTAGCCAACAGTCCATCGTGCCAAACACGGTCGAATGCCTTGGATATGTCAAGAGCAACCGCTCGAGATTCTCCAAAGTGTTCAATTGCGTTGTTCCAAACATGTGTTACATAGGTCAGAAGATCTCCTGTTGATCTATGTTTACGAAAACCATATTGGTGATCGCTAATAATATTGAATCGTTCAAGATATTTTAGAAGATGCTCATTGATAACCTTTTCCATGACTTTCGATATTATTGAAAGCAGTGCAACTAGTCGGTAGTTATTTGGCAAGGTCTTCTTACCTTTTTTAGGTATCGGCTGAACCGTGGCACATTTCCAGCAGGATGGAAATATTCCCTTTCTGTAGGATAGGTTAAAAAGTCTACAGAAAACTGGTGTTAGTTCCCTTGCACAGTTTTTGAGAACTATGGCAGGTATTCCGTCAGCGCCAGAAGCCTTCTTGGTGTCTAGCTTCATTAAAATACGCTTTATGATGCGCTGTCTGAAGACAAACATCGGGCATCCTTGACTGCAATATGGGAATAGTAGGTGGTGTTTTTTCCTTGGAAATCGACAGTAGAATGTGAAGCAAAGAGTTCAGCCAACAAGTTCGCTCTCTCAAACAGGTGTGGTTGCAATGGAATTATCTGGTCGTGTGAGTGGTGGTATGGTCGATTTGGTAAAATTTTTGACTAACTGCCTTAGCGACTGCCCAAAAGGACCTGGAATTGTTGGGACAAGCGAGAAGTTTGTTTCTAATTCGTTGATTGTGTGCCTCCTTGGTTTCGTCGATAATTCCCTTGCATCTGTTCCGGGCATGAACAAAGATGTTTCGATTTAAGGTGTTAGGATTTTCACGCCATTGTCGGTAGGCAATATGTTTTAGAAGCAACAGCTTCTTTGCATTTTCGGTCGAACCAAGGCTTGCCGTTGGAGGAGCATTTCTTCGAAAAAGGGATGTAAGCTTCCATACCAGCCAAAATAAACATCGGAGACCTCCTTGGCGCAGTCAGATGGGTTATCGGATCGAAAACAAACGTCCATCCAAGGGAAAGTTCGAAAGTATTCCATGAGATCTTCCCATTTAGCAGATTTGTAGTGCCAAATCTTGCGCGGCCTAGGCGCCTCTCTGTCACTGATTGGCAGGATACTCGATGTCGAAAGCAGTTTATGGTCGGAAGAACCTAACGGCGGATTTACGGTGACCGTGTAAATCTCCGGATTGGTGGTTAAAAACAGATCAAGAAGACTGGCGAACTCCCCGTCTCGATCAGGGATCCGTGTTGGTTCGTCAATAAGCTGAGTTAAGCCATAACTGATTGAGAATGATTCAGCTTCACAACCTTGTTCGTCGGTAGTAATTTTGAATATTTGAGCCAGTTGATATTGTGGACATTAAAGTCGCCCAGGATGGCAATTTCGGGCACTTGGATAGTTACTTTGTAAATGTTCGATGGTGTCTGCAAGAGAAGCGAAGTGTTCGAAAATTGGTATCACTTGGTGGTCGATACAGGATACAGATGAACCTTGTGGTTTGTTGAGTCGTTATTTTTAACCACATAACATCAAAGTTTGGGGGCTCCAGAGCTTCTTCTCGTTGGCAAGAGAGGTCGCTTCTGACAAAAAGACAGATTCCAAAGTTACGCCCTAAATCGGGAATAGAAGTCGTACCCAGGATAAAGATAGTTGACCGTGCTGGTCGATGGACTGACCTTGGTTTCACATAGAGCGAGTACATGAGGTTTATCTGATTGCAGGTGTTGATGCACTGAATTTATGTTCGAGTTTATACCTCGTATGTTGCAAAAATCTATCTTAAAATTATGATGTCTGCAAGTCGACGCTTCTGAACCAGCCCTACCCGGAGATCCGAACGGGGGGCCATTGTACCTCCGGAACTTCTTGCATCCAGGCGCCTCATCATGCTCTTTGGTCCCACAGTAGTTAATGTGGAATTTTCCTGTTCTGTCACATGTTTATCTTTGCCTTCTTTGGCTTTGATCCAGGGGGTGTTATTATTGGGTAGTTGGGGTTCTGACCAGATACTTTTCCAATGATCTGCGAGTTCTTGTTTGTTTGATGGTTCGGTCACCGCTGTCTGTTTGCTGTGCATAGTTTTCCGATAGAACTGTGTTTGGCTTCTTCGGAAGAGGTTGTTGGTATCTTTCCTCTCATTTGGTTCTTTGTATCTACGAAGTCTTGCGGCATATACGGATAATTTTTGTATCCAGGATTTCTGGCAGTATTCTGTTGGGAGACCCCGGACTTGATCTTGTTTATACTCTGCGTGACTCCGTTTGGACACGTTCCCGTTGATAAACTGGGTAAGGTGCCCTAGATATCTCCTGATGTTGTTGATTTGGTTTTCTATTCTTATTTGCCGTTTGAATTTTGGTTTTGTGCTGTTGGGATTTCTTTGTCGTTGCGGGAGTTTTTGATTAAATACTTCGTCGGTTGCGTTTGGGATTGATGGTGGTGGGTCTAGGCGGCGAGTGATTCCCTTCTCAGTGGTTTCTTTGTCAGGACTTGTGCTTTTTATCAAAGCAACGCATGGTGTGTTCGTTTGTTCCTGTAGTATAACTCATGCGTTGCCTTGACTTTCCCGCCTTGGTGGGTGTCGGTTTACTCGCCGGCACAACACTTTTGGCAGGTCCATTGTCAGTTGCCCGGTCTTCATCGTTTTGGTCGAGCTGCCATTTCCCGCGACGTCCTCGACCGTTACGTCGCTCGCCCGATGCTTCTTTTATTGGTCTACTGTTGTTTGTGTCAGAAGCTCAAAGTGTCCCGACATTGGGTTTTGCCTGTTAGTAGAAGGTAAATAGTTTCGGTGTGTTTTCTTGTGCTTATTATTGTTGGCTTGTCCCTAAAGGTTTATTTTTGTATCTCTTGTTCTTCGTTTGTTTTGAGAAGATATGAAAGTTGCTATTCTGGGTTTCCGAGAGGGCAAGTATCTCTAGGCTCGTTCCATAGGTGCCATTTTTTCCTCATATAGTTATAGTAGTTATTGAAGTCTTTCATATCGTCGTCCCCAATTAGTGAAAATGTGTTAAGTTCCGACCAGTTTTGTTGTATATATCTTAGAGCAGCCTCTCGGAGTCTTTCATGATGGTTTTGGTGGCAATATAAGTGTAAGCTAACTGCACGGAAAAGGCAATTTCCATCACCTACAATGTCGGATCTGGTAAAACTATCAGGAGTAGTTTCAGCTGAGGCGGTTGGTTGGATCGTTTGTCGTTGTTGTTGTTGTGGGGGTGCTGTAGCTGTTTGTACGACAGGGGTCCGCCTCCTCAGCACCCTGCCATTATCACTAGTATAATTATTATTTTGTGACATAGTGTTCCCACGAGTATCCTAGGAAAGAATGGTCGACTGCGGCAGAGCCTGGATGCCACAGCAAGGCTACTTACACCCGGAGGGCGCCCGGTATCCGGGGGAACCGTATGCGACTCATAAACGCTGAGCCATTCATCTTCTCGGTACGGTAAACACCTTAAGATTGCGTTTTTGTTACATATAATCTGGACAACACAAGACAGCACAACATGACTCAGGTACCTCGGGATCGTCAATGCCCGTACTAGGAGAATCCTGGGATTACCCTAGCCCTGAGGATATATATATATATATATATATATATATATATATATATATATATATATATATATATATATATATATGTATATATATATACATATATATATATATATATATATATATATATATATATATATATATATATATATATATATATATATATATATACATATATATATATAATATATTTGCATATATTATACATATATATATATATTATATATATATATATATATATATATATATATATATATATATATATAATATATGCGCGTCTGTATCCTCTATCGACCACCAAGTGATACAAACTTTAGAACATTTTTCGCTTCTCTTGCAGACACCATAGATCATTTACAAATTAACTATCCAAGTGCCGAAATTGCCATCCTGGGCGACTTTAATGTCCACAACATCAACTGGCTTAAATATTCAAATACTACCGACGAACAAGGTCGTGAAGCCGAATCATTTTCAATCAGTTGTGGCTCGACTCAGCTTATTGATGAACCAACACGGATCCCTGATCGAAACGGAGAGTTCGCCAGTCTTCTTGATCTGTTTTTAAACCACCAATCCGGAGATTTACACGGTCAGCGTAAATCCACCGTTAGGTTCTTCCGACCATAAACTACTTTCGACATCGAGTATTCTACCAATCAGTGACAGAGAGGCGCCCAAACCGCGCAAGATTTGGCACTACAAATCTGCTAAAAATGGGAAAATCTCATGGAATATTTTCGAACTTTCCCTTGGTTGGACGTTTGTTTTCGATCCGACGACCCATCTGACTGCGCCAGGGAAGTTTCCGATGTTATTTTGGCCGGTATGGATGCTTACATCCCTTTTTCGAAGAAATGCCCTTCCAACGGCAAGCCTTGGTTTGACCTAAAATGCAAAGAAGCTGTTGCTTCTAAACATCTTGCATACCGACAGTGGCGTGAAGATCCTAACACCATAAATCGTAACATCTTTGTTCGTGCCAGGAACAGATGCAAAGAAATTATCGACGAAACCAAGGAGGTACACAATCAACGGATTAGAAAACAAACTTCTCGCTTGTCCCGGCAATTCCAGGTCCTTTTGGTCAGTCGCTAAGGCAGTTAGTCAAAATTTCACCAAGTCCACCATACCACCACTCACACGGCCAGATAATTCTATTGCAACGACACCTGTTGAGAAAGCGAACTTGTTGGCTGAACTCTTTGCTTCACATTCTACTGTCGATTTCCAAGGAAAACACCACCTACTATTCCCATAGTGCAGTCAAGGATGCCCGATATTGTCTTCAGACAGCGTATCATAAAACGTATTTTGATGAAGCTAGACACCAGAAAGGCTTCAGGCGCTGACGGAATACCCGCCATAGTTCTCAAGAACTGTGCGAGGGAACTAACATCAGTTTTCTGTAGACTTTTCAACCTATCCTACAGAAAGGGAATATTTCCTTCCTGCTGGAAATGTGCCACAGTTCAGCCGATACCTAAAAAAGGCAAGAAGACCTTGCCAAATAACTACCGACCAATCGCACTACTCTCAATAATATCGAAGGTCATGGAAAAGGCTATCAATCAGCATCTTCTAAAATATCTTGAAGGATTCAACATTATTAGTGATCACCAATGTGGCTTTCGTAAAAAATAGATCAACAGGAGATCTTCTGACTTATGTGACACATGTTTGGAACAACGCAATTGAACACTTTGGAGAATCTCGAGCGGTTGCTCTTGACATATCCAAGGCATTTGACCGTGTTTGGCACGATGGGCTGTTGGCTAAGCTACGTTCTTATGGTATGTCTGAAAAGTTCTGTTTGTGGCTCTCATGTTTCCTCAGAGAGCGTTCTTTACGAGTGGCAGTTGACGGATTTCTTTTTCTAACACCTTCACTATCAACGCCGGTGTGCTCCAAGGTTCCATACTGTCTCCTACTCTCTTCCTTATTTATATTAACGATCTGCTGGAAAAGACCGAGAATCCAATCTACAGCTTTGCAGATGACAGTACGCTTATCTCTTCATTCACTTTGAACGCTCGGACATCGACTACTCAGACGAATATCCGCAGACAGCAGGAAGTCATTCAACTTAACAAAGACCTGGAAGAAATTCTATCTTGGGGTGACAGTAACCAAGTGGAATTTAACGCTACAAAAACCCAGGCGGCAGTTTTTTCTAAAAAAAAGTTAACGTTGCAGAACCCGACATAGTTATGTCGGGACACTCCATCCCTCTAACATCGTCACTCAATCTGTTAGGCGTTAATTTGGGAGCAAATATGTCCTGGCATGAACATGTTGCAGGCATAGCAAGAAGAGCTTCTCAAAAGTTGGGAATATTGTTTCGAACCAGAAAGCTTTACACTCCACAACAACTGTTAATTCTTTACAAAGCTCAAATTCGACCAACTATGGAATACTGCTCCCATGTTTGGAGCTCCGCTCCCAAACATACACTGCATTTGTTGGATTCTATCCAGAGAAGAGCTGTTCGTCTGATTGGACACCCGGAACTGACCGACGGCCTTGATTCGCTGGAACATCGAAGAAACGGTTGGCGACTTGAGCCTATTCTACAAGTACTTTCATGGAAAGTGTTCGAAAGATGTGGCCCGTTTAATTCCTCCCAGAGCGGTGCATATTAGAAGTACACGTCGCGCTAATGCTTCACATCCGTATGAGGTTCAGCTTGTTACTCCTCGTACAACGCTTTTCAAGCAGTCTTTTATATGGAGAACATCATACCTTTGGAATGGTTTACCCAGGACTGTGTTTCCCATCGAGTACAATCTACAGCGATTCAAGAACAACGTGAATCGCTTTCTCTGCACCCGTGTCGCTCCGTAGCGCTTTAGGGACTTCCCTGTAGCACGTGTGCTAGACCCATAAAAAAAAAAAAAAAAAATACTGCTCCACCACTTTAAAACCAAAACATCTCCATCCTCATGTACGCCAGTAGTTTTCTGAACTATTGCTGTTGCAATAGAATTATCTGGTCATGTGAATGGTGGAATTGTGGATTTAGTGACTTACCGGCTGACCAAAAGGACCTGGAATTGTTGGGACAGGCAAGCAGTTTGTTTTTAATTCTTAGACGGTGTGCCTCCTTGGTTTCGTCGATAATTTCTTTGCATCTATTCCAGGTACGAACAAAGATATTACTATTTATGAGATTAGGATTTTCACGCCATTGTCGGTAGGCAAGATGTTTAGAAATAACAGCTTCTTTGCATTTTCATTCGAACCAAGGCTTACCGTTGGAAGGCTATTTCTTCAAAAAAGGGATGTAACCTTCCACACCAGTCAAAATGACATGGGAAACTTCCATAGCGCAATCAGATGGGCCGGCGGATCTAAAAAAAACGTTAACCAAGGGAAAGTTCGAAAATATTAGATGAGTTCTTCTCATTTAATAGATTTGTAATGCCAAATCTTGCGGTTTAAGTGCCTCTCTGACACTGATAAGTAGGATATTTGATGTCGAAAGCAGTTTATGGTCGGAATACCCTAACGGCGAATTTACGGTGATAGTGTAAATCTCTGAATTGGTAGTTAAAAACAGATCACTTACCGTTTACGAGAAAAAATGCGAAAAACCCAATATTTTTAACCTTTGACCTTGAATAAAATTTTTAGCAGACATAGGATCGGCGGGGAGTTTTGATATTTTATTTGTAACAGTGTATTTAAGACCTATACCAATTTTCAGCTCTATGCGAATTTTTAGAAAGTGAAATGTCTATTTTGACTGGAAAAATATTAAATAAGAGCACCATCGGCCCAGATGATGAGACGAGAAGATTGAACAGGGTGGCAATTAAAATTAAAAATAATTTCTTAAGCCTGGATTTTTTTATTATTCAACTTATTTCACTATATTAGACTATATTTAGAGAAGTGTCTTAATTTAGTGAACGCTCCCACTTAAAAAACACCCTGTTCAGGTTGATTCATAAGTACTCTTATTTAATAAAATTATACTAAATAAACATCATCCAGTCTAGCGTTTCACTGCGTGGAATTCTTTCAACCACGTGATTTTCAGTAAAGTTTTGTAGTACATATTTTTAAGCAATTTGTAAATATTTGAACGCATTCTTAAGGTAATTGGATGTAAACATAAGAAACGTCAAACAAGTGCCGTCTCCGTAGCGCTTTAGGGACTTCCCTGTAGCACGTGTGCTAGACCCATAAAAAAAAAAAAATACTGCTCCACCACTTTAAACCAAAACATCTCCATCCTCATGTACGCCAGTAGTTTTCTGAACTATTGCTGTTGCAATAGAATTATCTGGTCATGTGAGTGGTGGAATTGTGGATTTAGTGACTTATCGGCTGACCAACAGGACCTGGAATTGTTGGGACAGGCAAGAAGTTTGTTTTTAATTCTTAGACTGTGTGCCCCCTTGGTTTCGTCGATAATTTCTTTGCATCTGTTCCAGGTACGAACAAAGATTTTACTATGAGATTAGGATTTTCCCGCCATTGTCGGTAGGTAAGATGTTTAGAAACAACAGCTTCTTTGCATTTTCGTTCGAACCAAGGCTTACCGTCGGAAGGCTATTTCTTCAAAAAAGGGATGTAACCTGCCACACCAGTCAAAATGACATTGGAAACTTCCATAGCGCAATCAGATGGGTCGACGGACGGATCTAAAAAAAAAAACGTTAACCAAGAGAAAGTTCGAAAATATTAGATGAGTTCTTCTCATTTAACAGATTTGTAGTGCCAAATCTTGTGGTTTAAGTGTCTCTCTGATACTGATAAGTAGGATATTCGATGTCGAAAGCTGTTTATGGTCGGAATACAGTAACGGCCAATTTACGGTGATAGTGTAAATCTCTGAATTGGTAGTTAAAAAACAGATCACTTACCATTTACAAGAAAAGTGCGAAAAACCGATATTTTTGACCTTTGACCTTGAATAAAATTTTTAGCAGACATAGGAACGGCGGGGGCTTTTGATATTTTATTTGTAATAGTGTATTTAAGACCTATACCAATTTTCAGCTCTATGCGAATTTTTATAAAGTTAAATGTCTATTTTGACTGGATAAATAGTAAATAAGAGCACCAGGGGGCCAGATGATGAGATGAGAAGATTGAACAGGGCGGCAATTCAAATTAAAAATAATTTTTTAAGCCTGAATTTTTTATTATTCAACTTATATACTATATGTAGAGAAGTGTCTTAATTTAGTGAGCGCTCCAACTTAAAAAAAACCTGTATCGTTCATTCATAAGTACTCTTATTTAATAAAATTATACTAAATAAACATCATCCAGTCTAGCGTTTCAGTGCTTGGAATTCTTTCAAACCACGTGATTTTCAGTAAAGTTTTATATTACATATTTTTAAGCAATTTACAAATATTCGAACGCATTCTTAAGGTAATTGGATGTAAACATAAGAACGGCAAACAAGTGCCGTCCTTTGTAATGCAGTATTTGGACTAGAAATTTGATGTTTGATTTTGATTGTTTGTCAATTAAAAATCACATGATACCTAATTTAAATTCTGTCTAGTAAACCATATTTACGTAAGCACAGGTATTGTTTGTATACAAATATTTTTTTTCTAATATAATTCTTTTCATTCTTTAATAGATACATTCAATATTTAAATTTAATAATTTTATCGACCGAAAACACCTTATTTACTACAATTACGTCATAGAATCTTCAATTGTCCTTTTTAGTCCTATAGTATTAAATCGGATGGCATAAACTGTTCTACTGCTCCACCACTTTAAACGTTTATTCGTTAGTACATAACCCTAGCTTCTTTTGTGTTTCTCCCAAGTCGCCGAACGGTATAAGTTCTCGCAATCAATTTTGGTAATTTATTAATTCAGTCAACACCTACTAACGGTCCTATTAAATTCCAACTTGAATTATGTACCTAAATTCTTTAATATGTACATCCGATGGATCTAAAATTCTCAATAGTAAAATATTTAGAATCGACCCTATGTTCCATGATACACAAAGAAAATGACCGAAAAAAAAAAACTAATAAAAACTATATAAACTGTACATAAACCTGAAAAAACCTAAAAAGAAACAGTGTAAACAGTAGACTCATCGCAGATAAATGGTGTAAATATATTCGAAAATCAGAATAACTCTATCGTTATGCAGAAACATTGCAGTAGTTTTTATTGAGTAGATTTTTTTCTGAGTACAAGATTAGCCATTTGCAAGTAAAACTTAAGTCCGGCAACTCTAGAAATATGACCGTTCTATGTAACCCTGTATCCTTTTAACTTTGGCATGTATCAAGTTATTAAAGAATAATCTTTTCAAATTTTATATGGTGCAAGTGAAAATTTGGAAAAAAATCACTTACCCAGTACTTCTCCCTCAAAATGCGCTACTAAAATAGATAAAAAGCAATTTAAACGGAAACACTGCTGACCGCGATATAGAGACCGATATTAGATTTCAACCTAAATATGTATATACGAAATCTCATTTTCCCTGCCGTGCTTTGCTCATGGCTCACACCGGCTGAGGTGTGTTGGGAACTGGAATCTTTGGACATATACTTCTTATACCTCTCGTGCTGTTGCGGATTTGTTTCAATTGTCTCTTCACCCGGGCTATGTGACGAGCCAACATGTCCTAGTTTGGTTCCTGTATCTGTAAAACAAGCAACTTACTTCAACGCCGATATTTTTTTTATGAGCGTTGCAAGCGTGCTGCAGGGAAAGAGTTCTCCTTATAAAAGACTGTTTGAAAAGTGGTGTACGAGGGGTGACAAGCTGAACCTCATACGGATGTGAAATATTAACGAGACGTGTATTCCTAGCATGCACCGCTCTGAAGGAATTAAGCGGGCTACATCCATCGACTACTTTCCATAAAAAAAAAACTTGTAGAATAGACTTAAGTGGCCAACTGTTCTTTGATGTTCTAAGGAATCAAGGTTGATGGTCAGTTCTGGATCTCCAATCAGCTCTCTTCTGAATAGAATCCAACAAATGCAGTATACGTTTGGGAGCAGCGTGATAAACATGGAAGCAGTATTCCATCGTTGGTCGAATTTGAGCTTTCTAAAGAATTAACAGTTGTTGTGGAGTGTGAATCTCTCCAGTTCAAAATAATATTCCCAGATTTTGAGAAGCTCTCTTTGCTATGCATACAAGTGTTCATGCCAAGACATATATCCTCCCGCCCATGAAATTGAGTGACGATGTTAAAGAATGGAGTGTCCCCTCATAATCATGTCGAATTCAACAGCGTTAACTTTTTTAGAAAAAACAGCCGTCTGAGTTTATGTAGCGTTAAATACTACTTGATTACTGTCATCCCAAGATATAATTTATTCCAAGTATTTGTTAAGTGGAACGACTTCCTGCTGTCTGCAGATATTTGCGCCGTTCGAGCGTTTAAAGTGAATGTAGAAATAAGCGTACTGCCATCTGCAAAGTTATAAATTGGATTCCTGGTCGTTTCCAGCAGTTCGTAAATGTAAATGAGAAAGAGAATATTAGATAATATGGAGCCTTGGGACACACTGGAGTTAACAGTGAAGATATTAGAAGGAAATCCGTCGTCGACTATCAGTCGTAAAAAACGTTCTATGAGGAAATACAAAAGCCATGAACAAAACTTTTCACACATACCATAAGAGCGTTGCTTAGCCAAAAATTCGTTTCATCAGCTTCAGTCGCAAACACCCGATTGAACCGGTCTTCCTTGACGTTTCCAAAGCCTTCGACAGAGTTTGGCACGAGGGTCTCATCCTAAAGTTCATCCGTCATGGCTATCCCACAAATATCACGCGACTGGTTCTCTCCTTCCTCTCGGACCGTATATTCCAGGTTCTAGTCGATCAGGCCACCTCCGAAGTCAAGCCCAATCGAGCCAATGTCCCCCAAGACTCCGTATTCCCACGTCGGACCACACCTCCATCCTCATGTACTCAGCAGTTTTCTGAACTATTGCTGTTGCAATAGAATTATCTGATCATGTGAGTGGTGGAATTGTGGATTTAGTGACTTACCGGCTGACCAAAAGGACCTGGAATTGTTGGGACAGGCAAGAATTTTGTTTTTAATTCTTAGATTGTGTGCCTCCTTGGTTTCGTCGATAATTTCTTTTTATCTATTCCGGGTACGAACAAAGATATTACTATTTATGAGATTAGGTTTTTGACGCCATTGTCGGTAGGCAAGATGTTTAGAAACAACAGCTCCTTTGCATTTTCATTCGAATCAAGTTGGATGGACATTTCTTCAAAAAAGGGATGTAACCTTCCACACCATTCAAAGTGACATCGGAAAAACGTCCATAGCGCAGTTAGATGAGTGGGCGGATCTAAAGAAAACATTAACCAAGGGAAAGTTCGAAAATATTATATGAGTTTTTCTCATTTAGCAGATTTGTAGTGCTAAATCTTGCGGTTTAAGTGCCTTTCTGTCACTGATAAGTAGGATATTCGATGTCGAAAGCAGTTTATGGTCGGAATACCCTAACAGCGAATTTACGGTGATAGTGTAAATCTCTGAATTGGTAGTTAAAAACAGATCAAGAAGACTGGCGAACTTTCCGTCTCGATCAGAGATCCGTGTTGGTTCGTCAATGAGCTGAGTAAGGCCACAACTTACTGAAAATGATTCAGCTTCACGACTTTGTTCGTCAGTCGTATTTGAATACTTAAGCCAGTTGATATTGCTCACATTAAAGTCGCTCAGGATGGCAATTTCGGAACTTGGGTAATTAATCTGTAAATGATCGATGGTGCATCACTTGGTGATGGTTAAAGCCAGCAGATAAACCTTGTGGTTTGTTGGGTCGTTATTTAACCAGATAACATCAACTTTTCGAGGCTCTAAAGCCTCCTTCCATTGACAAGAGAAATCGCTTCTGACAAAAAGACAGATTCCAGAGTCACGCCTAAACCGGGAATAGAAGTCGTATCCAGGATAGAGAAAGTTGATTGTACTGGGCAATGAACTGATCTCGGTTTCACAGAGAGCAACTACATGAAGGCTTATTTTATTGCAGGTGTTGGCGCATTGAATTGTATATGTTACAAAAAATCTATTTTAAAAGTGTGATCTCCGCATGTTACGCCCCCGAATCAGCCCCCTATTTTACCTCTGGAATTTTTTGATCCTGTAAGCTTCATCATTCCATTTTATAAATTTTCTCCATATTTTTCAGGGACGTTAAATATTTACCTTGTTTAAAACATCGGTCTAAATAAAATAATTACTGAATTTGAGATTCTCACCCTGAAGAATAACTTAATCCATGCATTACACCTCGATATTTTAAATCGTTGTGAAGGAGCTGCAGAGATCTTTACACTTGAAATTTAACATTTCTTCTATGGTACATACTGTCTCTGTTAAAATTAGAAATAATGAAGTAATAGCATAATTTTCACAAATTCTTTGACTCCAAGAACTATGTAAACGACATATAACATGATATATTCCAAATAACATCTTCCTCTGCCCCTTTAATCCTTTATATCTTTCACTCTAAATTTTTATGCTTACAATTTATTCATTCCAAAACCCAGAAAAAAATCTCAGACTATTAATGAAACTATGCAAAATATATCGACTCCCTCTTCATTCTCTCTAACATTCACTTCATATTCCCAAGGAAGAGCTGTGTCGCAAGCACTGAGGATTTGCTGCCGGCACATTAAGGAATGAAAATCTCAACCTTTACTATGTTGGGAATGTGGAATCGTTGTTACAATGACACTACTCAGTATATATCACCACTACACACTTGCGACAGTTTTCAAGATAGCGCACTAAAATTTAAGGATGAAAACAGTTTCTGCACGATGAATCCCAATACTTCTGTTACCAGAGCAGAAACTGGCGAGGAAAGAAATCTCTCGAAGACATTTTACTGCTTTAGGGAACAGTGATAGTTATTTTTCGCCAATTATCACAAGCGACGAGGCTTGGATGGCAAAACTCAGTCCACCATTTTTTGGCATTGCAAAGGAAATTTTCTTATTGAATATACGGAAAAAAAGAATCCCAAACTATTCGAGGGATTTAGGAAAGGACGTTCTAAAATCTGAAGCAGGCTTTTAAAGAAAAACATCCGAATTCATAAAGAACCAAAATGTTGCTCTTGCATGATATCAGCAGGGTCTATATGGCTTGCACAGTTGAAACCCTTACTGAAAGTTGTGGATTCACTGAGTTACAGTATCCACCCTATAACCCTGATTTTGCGTCCTGCAACTTCTTTTCATTCAAATATCTGAAGAGAAACCCTAATACCAGAAAATATCATCAGATAATGACTTGATAGTAGCTGTAGCGTCGTTTTTTGGATGGAATGAAAAAAGTAGAGAAACGGTGAATTTAGTATTTTAGTGTAAACGCTAGTTTTTTTAAGATCTGCAAGTTTCCCTTCCTAGCTATACAGATAACTAAAAGTGTGGCAATTATCCAACTGCACCTACAAGACAGTTTCATCTCAAAGTCCCTCACGATGCAGATATAAACGATTGCATTTTAAATGAGACAGCCAAACCTGTTTTTCATTGTTAAAAATTGGTGACAGATGTCACTGGTTTTACCAGGTTGTTAGTGACATTTAATTGATTACTAACTAGTATAATTATTCATGTAAATAAAAAGGAAATTGCACACAAATTCACATAAATACTTCATATTTCGTGTCTTAATAAAAATTAACTTTGTAAAATAAAATTCGTATCTGCCAACTTCATAAATAATAAAACAATATTAATAGTTAATGAATAAAATATATACAAATATCAAAAGCCTTGGGGATTTTTTTGTGCCCTCGTTCGGATAATTTCACTTTGTAGTTTTTGCATGAATAGTTCGAAAAATTAATGTTTCTAGTCGATTTCAGCCTGTCATGAGATTGATAAAATGGTAATGTTTAACGTTGCCATAACAACGAAGTGTGTCTACTTTTGTCAGGGGAATTTTGAAATGCGAGTTATTATTTTTTACAACAGAAAACAAATGGCATGCGACTTGATTGAAAAAAGATGGGTCGTTAACTCGAGAACTTTCATGTCTTCGCCTACGGTATCGTCCCGAATGCTTCTAGCACATCCCACAAAAATACCAGTTTCTGGTTTTTTCTTTTAGGCCATTCTTTTAGTCTTTTCTATTAAGAAAGTATTGTATTTTTGAAAAAAAAATACCGAGATCTTAAATTTCCTTCGGTTCTTCTGTCTGTGTATCTGATTGTTTATTGTCACGATAATTCGATTCTGACGATTTCAAACATACAAATACCATATACACCCTCTTTTTTTTTATCGCTCACCTCCCCGCTTAAGTAGGGATTTTACCCTTTCTCCATATCCCAAGGATATCGGCGAGGATGTCGTCTTTCCAAAAGTAAATAAAAATTTTGCTAAGAAATAAAACAACAGCACATTATAAATTAGTTCAAATTTATTGAATATTAACTTTAACCTTATCGACTGAAAAATTTAATAACATGGTTAGTAAAGATTATTATCAGCCTAAAACCTGTACCTAACAAAGCTTTGTTAGTGTTCCGTACGGAACACTTATAAGATCACTTCGGTGTCTGTCTGTCTGTCTGTCACACCCGATTTTCTCCGAAACTATTTGACATAGAAAGGTGAAATTTGGTAATAATATAGGGATTGATGGTCTCATCAGAGCCATGTAGTTTTGAGAATTAAATTTTGACTTAAGGGGTTAGTTTTGGGGGGTGAAGTCGGAAGCGAAAAAAAAAATTTTTTACTAGGTCATCGAGTGTGGTGTCAAATGAAAGCTTGTGAAAACACGAGTAAAAAATATATATATAATATTATACTTGCGCGCACTTTTCTTGGTATTATTTTTAAAAATTTGCGAAAAATCGCTGTCCCGGGCCTTATCTCGAAAAGTACTTATCAAAAAATTTCGAAAAAATTCTGGAATATTCTCCACGGGGTGTAGATTGAACGAAAATTATCACGAGTGCATTACCTTTAATAATTTATATGGTATATAAAAAAAAACAAAAATTTCAAGGTCATCAGATTTCAGTAAAGATTGGAAACAAACTTTGTTGAAAACTCATTTGTGGTGTGTTTTGTGAAGTCACTGATCATTTTATACCACCGTAACATAAATTTTGACTTAAGGGGTTCGTTTTGAGGGGTGAAATCGGAAGTGAAAAAATTTTTTTTTTTACTAGGTCATCGAGTGTGATGTCAAATGAAAGCTTGTGAAAACACGAGTAAAAATACATATATTTATATATATATATATATATATATATATATATATATATATATATATATATATATATACATATATATATATATATATATATATATATATATATATATATATATATATATATATATATATATATACTCGTATATAATGTAATACTTGCGCACACTTTTCTTCGTATTAATTTTAAAAAATCGCTGAACGAAAATTATCACGAGTGCATTACCTTTAATAGTTTATTTGGTATATAAAAAAAAACAAAATTTCAAGGTCACCAGTTTTCAGTAAAGATTGGAAACAAACTTTGTTGAAAACTCATTTGGGGTGTGTTTTGTGGAGTCACTGATCATTTTATACCACCCTAACAAAAATTTTTATTTTAAAAACAATCAACGTACGGAACACTAATTGTGCAAGTAAGGGGTAAGCTATCTTCTCTTTTCTGTAGTCGGATTGCGTCTCGCCGTGCTATTCAGACACGCGAACCACTTAAGACCGAAATACGTACTAGACATTAAAAAAAAAACCGACCAAATGCAAGTCGGACTTGCGCAATTAGTGTTCCATATGGTGTTTGCTTTAAAATAAAATAAAATTCTTACCTTCTTCTTACCACGCCGTCTCCTCACGAAGGTTGGCGATCCATATAGCTAAACGAACTTTAGAAACTGCTGTTCGAACCTAAGTTAATTAGGACCCTGACATGTATACTTCTTAAATTCCAATATCTAGTCAATAATGTATAATAGTTATAGTATCTTAGCTACCTAATACCCAATAAATCAATCTAGCTCAATCTAGAATCGAGTAATAAAAGTGTAAAACATATATTAACTACCTAAATATTTGTTTAGTTATAAACAAATTGAATAAAATTTTTTTGTCTCTGTACAGCGACGCGCAACGCTGTAGCAGTAATATAATCAAAACTATATTAAGAAACTGTCACCATATTGTCATGCAATATAGTTTTTTTATACCGGATAAATTTATCAAATGCAATGCACTCGTGATGATTTTCGCTCAATCTACACTTTATGAAGACTATTTCAGAATTTTTTCAAAATTTTTTGATCAGTACTTTAGGAGATAAGGGTGGAGGTACAACGATTTTTAGCCATTTTTTTAAAAATAATTCAAAGAAAAGTGAGGGCAAGTATTACATCATATATATTTTTGAACTGATGTTTTCGAAAGTTTTCATTTGACACCTCACTCGATAACCTGGTAAATTTTGATTTCACTTCCGATTTCACCCCCCAAAAATTACCCCTTAAGTCAACAAGTAACTTTAAGAACTACACAGTTCTGATTAATCCATCAATTCCTATATTTGTGCGAAAGTTCAACTTTCTATGTCAAATAATTTCGGAGAAAATCGGATGTGACAGATACCAAAGTGATCTCATTAGTGTTCCGTACGGAATTCTAATCTATAATAATATCTATAAGCAAATTTTTAAAAATTGATAACAAATGTAAAAATAACTAAGTATAAGGTATACATTGTTGTAGCCGACCGTTGTTTTACTGGTTTAATAAGTCGATCAAAAATAACAATAAAAAACTTCCAACATTTTATTAAGAAAATTTCACGACATTTATCATCACCAGTATGAGTGTAATGCTATCCATGCTTGCAAAAAATAATATTTAATACTTGGTACTTTGTTAATTAATTAATAAATAAGAATGTTACTGTAATAATGCAATACTAATAATAATACTAATAACGATACTAATAATGTCACTAATAATGATAACGCTAATAATGTAATGTCCTTTCTAGATGACCGCCTATTATTTTATACTTTTGCTCTTTAAAATTTACCATAGGCGTACTCTTAAGTTTAACTAACACTTATCATGGTAATGATAAATAAGTCTGACGACTTCTTGACGCCATCAAGAAGTTTCAAAGGAAATTATCATTTGGGCCATTAGTAAGTGTACATAGTAGATCTTTTATTGAGAATTGATTATTGTTAAACTATGACTTGTATTAAACTCATAGGCGTAGCTGAAGGGCAAACAATATTATAATAAAATAACCGGTCAAGTGCAAGTTGAACTTGCGCAATTAGTGTTCCGTTGCTTTTAAAATAAAGTGCCTTCACAAAACACACCCCAAATGAGTTTTCAACAAAGTTTATTTCCAGTCTTTACTGAAAATTGATGACCTTGAAATTTCTGTTTTTTTTTATATACCAAATAAATTATTACAGGTAATGCACTCGTGATAATTTTCGTTCAATCTACACCCCGTGGAGAATATTCCAGAATTTTTTTCAAAATTTTTTTGATAAGTACTTTTCGAGATAATACAAAGAAAAGTGCGCGCAAGTATTACATGAGATATATATATATATATATATATATATATATATATATATATATATATATATATATATATATATATTACTCGTGTTTTCACCACCCAAAACTAACCCCTTAAGTCAAAATTTAACTTTCAAAACTACATGGCTCTGAGGAGGCCATCAATTCCTATATTATTACCAAATTTCAACTTTCGGACGGACAGACAAAACGGACAGACAGAAGGACAGACACCGAAGTGATTTTATAAGTGTTCCGTACGGAACACTAAAAAATAGTTGGTTTACAACAACATGACCACTTGAACTTTTTAAATTTAGAATACATAAAAACAAAACCTCTATTTAGAATTGTTTTCGAAATGGATAAAACCACATCCTTACTAGAATAACTACATGATTTTATAAAATAATATATTTCCCTATACAATTTTTACAATCGTTGCATCTGTCAGAACTACAACGAATAAATGATGTCGGACTATATCTATATCGCGTTGCTATACATCGCTTTAAAAATGAACCAATAAGATTCGAGTGTTTTTTTTCCAGCGTCACCCCTGGTTATATATATATATATATATATATATATATATATATATATATATATATATATATATATATATATATATAAATTCAATAAATGAACTTACTACTTAATAAAATTTAGTTGATAATAAAACATATTCTACCTAATTTAGAAGATATATAAAAAACCTTTTTTATTTTAAAACATATTTCCGGTTGGATAATGAAAAACCTTTTTAATTTCAAAGGTATTTCGGGTTAGATAGAGGAAAATCCTTTGCTGTTTTTTTCGAAATGTGAGTTTACTAGCTCGGCACAAGAAAAAAAAACAGAAAAGCTTGTTCAACGTTTATGTGGAGTTATTAAAAGGAAATTTTACTTGGTAACGATGGAAATATTACTTCACATTCACTTTAAATGAAAGATTATTTTCTCATTCTAGCCATTAGATATCACATAATCTCTTAAAAAATAAAGCATTCCAAGAAAACATATGGAAAGCACAACATATCTGCCATAGAGGGTAAATAGAGTACTGAGTGAACCGGTCCATTTTACGATAGCAAGAAATTTGAATATTAATATTCGGTTACAATATAGCCTCGGGTACGGTCAGTTAATTTGTTTTGTAGTTTTTTATATCGGTTTTTAGGATACTATTGTAGGTCGCAAGCAGAATTCTAATATTCAGCTATAAATCCGAGGGACGAGCATACTTTATTTAGATAAAGTTACTAAAAAAAGCTTACGAACGGTGGAACTAGGCCTGTGCGCAAAATCGGTTCTATAACCGGTTTTTTCACAATCTTTTAATCGGTTCCCAGTTTTTAAAATAACTGGTTTTCCGAACTTGAAAAATAATCGGTTATTTCTTTAGAACCGAGTTCATTTAAGGATGCTCTCCCCATCCCTTTCTGTAATTTAGGCTAATCAAGCACAGTAAAACGAATAAGATCGTGGTGCGCAGGTTATGCTCCTATTATAAAAATGTTTAACAGCGTAAAAGCTAATATGATCACAAAAAGAATGTTCAGCCAGTGGCCATAACCGATGTGAATGGAACTCTTTCTACATTGACCGCGATGGTAGTCCTAACAAGTTCCCCATGTTTCAGTTGCTAGCAGTATACTTACGATTGCCTTTCCTAAAAAAAATAGCTACAAGAGTTTTTTAAACTCTACAGCTCCCTATCTGAGGAAATGAATGATGGTCAATTATTATTCTTTAAGTTATATTTTTCTTCACATGTTACTTTATCATACTTATATATTTTTAAATAAGAGATTCTGTTTAAACAGCCGGTTTCTTTACTAACTCGTTATTTTTTAATAACAGGTTTTTTTTTAAAACCGTTATTTTTTGAACCGATTATATTTTTATCACCGTTTAAAGTTTTTAAACCGAAAGCCGGTTGCACAAAAGGTTATTACAATAAACAATGACCGGTTATAAAATTCAAGAATCGAACAGGCCTAGCTAGAACTACCGTTGAATATAAAAACTTGCTATAAGATAGTGCTTACAGGAATGTGGAAAATTAAAAATTAATGTCGTTTCGTGCCTATTTAAGCATTAAATATTAAGCTGTTGCATGCCATTGATTTGAAACATACGATATAAATAATTTACAATGGTAATTTACTTCAAACGTCCTATAAAGATATAATTTCGCTTGATTGAAATAGTTTGTGGCCTTTAATACAGGAAGTATAAAAAATAAATATTTATTTAGAACATAAGCGGCTTTTAAAATTGTGCGATTCTTATTGCACGAAAACAGTACTCTTTTCACCAAATAGTCTTTAAACAGTATTTTAAAAAAGTAACCCTAAAATTATATTTAATCCGGTCGACAAAAATTCTAAACACATCCTTAACTGAATGTCATTATCTACTTAAAACCATAATATTATTTACTATTCAATTATTCCATATTATTACTAGCTTTTTTTTATTGTACGGATCACTTATAAGATCAGTTAGGTGTCTGTCCATCTGTTCGTCCGTCCACCCGTCCGTCTGTCAATCTAGATGTGTTTCATCCATAGACATAGAGGATGGACTGAGCATTAACTTCATAAAATTGACCACTCTCTACAAAGAGACAAAGCGATTGTGCGGCCAATACCTGTCTCTTTTCTGCAGGCCTGTAATAAACAAGGCGTAGTCCCCCAAAACGGAATTCAAGGCGAGAAAAGCCCCATACCCACTTTTAGTTCAAATAGAACACTTATTTTTAAGAGCGCCGTAGCTTAGCGGCATTCTAAAAAGAGACAGCTACTGGCCATTCATTCGCTTTGTCTCTCTCACATTTTTGCGTCCATATTTACTTCACAGCGGTATACGGAACACTCAGTCCATCCTCTATATCTATGGTTTCATCAATACTAAGCTACTCCGATTTTTGGAGATGAAAGTGTTAACTATAAATTTTCGAGTTATTCACCTTCGGACTCTAAAAATATCTATCCTGGGCTTACTCTACTTTCACTTTATGTTCTCTTCCCATTCTATATTGCACAAATATTTTTAGTGTTCAGTACGAAACACTTATAAGATTACTTCGGCGTCTGTCCGTCCGTCCGTCTGTCACACCCGATTTTCTCCGAAACTATTTGACATAGAAAGTTGAAACAATTTTGACCTAAGGGGTCAGTTTTGGGGGGTGAAATCGGAAGTGAAAAAAAATTTTTTTTACTAGGTCATCGAGTGGGGTGTCAAATGAGAGCTTGTAAAAACACGAGTTCAAAGGCATATATAATATAATACTTACGCACACTTTTCTTTGTATTATTTTTAAAAAATTGCTAAAAATCTTTGTCCCCCTCTTATCTGGAAAAGTACTGACCAAAAAACTTTGAAAAAGCCCTGGAATATTCTCCACAGGGTGTAGATTGAACGAAAATTATGACGAGTGCATTACCTTTAATAATTTATCTGATATATAAAAAAAACAAAAGTTTTAAGGTCATCAGTTTTCAGTAAAGAACGGAAACAAACTTGGTTGAAAACTCATTTGGGGTGTGTTTTGTGAAGTCATCATTTTATACCGCCATAAGAAAATTTTTTATTTTAAAAGCAATTAACATACGGAACACTAATTGCGCAAGTTTAACTTGCACTTGACCGATTTTTTTGGCAGTCTTGCATCTCACAAAGTGCGAAAGTGATCCCCAAAAATAATAAACGATGTCAACGCTACGTTTCAAAATCATTGAGCTAATAACGCCAGAAGTACGAGTATATTAGATAGATTAAACAGGAAATGATTAAACAAAATTTAAAATAACAGTGTTAGAGGCTCATATCTTTTTTATCATTCGACTTTTACATAACCTATATTTGGCAAAGTGATCTATTTTAGTGAGAACTATGACCTATTAACTTCTAAATAATTCTGCCTCTTAGAGAATATCCTATATAAAAAGGGTAGCAGAATTAACCTGGAAATTAACTGGAAATAATCCACAACTTTAAAAGAGAGACAATTCAAAATTAATTAATGTAAAACAACTGAAAACGGACGAAGTCCATATTTCAGCAGTTTGCCCACTGTTCTCTTATTCGTCAAATCCATCCTGAGACGCGTTACGCCGTATCACGGCTCGTCAGTCAGGCTAGGATTGACAAATAAGAGCACAAAATTTATTGGTACTTATCCAAGAAGTTTGCATTTTTAAGTATAATATTAGCAACTCATTGGCACCTTTATCGACTATACGTTATCCGATAATAATGTGTGTTCTAGATACTCTGGGAGAATCACAGTATCCAAAGTTTGTTCAGGGAAAATAACATTAATGGACTAAAGTAGTTCCGAGTGATTTAGTAGAAGAGTAGCGGGGAGAGACATATGCCATCTCGCTTCCCCCTTAGCTATGCCACTGTTATCAAAGTGTCAAAAATGTTATTTTTTAAATATCTATAGGTGTCTCAAAAATATTTGACATCAGGATATATTTTTTTTATGGGCGTTTGTGTCATTCAGGTCTCGAATCGCTGTTAGTTTTATTTGATGGGAAATACAGTCCTGAGCAAAACCATTCCAAGGGATGATGTTCTCTCCATAAAAGGCTGCTTGAAAACTATTGTACGAGGAATAACAAGCTGAGCATCATACGGATGCGATGTATTAGCGCAACGTGTATTACTAGCATGCACCGCTCTGGAAGGAATTAAGTGGGCCACATCCATCGAATACTTCCGATGAAAATACTTGTAGAATAGCATCAAGTCCCAATCGCTCTTGGATTTTCCAAAGGTTTCCAAGGTTTATGGTGAGTTCTGGGTCTCCAATCAGGCGCGCAGCCCTCTTCTGAATATAATCCCACAAATGCAGTGTATGTTTGGGAGTAGAGCCCCAAACATGGAACCACGGCCCCAAACATAGGAGCAGTATTCCATCGTTGGTCTAATTTGATCTTCGTACAGAATTAATAGTTGTAGAGTGTAAAGCTTCGAAATAGTATTTCCAGCTTTTGAGAAGCTCTCTTTGCTATGTATGCAAAGTATATTACATGAAATTTATGCACGTAGCATATGGGGTAAGGTGGTTTACATATTATATTCACATTAGAAGTTATTTTCAGTAAGTTCTGTCTATATAACTATCTACCTGTCTATCTATCTATCTTCCATCCAGTGTCGTACATAAGCCTCCCCTTCCTTTTTCTATCCTTCTCGATTCTGCATCTTGCTGATCCATCCTAAACCAGCCGTTCTTTTCAGGTCATCTTTCCTTCTTGTTTGCGGCCTTCCTCTGGATCTTCGTCCCAACCATGGCCTCCATTCTGGTATTCTTTTATTCCATCTCTCATCTTGTCTCATCTTACGACTATCACTTTGGTCTTGTGTCTTATACTTTCGTTTCTAATTCTGTCATATTCAGCATCTGGCGGTCCATTGCCCCTGTGTTTTACTCAGTTGGTCCATAATCTTCTTAGTCAATGTCCATGTCTGAGCCGAGTAGGTGAAAACTGGTAGAATGCATTGATCGAATACCATCTTTCTTAGCTTCAGAGGAATTCTTTCGTTGGTTAGTATTTTCCTTTGTTTGCTAAATGCTGCCTATGCCAGTATGATTCTTCTCTGTACTTTTGCCGTTTGATTTGCTTCTCTATACTTTATTATTTGCCCTAGATAGATGTGTTTCTCTACGTATTCAAGTGTTCTGCCTTCTATTCTCAAGCCTGGCGGACGGTTTTCGTTTGTCATAACCTTTGTCTTATCTCTATTCAGCAGTAGTCCTACCCTCTCTGATTTCTTTTTAGTACGTGAGCAACAAATATTAGAAAATTAAACCTTTTCTTCTATTTCTGTAAAATTCTTCGAATGATGCCCACATTATCTGAAGACCGAACCACCTCTGTCTGCAAAACAATCATTTAAATTTCATAACTAATTCAGTAATGTTTAATTCCCGGCTTTTATTAACTATACAGTAGAACCCCGATTAACCGAGTCGCGATTATCCGAGCTCCGGATTAACCGAGCCAATCTAAGAACCTGATTATCCGAGGTACGCGCGTCTATGCTGCGTATTAACCGCGCTGCTAAAATATATATGTACATATTTCCATTTAAAATCGTCGGGGCCTTCGGGGAATCCCCCTGGCCCGTGTGAGGGGTTCCCCTATTTATGTTTTTGGACTATTTCAGCATGTAAATTTGCGTGAATGCAGTGCGTTATAGCGTTTACTACGGAGAAGTACGAGTATACTCACATAATTTATTTGGTTGGTGTTCTGGTAGTTAAGTGTAATTAATACGAACTGCTTTGTTTGAATTTTTGTTTGTCGTATTATAATGGAGCAAAACAAGCGTAAAAGAATCGTCGTTCCTATTGAAGAAAAATTAAAAGCCATCAGAAGACTTGAAACAGGAGAGACAATTAAAGTTGTTGCACGAGATTATGGAGTAGGTGAGGTAACAGTTGGAGATTGGAAAAGAAACCGCACAAAAATAGAAGAGTGGTGTATAAATCAAGCCTCCTCGTCCTCAGAAAGAAAATCAATGAAAACCGGCGACTATGAAAAGTTTAACGAAGCTTTATTCATGTGGTTTACCCAACAGAGATCAAAAGGTGTGCCTTTGTCAGGTCCAATTTTACAACAGAAAGCAATAATGATTAGTAGACAATTCCCAGAGATAGATCAGTTTACCGCCAGTTCTGGATGGCTTAACCGCTGGAAAAAACGGTACGGTGTACACCTGACTGTATGTGGTGAAGAGCTTTCTGCTGATGTGTCATCAGTTGAGAAGTTTAAGCAGAACTTTAAAAAGCAAATTGAAGATTGTGGATACACATGTGATCAAATTTACAACTGTTACCAAAATGGTCTGAATTATAAAATGCTTCCATTAAAAACATTGGCATGTCGACAGGAAAAATCAGCTCCTGGGCACAAACAAAGTAAGGAAAGATTAACTATAATGGTATGTTCCAATGCATCTGGCAAGCACAAAATCCCACTGATGGTGATTGGCAAGTCTGCACGTCCAAGAGCTTTAAAAGACATCTCACCCAAAGCCCTACCAGTCTATTACAAAAGTCAGAAGAGCGCATGGATGGATGCGACCTTATTTACTAGTGGGTTTGAAGAAGAGTTCGTGCCATCTGTGACTAAATTTTTAAAGTGAAACAGTCTTCCTATTAAAGCAATTTTGTTAATGGATAATGCCCCCTCTCACCCTCCAAATGTAACCAGCATAATGCAACCAATGGATCAAGGCATCCTCGAAAACATTAAAAAAAATTATAGGCGTTTATATCTTGAACATCTGTTAGAATACACAGAAAAGGAGGGTATTATCAATGGGATGAGAAAGGTTACACTGAAAAATGTGATTTACTGGGTAAGTCAAGCTTGGGATTTTGTGCGTACTACCACTATTCAAAAATCTTGGTCAAAAGTTATTGATTTCGAGGACTATAATGACAGTGAAAATGATACTCCATTAAATGAATTAGCTTTGAAATTGAGAAGCCATGCAGAAAAGTTCCAATTTTGACAGCGAGATAGAAGAAAAAGAAAAAAGTTTATTTGAATTAATGCAAAATTTAAAAGGTTGCGAAAATGTGACAAGAGAAGATGTTGTTGAATGGATTATAGCAGATGATTTAGAAGATGAAATGAGTATTGAAGAAATAACGAATGCCTTTCAGGAAACCGAAAAATCAGATGACGATGACGATGACGAAGCGGCGGTGGATGAACTTCCACTAAGATCTCTCATCAAGAAGGTTTTGCTTCATTGGAAAAAGCTTTGAGGTATATCGAACAACAACCAGAGGCAACCTCAGCAGATTTGCTTCTTCTTAATAGATGGAGAAACATTGCAGCAAGAAAAAGAAGATGCAATATGAAACAGAAGCGCATAGATACCTGTTTCACTATTTTATAATGTATGTACCTATTTATATGTTAAAAACGTTAATACATCGGTTTAAAGTATTGGTGTTTATTTTTTGAATGAATAAAAAACAAATCCGGATTATCCGAGTTTTCAGTTATCCGAGGAGGGTGCCCCCCACGTTACCTCGGATAACACTGGTTCTACTGTATATAGATATTTTAAATAATGTACTGACCAATTTGATTTTCTCTGTTATAATCTGATCAACTCTAGGGGCTACAAGAAAACCTTTTGGAAATTTGTGTATTAATTATTTTTCATCAAAAGATCTCGATCAATAATATTGAATGTTTCGTCTTTTCTAAATATAATAATAACGAATTTTGTTCAGATCAAGCCTGTGTAATATGCTGTGTATTGATTAGATATGGAAACAAGCCTTGGAAGGATATTATTATACGCACATATACTAATTTATATAGCTTTCGCAAAAAAAAATGATAAATGGCCTACTTAAATTACGTGTCAATTTTAAACTTTCGGTAGTACTACGAGGGCCACCTTTTGAGGTTTTATAAACGACGACTAGATGGCGCTATTGAGATGTGACATTACCATTGTTGTAAAATTTGACATTTGTATTGTTAAAACAGTGGCAGCTCAGAAATTTGCCGAGTAGTTTGTTTACAGTGAGAAATTTAAAAAAAACAGTTTTGTGAACAAATGGAAATTTCACCTGAATGTTTTCGTTGCATGATTTTTACGATTTTAGTAAAGGCCTAACTCAATAACAGTGCCCCCAATCGCTTCGTTCAACTTTTGGTAATGAATCACCATCAGAAAAGACTGTTTACAATTGGTTTGCAGAATTTCGTCGTGGTCGAGCTTCCGTCAACGATGAATTTTGTGAAGGTCGACCAAAATCTGTTGTTGTTCCAAAAGACATCGATGTTGTGCGCATGATTGAAAAGGATTGGCATGTGATTTACCGTGAGATAGAGGCATCCTTAGGCATATCGAAGACTGCAGTACATTTAGCTTTGAAAAAGATCTGTTTCTGATGGATTCCGCATAATTTGACTAAAAACAGGTTCGTGTCAATTGGTATAAGGAAATGCTCAAGAAATTCGACTCTTGACATACATGTAGTTGTTCTGTTAGATTTCTCTTAAACATTTGTAAATCTGATTCCAATTTAATATTTTCTTTTAATAGCTTAATTACTTTGGTAGTATTTAATTTTATTTAGAGAAAAACGTAATTAAATATTTGAAAGTCTATAACCTTTTATTACTTAAAGTCTAATACATTTTTAATATTCCTTGTCTTAAGAAGCACTTAACAAGCAATGAATTTACTCTGTTTCTATATTTATTTTTAATTACAAACTTTGAAAAAAAATAAAATAACAATAATACGCAGTTAACCGTGTCAACATCAGGAATGTCCCCTTAAATGTAGTACAAAATGGAGAATGTCCATTAATTATTTAAATCATTATTCTTTGTGTCATATTTTAATGTCTGATAGTAAATCTGAGCTTCTAATGAATAAAATTGCTTCAGACACATCAGGTCTTCATATCTTGCTTGACTGATAGGTAAAAAAGTCTTTTTTTGTTATTTTTATTCGGTACATGTGTTTTCTCCCCTGTTATTGTACTATAAGTTGATTATTAAATTGTCTTTCTCGAATACACCACCACCAGTCATATTTTTTCAATTTGTACAAAGTAATGTGTTATATTATATTTTTTTTTTAGATTGATTGAAATAAAACAAACAAAATAATAAATTAAATTACTGTTTTTTATTGAAAAAAGTATATATTTCCATGCAACTGGCAGTTAAATGTTATATGAATATAAAAGAAACCAAAAATTATGATATATTTTTGTAACAAAAAAGAATCTTATCATGTTAAAAGGTTTTATTTGGAAAAAAAATACCGAATAAATACCGAAAGTGACGTGGTGTTATGTAAATATGCAATCTATAATATATATAAAATGCAACGTCTGTCTGTCTGTCTGCCCGTTAGTGCGCTTATCACTGGAGAACCACTTATCCGATTTACGTACTTTTTTTTTTAAAACATACATATATTCTCTGGCCAGGTTATAGGTTATATTTTATTACGATAGGTAGCATAACGAATGAGCAGTGACGATAATAGTGAATGGAGTCGGAAAAAAGTTTGCCGTTAGCGCGTTCCTTTGCAATACACAGCCTAAACCATTAAATATGGAACAATATTATGTAGCAGAGAATATCTATAATCTATAATATATATAAAATGCAATGTCTCTCTGTCTGTCCATTAGTGCGTTTATCACGCGAGAACCACTTATCCTATTTACGTGTCTTTTTTTAAATTCATACATATATTCTTCGGCCAGGTTATATAATAATAATCTATATCTATAATATATATAAAATGCAACGTCTGTCATCTAGCCAATAAAGATCGATTATGCTCCAACCATAATCGATACATAATTTGGATCTAGTCCGTTAGTGCGCTTATCCCTCGAGAACCACTTATCCGATATACGTAATTTTTTGAATTCATACATATGTTCTCTGACCAGGTTATAGATATATATTTTATTACATCTATGATATATATATATATATATATATATATATATATATATATATATATATATATATATATACCTCACCTAAGTACGTCCATCTTCTTCGGTTTTGGGCCTTGTTTATCCAGCTGTATCCGACTAGTCTTTTAATGTTGTCAGACCATCGGGTTTGCAGGCGTCCTCTACTTCTTTTCTCATTCCAGGGCCATATATATATATATATATATATATATATATATATATATATATATATATATAATGCAACGTCTCTCTGTCTGCCTGGCTGTCTGTCTGTCCGTTAGTGCGCTTATCACTGGAGAACCACTTATCTGATTTACGTGCTTTTTTTTAAAACATACATATGTTCTCTGGCCAGGTTATCTATCTATAATATATATAAAATGCAACGTCTCTCTGCCTGTCTATCTGTCTCTCTGTCCGTTAGTGCTTTACGTGCTTTTTTTTAAAACACACATATGTTCTCTGACCAAGTTATAGGATATATTTTTATTAGGTAACATAAAGAATAAGCAGTAACGATAATAGTGAATCAAGTCGGAAAAAAAGGTTACCGTTAGCGCGTTCTCTTGCAATACACTGCCTAAACCATTAAATATGGAACAATATCATGTTGCAAAGAATATAATCTATATAAATTGCAACGTCTCTCTGTCTGTCTGTTAGTCTGAAATAAGGTGAGATAATGGGAGATAAGGAGAAATAATGGGATATGAGGAGAAATAATGGGAGATGAGCAGAGATAAGCCTAGATAATGGAAATTATGGAGAGATAATGGGAGATTAGGAAAAATAATGGGAGATAAGGGGAAATAATGGCAGATATTTTATTATGTTAGGTAACATAAGGAATAAGCAGTGACGATAGTAGTGAATCAAGTCTATGCGAGCTGAGTCGCGGGCACGGCTAGTTTCTGTATAAAATAACCAAGAAAATTATGTTTCTACATAGCATTTTTCAATACTTTTAAATAACTTTTGTGATTAAAAAATATTTTAAAGTCATATTAAAAAGGAGAATGATTACCAAAAGTAAATAATTATTGTTATATTTTTAAATTAATATGATAAATAATTTCAACTTGTGATTTATTTCGTTTACACAGGCTAGGCTAGGCTAGGCTACTTTTATTAAAAAAATAAATAAATAAAATAAGAAAAAACTGGAATCAGATTTACAAATGTTAAAGAGAAATTTAACAGATCAACTAAAAAGTATGTTAAGAAAAAAATACAGCTGGAAATTTCTTAATAGGTGATCTTTGAGAAATCTGAGGACATGCAAAATTCGTATACAAGATCTAACAGGAGACGAAACTTGGATATATTCGAGCTGGAAACTAAGCATCAGTCAACTGTTTGGGTGTTCCAAGGTGAAACGAATCCAATAAAAGTGATTCTTTCGCGAAGTACTTCCAAGAAAATGGTCGCTTGTTTCTTTGGTTATTCTTTTGCAACCATTGCCTTAGAGAATCGAGGAACAGTTAATACTGAATGGTATACAATAATTTGTTTGCCAGAAGTCATCGATGAAATGAGGAACAACCGAAAACGTCGTATCATTCTTTATCATGACAATGCCAGCTCTCACACAACACGTCAAACAATTGATTATTTGACGGAGAAAAATATCGAATTAATGTCCCATTGCCTGTATTCACCTGATTTGTCGCCTTCTGTTTGTTCCCGAATGTCGAAAAGAAATGCGTGGACAGCGATTTTCATCACCTCACCTGTTGAATCCTTCCAAAACTATGTTTTTGAGGTACCAACTTCAGAGTGGAAAAAATGTTTCGAGAATTGATTCGAACGCGTGCAAAAGTGTATAAACCTAAAAGGCGAATATTTTCAGAAACAATAAAACGATTTGTACTAAAAAATGTTTTTTCTTCTATTGTTTTTGTAAAAACTTAAAAGGTAACTCTTAGATAAAACTCCAACTACTATAGCAGAACACGCATTTTATCAGTAGAGTAGTGGCCTAAAAAGATGGATACCATACAGCATTTATAAAGAGAGTTGCCCTGGATATTGTGCTGTGTTATCAGTCTATTTTGTTGCTAAAGTAAGATACAACAGTTGTTATAACGTAATACAGTTATATTAGATACCAGTCATTATATTGTTATGTGTTTTGTGATCAATAAACTATTAGCAATTTCGATCTTCATTTCTTAATTTTCAAATTTGTTGAATTATTTGGTATGATTCAATTTTTGCAAACCTGCCAGAATATGACAAATTGAAAACATCAGTTATATTCTTTAACAATCTCGTGGGGTCATACTTTCGGCTGTGGTAGTTGAGATAACGAAGCCCTTGAAGAGTACATATGACGTAAAAATATTATCCTTTATTTGAATTGGGCAATTTCAGAAGAATTAAAGGGTAGAGTAAAAGCCAAAAAAGTAATTGAACACAACATAAATATTTGATTTAATAGACAAAAGGCGAGCTTCGGAAGGCAAGTAGAATAAATTTTGAAGAAATAAATCAATAAGAATTTTAATCAAGTCAATTGCTATATTTGAGATTACATCGAAGAACCGGAACCTAGTCTAGTCTGATATTTTGTGAATAATTAGTTACTTTCATTAAACTACGATTACTGTTTATAATCTGCCTTAGGTGTTAGTCGGGACCTTATTTAAGTTTTTTAAAGTACGCTGTATTTTCTATCCTATGTTTGTGGCAGTCCTTGCTTCGTGGTATAAAGTGATCGTGCACCATATGCACCACCAGCAGATATCAGTAAAATCTCAAAGTCGATACTGCCGAAAAGGCGGCCTTAAGACTGACGATGGAGATAGTGTTATCGGTATGCTTTCGGACAGAATGCATATAAGAAGTGGGGCTTGACGGTTCGAGATCCAACCTCAGCAGAAAATGCCCATGGCATGCTGGAATGAGATAATTTGAACTAGAAAAGATTAACTATGAAAACATTATCCTTCTCGTATCCCGATTGGATGCATATCTGCACTCCTACTTGATAGATCGAGAGTCCTCACCAACAAAAATATACTTCGCCTTAATATTACGAAGACGTTTACAGGGTTGTCGGTCAAAGTTCGCGGCAAGCGGGAAGTACCAAACAGGACCAATCATGTCGTTTTAATCCCACGTTAAAAGGTGCCTTATTGAGGTTGGTAAAAATGGTCTATCTGGTCCGTTAGTTACAAGCGTCCTCAACAATATTTTTTCTAAAGTATTTTAGCTTTTATTAAAGTATTACCCGTGACCGCGACTCCGCTCACGGAGAGTTGATTCACTACCAGAAAACCTATGTATGAATTAAAAAAAACACGTAAATCGGATAAGTGGTTCTAGAATGATAAGCGCAGTAACGGACAGACAGACAAACAGAGAAACGTTGCACTTTACATGTATTATATATATTATTATTATTATAACCTGGCCAAAGAACATATGTATGGATTAAAAAAAAAACACGTAAATCAGATAAGTGGTTCTCGCGTGATAAGCACACTAACGGACAGACAGACAGAGAGACGCTGCATTTTATATATATTATATTCTTTGCTACATAATATTGTTCCATATTTAACAGTTCAGGCAGCGTATTGCAAGAGAGCAAGCTAACGGCAAACTTTTTTCCGACTTGATTCACTATTATTGTTACTACTTATTCCTTATGTTACCTAACATAATAATATATATCTTATAATCTGGCCAGAGAATATATGTATGAATGAAAAAAAATCACATAAATCGGATAAGTAGTTCTCGAGTGATAAGCGCACTAACGGACAGACAGACAGAGAAACGTTGCATTTTATATATATTATAGCTTATAGATATTCTCTGCTACATAATATTGTTCCATATTTAATGGTTTAGGCTATGTATTGCAAGAGAACGCGCTAGCGGCAAACTTTTTTCCGACTTGATTTACTATTATCCTCACTGCTCATTCCTTATGCTACATAACGTAATAAAATATAGCCTATAACCTGGCCAGAGAACATGTTTCAAAAAAAAAGTACGTAAATCGGATAAGTGGTTCTCCAGTGATAAACGCAATAGCGGACAGACAGACATATAGATAGCATGCATTTTATATATATTATAGATACTATACCGCCGGATTTGCCCCTAAAAATATTTAGAATACGTTTTTATGAATTGATTTGCGTACATAATCAATACTCTATATATTATATAGGAATGAAAACTTGGAAAAAAAACATGCATAGAATATTTAAACACACAGAATTATTTAATATTATTTTTTATAAAAAAGTTTTGATTAGTTCTGTAACTGTACTTGATCATGCCACAAGAGTAACCGAGTTTATACGGATTTACAACAAAAGTGGCCTCATTATAAAATAAACAAATGTTAGTAATGTAAATTACACCTTTCTTTATAAAATGACTATCCATACATGACACACCGTGTACTGATATCTAAACAATTTTCATAATAATACAGCAAACGAAGTCATGATAGCTAAAAAAGGAAAAAGAAGACACGTAAGTGCATGGAAAATACAATCTAAGACATGTTTTAAATCATATTGTAAAAGAAGGTTGGGATATATCAATCAATTTTATTCGGACCATCAACGACGTATAGATTAATGTAACCATATATTAGTGTGTGAGAAGCGCGCGTTCCATTTAAAAAGTCGTGCTGCGGGGATACACCAAGATTTTTGACTGATCGCTCTAAGTTATTCGAAATAAAGTTTTTTTATTTTAAATTTTGTAATATAGCAATGATGTTTTCAAAGTTCCTATTTGATTTAATTTTTTTGTGTTTAGTTTATTTTAATTTTGGTAAGTTTGTATTTAATAATGTTATAATTGATTTAATTTCGATGTATTTATAAGTTTTTGGAAAAATTGTTGGAGATACAAAAAAAAGAATAATAAGAAGAAATATTTAAAAATTTCTAAACTGACCTGGCTACCTTATTTTTGTTTTTAATATACGAAGCGTTGTTCAAATTTTGTCAGTTTTGACGTGCCTGTTCGTTGTTTCTTATTATTGAAGATGGTAAAAAATGGTAAACTGCAAATTTGTGTAAATGTGATTTTTGATTATTAATTAAATTTATATAAATAATAATAAATAACTATGGTCTTGTGAACGGTACGCAAAGATTACTATTTTTAATTCATGGTTTGTTTTTATTGGTCCTTGTTATTTCATTGCATATTGAAATCGGATGGAAATATAATTTTTTACGCTAGTGCGGGAAAGAATATTTTTTAAAAAGTAATTGAACTGATTTACTCAGTATTACCTTACAAGCACATATTTCTAAGATAAGTATTGAATTTGCCTTTCTCACGATAAAGAATCACTTAATCAGAGTGTTAAAAGTCGATATTTTAGATCACAGGTAATTGACAGTTAGATATTACTCACAAAAGAAAGTTAGACAGAAGAAGGGCATTAAAGATATTTAACAATGGAACCTGATATTCTCTCCACATATTATTTCTGTTAGAAAAAACGTGATACATACAGAGCAACCGTTCGAAGAGATTTCATCACCGCTTACACCTTTTACATATTTGACTATAAATAAATATACATAAAATTTGTTCATTGTAACACGTAGACTGAAAAGTTTTTGCGTCTACTACTTAAAAAACATTTTTTTGACAAAATTCAACTTTATTCATCAAGTTTCCTTTAAGAGCGATAGAATCAATCGCTTTTCTAACATTTCTATAACTTTCTTGTAGAAGGATTTGTCTTTGCCTTCAAAATAGGCCTCAGTTTCGGTCATAACATCTTCATTGGAGCCAAACCTCTTTCCTGTGAGCATATTTTTGAAGTCTGTGAATAGATAATAGTCGCTGGGGGCCAAATCTGGAGAATTCGATGGACGAGGAGGCAATTCGAGCTTCAGTTCATGCAATTTTTGCCATCGTAACCATTGACTTGTGACACAGTGCATTGTCTTGATGAAAGAGCACTTTTTTCTTGTTCAGTTGGGGCCGTTTCTTTGCGATTTTTGCATTCAAATGTACCAATAACTTTATATAATATTCGCTATTGATGGTTTTTACCTTCTCAGAGTAGTCGATGAAAATTATTCCATGCGCATCCCAAAATACAGAACTGCCGATTTGATTTCGATGTGTAGTCGTGGATCCACGTTTTATCCATTGTCACATATCATCATCATCAATACTTTTGGTCTACTGTAAACAAACGTGGTACCCATTTCGAACAGAGCTTTCTCATGCCCAAATGTTCATGCAAAATATGACCAACACGTTTTTTTGATATCTTTAGGGTGTCAAGTATCTCACGCAATTTCACTTTACGGTCATACAAAACAATGTTGTGGATTGTTTTGGATGACCGGTGTAACGACCCCATTTAGGCGTCCAGAGTGTTCAGCATCATTTGTGTTTGTACAACGCGTTTAAATTCAGCATACCAGTAAATGATAAGTGATTTACTAGGGGCAGAGTCCCCGTAACACTTATCAAACTATTGCCTTGCTTGAACAGTATTTTTTCCCATCAAAAAACAGTGTTTAATCAACACACGAAATTCGATTTTTTCCATTGTTTTGAAAATATTAAAAGTAGCGTCACTAAAACAACTGTAACTTGTAAACTAATCGTCGAAATGTCATGAAATTTTGACACGTATCATTTGAAGGTTGGTACTTCAAAAAAGTTGTTTTTTATTATTTTAACTTGTTCTTTAGGTATAAAAGAATTTTTGGAATTTTTTTAGCCTCCCCATCCACACCCCTCTCCCCTGAAACCAAATTTTTACGTTTATTTACTTTTCTCCAGTTTTTCTTAACGAATTATCGCAAAAAAAAATGTGATGTTAAGGGAGCATCAGGGCAACAACTAAGTAACATTTTTGGTGTCACGTGACCTCACCAGCCTTCTAAAAAATTGACGATATTTGATAGGTTTTTTAAAAAATCCCATTTTTGTTTCCCAATCTAACTCCCCGAAATTTTTTATTTTCTCGGGGTGCATCAAAAAACAGTGTTTAATCAACACACGAAATTCGATTTTTTCCATTGTTTTGAAAATATTAAAAGTAGCGTCAACTAAAACAACTGTAAACTTGTAAACTAATCGTCGAAATGTCATGAAATTTTGACACGAATCATTTGAAGGTTGGTACTACCTAAAAATCATATGGATTTTTTGAAAAGGACGACATTTATGTGTCAAACCAAAAGTTTTCAGCTTACTTGTTATCAACCAGAAACCAAGAAAAATTCTCATTATGACCAAAACTTATCACCCCCTTCACCATTAGCGATATCCTAAAATAACTAAAGATTCCATTATACTTCCCCTATTATATGTGTACCAAAGGGTATCCTGAGTTTTCGGGGTCGAAATGCCCTACTTCAAAAAAGTTGTTTTTTTATTATTTTAACTTGTTCTTTAGGTATAAAAGAATTTTTGGAATTTTTTTTAGCCTCCCCATCCACACCCCTCTCCCCTGAAACCAAATTTTTACATTTATTTACTTTTCTCCAGTTTTTCTTAACGAATTATCGCAAAAAAAAATGTGATGTTAAGGGAGCATCAGGGCAACAACTAAGTAACATTTTTGGTGTCACGTGACCTCACCAGCCTTCTAAAAAATTGACGATATTTGATAGGTTTTTTAAAAAATCCAATTTTTGTTTCCCAATCTAACTCCCCCAAATTTTTTATTTTCTCGGGGTGCATCACCCTTAAAAATTGAATTTTCCTGATTTTTTGTCATTTTTTTTGCCATTTTAACGTACCCCTGTATATAAAAATTCTGTTTCTTCGAAAAATTTTACAAAAAAACTCATATCTGTATGCATCCTTTTTTTTTCTAGTGGAAGGAAAATTAATTCGAATTATTTAAGAACATTTTTAGCATTAAATTCTCTATTTTCCCCTTCTTGGTCATTTAACGTACATTCAGAAAGTACATTTACCGCAAACTCGTATTCTACGGAAAGTTTACCTTAAGAAACTGATTTCTGTATGTATCAGAGTTTTTTTTATGGACGTAACCAGAATTTAGATTTGCAATTTGCAGAGAATTTTTAGCTTTAAATTGAATGTTTATTGCTTTTTTCGCCACTTTAACGTACTATTCATTACAAAATAAGCCTCAGATTTGGCTTCTAAGGGACATTTTCCATGTAGAGCATAATGGGGGTTCTACAACCAAAAGAAAGGCGACAAAAGCATGGCAGAGTAGTCTATGTCTGAAAAGCTCTGTTTGTGGCTCTCATGTTTCCTCAGAAAGCGTTTTTTTTTTTTTTTCCGAGTGGCGGTCGACGGATCTCTTTCTAACACCTTCACTATCAACGCCGGTGTGCCCCAAGGCTCCATACTGTCTCCTTCTCCCTTTCTCATTTACATTAACGATCTGCTGGAAAAGACCGGGAATCCAATCTACAGCTTTACAGATGCCAGTACGCTTATCTCTTCATCCACTTTGAACGCTCGGACATCGGCTACTCAGGCGAATATTCGCAGACAGCAGGAGGTCGTTCAACTTAACAAAGACCTGGAAGAAATTCTATCTTGGGGTGACAGTGACCAAGTGGAATTTAACGCTACAAAAACCCAGGCGACAGTTTTTTCTAAAAAAGTTAACGTTGCTGAATCCGACATAGTTATGTCGGGGCACTCCATTCCCCTTGCATCGTCACTCAATTTGTTGGGCGTTAATTTGGGAGCAAATATGTCCTGGCATGAACATGTTGCAGGCATAGCAAGGAGAGCTTCTCAAAAGTTGGGAATATTATTTCGAACCAGAAAGCTTTACACTGCACAACAACTGTTAATTCTTTACAAAGCTCAATTTCGACCAACTATGGAATACTGCTCTCATGTTTGGGGCTCCGCTCCCAAACATACACTGGATTTGTTGGATTCTGTTCAGAGAAGGGCAGTTCGTCTGATTGGAGACCCGGAACTGACCGGCGGACTTGATTCGCTGGAACATCGAAAAACGGTTGGCGACTTGAGTCTGTTCTACAAGTATTTTCATGGAAAGTGTTCGAAGGATGTAGCCCGCTTAATTCCTCCCAGAGCCGTGCATGTTAGAATACATGTCGCGCTAATACTTCACATCCGTATGAGGTTCAGCTTGTTACTCCGCGTACAACGCTTTTCAAGCAGTCTTTTATGTGGAGAACATCATCCCTTTGGAATAATTTGCCAAGGGCTGTGTTTCCCACCGAGTAAAATTTACCTGAATCGCTTTTTTTTCCGTACACGTGCCGCTCCTGGAGCGCTTTAGGACCTTCCCTGCAGCATGTGTGCTAGACCCATAAAAAAAAAGTAAAATAATTGTAAAACCTGTTTTAAAAAATTAAAAGAAATTAAAAGTAAAAGTTGCTCGGTTAATAAATACTTAATAAATGCTTTTGTAAAATTTCCCTTAGAATCCGAATCTGAGGCCGAAAGTATTATTTTGAAAGGAATTGTACCTTAAAATGGCCAAAAAAGCTATAAGTAATCAATTTAGAGCTAAAAATTTTCGATTTCTTTATTTTCTTTAGAAGGCTGGTGAGGTCACGTGACACCAAAAATGTTACTTAGTTGTTGCCCTGGTACTCCCCTACCATCACAATTTTTTGCGATGATTCGTTAGGAAAAACCGAAGAAAATTAAATAAATGTAACAATGTGGTTTTAAGGGGGAGAGGAGTAGGAGGGGGCTAAAAAAATATACCAAAAATTCTTCTTTTATCCAAAGAACAAATTAAAATAATAAAAAAAAACTTTTTTGAAGTAGGGCGTTTTGACCCTAAAATCTCGGGATACCCTTTAAAATCGATATACTATTTTAAGTGATGCCAACAGACCGATAGACAGACAGACGGATAGACCAGAGGGATTTTTTCATAGTTACAATACTTTCATTTCGTAAGGGAATTCAAAATTTATTAGAAAGCGATAATTTTTCCGACGAATTCACCCCTGTTTTATCTCGGGGACAAAGCAACGATATTAATATCCGATTTAAAAATCTAGTTTAAACAAGTTTTTTTCAATTGTTTTATAGGTATTCCATACGATGAGCTGGGTCTTTTTATATATTGATTCAGGGTTTATATGCTATGTCTACATTCTATTCGTTACTAACTCCTAACTGTCAAGTATTTTCTTTAATCTAAACGGTGACATACCAACAAATATAAATACGGTAAAAGAATTAAACCAACTAAAAACAAAAAATGGTAAAAAGTACAAATAATATATGATTTGTAAAAAAGTAAAACACTACTTAAATTTTCACGGAATTTTTATTTTTAACACCATAACGTGTTTCGCTGTACGACAGCTTCTTCGGATAGTTTGTTACATTGTACCATTTTGTAACAAAACTATCCGAAGAAGTTATCGTGCAGCGAAACATCTCATGGTGTTAAAAATAAAAATTCAGTAGTGTTTCACGTTTTTACAATCATTGAGTTATGGATTTCCACCAAGTATCGGTTCAATCAATCCAAAAACAAAATAATATCTTCTCTATATCTTCAAGTTAGCGCCTCTCTATTTATAAATAAAAATTTTAATTAAAAAAAGAAATCTTCATTGTTGTCACTCTTAAAAAAATCACAAGAAATGTTACCTACATGTAAATTGATACTAAATACACAAAATATTCTACGTAAACACACATAATTAAGAAAATATTGCAATCGGCGCAAGTCGCGCTCTCTTGTTTATTGTTTACTTGTAATTTAAAACGAATTTGCCTGTGTAATATTAATCTTGTAGAAAATATTTATACATATAGTGGTTTCTTCGTGGTAAAGTGAGCTTTTGAAAGAGAGTACCTAACATTTATTGTGTTTGGCATTCTCCCAATAAGTTTTCAAATGATATATTCGATTTTCGACGTAAAGTTTTATGCAATACGATTCTTCTTCGTTGCAAAACTCACCGACTTCAAGATTCATAGTAACGTTATTTGTTTATATATATATTATATTTTATGTATTAACATTATATTAGTTACATATTGTTTACATTTCTTGCGGTTTTCGTTAGGGTGACAAAATAGGAAATATACCGGGTCTCCTAAAAATCAACGTATTCTTTTTAAGAGTTGATAGACAGAATATGTAAATATGACCTTAGTAAAAAATAGTTAGATTTCGAGATATTGATACTTTGATGGATTGCCTGAAAATTTGCACCTTAGATCACTTTATCGAGTGTCACAACTACAAACTTCCGTATTCTAGGATTCTAATTATTGTTAAGTAATCCTGAATAATCCAGCTGTTGATCACAGTTCAAAATAAAACTAATTGTGCTAAGTCTTCTGCCATTTTTTCTTTTACGTTTATTGCACAATCTTGCGACAAAACACTTCTAATACATTGCGCACGAAACTTCATCCCACTTCTGACGTTAGCTTTTATTTCAAATAATATTTTTAATAATTTCGGAAACAATCACTTTTATTAACAATTTGGAATCCGATATCTAACAAAGCTCTCTAAACAAAACTAGTGCCACCAAAATATCGATTACATATCGATACATTCTAAGTAAAATATTAATATATAAAATAAACTCAATGATTCCGTCATTTGATACAGTAAATAAACGGTGACTTAGGTATATATTTAATCTACGTAATGTAAACAAGCCAGCCTGTCCGAAAGCAATTATTAAGAATCTACTTCTTATGTTACATCTTCAACCTATCATGCAAATTCGTTAAGTAATAATATGTTTTTCTCCGGATAAAAATATTTAGGTTTCATTAGTACTATCGGTCTAATATGAAATAATAGTCAGATAGTAGGCTGATCAGAGTGAACAAGCTATTTAACCTCTAAATAAGTGCACACTAAGTTTAAATCTCACGCATAAGGATATATAGATACATATTTTATCGCTACTGGCGGATATTTTATATGCTAGGGGCATCAGTGCCTCGTTCCCTTCCTTCATCCTGAAATTTTTGGCAAATAGTACTTAATTCGGACTTTTGGAGCTCTCAAATAACCCCCAAGGGTGCGCATTCACTGAGAGGAAAGTAGCAAAAGGATATATGATATTGGATATGTATATATATATATATATATATATATATATATATATATATATATATATATATATATATATATATATATATATATGTATTATGTATATATGTATGTATATATATATATATATATATATATATATATATATATATATGTATATGTATATATATGTATATATATATATATATATATATATATATATATATATATATATATATAAATATATATATATATATATATATATATATATATATATATATATATATATATATATATATATATATATATCTCACCATCAGCTTATACTGTCCACTGCTGGACGAAGGCCTCCCTCAAGTCTTGCCACGTTTTTCTGTTCTGGGCCGCTTGTACCCAGTTTTCAAATCATCTGTCCACCGACTCTACTCCGATAAGCTTCGGATCTTGGTCGCCACTCTATAATTTTCTTTGTCCATCGTCCATCTTTAAACCTAGCAACATGCCCAGTTCCATTTCAAGTGTAGAATGAATTTGACCGCGTCTTGTACCCCTGTTCTCTTCCTGTTAATGTGATTTGGGATGTAGAGTAACGCCTAACATTGACCTCTCCATTTTTCGTTGCATAACACATATTTTATTGACTTTTTCTTCATCATTGTGAGGGTATCAGCTCCGTACGTAAGAACGGGAAGTATGCATCTGTCAAATACTTTCCTTTTTAAACACATAGGAAGGTTAGATATGAATACATAGGCTAGTTTGCCATATACAGCCCAGGAAAGAGTTGTTCTCCGCTGAATTTCATGTGTTTGGTTATCTCGTCCTATGCTGATTTCATGTCCCAGGTATTTATATTAGTGCACTTGCTTGATCTCTACGTTATTCAGTTTTTATAGTGTCGCTTAATATAAGATTTGTCATAAACTGGGTCTTGCATAGATTGATTTTTAGACCAATCTTTCCTGAAGCATGCGTAGCATAGTTTATGTATATATATATATATATATATATATATATATATATATATATATATATATATATATATATATATATATATATACACATATATATATATATATATATATATATATATATATATATATATATATATATATATATACATATATATATACATATATATATATATATATATATATATATATATATATATAGAGGGTGTTACGGAATTTACTGCATATATTGAAACCGGCACCTCCTTGTAGCTAGACCGATTGCAGAAAATTCACCCTAAATAGAGGATCTTAATAATAAAGGAAATGATGACGTGATCATTTCCGTCATTGATAAACCATACACCTACACAATAAGATCTATCGTTAACCAGAAGGTCAGGACCACAGTGTTGCGAGATTTGACTAGGCTTTTCCCAATATATCTAATAAAAAATATATAAAAAAATTAAATAAAATAATTATTTTCTAACACCAAAAAATTGATTACATGTTTTATATCATAATATTTTATTATAACAAGAATCATAGTAAGTAAAAATGATTTGTGTGAGCGTCCGCTGGCTTTGTAGGCAGCTTTTTGGTAGCTCTCTCTCTGGTTGGCGGTGACCAAGTGACAAGGCCCTCTATCAAAACATCAAATTCACGTTTAGTTTGTTTATTTACACCAAACATTTACAAAATTTGCAATATGTGTGTGTGTGAGGTAAAGATTAATATTATTGCAGGTTTTTTTAAAGATATCCATACACTAATATGGTGATGTTAATTAAGAAATTTATAGAAAGTGCAGAATATAGCAGCAAGTGAGGTAGTTTGTGGCGTTCGGTACAGTTTGTTTAGTTATAAATATGTCATGCTCAACGTAAGATATTTTATATGAAGATCGACTGCACGTTTAAGATACATAACGTTTTAAAACCTACTATGTTTTTTCACTTTAGCACTAAAAAATCTTACGTTTTTTCCAAGAAAGTCGTTTACCATTTCGGTATTAATCTTGGAGAAGTTAAGAGAAAAACCTATTTGGAATTCTGTTTTTATTCTGCCCAAACCCAAACAACTGTTAACATAAAAGTCAAAATTCGTTGTTACGGGATTGATCTAGTTGTTGCCGCGTCTTACCAAGGAATTATTTATTTTCAAATAATATATAAAGAAAGAAAATTGTATGTTTGGCAACACAGGCCTACGCTTGAACTAGTTCGTACAATGAAGGCCATTCAGGGGCTGGTAAAATCTCGGTGTGCTTTTTTTTAAATTTCTCCATAATTTTCAAATTTGAAAAAAGAAGTATTGAATGTGCTTCTACACGATTCTACGAGTCACACGTTTCAATATATGCAGTGAATTTCATAACACCCTATATATATATATATATATATATATATATATATATATATATATAAAATAAGCTCAGGAGTCAGTTAATTACTGTTATGGAGTTAACTTTTAAACAACAAAACTTTAGATATTTGAGGACAAACAGACATAAATACACGCCTGGATAAAATTAACGCAACAATATATTAAATCATACAAATCTCTATAATAGTAGCAAAATTAATGGTGTGACTGGGACCCTAGTAGCGTGTGTTGCCTCCTCTACTTCGGATGACAGCGTTTATACGCCTAGGCATGCTTCTAATTAAATTTTGGATAAAATCTTGAGGGATTTGCTCCCATTCTGTGATAACTGATAACATAAGGTATATGACGTTTCACATTTTTCTTAAGGTGATCCCTTACATGTTCTGTCGGATTCAGGGCGGATCGGGCATTTTGGTGGCCATTGCATAATCGGTATATCAACTTGATTAAGATAATCGAGTACCTCCCTAGCCACGTGAGGTCGAGCGTTGTCTTGCATAAACCGGAAAATGACCGATAGGCATCACATGTTCTATTACAATATTCTCAAGATAGTAGTCAGCATTTATGGACCTCGTACGGACAGCAACTAACTCTGTGCGGGCATCAAAGCAGATGCCACCCCAGAACATAACAGAGCCACCGCCGAATGGAATCCTTGCAGAGATGTTGCAAGGAGCAAACCTCTCTCCTGGTCTTCGCCATACTCGCTCACGACCATCTGGATGTTTTAGACTAACCCTAGTTTCATCTGTGAAGAAAACTTGTTTCCAATCATTCACAGACCAATTCTCGTGATTTCGAGCAAAACGTAACCTGGCAACTCTGTTCTCTCTAGTAAGCAAGGGCGCAGTGGCTGGTCTCCTACTGTTTAATCCAGCTTCATTTGACCGTCTTCTAACTGTCTTAGAAGAAATTGTGACATTGCGAACAGCTTCGAGTTCGTTTCTTATTATAGAACTAGTGACAGTCCTGTTTCTTAAAGCATATTGTCTTATAAAACGTTCATCTAGGTCGCTAGTGCATCGTTTTCGCCCTTGCCCTAGCCTTCTAGAATAAGTTCCTACTTCATTCAAGCGTCTTACCATACGACTTATGGTGGAACGATGTTTGCCTAACAAATTGGCAACATAACTCTGACAATATCCCTCGTCCAATAAAACTGAGGCTCGCACTACCTCGTGTTCAGTTAAATTCCTTGCCTACTATTCAAATACCGATAAACTTTAAAACTGACATAAGAAAAAGATAAATTAATTTTCAGATTGTTGCGTTAATTTTGTCCAGGAGTTTATATCCGCGAAAATTGGTGAATCGATTCGTTTTATGAAGTAGGTTAAAAAAAGCTTTACGTATTACAGATTCAATGACCATTGTCTATATATCTATCTAAAAACAAAAAAAAAACCGCTAAATTACCGGCAATTTTCATCATTCTTCTTACATCTTTTTTTTTCCGCGGTAATTTATGCATAATTCGAAAGTTTATGACACTGCATTGCCACTATGTGTCTGCATGCTTTTATTTCATCCTTTGTGTGGGAATTTATCTAAAAGAACTAGCAAATGGAGACCGATTGTGATTTTCACTCATTCTTGACGGTAAAATTACTGGTAAAATTATAGTCTTAAAAATCCTACCAATATCAATTTTCAAAATACGACAGTTTGTCCCGAAATATAATTAGTTCTAAAGTTGTTACCGTAAGTTAAATTACTAATGTAAAGATCTAAATTTTTGAAAAATGTTCGACAAAGAGCTGAAAAATGTAAAATTACTGCCTATGAATATTAGTTTCCAAAAATAAAATAAATTCTAAAGCGTTTAGCTTGAGTTAAATTATCAATGTAATTTAATTGATTCTTTGTGAAGATTTTTTACTAAATTTTAAGAAATATTCTTCAAATACCTGAAAAATAAATTAAATCAATCTGTCTTTATGGAATTTTCCATATTTTAAGTAAATTTTCTATAACAATAGTAATTATATAGTTAAAATATATAATAATGTTAAAATTAATGTTATATAAACTATATTTTATTTAACGTTTTTTCACATGGTTTTTAAGTTTTCATGGAAAATTTAAAATATTTTGCCGTTTGAAGCAGATACCCAAAGCAATTATCTAAATTATCTGACAAGTGCTGCAAGCTAAAAAAATAGTAAGAACATTTTATTATTACACCTGTAAAGAAAGTCATGAAAAAAAAATGTGTAGTTATAGCAAAATATACAAAAGTCGTTATAATTTTTTATAATTTTTGTTAACCCGTTAGCATAATTAAATGCAGATTTAATTTAGTTCCTAATAATGATAAACCACTGTTTTTTTCACAGAAATCCTTTTTTCTCGTAATCTTTAATCAAGTTTGTTCCTGATGTTTTTATATTGAGCACATAGTGCAGTTCAACTTCGATTGCCCAGAATATTTCGTTAGGTTCAAATCTATCGACAGTAATATGTACTTCTGGTATAGTAAATTCCAAGATACAACGTGGAAATAAACGACCCTATTAAGGTTTTGTGCATATTTGCCAGGTATTACGATAAACGTATTTTTATTTTACCTACTTTGTATACCGCCCTCACTTGCACCTGCAATCATAATGGATCTATTTTTACCTATATATTTACTACCTGGCAACCTAGTTTAGAGCCCTTTAAGTATTTGATAATATAGGCCTAATGACCACAAGTCCCTATTAACATTCGAAAGATACTTTTTTATTTTTAGTTTACAACTTACAACGTAACGGTTCTATTTTAATTATGTGGCGCCCGTGGGAAAATTGAAATAGTGGCTATCGCAAGAGAAAACATATATCACTTGACGCTAAACAAATAGTGAAAAATGTTTACGAGAGATTGGTAAAAAGAAATTTGAATAAACAAAGTGCTTTGCAAGAAACCAGTAAACTAACAAAAACCCCAATTTCTAGGGGTATTGTAGGAAAACCATCACTCAGGAACAGGAAAAAACGGAAAGATTTTCAAATGCATCATGTAGACGATTGTGAAAAAGACGTCATCAGAAGAAAAATATATTCTATGTATGAAGAGCAGTTGGTGCCGACACTAGACAAAATAAAATTAAGACTGTTGCAGGACGGGACCAATATACATTGTGGCCGATCAACCCTTCACAGAATTCTCTTGAGAATGGGATTCACGTTCCGAAAAATCAACAAAAGACAAGTAGTGATGAAGTCATAAAGATTACGAATCTTGCGACATACTTATTTACAAGAAATTAAAAAGTATCGATCAGAGAATTGGCCAATAATTTACCTTGCCGAAAGATGGTTTGATACCCATGACACTGTGCAAAAAGGGTGGGTTGACAACAGTACAAAATGTCAGACTAACGCACCTTCAAATAAAGGTAAACGAATAACCATTTTGCATGCTGGATCTGAAAAGAGCTGGGTTTCAAATTGTCTACTAATATCTGCAAAAAACAACATTGGGCTATCACGAAGACACGACCACAGAACTTTTTGAAAATTGGGTTCAAAATTCCCTTTTGCAAATGTTCCCGAACAGAGTGTTATAGTTATGGACAATGTCAGTTATCATAGTCGCCTACTAAATAAGGTTCCTAACGCAGCCAACTCCAAATCGGAAATACAGGAATATATGCTAGAAAATGACATTTATTTTGACTTTAGTTATAAAAAAGTAATTTTTTGGAAGTTTTGAAAGACACGGACACTACCAGCATAGGGATATTCATAAATATACGTGGAGACAAACAACAAGAGATTTAAAAAGTATTATCGACTATATGATAATACGTCAGAGATCTAGATTAAACTTCCTAGATGTAAGAGTCCAAAGAGGAGCTTCATGTGGCAGCGACCACTACCTCGTGAAAGGAAAGATAATCTCACGAACAACATGGGAAAGCAAACTGGAAGATACAAGTACACAGCACACAACAAGTGAACAATTGGATATAATACAGACAGCTTACAAAATGAAAGTATCAGAAATCTATACAAGAGTAGACTGGACCAAAAGATACAACGGACGGGATTTGTTAATATAGAAGAAGAATATAAGTATATAAAGGAATGCCTACCCGCAGCCGCACTGGAAGCATTAGGGTACCAAGAGAAAAGGGAAAAACAGCAAAAACCATATTGGTGGGATGAAGAAATTAAATACGAAATTGAAGAAAAACGGAAAAGCTATCACAAATATTTAAGTTCAAAGAGCACAAACGACAAAGTAAAATACAAAGAATCCCAAGCTAGAGTACGCAAAATGATTAGTGACAAAAAGAACAACCAGTGGGAAAAGACATGCTCAAGACTCAACACTTACATAGGAGGAAGAAAAAGCACAGAAAGCTGGAGACTTCTTAAAAATATGAGAGCAGAACGGAAAAGAGAAATCTTCTCACCAATAACACCAGAAAAATGGAACGAATATTTTACAAATATGCTAACAGAAGATAGACCAGAGTTCAAAAGTACCCAACATGGAAACCCAATAAGGATAACAACATCAGAAGTTAAAGAAGTATGTAAAACGCTAAAAAATGGTAGAGCTCCAGGACCAGGAAACATCCCAGGAGAGATAGTAAAATACGGAACTGAAAAGCTATTTAGCGCTTTGAGGAACTTATTCCAAAGATGCATTAACACATCAGAAGTACCCGAGGAATGGAAAATATCATACATATCAACAATTCATAAGAAAGGAGACAAAAATAATTGCGATAACTACAGGGGAATAACGGTTACAGGATCTATTAGCAGAATATACGGAAAAATACTTAAAAATAGAATAGAAACGGAATACGCGGACGTAGAAGCTGAAGAACAGGCAGGCTTTAGAGCAGGAAGATCCACAATAGACCATCTCTTCTCACTGACACAAATCCTAGAAAAGAAAACCGCATTTGATCAGGAAGTCCATGTCTTGTTTGTTGATCTAAAAAAGGCCTACGACAGCGTGCCCCTAATGAGATTCTGGGAAACAGTACAACAGAGTAATGTAAGCACCGAAATAATTAAAGCCGTAAAATCCTTATACCAAGACGCAAGAAGTAGTGTGAAAACCAAATATGGTATAACAACAGGGTTTCCGGTCACAAAGGGTCTCAAACAGGGCTGCTGTATATCCCCAACGCTATTTAAAATCTATTTGGAGAGTGCACTGAAGAACTGGAAAAGGAAATGCAGCAGTATGGGATTACCACTGGATGACGATACTACATTGTACACTCTATCATTCGCAGATGACCAGGTAGTAGTCGCTCAGGACATCGATGATATGGAATACATGACACGAAAACTTATGGAGGAATATGAAAAATGGGGCCTAGAAGTCAATATTAAAAAGACCGAGTACATGTGCGTCGGAGGACAACAGCAGGACTTAAAACTGGCCACAGGACACACCATCAAACACTGTGCCAGTTATAAGTATTTGGGAACGAGAATATCTAGGGACGGAACACTGGAAGAAGCAATATTCGAGAGGAATATCTAAGGAAGAAAAGCGATTGCAGGGCTTAATAGTATACTGTGGGACAAAAACATAACCATTGAAAATAAGAATAGAATTTACAACTCAATAGTGAAAAGTATAATAACTTACAGCTCCCAGGTGTAAAGGAAAGAACAGAAAAAATACTAAAAGCTACAGAAATGGATTTCTGGAGACGAGCAGCCAGAAAATCCAGAAAAGACCGCATACCAAATGACACGCTAAGGCGAGCTTTAGAAATAAAGCACGATATAGTGGACGAAATCAGAACCCAACAGTTGGTATGGTACGGACATGTACAGAGAATGTCACAAGACCGACTGCCTAAAAAGATTTTAAATTGGAACCCTCATGGAAAAAGAAAGCGAGGAAGACCACGCCAAAGCTGGAGAGCAGGAATCAACAAGGAAGTACTAGAGAGAGATCTGGAGGAGGAGGGATGGAGAAACCGGGAGGAGTGGAAATTAGGCATCGGAAGACGGAAGACGTTATAAAACCGATTGATATATATATATATATATATATATATATATATATATATATATATATATATATATATATATATATATATATATATGAAAGACTATAAATTGAAAAAGAAATATGTTTGTGATAGTACGGCTGAGAAAATGGGACACACTGTTTTGCAGCTTCCTCCGTATTATTGTGTATTTAATCCAATTGTACATATTTGGCATCGAGTTAAATCAAAAATAAGGGCACAAAATGTTTCTTCCTACTTTAAACGTGTCAGTGGTTGAATTAGTAAAAAAGTTATAAATGAATACCTTGTGAAAGCTGGAAAAATTCCATTCAGCAAGTTCTTAAAGTTGAAGATTCATATATTTATGTAAATAATATAAAACCACTGATAATTACCTCAGCTGATGACAGTGATAGTGAAACCGAATTAGGTTTAAGTTAAAATATATTTTTATTTATACAATATGTCCCCTCTTGTAAACCCCATTCATTCAAACTGTATATTTGTACCTCTTATTCATTTATTTTTACTTGCATCTATAAATAAACATCTCCAAAAACACTTATAATTTTATTTATTTGCTTTAATGAATAAAATTTTTAAGTCCATCTCTGCAATCTATCATAAACAAAAGGTCAGAATTTTTATATTGCCCACTTAAAACGGCAAAAATCAGGATCTTATTTTTTGGGACAGGCTAGACACGCGTGAATTTACTAAGAGTTTTAGCACAACTTTGTTTATGAAACATGTCATGAACATTACTTTGAGTGCACTGATTGAGTATAAATTAGAGAATATTATTTAAACACAGAATAAATCACAAGGGCTCCCTCATCGCACATTATTTAATCCTTGCACTATTCAGATTGTGGAACAATATTTTGCCATTGTAGGAAACTAAATTTGACCTGCATTTCATTGTGCAAAAGTGTTAAGAATGATTGTAGAAATTTGTAATAACATTTTTTACCATTTTGTGTATATTAATGTACAGTGGTATATTTTTATACAAACTTTCCCTGAGCGACCTCATGCACACGAAGTTCTAAAATAAATATTAAATTGAATTTCTTCACCTTAATAAACGATTTAATTCAAGTATTACTCTCGGTATTTTAAATGATAGATACTTTATGGTGAGATATTAATAAAAACGTAAAGTGAAGTAACAGAAGATAACATAATTTTCAGATTCCCCAGCTTCAAGAATCTGCGAAAGGATTTATAACACGAGATATATGAAGCAACACCTCTAACCCCTATCCCCGACATTTTAACTCTTTATGTCTCTAACTCTTATCGCCAACATTTTAACTCTTTTTATGTTTGATTTGAAATAAATATGTGTAAAATTTATTCGTTACCTCAATTAAAAATCAAGAAAAACTGACGTTAGACTAGTGAAACTGTACAATATTTATCCATTCCCACCCCTTTTATCCCCTTCCTCTGAAATGATATCGCTCAAAAACTGTAGGTTCCTTTTGTACTTGTGTATTACACACAAATTTGAAATTTAGGATGGTTGTAGCTTCTACTTGATGGAAATTCATTATAAATATATAATAACCGGTCAAGTGCAAGTTGAACTTGCACAATTAGTGTTCCGTACGTTGATTGCTTTTAAAATAAAAAATGTTGTTACGCTGGTATAAAATGATCAGGGACTTCACAAAACACACCCCAAATGAGTTTCCAACAAAGTTTGTTTCCAATCTTTACTGAAAACTGATGACCTTGAAATTTTTGTTTTTTTTTAAATACCAGATAAATTATTAAAGATACTCGTGATAATTTTCGTTCAATCTACACCCCGTGGAGAATATTCCAGAATTTTTTCAAAATTTTTAATCATTACTTTTCGAGATAAGGTGGGGGGACAGCGATTTTTCGCGATTTTTTAAAAATAATACAAAGAAAAGTGTGCGCAAGTATTACATTATATATATATATATATATATATATATATATATATATATATATATATATATATATATATATATATATTTTACTCGTGTTTTCACAAGCTTTCATTTAACACCACACTCGATAACCTATTAAAAAAATTTTTTTTTCACTTCCGATTTCATCCCCCAAAACTAACCCTTTAAGTCAAAATCTAACTTTTAAAACTACACGGCTCTGATGAGGCCATCAATTCCTATATTCTTACCAAATTTCAACTTTCTATGACGAATAGTTTCGGAGAAAATCGGGTGTGACAGACAGACGGACAGACAGACAGACTGTTTTTAGTCAATTTCCATTAGTTTATTTTGTGATGACGCGGGTAAAGGTAACACAGTAATAGCAATAGACAAAATCGAATATACTAATAAAACGTTAGATGTTTTCAAAGTAGGAAAGTACGAAATTTTAAAAAAAGATCCAACAAATATTTTTCAAAAAGAAATAAAACAACAATTTGAACAGGCTAAAGGTATCATTCACGATAAAGATAAATTTAAATTGATAAATATGAATCCCCAAATCCCACTTTATTCACTCATAAAACTACATAAACTTGACCACCCAATCAGACCAGTTGCTTCCTATACTCGTATGTCTGCTCCAGCATATAAGAAGTTATCCTTTTAACCTGATTTAATCAAATATCATAACAAATTTGAACCTAAATACAGTATCAAAAACTCATATGAACTCGTGGATAAAATTAAGAATATGACAATACCAGATAATTCTAAATTAGTTTCTTTCGATTTCAAAAACTTATTTCTAAGTGTTCCCCCAGACGTAACAATAATTTTAATAGAGAACCTATTAACAAAAAACAAAGTAAATGAAGTTATAAAAATGGACATAATTAATTTATTAAGAGCTTGCCTAAGATAAAATTATTTTTCATTTAACAATAAATTCTACATTAGTAAGGAAGGGTTAATTATGGGAAGTCCATTAAGCCCATTACTTGCCGAAATTTTCATGGATAGTATTGAAACAATGATACTTAATAACCATAATAACAATAGTAATAATTGTCTATACTGGTATCGATACGTAGACGATATAATTGTTTGCTTTACAGGTACGGACAGACAATTAACTCACTTTTTACAGCACATTAATTCTTTATCTGCTGCTTATCCCGTAAACCAGAGAGAACAAAAGCCAGCCATTTTTGGCCGTTTTGTGTATTTTCCTTTCAATTATAATATTATGTAGTTAACAACAGTATATTGGGGAATGTCCCTTTGTGTTAATGACTGCTTGTGTTGTTATAAAAAAACCACTTTGGTGAGTCAATCATTTTTCTTTCTTCTTTCTTTTCATGCCTTTTTTTTGTGTTTTCTCAATCATATAAATGTACTCAAAAAGGAAATTTTTCACTTCACAGTATAAAGAAAAGAGAAAAGTTTGTCTTTCCAGATGTCCTGAAGAAGAAATAAATATAATTTCGAAAGCTGGGCTAACAAGAAAGATTGTTTCGCTACCCAAGGCCATAAATATTTAAATATAGACTGCAGCTCCACTAAATTGAGAATATATTTTTCTTAACTAGTTAGTCGCAACTACTCTTGTCTTTATATACATATATATATATATATATATATATATATATATATATATATATATATATATATATATATATATATATATATATATAAACTCCTGGACAAAATTAATGCAACAATCTGAAAATTAATTTATCTTTTTCTTATGTCAGTTTTTAAAGTTTATCGAGTATTTGAATAGTAGGCTATGCATATTTTGTTTCGTTGTTCATGACAGAAATTAAAACAATTCGTTTAGATTTACAGTTTTAAAGAATTTTTTAGAAGATAAACAATTTTCTATAATAATGCGATAGATTTTCTTTAAAAGTAAGCTTATAAATTGTTCCCTTTTTCAAAGTAATACGTTTTTGTGGTAGACTGTTTTATTTTTGACCCCGAAGAATTAGAAAAATGAATCGAACAAGGAATTTAACTGAACACGAGGTAGTGCGAGCCTCAGTTTTATTGGACGAGGGATATTGTCAGAGTTATGTTGCGAATTTGTTAGGCAAACATCGTTCCACAATAAGTCGTACTGTAAGGCGCTTGATTGAAGTGGGAACTTATTCTAGAAGGCTAGGGCAAGGGCGAAAACGATACACTAGCGACCTAGATGAACGTTTTATAAGACAATATGCTTTAAGAAACAGGACTGTCACTAGTTCTATAATAAGAAACGAACTCGAACCTGTTCGCAATGTCACAATTTCTTCTAAAACATTTAAAAGACTGTTAAATGAAGCTGGATTAAACAGTAGAAGACCAGCCACTACGCCCGTTGCTTACTAGAGAGAACAGAGTTGCCAGGTTACGTTTTGCTCGAAATCACGAAAACTGGTCTGTTGATGATTGAAAACAAGTTTTCTTCACAGATGAAACTAGGGTTAGTCTAAAACATCCAGATGGTCGTGAGCGAGTATGGCGAAGACCAGGAGAGAGGTGTGCTCCTTGCAATATCTCTGCAAGGATTCCATCTTCTTTGGTGCTCGCACAGAGTTAGTTCCTGTCCGTATGAGATCCATGAATGCTGACTACTATCTTGAGAATATTGTAATAGAACATGTGATGCCTTTCGGTCATTTTGTGGGGCCCAATTTCCTGTTTATGCAAGACAACGCTCGACCTCACGTGGCTAGAAAGGTACTCGATTATCTTAATCAAGTTGATATACCGATTATGCAATGGCCACCAAAAAGCCCGGATCTGAATCCGATAGAACATGTATGGGATCACCTTAAGAAAAATGTGAAACGTCATATACCTGCACCTAGAAACCTGAGGGAACTTGACAATGCAGTTATCACAGAATGGGAGCAAATTCCTCAAGATTTTATCCAAAATTTAATTAGAAGCATGCCTAGGCGCATAAACGCTGTCATCCGAAATAGAGGAGGCAACACACGCTACTAGTGTCCCAGTTACACCATTAATTTTGCTACTGGTGTCCCAGTTTATTTTTTTCATTATTACATAATTTCAGCGATTTTGTTATTAGGTCTTAAGAATAATTTTAATTCGAATCTTATAGAGAAATTTGGTAGCTAATTCACTTTTAAAGTATCCGAATAAGTTTTTTCTAACTTTTAGTGTAACCAATGTTCATAATAAAATTATTAAAATTAATTCGTTATAGAGATTTGTATGATTTAATATATTGTTGCGTTAATTTTGTCCAGGAGTATATATATATATATATATATATATATATATATATATATATATATATATATATATATATATATTTATGTATAACTACAAATTTGAATTCAGTATTTTTTTCATCGAGACCCTTCCTGTCAATAGATCGACCAACAGACAGACTGACGAAAGTGCAAGAATTTTAAAAATCTAGGAGATTAATCTTTTCACAAATACAATACTTTCTCGTAGTAAAGCAGATAAGAATGTTAATGATTATTTCTGATATTCTTTTATTGGGCTATATTTTTTATGGTGTATTTAAAAAATACATTTTGCGTGTTTAAAGCATTTTTTCGAAGTTTTTATTATTTATTTATTCTTTCATATTAATATATGCAAGATAAGATTAAATAACTTATTAAAAAAAATAATAAGTCAATAAGTCAGGTAATAGTATTAATAAAATTATATAGATACTTGTAATTATTTTGATCTTCAGTTTCCTGTGGATGGAGTAATACAATTATGGCAATATGTTTTTTTTATTTTCAAGATAACAAAATAGTACGTAAGGAATATTCGAAGAGTGCGTATGTACCAATATATATACCAATGTAAATAATCAAACCAAGTAAAAGAGTATTTCTTAATTTAAAAAAAAAAAACACATAAAGCGAACAAATATATGAATTCTACTTTCTCCTCTGAGCAATATAATTTTGACATAGGGATTTAGTGTTATGGCACTTTTTAAATATTGAAATGAAGGCTTATGAATGACTAAAAGAAACATTTTAGATTGAAAAGATAATAAACATACTTAAGAGGCAAAAAGCGCAAATATGGCATACCCTTGCAGCTATTTTCGTTTCTAATTCATATCAAATCTCTTCAGCCACATTAGTATTAAACTCTGCTTGATCTGAGACTGCTAAAAAGTCTGTTTATTTCATATATTTAACATCTATACAGGTATTTAACTAAATCATCAATTAGCGTTCTGCCATAATATGGTATTGTTTTATATATTAATTATGTATTCAGATTTCATATTGTTAAAGTGATATTTGGCCAAAATTAGAAGAATTATTTTTTAATTGGAAAATTTTATGAAGGAGACCGAGTTAGTTAGAGAAACTTTTTGTAAATAAAAGTTGGAAATTTAAACATTCAGATTTAACAATTGTTCATGCCATAATTCACCACAGAAGAACGTATTTAAATTTAATAACCGGCAAGTGCAAGTTGGACTTGCGCACTGGATTAGTGTTCCGTCCGTTGATTGCTTTTAAAATAAAAAAAAAAATTTACCGAGGTCTAAAATGATCAATGACGTTACAAACCACACCCCAAATGAGTTTTCAACAAAGTTTTTTTTTTTTTTTCGATCTTTACTGAAAACTGATGATCTGGAAATTTTTGTTTTTTTTTAGATACCAGATAAATTATTAAATATATAATGCACTCATGATCATTTTCGTTCAAATTACACCCTGTAGAGAATATTCCAGAATTTTTTCAAATTTTTTTTTCAGTACTTTTCGAGATAAGAGGCGACAGCGATTTTTTGACGATAATTAAAAATAATACAAAGAAAAGTGTGCGCAAGTATTATTATTATATATATATATATATATATATATATATATATATATATATATATATATATATATATATATATACAGTAGAATCTCGATTATCCGAAATAATACGGACTAAAGGGATTTCAGATAATCGAAATTTCGGTTAATCCGAATTTTTTTATAAAATAGAAGTTTAGAATGAATACAACATTGCAGATTGACTTAAAAGCATTTATACGATATGCTATAACGTACATAGGTATTTATTAAAACAAAGAATAGAACAATTAGTTTACTTATTTTATGTATATGTACGGTAAATCGAAAATAAAACAGTTTCATTCTTAACTTTAATGTCTTAAAAATGAGGTAATTTTTAACTGCACTCGTTTTGCGTTAGTTCTGTTTTTGGCTGCAATGTGTCTCCAACGTTTGATAAGCAAAACGTCCGCGGCGATTGCATTTTCTTGTTGTTCTACATAAGTTAACGGTTTTTCTAGGACCTCTAGTCCTTCTGAATGTGACATTTTTACTGGAATATTGTCAATGGCTTCTACTTCGTTATCATCATCGTGATCACTGTCTATTTTATTAGCATTTTTGCATACACTTTTAATTAATTCCTAGTCAATCATTTCATCGTCCACACTATCACTGTTTAACCATTCACGAACATCGGTTTCCGTAACATTTTCACATCCTGATATTCTTGTAATAATTTGATGTAAACTTTCATTATCTTCTGTTTCTGCCTCTGAGTAATCTCTCTCCTCTTGTGGATTCAATTTTGACCAAGATTTTTCCAGAGTACTTCTCTTTACTTGATTCCAGGCTGAAGCTATCCAATATATAACATTTTTCAAATTTATCTTTTTTAGACAATCAGTAATATTGTCACCTTCATCTATTTCTTCCAAAATATGCTCCAATAACAAACGCCTGTAAATACGTTTTAAATGTTCCAGTACACCCTGATCCATAGGCTGAATGAGAGAAGTTACAGCAGGAGGCAAAAACATTGCTTTTATTTCCCCACTTTCAAGTTGCTCCTCATTTCGGTGAGTGAGGGCGTTATCTAGTAACAGAATACATTTTCTAGGATATCCATGTTGTTTTAAAAAAAGTTCCACTTAGGGAACAAAATCTCCAAAAAACCAGTCTTTAAATAGAGTCGCATTTATCCAGGCATTGTTTTGATTTTTATACAAAACAGGAAAAGCATTACGGCGAATATTCTTAAAGGTTCGTGGATTTGCTGTCTCACCAATACATAATAATGGGAGTTTGTGTCTTCCAGAAGCTACGTTTGTAACCAGGTGCTCGAACTTCCGTTTTTGAAGCTAAGGTATTTGACGGCAACATTCTATAGTTCAAGAATGTTTCATCACAATTAGAGATTTGGTCTGGTTGTAAACCATGTTCTTTTATAAGCTGCTCAAAATTCTCTGCAATTTCTTTTGCAGCAGATATATCAGCCGACAATCTTTCTCCACAAACTTTCAGTTGACGTACACCATGTCTTTTTTTCCACCTGTGTAGCCATCCATTACTTGCAGAAAAATTTAGAGGCGCTTCAATACGGCAACTCTTCGCTTAAACTCACTGCCTTATGTTTTAAAATTGTTCCTGAAATTGGTATTCCACGTTCTCGATTCTGTGTAAACCATAAAAATAAAGAATTATCTACTTTTTGGTATTCACCGCCTTTCATACATTTTCATGCCTGTGTGGGCAATGACAAAACACTACACCATTTTTCAAGTTTTTCGCGATTTTTTCTCCACTCTGAAACGGTACTCATGGCTACACCTAAATCCTTCGCTATATCTTTAAGAAGTTCACCATTATCTTAACGTTGAATTGCTTCAATTTTCTCTTTTAAGGTAATAAAAACACGTTTACGCGTATGATTATGACGCTCCATTTTGTAAAATATCTATTAAAACGAAACTATTACCTCTGCGATAATAATAGACGTAATGAGTAGCTTATAACACTCGTCGACTAACCAAAACATAGACAGCGGTGAAATTCTAGACGTCATGGAGTCCCCGGCGCGTTAAGAACACCACTCATCGTCTGTTTCGAATAATGGGGATTGTTTCGTTTAATGGATAAGCCGGATTTCAGATAATCGCGATTCGTGTATATATATATATATATATATATATATATATATATATATATATATATATATATATATATTTATATACATACTTAAACTCCTGTTTTTACAAGCTTTCATTTGACTCCCCTCGATGACCTGGTCAATTTTCTTTTCACTTCCGGATTCACCCCCCAAAACTAACTTCCTTAAGTCAAAATTTAAGTTTCAAAACTTCACGACTTTGATGTCATCGATTCCTGTATTAGTGCCAAATTTCAACTTTCTATGTCAAATAGTTGTGGAGAAAATCAGGTGTGATAGACAGACAGACAGACAAACAGACAGACAAACAGACGGACAGACACCGAAGTGATCTTCTAAGTGTTCCGTATGGCACACTAAAAATGCGTTCACGTTCGGAGTTGGTCATGTGTTCCATTGAAACATGTCGGCCCAGATGTCCAAACGACTGCTCGACTTTATACCGTACGTGCTTTATATTTTAACAGTATTCTCTTTGTTATTTACTTTTCAGATCAAGTTTTGTTATTAAAATTGTTTTCAATATAAGTATTATAATTATTTATTTATTTTTAATAACGATTTATACGTCAATTTTTCAAACTCAAATTTTGATTCTTTTAATATTCAACTTTGCCAATTGGTCAAATGGATCATTTTTCGCTTTTTTTTTGAAAAATTAAAAGATTTTTTAAAATCTTGAAATTCATTGTTAGTGTTCTGTACAGAACATTTATAATATCACTTCGGTGTCCGTGTCCGTCCGTCTGTCACACCCGATTTTCTTCAAAACTATTTGGCATAGAAAGTTGGAACTTGGTACTAAGATAGGAATTAATGGCCTCATCAGAGCCATGTAGCTTTGAAAGTTAAATTTTGATTTAAGGGGTTAGTTTTGGGGAAATAAAAAAAAAATTACTAGGTCATCGAGTGGGGTGTCAAATGAAAGCCTGTAAAAACACGAGTTCAAGAATATATATAATGTTATACTTGCGCACACTTTTTTTTGTATTATTTTTAGAAAATCGCGAAAAATCGTTGTCCCTCCCTTATCTCGAAAAGTACTAATAAAAAAATTTTGAAAAAATTCTGGAATATTCTCCACAGGGTGTAGATTGAACGAAAATTATCACGAGTGCATTACCTTTAATAATTTATCTGGTATATAAAAAAACACAAACATTTCAAGGCCATCAGTTTTCTATAAAGATCGGAAACAACTTTTGTTGAAAACTCATTTGGGGTGTGTTTTGTGAAGTCACTGATCATTTTATACTTCCGTAACAAAAATTTTTATCTTAAAAGCAATCAACGCACGGAACACTAATTGCGCAAGTTCAACTTGCACTTGACCGGTTATTTTTTTTTAGTCACTCTTACATTTCCTTACATATATTTTTTGTTGAGATTGATTGATGTTCGATTATAAATGATAAAACAAACATTTTGTTCATTATCACAGCCAAAAACCAGGAATAATTCTATTGAAAGTATACAAAATTTATCCCCATCCTTTTCATCCCTTCCTCCTGAAGCGCTTTTACTCAAAAACTAAGGATTCCTTTTCTACTTCGAGTATTACTGTGTCCCATATTGGATATCGATATTCCCTCTAATTCGAAAATTATCGTACAGACAAACCGATGGATATCGGAAACTGTTTCTCATAATATGAGGACCATAAAATATGAAGAAATGCAAAACTCTCGTAAGGTAATTTTTTAATTATTCGCTCGTCAGATTCTTTTAGGAAATACAAATATGCAATGATGCAATTTTATAATGTCTTATAATTATATTTTTACTAATTTATAATAATTAGAATTTTTGTGTAGTAGTTGTAAAACGCAATTGGGATTAGCGACAACAGTAAAAATCGGTAAAAGCATATAATGATTTTATTATATCATTAAAAAATACTATCAATAAAAATTTATAGAATTTTTGTTTACATGATTGTATGTTTATTCCGCCATGGTACCTAAAGCTTTAAAACCGATTTTTGTGAAAATTATCATAAAGAAAGTAAATATTGGATTTATAATTAATTGGGTACGTTAACAAAAAGTTTATTTATAAATATTATACCAATAAATCAAGAAAAATATTCCCTTTTATTCTACACGTATTTTGTTAACTTTTCAGGTAGCTGTCGGATTCCCTTTTTGGAGAAAATAATGGTTTCTAGCTAATTAATTAGGTTCTACTTTCTTTGACGTTCTCCAATGAAGGGAAGTGGGAATCGGTTAGATTGTATTGGGGAGAAATTTCCATCGCAAAAAAAAACATACAACGCCGCATCGTTTTGGCCGAGTTTGGCCTGGCGTTGTTCTAAACGTTACGATCCGAAATATCGAAATTGCTGGTGTGAAGAACAAAATATGCAAAATATGGTTATTTTGCATATTTTGTTCTTCACAGCACCTCTCAAAGTTGAACAAATCATTTGCGGGGCTTCAGACGGATATTGTAGCATTTGAAATGCAGTGGCTGCAATGCTGCTTGTTGAACGATATCGTTTTAAAACTGTATTTTGAAGTTATGTTAATAGCAGCATCGTACAAAAGTGGCGATAAACACGTAGACCTTGAAACTGAATTTTGAGATACTTTTTTCAAATGTATCTTAATAATTTATATAACTTTTATGCTTAGCCACAAATTATATTTATGAAATCAATACATCAAATCGACCACAAAAGGAAAAATAATTTATTGTAAATATGAAGTTAATGGGAATCAAATACTATATTCTTTATTTGCACATTTAATAAAAAAATATTAATGGAATAATAATAAATTAATTTGATAGTTTAGATTTGATCCGTTTAGAAAATTATTGTTGTTTGGATATTGGTAAATTTGGGTTAATTTTTTTTTATTATATTATTATTATTATTTTATTATAGAAAAGGAAGGCTTCACAATACCTTCTGTTTTTTGTATGTTGATGGTATGCCCTGTAGAATGTTGATATTCAGCAGCAACTGTTTATTTTTACTTCCCTCGCATTTGGTATAAATCACCCTCCAAGATTTCTGAACTTCTCCGCGTCTTCAGGACTGTCGAATGAAATGAGATATCGGTTTCTAATTTGGTGCACATATAATAGGTAGGAAAAAAGTATGTATATATATATATATATATATATATATATATATATATATATATATATATATATATATATACAGTAATACCCCGCTTTACGCGAGGGATACGTTCCGAAAAAAATCGCGTTAACTGAAATTCGCGTATATCGAGGTTTATGATTAAACATAGTCAAAATTTAATACAAAAAAATACAAATCATTTTAATCAATCACTTTAATTCTAAGAACACTTTATGCAATACATACTCTTATTTTTTACGGAAAAATACATCTATTGTCTTTTGGGTAACGTTTTGTTTACGTTCTTGTAAAATACGTTCATAACACCCAACACTGTTTTTAATTGTTTGACACACGGTCAAGACACGGTCATCATTATTGTCTATACTCTGCAATATGTCCAAACCTGAATAAATTTTTGAAAGTGCATTTTGTATTTCCCCTGAAGATAAAACTTTCTCTTCTACTTGTTCTTCCTCATCGTAGATAGGATTATTCTGTAACTCGATCAGATCTTCATTGCTAATAGGATCGTCGTGCGTTGCTACAAGTTCTACGAGATCTTCTACCGTGACATCTTCAAGTTCAGACCCCTCAATCATTGCAGCAATGTCTTCAAGCACTTGTCTCTGCATCTGGACAATTCTTCTAGGTGATTCCACTATATCTGGCCAAAGATTACGCCACACCCCATTCATACAACTCATTTTAACTTCCTTCCAAGCCTCTTCTATGTTGTGAATAGACTTCATAATGTTGTATGACTTCCACCACTCTCGCATAGACTGTCTTCCTTCCCCGTCAGTTTCATGAATTAGTTGGCTAAAAGTGCGGCGATGGTAATAAGCTTTGAAGTTTGCTATTGCTCCCTGGTCCATAGGTTGTAATATTGACGTAGTGTTTGGTGGAAGGAACTTTACGTACACTTTTAAGTCTCTGGGCGTATCAAGTGAGGTTGGATGTCCTGGGGCATTGTCTAAGAGTAATATAACTTTAGGTTCAAGCCCATTTCTGTCACAGTATGATTTGACTGATGGGCAAAAACTATTAGAATACCATTCTTGAAAAATTTCCCGTGTAACCCACGCCTTTCTGTTTGATCGCCACACAACTGGTAGACTTGTCTTGTCTGTGCCTCGCATTGCACGGGGTGTTTCTGAATGGTACACTAGTAAAGGTTTCAGTTTGAAATCACCAGTGGCATTACCACCCAGCAGAAGTGTTAGTCGATCTTTCGCAGCTTTGAAACCACTGGCTTGACGTTCTTCCTTAGAAATGAATGTTCGAGATGGCATTTTTTTCCAGTAAAGTGCGGTCTTATCAACATTGAAGATGAGACAAGCAGGAATTTTCTCTCGTCTAACGAAGTCTTGAAACTTGTCTGGAAACTCAGCTGCAGCTTGAATGTCCGCGCTGGCCGCCTCGCCTGTTATGTGGATATTGTGAAGATTAGAACGCTGCTTGAACCGATGGAACCAGCCTCTGCTGGCAGCAAAAGTCGGAGTGGCACTCCCTTCTCCTTCTTTTGTTTTCAGCATCTCATACAAAGATTTTGCTTTTGTGCATATGAGATCTTGACTTAGTGGTGTGTTCTTCTTATTCAAATCTTCGATCCAGACTGACAGTAATTTCTCCATTCTTTCTAAGATAGATGATCTCGAACGAGAAAGTTTTGTTGCACTTATAGGTGTTGAACCTTCGCTGGAGATTTTAATTTTTTCCCGATTTTTATAAATCGTTCTCACAGTCGATTCTGAGAGTCCAAAAATCTCTCCCAACAATTGTTGCTTTGCCTCCATTTTCCATTCTTCTTAACACTTTCATCTTCAATTCCAAAGTGACGCTTTTACGCTCTTTTTTCTTTACAGGCGGCATTTTTAACTTAGGGTTAAATTATGTATGTATGTATCTCCAATAAATATTAAAACAAAACTGCCAGCCGACCGAACTAACATTACGGAACAAATGAACACACGAAACGAACGAGGAAATCCCCATAGAACAAAGTCGAAGGACAGGGAATTCCCAATTCTTCAAAGAGAATATTCAGAGAAAGCGGGGATCCCCCCGCGACCATAGAGAAGTTAATGACTACATGAGCGCGAAATTTGAAATTCGCGTTATAGTGAAACCGCGCGTAACGGGGTCGCGCTAAGCGGGGTATTACTGTATATATATATATTTATATATATATATATATATATATATATATATATATATATATATATATATATATATACATAGATATATACTAGCCGTGCCCGCGGCTCCGCTCGCGTGGACTTGATTCACTACTATCGTCACTGCTTATTCTTTATGTTACCTAACGTAATAAAATATATCCCATTATTTCCCCTTATCTTCCATTATTTCTCCTTATCTCCCATTATCTCATCATAATTCCCAATATCTAGGCTTATCTCTGCTCATCTCCCATTATCTAGGCTTATCTCGACTTATCTCGCAATATTTCTTCTTATTTCCCATATTTCTCCTTAACTCCACCATAACTCCCATTATCTAGACTTATCTCTGCTTATCTCCCATTATTTCTCCTTATCTCCCATTATTTATACTTATCTCCCATTATCTCACCTTATCTCCCATTATCGAGGCTTATCTCGACTTATCTCCCATTGTTTCTCCTTATCTCCCATTATCTAGGCTTATATCGACTTATATAGAACATATGTATAACACGTAAATCGGATAAGTGGTTCTTGAGTGCTAAGCGCACTAACGGACAGACAGACGGAGAGACATGGTTCTCGAATGATAAGCACACTAATGGACAGATAGACAGACGTTGCGTTATATATATAGATTATATAGTTCATTATTAATATTATATAACGTAACCAGAGAACATATGTACGTATGAATTAAAAAAAAAAACGTAAATCGGATAAGGGGTTCTCGAGTGATAAGCGCACTAACAGACAGACGGACGGACAGAAAGACGTTGCATTATATATATATATATATATATATATATATATATATATATATATATATATATATATATATATTGTATTCTTTGTTATATGATATTGTTCCATATTTAACGGTTTAGGCAGCGTATTGCAAGAGAATGCGCTAGCGGCAAATTTTTTTCCGACTTGATTCACTATTATCGTCACTGCTTATTTCTTATATTACCTAACGTAATAAAATATATCCTATAACCTGGTCAGAGAACATATGTATAAATCTGAAAAAAAAAGTAAATCGGAAAAGTGGTTCCCGAGTGATAAACGCACAGACAGACAGAGAGACGTTGCATTTTATGTATATTATAGATATCCTTTGCAACATGATATTGTTCCATATTTAATGGTTTAGGCAGTGTATTGCAAGAGAACGCGCTAGCGGCAAACTTTTTTCCGACTTGAGTCACTATTATCGTCACTGCTCTCACTCTATATTACCTAACGTAATAAAATATAGCCTATAACCTGGCCAGAGAACATATGTATGTTTTAAAAAAAAAGCACGGATAAGTGGTTCTCCGCACTAACGGACAGAGAGACGTTGCATTTTATATATATTATATAGATATATATGTATATATATATATATATATATATATATATATATATATAGGTATATATATATATATATATATATATATATATATATATATATATATATATATATATATATATATATATATATATATATATATATATATATATATATATATATGTATATATATGTATATATGTATGTATATATGTATATATATATATATATATATATATATATATATATATATATATATATATATATATATGTATGTGTGTGTGTATATCTCTATAATATATATAAAATGCAACGTCTCTCTGTCTGTCTGTCTGTCCGTTAGTGCGCTTATCACTGGAGAACCACTTATCCGATTTACGTACTTTTTTTTAAAAACATACATATGTTCTCTGGCCCGGTTATAGGCTATATTTTATTACGATAGGTAGCAGAGGGAATGAGCAGTGACGATAATAGTGAATGAAGTCGGAAAAAAGTTTGCCACTAGCGCGTTCCCTTGCAGTACACAGCCTAAACCATTAAATTTGGAACAATATTATGAAGCTGTCTGTCTGTCCATTAGTGCGTTTATCAGGGGAGAACCACTTATCCGATTTACGTGTCTTTTTTTAAATTCATACATATATCCTTTGGCCAGGTTATATAGCAATAATAATAATCTATATCTATAATATATGTAAAATGCAACGTCTCTCTGACTGTCCGTTAGTGCGCTTATCCCTCGAGAACCACTTATCCGATTTACGTGATTTTTAAAATTCATACGTATGTTCTCTGACCAGGTTATATATAATAATAAATAATCTATATAATATATATAAAACGCAACGTCTCTCTGTCTGTCTGTCCGTTAGTGTACTTATCATTTGAGAACCACTCATCCAATTTACGTGATTTTTTTTAAATTCTTAATTTAATATATGTCGAAGAAAATCTATAATATATATAAAACGTAACGTCTCTCTGTCTGTCTATCCATTACTGCGCCTAGCATTCAAGAACCACTTATCCGATTTACATGTTTTTTTTTTTATAAAATACAAAGGGAATAAACAGAGACAAAATGCTAATATGTAGAAAAAAAGATGGAAGTTTAGCAGTAAGCTTCGCAGAAAGACTAAATAGATGGAGGGAATACTTTAAAGAAACACTAAATGGAGATGAAAATGAGTTGAATGAGAAATAGGAAGCAAAATTAACTGAAGGGCAGGAGGGGACAAATAAACCCTGCAAAAAAGAACTAAGAGAAATACTCAGAACCCCAAAAAAAATAAGGCCCCGGGTGGAGATTGTAGAACTGATAAAAGCTGGAGGAGTAGATCTGGAAAACGAAAATGCCGGTTGGTGCAAGAAATATGGGAAACAGAAAAGATGCCAGTGAGCTGGAGAGAGTCGCTCATTTGTCCAATATACAAAAAAGGAGAAAAAAACTATATGTGCTAATTATAGACCAATAGCCTTACTGGATGTCGTGTACAAGATAGTAGTGTTGACTATCAAAAACAGACTAGCAGAGAAAGTCGAGTCTATTCTGGAAGAGTACCAGTGTGGATCGGTTACAGACCAGATATTTTCGATTAAGCAAATCCAAGATAATAGCTTAGAACAAAATTTGGCACTACACTTGGTCTTTGTGGATTTCAGAGAAGCATATGACTCTGTAAATAGAGAAGGACTCTACAAGATAATGGAAGAACTAAAATTCCAAGTAAATTGATTCGCATGGTGAGAATGACCCTGAATGACACAGAAAATAGAGTGTTGGTTGAAGGCAAAGTATCAGACAAGTTTAAGGTGAAGAGAGGATAAAGACAATGGGAACCTGTATCGACATGTCTATTTAATTTGGTACTAAAGAAGATAATCCGGGAGTCAGAAATAAAAACAAATGGAACGATATACCAACAAACCTGCCAATGCTTGGCCTATGCGGATGATGTAGCAGTGATTGCAAGAGCAAAATAAAAACTCAAAAAAGCCATAAGTAGGATAGAAGAAAGGGGAAGGATGAGAGGACTAAAGATAAATGAGGAAAAAACAAAATACATGAATTACAAAGAAGAAGGGTAATAAAAACAAAAAAAGTTTAGATATAATAAACAACTTAGGGAAAAGATATATGTTTGAAAAAGTAGACAAATTTAATTATCTGGGAGTAACAATAACAGAGAGTGGACAAGAAAGGACGGAGATACAAGAAAGAATAGCGAAGGGACGGAGATGTTTGGGGGCAATGAATCCAATATTGAAATCAAAGAATGTATAAATAAAAGCAAAAGAAAGAATATATACGACAGTTGTCAGACCCACGGTGACATATAGATGCGAAACGTGGAAACAGAATGCAAGAGAAAAGGAGACGTTGGAGGTGAGGGAAAGAAAAGCTAAGAGGAGTGGTTGGAAGAAGAGGCAAGGGTAGACCTCGATCTACATGGATTCAGGCAGTAAAGCAAGATTCGGAGTTGTTGGGAATCCCGCACTGGGAAGAGCTCACAGGAGACAAAAAGAAGTGGAGACAAGTATGCAACCAAGTCATGGGCCTCTAAGGCCCCTTGAGCTATATAATAATATAAACACGGCTAGTATATATATATATATATATATATATATATATATATATATATATATATATGTATATATATATATATATAGCCAAGTAGACTTGTTTCTCACTTAGTGAAAAAAGGTTTATCAAATCATCAAATATTATTTTAAGAGTTTTATCCATCCTTAATTTGAAATAACAATACTATATTAACAAATCGGTAAAGTGAGTTAATGCACATACTCAGTTCTAGGGAAAACTCGAATTTCGGCTCTCTCTTACTACAGAAAAACCTAATCCAACCTTTAAAACTGGATATTTCAAATGATAAATCCAACATACATCGTGGATCCTAGACTCTGAATAAATATATATATATATATATATATATATATATATATATATATATATATATATATATATATATATATATATATGTACATATACATATATATATATATATATATATATATATATATATATATATATATATATATATATATATCTATATATATATATATATATATATATATATATATATATATATATATATATATATTCAGAGTCTAGAATCCACGATGTATGTTGGATTTATCATTTGAAATATCCAGTTCTAAAGGTTAGATTAGGTTTTTCTGTAGTAAAAGAAAGCCGAAATTCGAGTTTTCCCTAGAACTGAGTATGTGCATTAACTCACTTTACCGATTTGTTAATATAGTATTGTTATTTCAAATCAAGGATGGATAAAACTCTTAAAATAATATTTGATAAAACTTTTTTCACTAAGTGAGAAACAAGTCTACTTGGCTACAGGAAATGCCTAAAAATGTAGTGAATTCTCTTCAAACATTTTGACAATGCATGACATATTTTACTAGAACAGATTTTACTAAAAATCTAATTATTATCTAATTTACATTCACTAAAAATGAGATGTTGACAAAATAATTTCATACTTCACCGAATTTAAATTAATATTTCACACTTCCCTTTAAAATACTTCCTTACAACTGGTAGTCATATTTTAAAGATTCTGTAAAATAAAAAATTTTAAAAATCCCACAACAATGATCCACTAATCGTTCTTTAATTTTTCTTCTTTCCATTGATATTTCTTTATATAATTTTTTTATTGAAGAGAACAACTCTTGACAATGAGGACTTTCAATTTTTTGATACAAATTGACCACAATTGAAATGTGAAATTTTGTAGTATTTCAATAGTATTATGAGAATTTTTGTGATTTTTGCCTGAAACAATAACTAAATTTATTACATAATTATTTATAGTTGGGATAAATGTTTAAATGGATACAGTAGGGCGTAAAAGGAGTCGCCTCCAATATATTATGTTATATATCCTTTTGAGAGTTCTAAGAGTCGAGGAATCTAAAAATTATATTATTTATTCAATATTTTCAATTTTTTTAACAGAAATAGTATGCGGGAAGAAATGCTAGGTTTCAATTATGAACATGTCATTTCTTTCTCCGTGCAATAACCGAGTTATTAATAAGGGATAAGATAATTATCGATATATTGAATCAGGATAGTTGAATTCAAAAATTGTCGATGTATCGCTAACTTTCGATATATCGTTAATTATAAATATGTCGATGACTATCGATGTTTCGATAGTAATCGATAGTTATTTACATGTTGATTGTTTTAGATATATCGATATACACCACTTTAGAAGAAATATTAATCAATTTTTCAATAATAATTATCAATATATCGACAGTTATGTAAATAACCATGGTTATCGATATTTATTGATAGATCGATGGTTATCCATATATCGAGAATTATCGATAATTCTTGATATATCAGTAAGTTAAAATTATCGATAAGTCGTTAGTTACGTTTAAATGTAAGAAAATTTAGTATTTATTTTAGTAATTACTTTATAAATCTTGATCAACATTTTCCTAAATTGATTTTAATTAATATATATTAATCTTCTCGCCTCTCTCACATTCATAGTGCCACATCAACAGGGAGTTTTATTTAACCTGTAGTTTGTGAAGGAATTGTTCGGTGATCGCAATAAAGGTTAAAAATTTTGCAAATGTTGGCTGTGTTGTCTGTACTACCATAAATATAGAGTAAAGGTCCTGACGAACCGTTTCTTTATTTTGCCTAAGAGTTGGGTTTTTAAAACGTTTAAAAGAGCTTCTAATATCGTCAATAGAATATCCATTGCCTTATTGAGCACATGTTACATTCTCTAATTCTGATAAGATCGAATCTTGAACACATATTGATAGAGCTCTAAATATAGTCTGATCAATCGATCTATGCAGCGACGTCAAGAATATTCATACGATTCAATCAGCTGTCAATTCAGTGTCGGCGGTCTGAGTTTTAAATGGCAATCTCAAAAGTCAAAATAGAATTTAAAATTTTTCATCCGGTTTTGTAATTAACGAAAACTACGGATATATTAAATGTGTCTGATGTGTAAAATACCCTAGTTCCTACTTGTGAAGAACATTTACCTCTTTGCATATATCTAACGTCTAATATCACCTATTTTTATTTTTCAGGTTGCTATTAGATTATTTCGTGACTTTATAAAAAGTTTACAATCGTTATCTGTTTTTTGAAGTTTGTGTAATGTTTGTAATGAAATTACAATAAACACTTAACACAGCTTTATCAAATTTACATATAAGTTGCACCGTAGAACTCATTAAATAAAATTTTAAAATAGAGAACTGAAATATAATACTTTTAAAAACAGAAAGATAGTTCATGATGAGGGTATAAAGTATGAAGAGGAAATAAAAATTCCGTAATCCAATTTTAATATGATTTATCATATCAAACTAATGGATAGATAGATAAGTCTATATTTGTCCTGCAAAATTTACAATGACTGTTGCCCAGGGGGCTTGGAACGTGTCAGTAAATAATATTTAAATTATTAATTAAATAATGACACTAATCGCTAGAAGTAGATTCTTCACTCTCGCTTTCATCATTCCCAACACGAATAATGATTTCTGGAATCTCTTCGATTATTACCTCACGATAATACCTCTGTTAAATCAGAATTTCTGTATGTTGTACGCTGGCATGCCATACCTCTGGTGTACACTTTTCTAAGGCTCTATTCCACATCTGAAGTACTTGTTTAACTCCATATCGCTCTTCACCAATGTGCTTGTTATAAAATGTTTTTGCATTTGCCCAAATCAGCTCGATTGCATTAAATTGACAGTGACAAGGAGGTAATCTCAACACTTCATGCCCATGCTCTTGAAAAATTTTATCAATTTGATATTCCTTTGATTTTTTATGAGCTTTTGCAATATCTAACAATTCTGTCTTAAACATCTGTTTGTTATGAGGTAAACTATTCTTCTCGAGAATATCTTCTTTTTTCAATGCTGGAGATGGCTGCTTTTCTACTTCAACTGAATGGTATGAAGCATTATCCATTATAATTAAAGATGGTTCTTCTGAATTAGGAATCAACTGGTTGCTGACCCATTTCGTAAACATTTCACTATTCATTTCTCCATAATAATCAAGTGGCTATGACTTGGTAGCATATAATAAATTGGCATTTTCCACAAAACCCCCACTGTGTCTAGCATGTAAAACAATAAACCTGTAACCATCAAATCCACCAGGCTTACGAACACTTTTAATGTTGTCATCCTGCCATGATTTCCTTTGACTACCTTTTGAAAAAATCCATATTTCATTTATGAAAACAAGCTGACGGGCAATGTATGCATATTTGTTTTCCATATACTTTCTAAGAAAAGCTGCCCTCATTGAACAAATTCTTGGTGTCTCCATTATTGCTCGTCCAAATCCAGAAGTAATGTTCGAAGAGTTCCATAACTGACATCAATTATCTCTTTTTGTCGTTGTTGTAAGTTGTTAATAGTAACATGATTTTCTAAAAGTACAATATGATTTACTTTCGATTTCACTTAAATCGATAGATATTAATAGCTACTTACTTTGTGAATACATATCATATAATGTATTACGAACATCCATTTTAGAACTTTCACTCAGATCATGGGTCTTAGCTTGTTTTCTTGGTCGTGATGTTCTAGGTGTTGAAAGCAATTCCTTTTTATCACTAAGAATTTTGATGCTCGCTATAGTTTTCGTACTAATCTGTAAAGCAGCAGCGACTCTCTGGAACCAGAACGTCGTAAATACATTAAAAAGATATACCTATGTGATTTATTTACCTCTTGTACAGCATTAAGAGATATAAGAGGACCTTTGTTATCCCTTTCCGATGTAAAATACACTATTAATTTCGCCACAAAATCTCTTGCTTGACTATTCAAACCTTTTCCAGGCATTTTAGTGGCTTCATATGAAGAGTATTTGCTCAATATTCCACAAACATTAGAGCTCTGAACAGAACTATTTATTAGTTGGCAAGTATATTCCAAAATTCAATAATGGGATAGAAACGATAGTCACCGTTTGCCGTAAAAATTAAGGAAGTGCCTACTGCATGGTCCAATATACGCTGAATAAAAATTGCTGTACTGTTCACGTTTTTTGTGGGAAATTCTGGTTATGTTTGATTTTATGGTAAAGCTTCCGCGACTTGGCTTTATTTATTTGAAAAAAGTTGTTACAAACACCCTCCCTGGATACCATAAATTTCCCAAAACGTGGACGGTGCAGCAGTTTTTATTATGTCGACGTCCAATGAACCGTGCATTAGACACTTCCAAAAATTAAACACAAAGATGACGTCACCTCAATCCGTTAAAGAAATATCCATTATTTTTATCCCCTATAAACTCGGCGGTACTGGCTTCTAAAACATGAAGCTATACCCAAATTCCAGGTTGTTCGCTGTCTTTCTTGCATATGTACAAATAACCGAGACAGATAATAGAGCGAATGTCGTAAATAACTTCAGATGACAGAAGACCTACGTTTTTAAGTTTTTAAATATACTTAACATATTGACAGGAAGAATAATATAGACGGATGTTTACACTATATTCAGACATTTATGACTAGAATGCATAGAACCATTGATCGGACTATACTTATAGTTTCTGAGAAAGATGGGTAGAATTCGGGTATCCATTCTTTTGAGTTGCGTTTCGGCCAACCGAATCTCCCAAGGTGCCGTTACTTTTCTTCTACACCCGTATTCCTACAAAGTAATAGACACTATTATGATTCAGTTTCCTTTGCAAACCATATATTTATTTGTTATTAATTGTCGCTATAACTGATGAGGTATAGGAAAATTATCTTTATTTAGTAATGTTTCAGATATTTATTTAATCTTGTTCCGAACTCTTGGAAAGTTGTTATTCGTTATAGGCAGTCCCAAAATATAAGATCCTGAATTTGCCGTTTGAAGTGGGCAATATAAAAATTCTGACCTTTTGTTTATGATAGGTTGTAGAGATAGACTTAAGAATTTTATTCATTAATGCAAATAAATAAAATTATAAGTATTTTTGGAGATGCAGTAAAAACAAATAGATAAGAAGTACAAATATACAATTTGAATGAATGGGGTTTACAAGAGGGGATATCTATAATATATATAAAATGCAACGTCTCTCTGTCTGTCTGTCTGTCTGTCCGTTAGTGCGCTTATCACTGGAGAACCACTTATCCGATTTAGGTACTTTTTTTTTTAAACATACATATGTTCTCTGGCCAGGTTATAGGCTATATTTTATTACGATAGGTGGCATAAGGAATGAGCAGTGACGATAACAGTGAATAAAGTCGGGAAAAAGTTTGCCGCTAGCGCGTTCCCTTGCAATTCACAGCCTAAACCATTAAATATGGAACAATATTATGTAGCAGAGAATATCTATAATCTATAATATATATAAAATGTAATGTCTCTCTGTCTGTCTGTCTGTCCATTAGTGCGTTTATCACGCGAAAACCACTTCTCCGAATTACGTGTCTTTCTAAATCCATACATATATTCTTTGGCCAGGTTATATAATAATAATAATAATCGATATCTATAATATATATAAAATGCAACGTCTCTCTGTCTGTCTGTCAGTCCGTTAGTGCGCTTATACCTCGAGAACCACTTATCCGATTTACGTGATTTTTTAAATTCATACATATGTGCTCTGACCAGGTTATAGATATATATTTTATTACATCTATAATATGTATAAAATGCTACGTATCTCTGTCTGTCTGTCTGTCCGTTAGTGCGCTTATCACTGGAGAACCACTTATCCGATTTACGTTTTTTTTTTTTAAAACATACATATGTTCTCTGGCCAGGTTATCTATCTATAATATATATATATATATAAAATGCAACGCCTCTCTGTCTATCTGTCTGTCTGTCCGTCAGTGCGTCACGTGCTTTTTTTAAAACATACATATGTTCTCCGGCCAAGTTATAGGATATATTTTATTGCGTTAGGTAACATAAAGAATAAGCGGTGACGATAATAGTGAATCAAGTCGGATAAAAGGTTACCGTTAGCGCGTTCTCTTGCAATACACTGCCTAAACCATTAAATATGGAACAATATCATGTTGCAAAGAATATAATATATAATATTATGTAACGTCTCTCTGTCTGTCTGTCTGTCCGTTAGTACGCTTATCACTTGAGAACCACTTATCCGATTTACGTGTTTTTATAAATTTATACATATGTTCTATATAATTCGATATAATTCGCTATAAGCCTAGATAATGGAAGATAAGGTGAGATAATGGGAGATAAGGAAAATTAATGGCAGATAAGCAGAGATAAGTCTAGATATGGTGAGATAATGGGAGATAAGGAGAAATATTGTGAGATAAGTCGAGATAATCCTAGATAATGGGAGATAAGGTGAGATAATGGGAGATAAGGAGAAATAATGGGAGATAAGGAGAAATAATGGGAGATGAGCAGAGATAAGCCTAGATAATGGAAATTATGTAGAGATAATGGGAGATAAGGAAAAATAATGGGAGATAAGGGGAAATAATGGCAGATATTTTATTACTTTAGGTAACATAAGGAATAAGCAGTGACGACAGTAGCGAATCAAGACCACGCGAGCGAAGCCGCGGGCACGGCTAGAATTGTATAAATAAAAATATATTTTAACTTAGGCCTAGTTCGGTTTCACTATCAGTGTCATCAGCTGAGGTAATTATCAGTGGTTTTATATTATTTACATAAATATATGAATCTTCAACTTTAACAACGTGCTAAATGGAATTCTTCCAGCTTTCACATTTATAACTTTTTTTACTAATTCAACCACTGACACGCTTAAAGCAGGAGGAACATTTTGTGCCCTTATTTTTGATTTAACTTGATGCCAAATATGTTCAATTGAATTAAACATACAATAATACGGAGGAAGCCGCAAAACAGTGTGTCCCATTTTCTCAGCCATACTATCACAAACATATTTCTTTTTCAATTTATAGTCTTTCAAAACTTCCAAAAGATCACTTTTTTTATAACTGAAGTTAAAATAAATGTCATTTTCTAACATATATTCCTGTATTTCCGATTTGGTGTTGGCTGCATTAGGAACCTTATATAGTAGGCGACTATGGTAACTTGTTTTTTGTTAGTTCGCTGGTTTCTTGCAAAGCACTTTGTTTATTCAAGTTTCTTTTTACCAAACTGTCGTAAACATTTTTCACTATTTGTTTAGCGTCAAGTGATAAATGTTTTCTCTTCTGATAGCTACTATTGCAATTTTCCCACGGACGCAACATAATTAAAATAGAACCGTTACGTTGTAAGTTGTAAGTATGTTAAAACTAAAAATAAAAATAATAAAAAGTATCTTTCGAAACTTAATGGGGACCTGTGGTCGTTAGGCGTATATTATCAAATACTTAAAGGGCTCCAAACCAGGTTGCCAGGTAATAAATATATAGGTAAAAATAGATGCAATATGATTGCAGGTGCATGTGAGGGTGGTATACAAAGCAGGTAAAATAAAAATACGTTTATCATAATACCTGGCAACTATGCACAAAACCATAATAGGGTCGTTTATTACCCCATTGAAAAAGGAAAAAGGCAGGATCTTATATCTTGGGATTTACTTTACCTAGAAAATTTTGATACCTAAATTCGGTTTTTGTTTCGGAGAACAGAATATATAATCGGTCAAATACCACAGAGTAACAAATACTGAATTATTTTGATTTATTAAATAATTGTATTGTTCCTACTGTATGAATTTGTCGGTACTGATATACTAGATCATACTCTAATAATCTACTTCCACTTTTGTGTGTCATAAATAGCAGATGTGAGCACATGCTAAATACTTATCCGTTTACTTAAAATTAATGGACGTAATTCGGTTAAATGGGCAGTATTCTCATTCGCAATATTAGGTAAAGTCTTGTTTATTAGTTCAATTTATGGCAATTATTTCCTTAAATGAAATTAAACGCTTGCTATCACTAAAAATTCTTGAACCTTATATGGCATAAAAATTATTTTTTATACATTATATGAAAATATATAACCTCAGCCCATAGAGAAACCGAACTTTTATTAGAAAATAAAACACAGGCCGAGTATATTTGTTCAAATAATTTATTTAAATCGTTGTAATATCCATCGGCTTCCGGATAGCGTAATTGGCTAAATCAGCTCTTTATATAAGTTTTTATGATACTGTTGGAAGTGGGCATGACTGCTGCTTGAACATTTTCAATGCTGTCGTGTCGTTCTCTTTTCATCAGCAAATAAAGTCGAAGGACGAAAAAGAGGCCATGCGATGATAAATCATGTAATACGATCAGTGATTCAACATACAAACTTGGTCGTGCTCAAAAACAGTCTTATAATATCCAAATGTACCGTTCTTCATCGCTGGTAACGATTATTTCAAGAAGGTTTGCGTTTTGGCCAGCACTCCAGATGTTGTGCACAGTTGATTTGAGATTCCCCAATTCATCGTCAACCAAAGTCATGGACGGTATCGGATTATCTTTAATGAAATCCGTCATTTTTGAATGTAAATTTCGCTGTCTAATCTTCGGACGGCCCGACTTTTCGTCGGAACCAAGCATTTCTCGACTGCTCTAAAATCGTTTAAACTTACTCATGGTTTTTGAAGCATTTGGTTTGTTTCGATTTTTTTATGGGCATAGTACACGTGGCGCAAGAAAATCCTTAACACACTTCACAGGACTGACGCATGTGCGGGAAAAGCGATGAGAAACATAGTCCTGGTAATTCATTCTAAAGAGATGAGGTTTGCCATATAAAAGACCGCTTGACGAGGGTTGTAAGAGCAGTGACAAGCTGAACCTCATACGGATATGTTGCACTAGCCTTACGTGTATTCTTAGTATGTACCGTTCTGGAAGGAATTAAGCGGACTACATCCATCTCATGTTCCAAGGATTCAAGGTTGCTGGTGAATTCTGGCTCTTCATTCTGGTGAACAGCTCGCTTCTGAATAGAATCCAACAAATGCAGTATATGTTTGGGAGCAAAGTCCCAAACATGAGAGCATCGTTGGTCGAATTTGAGCTTTATTCAGGATGAACAGTTGTTGTGAAGTGTAAAGTTTTCTAGTTCGAAATAATATTCCCAGATGTTGAGAAGCTCTCTTTGCTATGCATGGAATACGATCATGCTAAGACATATTTGCTCCTAAGTGAACGCCCAGCAAATTTAATGGCAATGCTAGAGGAATGGAGTGTCCCGACATAACTAGGTCAGCAACTTTAACTTTTTTCGAAAAAACTACCACCTGCCGTGAAATTCTACTTGGTGTCTTGGTTCTTTCAGGTCTTCGTTAAGTTGAACGAATTTCTGCTGTCTGCGGATATTTGCATCAGTAGCCAATATTCGAGCGTTCAAAGTAAATGAAGAAATAACCATCTGCAAAGCTGTAGATTTGATTCTTGGTCCTTTCCAGCTGATCGTTAATATAAAGACAGAGATTAGGAGAGAATATAGAGCCTTGGGATACACCGCGTTGGTAGGGAAAGTACTGATAAGAAATCCGTCGACTGCCGGTCATAAAGAACGCTCTTTAAAGAAACACGAGAGCCATAACAAAAACCTTTCAGACATACCAAAATAGCCTAACTTTGTAAACAATTTGTCATGCCAAACACTGTGGAATGCCTTAGATGCATAAGTGCAACTCCTCAAGATTCTCCAAAATGTTCGATTGCATTGTTCTAAACATGTGTGACATAAGTTAGAAGATCTTCTGTCGATCTTTGCTTACGAAAGTCGTATTGATAGCCTTTTCCATAATTTTCAATAGTTTTGAAAGCAGTGCCTTTTTTGGGTAGCAACTGAACTGTAGCGCATTTTAGCAGGAAGGAAATGTTCCGATGTACGATATATTAAAAAGCCTACAGAAAACTGTTGTTAGTTTGCCCGAGCATTTTTTGAGTACTATGGTAGCATCAGAAGCCTTTTTGGTGTCTAGCTTCATTAAACTACTTCTCTGCATTTTCGGTCGCACCAGGGCTTGCTGTTGGAAAGGCATTTCCTCGAAAAGGGAAAGTTCACACTCGATGTCGAAAGCAGTTTTTAGTCAGAAGAGCGTAACGGTGAATTGAAGGTGACAGTATAAATCTCTAGATAGTGGTTAAACACAGGTCAAGGAAAATGGCGAACGTCTCGACCAGGGATCCGTGTTGATTCGTCAATAAGCTGAGTAAAGCCACAACTGAGTGAGAATAATTCAGCATCATAACCTTGTCCATAAGTCCTATTTAAGTACCTTACTTAAGCCAGTTAATGTTGTGGACATTAAAGTCACCCAAAATGGCATTTTAGGCACTTGAATAATTCATCTGTAAATGATTGATGGTGTCTGCAGAGACGAGAGAAGTGTTCCGAGCTTAGTATCACTTGATGGTCGATACAGGCAACAGATAAACCTTGTAGTCTGATGAGTCGTTATTTTTATCTACATAACATCAAAGTTTCGGGGCACCAGGACCGCGGCAAGAGATCGTTTCTGACAAAAAGATAGATTTCCAAGTTATGCCTAAGCCAGAAATAGAAGTCATACCCAGAATAGAGAACGTTTGCTCTGCTGGTCGATCAACTGGCCTTTGTTTCACAGAGAGCGAATACATCGACGCTTATTTGATCGCAGGTGTTGGTGCAATGAATATATGTTCGAATTTAAACCTCGTATATTACAAAAATCTATTTTAAAATTGCAATCTTCGCATGTTGACGCTCTAGAACCAGGTTCCACTCGGAGGTCTAAAGGGGGGCTTTTTACCTCCGAAATTTCTTTTTTTTTTTTTTTATGGGTCTAGCATACGTGCTGCAGGGAAGTCCCTAAAGCGCTCCAGAAGCGGCACGAGTGTGGAAAAAGCGATTCACGTTGTTCCCGAATCGCTGCAAATTGTACTCGGTGGGAAACACAGCGCTGGGCAAATTATTCCAAACGGATGACGTTCTCCATATAAAAGATTGATTGAAAACCGTTGTACGCGGAGTAACAAGCTGAACCTCATACGGATGCGAAGCACCAGCGGACGTTTATTTCGAACATGCACCGCTTTGGGAGGAATTAAGCGGGCTACATCCTTCGAACACTTTCCATGAAAATACTTGTAGAATAGACCCAAGTCGCCAACCGTTCTTCGATGTTCCAGCGAATCAAGGCCGCCTGTCAATTCCGGGTCCCCAATCAGACGTACCGCTCTTCTCTGAACAGAATCCAACAAATGCAGTGTATGTTTGGGAGCGGAGCCCCAAACGTGGGAGCAGTATTTCATAGTTGGTCGAATTTGGGCTTTGTAAAGAATTAACAGTTGTTGTGGGGTGTAAAGCTTTCTGGTTCTAAATAATATTCCCAACTTTTGAGAAGCTCTCCTTGCTATGCCTGCAACATGTTCATGCCAAGACATATTTGCTCCCAAACTGACCCCCAACAAATTGAGCGACGATGCTAGGGGAATGGAGTGCCCCGACATAACTATGTCGGGTTCAGCAACGTTAACTTTTTTAGAAAAAAAACTGCCGCTTGCGTTTTTTGTAGAGTTAAATTCCACTTGGTTACTGTCACCCCAAGATAGAATTTCTTCCAGGTCTTTGTTAAGTTGAACGACCTCCTGCTGTCTGCGGATATTCGCCTGAGCAGCCGATGTCCGAGCGTTCAAGGTGAATGAAGAGACAAGCGTACTGTCATCTGCGAAGCTATAGATTGGATTCCCGGTCTTTTCCAGCAGATCGTTAATGTAAATGAGAAAGAGGGTTGAAGACAGTATGGAGCCCTGGGGCACACCGGCGTTGATAGTGAGGGTGTTAGAAAGAAATCCGTCGACTGCCACTAGTAAAAAACGCTCTCTGAGGAAACATGAGAGCCACAAACAGAACCTTTCAGACATACCATAAGAGCGTAACTTAGCCAACAGTCCATCGTGCCAAACACGGTCGAATGCCTTGGATATGTCAAGAGCAACCGCTCGAGATTCTCCAAAGTGTTCAATTGCGTTGTTCCAAACATGTGTTACATAAGTCAGAAGATCTCCTGTTGATCTATGTTTACGAAAACCATATTGGTGATCGCTAATAATATTGAATCGTTCAAGATATTTTAGAAGATGCTCATTGATAACCTTTTCCATGACTTTCGATATTATTGAAAGCAGTGCAACTGGTCGGTAGTTATTTGGCAAGGTCTTCTTACCTTTTTTAGGTATCGGCTGAACCGTGGCACATTTCCAGCAGGACGGAAATATTCCCTTTCTGTAGGATAGGTTAAAAAGTCTACAGAAATCTGGTGTTAGTTCCCTTGCAAAATTTTGACTAACTGCCTTAGCGACTGCCCAAAAGGACCTGGAATTGTTGGGACAAGCGAGAAGTTTGTTTCTAATTCGTTGATTGTGTGCCTCCTTGGTTTCGTCGATAATTCCCTTGCATCTATTCCGGGCATGAACAAAGATGTTACGATTTACGGTGTTAGGATTTTCACGCCATTGTCGGTAGGCAATATGTTTAGAAGCAACAGCTTCTTTGCATTTTCGGTCGAACCAAGGCTTGCCGTTGGAGGAGCATTTCTTCGAAAAAGGGATGTAAGCTTCCATACCAGCCAAAATAACATCGGAGACCTCCCTGGCGCAGTCAGATGGGTTATCGGATCGAAAACAAACGTCCATCCAAGGGAAAGTTCGAAAGTATTCCATGAGATCTTCCCATTTAGCAGATTTGTAGTGCCAAATCTTGCGCGGCCTAGGCGCCTCTCTGTCACTGATTGGCAGGATACTCGATGTCGAAAGCAGTTTATGGTCGGAAGAACCTAACGGCGGATTTACGGTGACCGTGTAAATCTCCGGATTGGTGGTTAAAAACAGATCAAGAAGACTGGCGAACTCCCCGTCTCGATCAGGGATCCGTGTTGGTTCGTCAATAAGCTGAGTTAAGCCATAACTGATTGAGAATGATTCAGCTTCACGACCTTGTTCGTCGGTAGTATTTGAATATTTAAGCCAGTTGATATTTTGGACATTAAAGTCGCCCAGGATGGCAATTTCGGCACTTGGATAGTTACTTTGTAAATGATCGATGGTGTCTGCAAGAGAAGCGAAAAGTGTTCGAAAATTGGTATCGCTTGGTGGTCGATACAGGATGCAGATGAACCTTGTGGTTTGTTGAGTCGTTATTTTTAACCACATAACATCAAAGTTTGGGGGCTCCAGAGCTTCTTCTCGTTGACAAGAGAGGTCGCTTCTGACAAAAAGACAGATTCCAAAGTTACGCCTAAATCGGGAATAGAAGTCGTACCCAGGATAAAAATAGTTGACCGTGCTGGTCGATGGACTGACCTTGGTTTCACATAGAGCGAGTACATGAGGTTTATTTGATTGCAGGTGTTGATGCACTGAATTTATGTTCGAGTTTATACCTCGTATGTTGCAAAAATCTATCTTAAAATTATGATGTCTGCAAGTCGACGCCTCCGAACCAGCCCCCACCCGGAGATCCGAACGGGGGGCTATTCTACCTCCGGAACTTCTTGCATCCAGGCGCCTCATCATGCTCTTTGGTCCCACAGTAGTTAATGTTGAATTTTCCTGTTCTGTCACATGTTTATCTTTGCCTTCTTTGGCTTTGATCCAGGGGGTGTTATTATTGGTAGTTTGGGTTCTGACCAGATACTTTTCCAATGATCTGTGAGTTCTTGTTTGTTTGGTGGTTCGGTCACTGCTGTGTGTTTGCTGTGCATAATTTTCCGGTAGACTTGTGTTTGGCTTCTTCGGAAGAGGTTGTTGGTATCTTTCCTCTCGTTTGGTTCTTTGTATCTACGGAGTCTTGCGGCATATACGGATAATTTTTGTTTCAGAGTATCCAGGATTTCTGGCAGTGTTCTGTTGGGAGACCCGGACTTGATCTTGTTTATACTCTGTGTGACTCGTTTGGACACGTTCCCATTGATAAACTGGGTAAGGTGTCCTAGATATTTCCTGATGTTGTTGATTTTGTTTTCTATTCTTATTTGCCGTTTGAATTTTGGTTTTGTGCTGTTGGGATTTCTTTGTCGCCGCGGGAGTTTTGGATTAAATACTTCGTCGGTTGCATTTGGGATTGATGGTGGTGGGTCTAGGCGGCGAGTAATTCCCTTCTCAGTGGTTTCTTTGTCAGGACTTGTGCTTTTATCACAGCAACGCATGGTGTGTTCGTTTGTTCCTGTAGTATAACTCATGCGTTGCCTTGATTTTTCCGCCTTGGTGGGTGTCGGCTTACTCGCCGGCACAACACTTTTGGCAGGTCCATTGTCAGTTGCCGGTCTTCATCGTTTTGGTCGAGCTGCCATTTCCCGCGACGTCCTCGACCGTTACGTCGCTCGCTCGATGCTTCTTTTGTTGGTCTACTGTTGTTTGGGATGTTTTTAGTGTTTTGTGGTGTCAGAAGCTCAAAGTGTCCCGACATTGGGTTGCCTGTTAGTAGAAGGTAAATAGTTTCGGTGTGTTTTCTTGTGCTTATTATTGTTGGCTTGTCGCTAAAAGTTATTTTTGTATCTCTTGTTCTTCGTTGTTTTGAGAAGATATGAAAGTTGCTATTCTGGGTTTCCGAGAGGGCAAATATCTCTAGGCTCGTTCCATAGGTACCATTTTTCCTCATATAGTTATAGTAATTATTGAAGTCTTTCATATCGTCGTCCCCAATTAATGAAAATGTGTTAAGTTCCGACCAGTTTTGTTGTATATATCTTAGAGCAGCCTCTCGGAGTCTTTCATGATGGTTTTGGTGGCCATATAAGTGTAAGCTAACTGCACGGAAAAGGCAATTTCCATCACCTACAATGTCGGATCTGGTAAAACTATCGGGAGTAGTTTCAGCTGAGGCGGTTGGTTGGATCGTTTGTCGTTGTTGTTGTGGTGGTGCTGTAGCTGTTTGTACGACAGGGGTCCGCCTCCTCAACACCCTGCCATTATCACTAGTATAATTATTATTATTTGACATAGTGTTCCCACGAGTATCCTAGGAAAGAATGGTCGACTGCGGCAGAGCCTGGATGCCACAGCAAGGCTACTTGTTCATCATGGTATTCTTTCGTCACAACGAAATCCGGGGACCGCTTTCGATAACAAAAATATACAACAGCTAACGTTACTATTTTTTTTACTTTTGAAAACTTTGGTTATTTATTAAACAAGGGATGTTATCTACAATGTGGCAAAATAGAATACCAAAAATTTGAATTTCATCTAAAGAATTTTTTCGTAAATAACTGCTAATGATTTTCTTTGGCCCAAACGGTAAGCTTTCGACAACTTAAAAAGGGGTACAATTTTGGCAAAACTAAATTTCCGAATGCAAACTTCTTAACTAGTCAGGCTTACAAACCGAATTTAATAATATTTTCTCGGGAAATGGTACCTTTAATTAACCTTGAAAAGAAAAAAGTTATTAATTCTGATATTTATATGACTTATACAACGTTTTGAGGTTTATAGACTACACTTTTATAGCATGCAGTCAATTATTGCTAGTAGTTAGTAGTCTTGTGTTACTAAGGGTATATTTTCGCGCGAAAACGCTATATTCGTAAGTATCTTAAAGCAAAATTCGACAAGTGATATTTAAATTTTTGTTTACACGTTAAATCTGACATTTACTTGTGAATCGTTCAAAGATGCGAGATGGCAAAAATATATCAAATTTTTGATATTGTTTCATTCATCGTTTCGCCCTATGTCATCATTTATCTCAAGTTTTCCCTAATTTATATAGTATCTTCTGAACAACAACTGGATGCAAACTAAGCGTTTTTATACTTTACTATTCTAGAAAAAAGGATCGCAATCGCAGATCTTAATCGTTATCATTGTTTTAGGTACCTGTCAAGATTTTGGTTATGATGGTTCCGAAGGTAAGAAATATGTAATTATCTTAACATAGTTTATTTAAATACTCTTACTAATAATACAAAACTAAATTTGCTATTAAATCAGGCCCTCAAAAGGAAAAAACTGAGCCGGTGCCTTTCAAAAAGGAGGTTTCACAAGTCCGATTTTATTTTTTATTTAGTTGCACCTTTTTTCAGTCGTTCTACGTCAAACCTGTATATCCGTGAGTCTAAACACAGAGGAAATCATAGATGAACTGTCAGTTATTTATTTTTTACGAATGGTCCTACACTTTATATAATATTATTATTATATATAAACTAGACCTAAGTCAATCACGGAATATATGTAGAATGTTTGAGAAGTCTATGTAAAATGTTCTCATGTATAGTTTTAATTTATTTTAATTTGTATGTGTTCAGCTTTATGGAATAAATAAAAGAGTAAACAACTGATGAAGACCAGAGTGCATGGCTGAAACGTTTCGACAAAAAATATATACTATGACATAAAACAAGTCTTTAAATTTGCGAACACTAAACCCAAGAATATATATATATATATATATATATATATATATATATATATATATATATATATATATATATATATATATATATATACAGGATGCCCCATATGTATGGAATAATGATTCCACAGCATTTATTAATCAGTGTATCAACAAAATGTTTAAATATAAGTTATAGGGTGTTATATGGCGCACATGCTGACGTTGACAATAAAATCATATTTTGAACAGTCAGTTCGAAGAAATTACGCCATCTTGATTTTTGTAAATGTCAAAATTTATTGACAAAACGTTTATAGCTGCCTTTTGTGAAACGGCAATGTGAGCGTAATATTTACAGAAACTGAAAGAATCACTTTGTTAATGATGATTGGTTACGGAGACCATAGGAGAACACAACAGGAGGTGTGTGATCTTTTTAACGCAGAATGTCCCAATCGAGAACCTATTATCAAATCCGTAGTTAGCAAAACATTAAAACGATTTAGACAATCAGGTCATGTTAAGGATCGTTCCAAATCTGGACCTCCAAAAGTCAAAACACGCGATGACGAAAAATTGGATGCTTTATTGGGAATTACAGAAAATCCCCATACAGCCACTCGTCAGCTTTGCCTAGACCACAATATAAGTAAAGGTACCTTAAGTCGTATACTGAATGAAGAAAAATTGCATCCATACAAACCAAGAATTATCTGAAGATGACTACGATAGATGCGTTGAATTTTGCGAGGTCATGATGGAACGAATCAATAATGATCCTAACCTAATTCATAATATTGTTCTTTCTGACGAGGCCACATTTTATCTTAACGGAATAGTTAACAGGCATAACTGCCGGTACCGGTCTACTAAGAATTCCCACTGGATAATCAACAGTCATTCTCAAAGACCACAAATGATAAAAGTGTGGATGTCATATCATTGGTCCCTTTTTTTATCGATAGAAATCTTACAGGACAGCGGTATTTACAGTTACTCCAAGAGCAAGTTATTCCAACTTGTGCAGGTCTTTTTTCCCGATGAAAATAATTTGGATACCCCTAACAGCAATTTATAATATTAACAGAACGGAGTACCTCCCCACTATGAAATCAATGTTCGTAGATATTTGGATGCGATTTTTCCTAATCGATGGATAAGCAGAAGAGGTGATATAGAATGGCCTGCAAAGACCTTACGCCACTCGATTTTTTTTATGGGGTCATTTGAAAATCAAAGTTTACTGAAGTCGAGCTGAAACTCTCGAAGATTTACAACAAAGAATTCAATATGAAGTAGCACAGATTACCCTGGATTCTCTATAAAACTCTGTTCAGTTCTGTTTATGACAGATTGAATCATTGCCTCGCTGTTAACGGTAGGCATTTTGAGCAATTGTTGTCTTAAAAATAAACCTAGAGTATTTATTAATAGTTTTTTGGTCTTTTTTTTATTTTAAATTTCAAATTATTCCGTACATATGGAGCACCATGTATGTATGTATATATATATATATATATATATATATATATATATATATATATATATATATATATATATATATATACATATATATATATATATATATATATATATATATATATATATATATATTTATATATATATATATATATATATATATATATATATATATATATATATATATATATTTATATATATATATATATATATATATATATATATATATATATATATATATAATACCATTATTTGTGCTTATATTATACAAATAGTAATGTCTAATGTTACAAAATTATTACTTCTGGTTCAACCGAGAGTACTGAAAAACAATTTTCTTATACTTACTGTGCTAAGATGGTAATGTAAATTATAGGAGGGGTTATTGGATTTTCATGATTTCATTTATTCACTCAGAATTTAAGATGTGCTTTTAATAGTCAGCTAATTATAAGTTTTATTGCTTTAATTTTAATGGAAGAGATGTGAGATCATTATATGTATTCAGACGGGATACACCATGTAGAAATTATTTTTCTTGGTTAGAAAATTATTTAATTAATAATAAATTATTATTTTATAGAGAGTGAAGAGGCAGAGATAAATACATTAGCTTGTGTCGGGGTCGATCAAACAGTTTCATTATGATGAGTGTGAGAAAGACTTTACATGAACATGACTTCATATCTCGTCCATCAACATTTATATGAGTGCGACTACCTACGAAGAGGGCTTATCATCCAAATTCCAAAATTTCAATTTTATTTTCGAACGAATTCCGTTCCATTAACTTGGGGTTATTTAACAAAAGTAATACTAGAGATTATTCAAAGAAATATCTTCAATTATTGAGAAACGGTGCTATCCAGAAAATATTTCGATTTAAACTTTTGGCCTGGTATTATATCAATGCGAATAATAGGACAATTTTTTTCGAATAACCTTTAAATACTGAACAATATTTAATTTTTTCAGAAAACCAAATATTGAAAATATACCTGTTACCGAACAAATTATTTATCAATAAGACGGCGCCCCTGTTCATAATACTAGAGTCGTAGTTAACCATTTAAATTTAACTTTTGGATATCGTCTGATTGGTACCAATGATCCAATAAAATGACGGCCAAGGTCACCATATCTTACGCCTCTTGATTTCTTCTACTGGGGCAATATGAAAGAATATATCCTATAAGAGAACACCAGAGAATATTCAAGACCTTAGAAATAGGATTACTCAAGCTATTAACGCTATTACGCCCTTAAACAGAAAATGCCCTTTGCGAATGTCAGGAACGGGTTCATTGATGTCGGGAGGTGAATAGTTAACGTTTTGAACGTTTAAACTGAGGATATAGGAAATGATATATGATCTAAGATTAGTTTCTTTCGTAGAATTTAAAAACGGTATAACATACAAGGTGTTCCATACGAAATAACGAAGTCGATAGTCAGTTATTCTTACAGTCAAATTCTATACTTAGTTTAACCATATAAGTCCCTAAAATTTAAATATGTATATGTATTATATATATATATATATATATATATATATATATATATATATATATATATATATATATACATATCTATATCTATATATATACATATCTATATCTATATATATATATATATATATATATATATATATATATAATATACATATCTATCTATATATATATATATATATATATATATATATATAATATACATATCTATCTATATATATATATATATATATATATATATATATATATATATATATATATATATATATATATATATATATATAAGCGGTATCGCGAGGGAATTCGACGGATTTTTCCATCTACATAAAAATTCTATATGTATAAGTAAGTATACGGTAGCGCAAGTTATAATAAGAAATTTCAGAAGTAATTTAGGTGAGAAAAATATATATATATACAGTCGACACTGTTTATAGTGAAACTCTATATAGTGAAAAACTCTTTATATTGCAATTTTTTAAGACCTAGAATATTTTAATGAAATTTCATGTAAAAAGCCCTGCATATAGTGAATCTGTAAAATAGTAACACTCTATATAATAAAATTTTTACCGGAATTTTATGTATACATTTTTATGCATTTATTGAGATCTTGGCCATTTCGGGTTTTCCATTTTTATCTAACATTCGAATTCCATTTTTATGACGCATTCTTTTGAAAAGGTTCTTAACGCGTTTATAAAACCTAATGGTTGGCAATAAATCTGGTAGATTTCCGTGAGAAACCCGGGGAATAACCCATTTTATAGAAACCCGGGGAAAAACCCATTTTATAGTCGAGGCCTAGTAATTCGCAAATTCAGGTTCAGTTTCTTTTTGTTTAAGAATCAAGTAAGATGTCCAAGCGAGTGTGTTTAAGTTTAGCTGAGAAAATTAAAGTTTTGGAGGAGGATGATAAAGACCGCAAAAAAATTGATGTTGCTGCAAAATTTGGTGTTTCTCCAAGTTGCGTCTCTCTGATAATAAAAAGTCGCGACAGTATCATCACGAACCTAGCGTTCCAAGCAGTCGAAAACGAGTACGGGTGAGTACTTACGAGGATGTAAATGAAGCAGTTTTACGATGGTTTCAAGTAGCCCGTACGCATCAAAACGTACCAATATCGAGAAATTTAATAAAGCAAAAGGCTCTACAATTTGCTAAAGAATTTAACTGCGTTAATTTTCAAGCTAGTGAAGGGTGGTTGAGTGCCTGGAAGACTCGCAATTCAATTGTTTTCAAGACCGTGTCTGGCGAGAGTGCAAGCGTTTAGTCAGGAGGACTGTGACATTTGGACTGAAACTGTTTTAAAAAGTGCATTGGAAAAGTACGAGCCAAAAAACGTTTCAATTGTGATGAAACCGGTTTGTTTTTTAAATGTTTGCCAAATAAAACTTTTGCTTTTAAAAGTGATAAATGTTTTGGTGTTAAAACAAGTAAAGAAAGGGTGACACTTATGGTTGGAGCAAACATGGATGGCTCAGAAAAACTGAAATTACTGCTCATAGGTAAAAGCAAAAATCCCCGTTGTTTAAAGGAGTTAAATCTCTGGAGTTAGATTACGCCAATAGGCATGGATGACTTCTGAGATTTTCGAAAGATGGATCAAAGAAGTAGACACGAAAATGAAAAGCCAAAAGCGAAAGATTGTGATGTTTATAGACAATTGTCCTGCACATCCAGTTACTGTAAGTAAAAAATTAAGGAATATTGAATTGATCTTTTTTCCACCAAACATGACCTCCAAATTGCAACGTAGGGTATTATCAAAAACATAAAACATCATTACCGAAACAGAATTGGTCACAAAATTGTTAATGCGATTGATAACAACCTTCCAGTCCAAAAATTGATTACTCTTAAAGAGTGTATAACCGAAGTCGCTAAAGTATGGAGTGAAAATCTTTCTCAGACTATTAAAAACTGCTTTTCTAAAGCAGGTTTTATTGAAAAAATTGACGAATGAGAAGAAGAAGACGAAATGACCTTAAAAAAGGCAATGGAGTATTCTACAAAAAACTGCTACCGTCGACGCAGATTTTTTTACTTGAAGATTTCTTAGAAATCGACAATGATGTTGGCACGACAGATCTCCCAACTGACCAAGAAATAATTGACGATATAAAAGAATAGAAGATCATGAAGAAGAAACTGAAACCGGGGAATGTCCTGCTAAATTTAGTGAAAATTAAATAAGAAATGCATTTGACATTGTGCGAACTACTCTCAGGGGCCAGGAAAGTGTACCTGATCAAATCTTTATGCATTTGAATAAATGCGAGAATTTTGTTGAGCAACAATTATTTTTCAAAAGTAATGTTCAAAAGAAAATAACTGATTATTTTTCCTAGTACGTATGTACGTAGTATGTACATATGTATTAACAGATTTTGTATTATTCTTTTTATTTCGTATGTAGTACATACATACATAAAGTCCGTACCGTATATCTTTACACGTGCGTCATAGTTTACAGGCAATATCCCAGACGACTATTATATTTTTTGTCTCTTTTTACCAATACCTACGATTTATTGGTGAAAGAGACAAATAATATAATAGTCGTCTGTTATATGGCCTGAAAAACTATGACGCACGGGGTAAAGATATAACGTACGGACTTTATGTATGTATTTAGCCCTGTACATGCTATGTACTATTTAAACTTTCAAATGTTTAATAAAATCTTTTCTAATAATTCAATTTTGCAATTTTTTTTTGTTGTACCTTATAAAATCCAAATAAATGATTACCAATATAAAATACATACATAGCAATATATACGGATTTTTTCTTTATATAGTGAAAAACTTTCTATAGTGAAATTGCGGTCAACATTTTGGTCTTTCACTATATAGAGTGTCGACTGTATATATATATATATATATATATATATATATATATATATATATATATATATATATATATATATATATATATATATGTACACGCAAGTATTGCGTCTCCTTGGCATGAACTGAGACAATATTGAATATGGTTCAATGGGAGAGAAACAGAGTATTTAAGTCAAATTAAAGAGAGATGGACGATCAGTTAGTGAACTATAAAAGACAATATAGTTTGTTTACGTCGTACGACGTGTTGTAAAAATAAATATTCGTGACAATTAGGTTTTCTCGCACTTTGTTTAATTAAATGAAAATATTGAGATTGTATGTCATCTTTAATTTTGCACCTGTATTTGACGTGATTAACGCATAGTCATGAATTTATTAATTGCTGATAAAAAATAGCATAGTTATATAGTTATAGGTCAGTAGTTTTGAATTCATGGTCACATTTGGCGACTAGTTTAAATTAGATCTAGTATCTTTTATTAACTAACTAGTTAGGTATAATACATGAGAAGACCTAAACATGAGTAAACATTTATGTCTTAAGGTATTTACATGTCAGTAACCTAAACAACCTTAATATGAGTAATGGATTTTATTATGTTTATGATGCTGTTGGTCCATTAAAGTCTGGTGCCATGGAGGGTGAGGCTGGCCGGCATGGGGCGGGATTATTTAGTGGAGATGATGGCTTAGGTCTTGGCTTGTTTGGACTGTATTCTCCAATATTCAAACTAAGGGACTAGCATCTTTAGGTGGCGTTCAAGACAGCTGGTGATGATCCTGGTGGTGACGGTGTCCTCAGTATACAGGAGCCGGAAGGTCTGTTCCGACTTGGAAATGTCAGTGGTGAAACTTATAGGATAGTCGTGACGGATGAATTTGAGGATTAGACTTTCCTGTCAGACTTGGTAGAATCCCTTGGAAACATCTGGAAACACAGCCCCAACCTGATGTTTGCGTTTTAAGCTGTTGGCGAGGTGTTTGGGGAGAGCTGTAGTGGAATGTTTTAGATTAGAGTCTGAGAATCTTTTGACTTAGCTTTACGTGTTAATATCGAGGGGCGCTATTTATAAATGGCTTTTAGCAATTTTTAAAACTATTTTATAAAAAGGAGAACGGACTTTATTTAAAACACGCCGAGTAGGTTCAATAGCCTATATTCGTAAATTTAATTTAATTTTTATTTTAAGAAACTGTGACTTTTTAAGTTATTGTAAAACTATTTTATATACGCCTTCGTGTGGCTCTGCGTAAATAATGAGCAATTCACAACACACACAACGGTTAATGTTATTAATTTTTTTTCTTAACATATTCTCGATGACTCACGATTAGGTTAAATTTTTATTAGTAAATTTAATAAACTAGTTCTCCACGCTTTAGTAAATATGCTATTTATTAATTTTTTTTTTGTTAATTCATAAGATAGGAACATTTTTGAAAAAAACGTGAATGAACTCAAGACGACCTTAAATATTGATTTGAAAAAGTCTTTGAAGAAACGTTTAAAAAGTTTTATTTATTTTACAGAAGCTGAGGTCAGATTCTCATTTAGTCATGTTGATTAGCATTAGTTGTAGCCGTAAGATACGATCTATACGACTACATATTTATAACTAATATGTTGCCAATGAAACGAAAAATCGCAAGAGGGCACCTCTACGCGCAGATGTTTAGCGTTAGTGATTTTGAGTAATAATATGAAAACCCATGGTTTGCCGATTTCTTCCTAAAGAGGTCAGCTATTTAAATTTCGACAATTTTTGATTTACTCTTATTATTTCGTGTTAATAGATCTACTAATGACTTTTCAAGTTACTGATCTTTTTAATATTAGGTAAAGTGTACTGTTTATTATAGCCCGTCCCAAAATATAAGATCCTGATTTTTGCCGTTTTAAGTGGGCAATATAAAAATTCTGACCTTTTGTTTATGATAGGTTGCAGAGATGGACTTAAGAATTTTATTCATTAATGCAAATAAATAAAATTCTACGTGTTTTTGGAGATGTTTATTTATAGATGCATGTAAAAACAAATGGATAAGCAGTGCAAATATACAGTTTGATTGAATGGGGTTTACAAGAGGGGACATATTGTATAAATAAAAATATATTAAAAAAAAAACTAAAAAAACTTAAGCTTAATTCGGTTTCACTATCACTGTCATCAGCTGAGGTAATTATCAGTGGTTTTATATTATTTACATAAATATATGAATCTTTAACTTTAACAACGTGCTGAATGGAATTCTTCCAGCTTTCACAAGGTATATCATTTATAACTTTTTTTACTAATTCAACCACTCACACGCTTAAAGTAGGAGAAACATTTTATGCCCTTATTTTTGATTTAACTTGATGCCAGATATGTTCAATTGAATTAAACATAATAATACGGAGGAAGCTGCAAAAAAGTGTGTCCCAGTTTCTCAGCCCAATACTATCACAAACATATTTCTTTTTCAATTATATAGTCTTTCAAAACTTCCATAAGATCACTTTTTTTATAACTAAAGTTAAAATAAATGTCATTTTCTAACATATATTCCTGTATTTCCGATTTGATGTTGGCTGTTAGGAACCTTATTTAGTAGGCGGACTATGGTAACTTGCATTGTCCATAAACTATAACACTCTATTCGAGAACATTTGGCAAAGGTAATTTTGAAACCAATTTTCAAAAAGTTCTTGCGATCGTGTCTTCGTGATAGTCCAAAACTAGAATCTTTTATGTTTTTTTGCAGATAATAGTAGACAATTTGAAACCCAGGCCCTTTTCAGATCCAGCATGCAAAATGGTTATTCGTTTACCTTTATTTGAAGGTGCGTTAGCCTGACATTTTGTACTGCTGCCAACCCACCCTTTTTGCACAGTGTTGTAACATTCATTTTTTCCTGGATTTTAAGACTATGCAATGTTACTGTCCATTTCAAATTGTATTTATTTTTATTTTAAAATATCGGACCGGTATATTAACAGAAGTTTTAGGACATATGGTATATACTATATAGTTTATTGTGCAGACTTTTTCCATCGAAAGTCGCAGGCAGGGGAGTTCCATCGAGCCGCAGACAGTGAGCGGTTTTGAT
>CM032454.1:43684098-43809674 GCA_019049505.1 Pachyrhynchus sulphureomaculatus | reverse complement strand
TTAACTTGATGCCAGATATGTTCAATTGAATTAAACATAATAATACGGAGGAAGCTGCAAAAAAGTGTGTCCCAGTTTCTCAGCCATACTATCACAAACATATTTCTTTTTCAATTTTATAGTCTTTCAAAACTTCCATAAGATCACTTTTTTTATAACTAAAGTTAAAATAAATGTCATTTTCTAACATATATTCCTGTATTTCCGATTTGATGTTGGCTGTTAGGAACCTTATTTAGTAGGCGACTATGGTAACTTGCATTGTCCATAACTATAACACTCTATTCGAGAACATTTGGCAAAAGGGAATTTTGAAACCAATTTTCAAAAAGTTCTGCGATCGTGTCTTCGTGATAGTCCAAAACTAGAATCTTTTATGTTTTTTGCAGATAATAGTAGACAATTTGAAACCCAGCCCTTTTCAGATCCAGCATGCAAAATGGTTATTCGTTTACCTTTATTTGAAGGTGCGTTAGCCTGACATTTTGTACTGCTGCCAACCCACCCTTTTTGCACAGTGTTGTAACATTCATTTTTTCCTGGATTTTAAGACTATGCAATGTTACTGTCCATTTCAAATTGTATTTATTTTTATTTTAAAATATCGACCGGTATATTAAACAGAAGTTTTAGGACATATGGTATATACTATATAGTTTATTGTGCAGACTTTTTCCATCGAAGTCGCCAGGCAGGGGAGTTCCATCGAGCCGCAGACCAGTGAGCGGTTTTGATCTAGCTGCCGACCATGTCGGTCGTCGTTTCCATCTAGCGCAACCAGGCAGTACCGTCTAGCCGAAGTAGGCTAATCTTCACCAGAGTCGCTAAGTTTCGACAATAAAAGCTGTAGTGAGCTTTCTAAGTGTTAAAAAAAAAAAAAAAAGTGAAATCGGTCAAAGTCCATCACAGACAGGAATGAAACACTGTAAGTCAACCAAATCCCTTATATAGACTTATCCCGGAGAGTGCATTGACTACAATGTAACACAGACACAAAAAAGTGAAGTGTAAGGCACGATACCTCGCCTTCGGGGATTTATAAGAATATAAAATTTTAAAGTAACAACTACTGTTTAGGCTAGAATTTTTGGTAAACTGCAAAGGTTAGAACTTTTATTATTTTTAAAAAACATGAATAAATTTTCTTTTTGATTAAAGCTAAGTGTATCACTGAATATTTATTTTCCTTTTCAGGATCAGTTGTACTAGACTAATTCCTTTTAGTAATATCCATAAAACACTTCAGTTTTTTCTCATTTTCTTAGCTGAAGTTAAATCCTTTCTATTTTAAAATGAGTGGTGCCCTTAAAAAAACAAAAAGTCGTACAACTGAGGTTTCTTAAAAAAAAAATAGAAAAATAATTTCCAGAAAGACGTATAAAAAACTATCTCTTACCCATATTTCTCTACCAAGGAAAACTGAGCTAGTGTTTCTTTAATTTCTTTAGTTCTTTTAATATCAGGTTTCACTCAATTCATTATCAGAAATTAAAGCGGGGCTGCAAGAAAATTGTGCTCAAGCTTGGGGCGTCCAGTATTTAAAAATGTTACAAAAAGACGCAGTCTAAATGAAGCAAAAAAAAATAGCAAGAGAAAAAGTTACAAAATTGCGCTCAAGCGTGGGACAAACAACTTCTCACAGGGTACGGAAAAAGATGCCTCAAACTAAGAACAATTTTTTCATAAGTTACAAAATAGCGCTGTCAACGCGGGGCTTTTGGAATTTTATTTTTTAAAAGGGTTCAGTGTACTAGCTTTCGAACAAAATAAAAGCTCTAACTTTGCAGATATTTTTATTACACAATATTTATTAAACGAAGCTACACTATAGCAATAAGACAAAAGCAGGAAATTTGTAGAATTTTTTATTTCAATTTGTCTGATATAGATATTTGAATTTTGTTGTTGACTCTAAGATAAGAGATCCCTGTTTTTTTCTTAGAAGCTAACTTTATCTTTCAGATTAGCAGATGTGCTGGTTTATTTTAATTTTTAGTGATAGATTTATTTTACGGATAACCGAACAAAAAACTATTGTTTTTTCTCACCGAGGTTTTGCATGAATATTAAAAATACTTTGCAGAGATACGAAACGATATTTAGAGATTTTTTTTATAGGAAATTCTTAAGATATCTTAATAAAAGGATTTTTAATACGAGGCAATACTTAGAAATTTTTTTGAAATTGTTGAAGATTTTTTTAAAGTTTGGTAAAGAAGTTTACATATTTTAAGTGCCTTTACAGATTTTGTTTTTTTTTGACTATTGGGAGCACAGGAGAAATATTTTTACGATTTTTTAACAATTCTTTTAAATTTTATAGTATTCATTTATCATGGAAGCCTTCAATTTTAAAGTCAATCACCTACTAGAATATGAATTAGACTATGAACTGAAAATCCGTCGTACTTTCTCAGAACGTCCGGTCGCGGATAAAAGAAAGATTCTAACGAGGATCTTAAGTAAAGAAATTAATGAGCCCGGAAAAACGATAAAAATAGGGGATGACACCCTGTCTTTTAAAGAAGAAACGGCTGGTATCGAAAAGAGTTTAAATTCTATCCAAAACTTAATCGATAGTTATGACGGCGATCCAAATGATTCACTTGTACTCCGGGTTAAATCACGCTTATCGCATGTAGCGGGTCGCGTACAAAGAATTCCCATGCCGGATGACGAAGAGGAAGCGTCGAAATTTTCCAAATATGTTCAAGAAACAATAGCTACGTGTGTACTCATGGAAGCAAACCTTGCCGAAAAGATAGCTCCTGGTCATGAGTTACCACAGCTGCCTATTACAACCCCAGTCATAAACGTACCAGCTCCAATCGTGAATTGCGCAGCCAGAAATATTCCTGTCAGCGAATGGCAATTGAAATTTAATGGAGACTCAAGGAGACTCTATCCTTTTTTGGAGAGGCTAACTGAAATAGCTCAAGCTAGGAAAGTATCGGAAGATGAACTTTTCAGCTCTGCTGTTGAATTTTTCACTGGCGATGCCTTCATTTGGTATAGAAGCATAAAATCAAGTGTCAACGACTGGCATTCCTTGGTAGATAGGCTAAAGAAGGACTTCTTGCACTGTGATGATGATGAAGAATTGTGGTCAGAAATAAAGAAGAGGCGACAAAAGAAGGATGAGTCCACTGTGATTTTTATTGCCCACATGGAATCTTTATTCTGTAGGTTGTCCATCAAGCCTTTGGAATGTACCAAAGTTAAATTTTATACGTAGGAATATTCTGCCTAGTTTCGTCAATCGGTTAGCTCTACTAGATATAAATTCGGTAGCCGAACTCGCCGGGTTATGTAGAAAACTTGAAGAGTCCGATTATTTGTTAGAAAAGAGCAGACCAAAAAGCGAAACTAATATACATCAAGTAAGGTATAATCCAAATGGCCGAAGTGGAGTCTCGACAAATAAAGTTGGGAATGTAAATCGGAACCCTAGGAGTAACCAGAAAACGGGTAAAGGAAAAAATAATGACTCTAAAATTAGCGACACTGCAGCCAAAGTGAACGACAAGCCGGTTTCACCTAAGGCAATTTTCACGTGTTGGAATTGCACAGGCCCGAATCACACTTACCAAAATTGTACAGCACCAAAGAGGGTATTTTGTTTCAAATGTGGAACAACAGGTGTGAGACTAACATCATGCCCCAAATGTACAAAAAACGAGTAAGGACGGTATATTACCGAGGCGGATATCCTAAGTCCAACAAAAAAGCCTCTAATCATTCGGCTAAGTCACAAGCTCATGTTCGCAGTAAAGCCCCTAATCCAAAACGTTCTAGAAACACGGACGAACAAAAATATTCCAGTAGATCAGATTGGACTAAATGGTTACAAAAAGTTTCTGATTTTTTTAAGTCTAATAAAAATTCTCTTTCTCAAGTTAAAACTCCTGCTTCTCCAAATGGTCACATGTCTCCTCTATTCGTGCATAAATATTTAGATAACAGACCGCATATCAAGATAAATCTATTAGGTGTCCATTTTTCGGCTTTATTTGACTCTGGTGCAAATGCCTCCGTTGTAGGTCAGAATGGTATTAAAATTTTAAGTCGTTTAAGTATAAAAATATGCCATGTCAAGAATAGAAGTGTTACCACTGCAGATGGCAGCCGCCTAAAAGTTTTAGGTACGGTTGAGTTGCCGCTAGTCTGCAATGGTCATTGTTTAGTAATCTCTGCTCTAGTAGTACCTTCTCTATCACATACTTTGGTTTTAGGATGTGATTTTGCACAAAAATTCGGAATTTTAGTAAATTTTAAAGATAATTCGTGGTATCCCCAGTCCCTAGAAGTCAATTCTCAAACAAGTTTTAAAGATAGTTATTCAGAAAGTTCCTTAGAAAACCTTTTCTCGCGTCTATGTACCCTAGATGATCTCTCGCGGACGGAACGCTTAAAAGCAGAAAAAGTAATAAGCTCTTTCAATGAAATAAGTAGTAAAGATAGGTTAGGCCGAACGAATAAAATCACCATGTCTATAGATACGGCTGATGCCAGTCCTGTAAAGACAAGGCCCTTCGCCATGTCTCCTTATATGTCAAAAGTATTAAATAAAGAGTTAGACGAAATGTTGAAACTCGGAGTGATTGAAGAATCAAACAGTCCTTGGTGTTCTCCAATCTTATTGGTGAAAAAGGCCGATGGACAGTATCGTCTATGCTTTGACGGAAGAAAGCTCAACGAGGTCAGCAAATTTGATAACTATCCATTACCGAACATCGACAGAATTTTGACATCACTCAGGAATGCTAAGTATGTATCCTCGATAGACCTTAGAAAGGCTTTCTGACAAATTCCTTTAGACAAATCCTCTAAGGAAAAGACCGCTTTTGCAGTAGTAGGCCGAGGTCTATTTCAGTTTCGTCACTATGCCGTTTGGTCTAAAGAACGCTGCTCAATCTCAGCAACGTTTAGTGGACGCCATATTTGGTCCGAAATATGAGCCACATATTTTTACCTATCTCGATGATATTTTAGTAACATCGGAAGACTTCGAATCGCATATTCGCTTACTTAAGGAAGTAAAAGATAAATTGAAAGAGGCCGGACTGACGATAAATTTGAGCAAATGTGATTTTTTTCAAAACTTCTCTAAAGTTTTTAGGCTATATTGTAGGCTCAAATTCCTTGCGTACCGACCCGGATAAAGTAGCAAGCATGGTTAATTATGCAAGACCTGCTAATACTACAGAAGTTAAGCGCTTCGTAGGAATGTGTTCATGGTACAGACGTTTTATCGAGAATTTTTCTACCCTGTTGTCGCCTATTAATGATCTTTTGAAAGGACGAAAAAAAAGGACAATCGATAGATTGGACAAAGGCAGCCGAAGAATCTTTTATAAAGATTAAAGAGCTATTGGTTTCAGCTCCCATTTTATCCCAACCAGACTTTTCCCAACAGTTTTATATTTCTAGTGATGCTTCTAATACTGGTTTAGGGGGCGTCCTAACACAGAAAAATCAATGGTGAGGAAAGGGTGATAGCGTATGCCAGTAGAACTTTATCAAAGGCTGAACGTAACTATTCGGTTGTTGAAAAAGAATGTTTAGCAGTACTCTTTAACATCGAAAAGTTTCGACCCTACATAGAAGGTGTTCCTTTCACGGTCATAACAGATCATTATAGCTTATTGTGGCTTAATTCTATTAAAAACCCTAGTGGCAAACTAGCGCGTTGGGCGATTAGGCTGAGACAACATACATTTAATTTAATTCATAGAAAAGGAGTCCACAATGTTATTCCTGACGCTTTGTCAAGAATCCCAGATAATACAGCGGACGAAAACAGTCTTAATGCACAGTTTGGCGTAAGAATTGATACAGTTGATGTAGATCGCATTGATCCATGGTACGACAATTTACGGCAGCAAATTAAAGAATTTCCCCAAAATTTTCCGCAGTGGAAGGTGGAAAATGATTTCGTGTACAAATTTATCCCAAACCAGTTGCCTTTAAAAGTTAATGTACCCGAGTGGAAAATACTAGTTCCTAAACCACAGAGAGAGGAAGTTATAGACATGTGTCACACTCCTCCTACTTCTGGTCATTTTGGCTTTTATAAAACTCTTCACAGGGTTCAGGAACAGTATTATTGGCCAAAAATGCGTTTTGACATCGTAAAGTTTGTGAGGACTTGTGAAGTATGTGGAGCACAGAAATCTCCAAATGCACTACCTATGGGACTGATGGGAAAAGAGAAAACGGTTAATTACCCTTTTCAGGTCATAGCAGCTGATCTAGTAGGCCCATTTCCACGTTCAAAAAAGGGAAATAAATGGCTTCTCGTGGTTTCTTGCTGGTTTACAAAGTATACCATGCTATTTCCTTTGAAAAGCTCTAAGGCTGGATATATAGAGAGAATTTTGGAAAATAATGTCTTTCTAATCCACGGTGTTCCATCGCTCTTGATATGCGATAACGGTACTCAGTTTACCTCTAGGAGTTTTAAGAGCTTAAGTGAAACATATGGTTTTAACATCCGTTTTAATCCCGTGTACTCTCCCCAATGTAATTTTGTGGAACGTAATAACCGAACAGTCGGGACCGCTTTAAGAAGTTACGTGGATTCACATGACACTTGGGATGACAATATTTCCAAAATCCAACAAGCGATAAATACGGCAAGACACGAAGTAACAGGGTTCACACCGTCTTTCTTAGTTTACGGCAGACATATACCTCTATCTGGATCGTATTATAAAAATTTAGATTTGGATGTCAATATTGACAGCGAAATAATTCCGGGTAACAGGGGTGAGTACGCCGAAAATTTAAAGGGTTTAAAAGATATTTTCACCGACGTGCGTAGTAGGATACATAAGGCTTATGAACGGAACTGTAAGTCTTACAATCTTAGGAAAAGGGATTTTGCCTTTAATATAGGTGATCACGTTTGGCGAAAAAATAAAATTCTTTCCAGTGCAGCAGATAAATTCACATCTAAGTTGGTACCTAAGTATGTGCATTGCGTGATTAGAGAAAAAATTTCAGATTTAGTTTATGGTTTAGTTAATTTAGATGGGACTAAAGTAGGACGATGGCATATTAAAGACTTAAAACCATTCAATGAACCTAACCCTAATGAAAGTTTGTCAGAAGAAGAATAGTTTATATTTACAATATCTTAATTGCTTAAATTTTTTTGATGTTGCTCTGTAGAGGTGACGACCTCGTTTTCTTTGACTGTTATAAAAGTTGAGCAGAGAATAGCTTACTTTTTATTGTTTTTTGCTAAGGTTTTGGGTATTGGCCATATCCCAAACTTAGGTTGATTGTGGGTGATGTTTAGCATCGACTCAGCTGTTGCGAGCTTGCGAAAGAGTCACACTCAGGATATATCATAAGACTGGTATGTCGGTGGTCGCGGGATTTGATTTGCTTATGACCCCAAATAATATCCAGTTCTTGACACTTGGAAGCGAAATTTTGATTAGAGGCAATCCAAGGTGATCTTGAGTTAGGACAAGCGCAGGATGAAGCTCGTGTTGTATGATGTAGAGTCAAAATGTAATAAGAGCAATTTCAAAGTTTGCTACCCGAGAGGGTGTATTTTTATTACCTTAGTGGTATATTTTGGGTGCAATTAAGAGTAAATTGATTTTGATTTATCCAGTAAGTCTAAGACTTGGATTATTTTGGTTTAGATCTTCTTCTGCATTGACAAACTGAGGGTTTTTTCGATTTTTTTTCCAGAGCCGTTTAAACGTTACCTTTGAGTCACTAAATTTTTTTAAAATTTTTTTTGCATGGACTCATAGGCGTATGTTGAGTTTTTTCGGTTTACTATCAGATGGATAGAAAAATTGAAGTTCTGCAGGAGAACTAAAGGCTGATCATTTACAGGAGATGAGAGCAGAGTAAGACAGTCGTTTCACAAAGAAATGATCAAAATCTGATACGAGATGAGAACCTTGTCAAGAGAGGCTAAGCGCAGTGAAGGAAGATTCCTAACCGAATTTTTAGATTTCCAAGAGGTAATCTAGAAGTTTGGGCTGACAGAAAACGGTTATGCCTGATACCTGTAGCAGTTTCTTCTAGAGGCTATTGTCTAGGGAGACGATTAACACCATGATCGAATATTTTAGCTGTCAACGATGTTTTCTTCTTGTTTCTGATTAAGCTGGAAAAGCTCTTGTCGTCTTCAAAAGTTTTGTTGCGTTGCCACCAAAAATTTGAGAAATTTTTGCTTCATGTAGCTTTTTAAGCTCATTTTCGTTTTTTTAAAATTTCGTTAGAAGCTTGGTTAAGTCAACCTTGTAAACCTTTTAGGTTGTATCCCATGAGTTATTTGTTTTTACAGGCTGTGATGCACCGGGTGCTAACAGATGCCGTTACGACGTTTGGCAGGAAGTTAGTCTTCCTGGGGAACAGACTGATTGGAAGGGTAGTCTATGGGGGGTGAACGTTTGACCTTTGGGACCTTTAGGGGTTTTGTTACCCAATGGTTATTTCTATTTGAACCAAAGGAGAGCCTAACTACTGTAGTCGACCTCAGCTCCAATTAGCCTATTAGTGGTGACAGGCTGTTGGCAGTAGTGTATTTCGGAACACCCTATTGATTAATTTTTTTTGACTTATGGTGGTGTGGTAGACACCGTTTTAGTTTAGTGGATGCTACAATCTACTCCCTTTTGTTGGTGGACTCCAGGGTCACCAATTCTGTATTTTTTTTGTCTCCACCTTTCAGTATATCGTGGTGAAGTGTTTGTCTCCTGTTATGTGGGATGGATTGAATGTTTTTCGTTGTTGTTCTAGGGCGAGACCAGTACACGAGGGTTCTTCATGCAACTTGAAGAGGCGCAATGCTGGTTAAGTTTTATTTCTCTGTGTAGCCACCCTGAAGAATGACGGAGAGCGTTTTTTTTCTGGCTCATGTTTCTAGGCAGATTTGTCACTTTGGTGCGATGTGCCGAAGATTTGATTAGCTTTTGCTAAGAGCTTTCACCAAGCTCAGTATGGAGTTGTCATAACCAAAGGTTTGGGACTTGAACTCCTGTATATATTTCTGTATATATTTCTGTACATATTTCTGTATATATTTCGGTGTATGTTGGTTGCCTGAGGGCATGTGCTCAAAATGCGAGATTTTGAGTCGTTTTGTTTATGGACTCCCATATATAGGATTATGACTTTAGGGAGGTCCTATTTCGAGACTTGCTGTCTCACATAGTTGTGCTGGGAATGTTTCCTTGAATGTTAGTTGCGCGCAGACTAATCATTCTGTTCTTTGTGAACTTTGCTTTTTGAAGCAGGATCATTCAGTTTGGTGAATTTTAGCTTTTATAGCTATTCACTGTGTTAAGAGTGAATTTTAGCTTTTGTAGCTATTCACTGCGCTTATAGTGATTTAGTTAGCTTTTATAGCTGCTCACTATGATCATGGCGAGTTTGTTCTTTTAGAACGCAGACTTTGTGTAGTCGAGGACTATTTACAGAGTGTTTTCTTGGCGAGGAGCCGAGCTTTTTCTGGTGATATACCAGAGTGTTTTCTTGGCGAGGAGCCGAGTTTTTTTCTGGCGATATACCAGAGTGTTTTGTTGGCGATAAGCTGACGTGTTTTCTGGCGATCAACCAGAGCGTTTTCCCTAGCGATTTTAGCATGTCTAGATGTCTTAGGACGTCGACATTGCGTTATAGAATGCGATTATTTTCCGAGTGCGACTAGTAGTGATACTAGATTTAGAATGTTTTCTTAGCGATGAGCTAGAGCATGGATAGCGATTTTTCCTGAGCGTTTGTCTGGATATTTATCCAGATATTATTTTTTTTGGCCTTGTGCTAAATGGTCTGACAAGACTTTTTCTTTTTAGTGTAAGTGTTTGCACTAGAATCATTTTTTTATTTTTTCTTCTTTATTTAAGAATTTTTATAAATTTCTTTTGCTGAAATAAAAAAATTTTCAGACAATCCTTAAAAGATTTTAAGGGGGGTGTTCATATTTTATTTCAGTTCACTTTTTTTTGATTTAGACAAGAGTCTAGACAAAGTTATATTTTTTTTGTTTTGGTAACAATAACAGAGCTGATTCTTTTATATAAGAAGACCGCGATTGTTATTTTGGAAAGGTATTTCCTATGTTCATGCAAGGATTTTATTTACTTTTTGATGTACTTAACCTTAGTGTTTAATTAAGTTAAGTCTAGTTATAAGATTTTTGTGTACTTGCAAAAATTTTCATTTGGTTTTCATTGTACTTAATATTAGTGCTTAATAGAATTAAGTCTAGTAGTAAGGATCGAAGTTTGTAATTTTGTTCTAAGTTCTGACCTTAGTATTAAGTGATAGTGTACCACTTTGTACCTTTTCATCAGTAGCCTTAGTTTAATAGACTAGTGTAGTCTATTTCTTTTTGGAAGGGGGTAAATGTAACATTCATTTTTTCCTGGATTTTAAGACTATGCAATGTTACTGTCCATTTCAAATTGTATTTATTTTTATTTTAAAATATCGACCGGTATATTAAACAGAAGTTTTAGGACATATGGTATATACTATATAGTTTATTGTGCAGACTTTTTCCATCGAAGTCGCCAGGCAGGGGAGTTCCATCGAGCCGCAGACCAGTGAGCGGTTTTGATCTAGCTGCCGACCATGTCGGTCGTCGTTTCCATCTAGCGCAACCAGGCAGTACCGTCTAGCCGAAGTAGGCTAATCTTCACCAGAGTCGCTAAGTTTCGACAATAAAAGCTGTAGTGAGCTTTCTAAGTGTTAAAAAAAAAAAAAAAAGTGAAATCGGTCAAAGTCCATCACAGACAGGAATGAAACACTGTAAGTCAACCAAATCCCTTATATAGACTTATCCCGGAGAGTGCATTGACTACAATGTAACACAGACAAAAAAGTGAAGTGTAAGGCACGATACCTCGCCTTCGGGGATTTATAAGAATATAAAATTTTAAAGTAACAACTACTGTTTAGGCTAGAATTTTTGGTAAACTGCAAAGGTTAGAACTTTTATTATTTTTAAAAAAACATGAATAAATTTTCTTTTTGATTAAAGCTAAGTGTATCACTGAATATTTATTTTCCTTTTCAGGATCAGTTGTACTAGACTAATTCCTTTTAGTAATATCCATAAAACACTTCAGTTTTTTCTCATTTTCTTAGCTGAAGTTAAATCCTTTCTATTTTAAAATGAGTGGTGCCCTTAAAAAAACAAAAAGTCGTACAACTGAGGTTTCTTAAAAAAAAAAATAGAAAATAATTTCCAGAAAGACGTATAAAAAACTATCTCTTACCCATATTTCTCTACCAAGGAAAACTGAGCTAGTGTTTCTTTAATTTCTTTAGTTCTTTTAATATCAGGTTTCACTCAATTCATTATCAGAAATTAAAGCGGGGCTGCAAGAAAATTGTGCTCAAGCTTGGGGCGTCCAGTATTTAAAAATGTTACAAAAAGACGCAGTCTAAATGGAGCAAAAAAAAATAGCAAGAGAAAAAGTTACAAAATTGCGCTCAAGCGTGGGACAAACAACTTCTCACAGGGTACGGAAAAAGATGCCTCAAACTAAGAACAATTTTTTCATAAGTTACAGTGTCATGAGTATCATGTTTCGTCAAGGTAAATTATTGGCCAATTCTCTGATTGATACTTTTTAATTTCTTGTAAATAAGTATATCGCAAGATTCGTAATCTTTGTGACTCCATCACTACTTGCCTTTTGTTGATTTTTCGGAACGTGAATCCCATTCTTAAGAGAATTCTGTTAAGGGTTGATCAGCCACAATGTATATTGGTCCCGTCCTGCACCAGTCTTAATTTTATTTTGTCTAGTGTCAGCACCAACTGCTCTTCATACATAGAATATATTTTTCTCCTAATGATGTCTTTTTCACAATCGTCTACATGATGCCTTTGAAAATCTTTCCGTTTTTTCCTGTTCCTGAGTGATGGTTTTCCTACAATACCCTTAATCATAGAAATTGGGTTTTTCGTTAGTTCACGGCTTTCTTGCAAAGCACTTTGTTTATTCAAATTTCTTTTTACCCAACTGTAGTAAACATTTTTCACTATTTCTTTAGCGTCAAGTGATAAATGTTTTCTCTCGCGATAGCCACTATTGCAATTTTCCCACGGACGCCACATAAAAAAACCATTACGTTGTAAGTTGTAAGTAAAACTAAAACTAAAAATAATAAAAAGTATCTTTCGAATCTTAATGGGGACCTGTGGTCATTAGGCCTATATTATCTAATACTTAAAGTGCTCCAAACCGGGTTGCTTGGTAATAAATATATAGGTAAAAATAGATCCAATATGATTGCAGGCGCAAGTAAGGGCAGTATACAAAGCAGGTAAAATAAAAATACGTTTATCGTAATACCTGGCAACTATGCACAAAACCTTAATAGGGTCGTTTATTGCCCCCTTGAAAAAACAAAAAGGCAGGATCTTATATCTTGGGATTTACTTTACGCATTTAATAGAATTGTTCATCATCTCTTAAACGTTCTCTATTGTGTTCTATTGAATTACTACACGCGTTGATATATATATTTCTGCAAATTTCAATTATGTCATGTTCTATTTATTAAGTGGTGTCTATCACACCCGATTTTCTCCGAAATTATCTAACATACAAATGTGAAATTTAACACAAATATACGAATTGATGGCTCAATCAGAACTATGTTGTTTTGAAAGTTAAATTTTGACTTAAGCGGTTAGTTTTGGGGGGTGAAATAGGATGTGAAATAAAATATTTTTTACCTGGTGGTAAAGTGCGGTCTCAAATGAAAGCTTGTGAAAACACTAGTTCAAAAATGTATATGATGTCATACTTGCGCACACTTTTCTTTGTATTACTTTTAAAAAATGGTCAAAAATCGCTGTCCCCCCGACCTGTCTCTAAGAGTATTCTAGAATATTCTCCATAAAGTTGAGATTGAGCGAAAATTATCACGAATGCATTACATTTGATAGTTTATCTGGTATAAAAAAAACTGTTTGATTTGTCAATATGGAGGAGATTTTTTTCGTGGAAAGTTGTCAATTTAACCGGGAGTAAGAGCTACGTCTTCGGTGCATTCAGTAATATACTCATATACTTTTCAATATATTACTGCCCTAAGCAGCTGGCCAATCACCGATAAAATAAATTTTCCCGATGCCTGGGGACCAATGGGTAGGTACCGAGACAAAATAATTTTATTTAAATCGTTTATAATTAAACAAATATTTAGGTAGTAAATATTTATATTAAACTTTTACTAGAAAGATGTATCGCATTTTATGTATTCTTGTTAATTGCTATATTTAAGATGAATGTGTGATTGAATTTCATAGAATACTTCAGCAATCATGGTATGAAACACTAATTGTGCAAGTCCGCCTTGCGCTTGGTTGGTTTTTTTTTACATATATATATATATATATATATATATATATATATATATATATATATATATATATATATATATATATATATAGCATAATAACAAACGGTAATGGTTAAGAAAACAGCTCACCCCCGGAAGGGATGGGAGGTGGGCGAAGGTGGTAGAGGAGGATGTCCCCTCTACGAACCACTATAAATTTGCTGCAGTCACTCCATCAACATTGTGTATTTGAAATAAAAATTACTCTTATGGCAATGATTAAAAAACACCCCCACCCCAGAAGAGGTGAAGAATGGATGAAAGTGCTCACGGTTGATCTTCACTAAACGGAGGTGAAAGCTGCACTAACCTGAATTAACCCAAACTAACCTGAACTAACCCGAACTAACCTGAAGTAACCCAAACCAACCTGAACTAACTTAAACTAATCTAAACTAAACCAAATTAACCTGAACTAACCCGACCTAACCTAAACTAACCTGAACTATCCTGAACTAACCTTAACTAACTTAATCTAACCTGAACCAGGCACCCGTCAGTGTAGGTACTTTATACGTGCACCTAATTCTCCATTGTTTATTTTTATTGATCACTTTAAGTATAACATTTCTCGGTTTACTGTTATGTATGTATCGCTAGGCATGCTAGCAAATAGAAGTCGCTGTGAGTGAATAATTCACCAAATTTTGACTTCAAATATTGCAATAAATAACACGCTAACATGTCCTATATAAATCCCGCCTCTGGAGAGAGTGGGAGGTGGATGGAGGTGGTAGGTGAAGATATCCCCTCCACGAACCGCCATAGATTTTGCGGCGCTCATCCTCCATAAAAGAGAAGCACTACATATTTTTATTCCAAATTCACAATGTTTATGGGGGTACATCTTTTATATGGGGGTGACCGCCGACAAATCTATGGTGGTTCGTAGAAAGGAAATCCTCTCCTAATACCTCTACCCAACCTCCTCTGGGGGTGGGGCTGTTTTCTTAATCATTACCAAACAAACTTTTCAAGCCTGCACCCTCTAGTAACTGGAAAATTAAATCGAAAAATGAACTGAGCGGTACTACCGCCGACTATTCCTCGACCCTTTCTTAAAATAATATAAGTACACGTAATATTCGTAACTCATATTTCATTTTATCTATATACATCAGTAATTAATTCATTTTCAAGTACAAGTTAAACTGTGCAAAACTATGTCATGATTGAAACACTAGACCTATTACAAAAATGATTATTGAAAGCAGTTATGGAAAAAAATTGTTTTTATATAATGGTGTTTTGATTTATATTGGCTTACAAAGTATGAACAATATTACCCTTTTTACATAAAATATTAAAATGTACTCAAAACATAATTTTCTTTTTATATCACTTACTATTTATTACTTGATATATTATCAATTTAATAAACTTTTTTTAAATTTAGTTGGGATTATTAAATAAATATTGTTGTTTGCAAAGAAAGTAGACTGTTAAAAGAGCTCTACCAATTTATCAATTTGTTGACACTCTTCTTGTAGGACCTAGTCATTGGGGAGATAAATATGCCAAATGTATTGGGAAGCATCAAAGTCCGATAGATATTGAAGCAAGAAATGTGATATCAAGGAGATTTTTGCCACTAGTTTTTACGAATTTCGATAAACCACTGGACGTTGTTTCTTTGGAAAATAATGGACATACAGGTAAGAAATTCATTTATGCTTTATATACAAAATACATATCGAGTGTTTCGTCCAAAATTGACAAACTTAAATTTCAATCATTCAACAACGTGAACATATTTTGCCATACTGGTTTGTTTTCCTCGTCTTTCCAAAGTCACTACCTCAATTTTTATTTCCCAAAGGGAAGTATCGTGTTCGAGAAAAAAATCACCGATTACAATCAACCCGTATTATTGCATTTTTTCATGGGTTAGGATCACTAGATCACGAAAAACATTCCTATTTTCCTCGGTCTGTCTGTTGCCATGATAACGCTCGAACGAATTAAGGTGTCGATTTTAAATTTGGTACACATATAATACTTGAAATAAAAGAGAGATCTACAATTTCGGAGCGGCAAAGGGGGTGAAAGATCTAGAGTTTAATTTGCGTGTATAGTCTCAATAGTTTTATGAGAGTTTTTATTTCTTTTTTAGTGGATAATGAAAAAAATGGAAAACATTTTAAGCAGAATTATTTATAGTAAAAACTATAAGGAGTAAAAGGGGGGCTTGGGGGTTAGAGGGGTTGTTTCTCTTAAACTTTTCATTCGAAGAGTTTGAAAACTATGTTATCTATTTATTCTTATTATATCTTTAAAAAAGTGCTTCTTCTGCTCAAATGAAAACTTGTCTTTTTGTTTTACATGATTATATACATGATAAACATAGATACAATACACACATAAATTGTCATCAAACATACCAAGCTGTAAATCCCTTGATCGTGGATGTAGGGTGAAGTGATGTCAGCCCCTGTGGCATCTAAACGTTAACTTTAATTCCCAATCTTAGTAATTTCCTTGAGACAAGCTCACGACATTATTATCACAAGTTTAAGTAATTTTTTGTTATTTATTGTTAGGAATTTTTTGGTTTAACCCAGCCTTAAAACGGATAACCTGGTTTTCAATTTATTGATAAATATACTGAATAATTTGTTTATTAAGAAATTGTATCTTATAAATAAGTTTTAATAATCTCAACTACAATGCAAATCTTTTCAATTTTCAAATTTTCATGGGCATTGGCATTTCTGCTTACAATTTTCAGAATAGGCATGCTGAAAGTGTAATTTTGTCTATGCATACTTTTAAGATGCTACTAAAGAATAGATATTGTTTTTAATACTTTTTGTAACAGAATTCCAAGGCACCGTTAGAATAAAAAAAAACATCATATATACTTGACTTATTCCCAAAATTTTCCCAAAAATTTAAACAAGCTGTAATTCCTAAAGTTGTTGAAAAACGATTCTATCTTCAGATGGTATACAATAAAATTAAATCATTATTAAACAACTGGAATTTTTCGGAAATAAAATAAGGAATGAAAGAAATTTATTAATAACGAATTATTCAAATAAAATTGTGATGAATATCTTACCATAGACTATCTATAATTTAAAATATTGCATATATATATATATATATATATATATATATATATATATATATATATATATATATACATATATATATATATATATATATATATATATATATATATATATATATATATATATATATATTGAGTAATGTTTCTTCAGTAATATATTACTTTTGACCTCAATTATTCTTTGCTCGACGTCTATTATGATGCTCCAGACCATGGTTCAAAATGTTTATAATTGTGTAGTACTGGAGATGTTATAGGAGTCCAACCATATGGAAAATGTTACACGGAGTTTCTTGTAGCACCACATGCGTTGCAGGCAAATCTGTAAATTGCTACAAGACCAGCGCGTGAGCGAAAAGAGCGATTTATGTTGGTCTTAGCAGATCCAGTAAGAAACACAGTCATGGACAGATCATTCCAAAGGGGTGACGGTTTTTGTCTAAAAATATTCTTGAAGAGAGTAGTACGAGGAAGTCGTGACCGACTGAATGTCTTTATGTATTGGCGTGACGTGTATTTCTAGCATGCACCGCTCTAGGAAAAACAATCGGACACATCCATCAAACACTTTCTGTATAACACGTAGGCTGAAAAGTTTTTGGTCTGACACATAGATGTCGCCCTTTTCAAAAAATCCATATGATTTTTAGAAAGTACCAACCCTCAAACGATACGTATCAAAATTTCATGACATTTCGATGATTAGTTTACAAGTTACAGTGATTTTAGTGACGCTACTTTTGATATTTTCAAAACAATGGAAAAAATCGAATTTCATGTGTTGATTAAACACTGTTTTTTGATAGGAAAAATACCGTTCAAGCAAAGCAATGGCTTGATAAGTGTAACGGGTACTCTGCCCCTGGAAAATCATTCATCATTTGCTGGTATGCTGAATTTAAACGCGGTCGTACAGATACAAATAATACTGAACGCTCATATTTTATCAACACATCTTTTGGCAAATTCTACATACTATATGTTAAATAGTGTCCTCGCGTCTCTGTTGTTGCTGTTTATCCAGGGATGCTTCTGCTGCACCAGCTGCCTACTATTTTGGTTGGCTAAAATTTATGTATATTTAGTTAGGAAACCTTATAGGAATTAATTACGCAAATGCCCTGTATATCAGACATATCATTATACTCATTAAAAAAGATACCTAATCGAGTTTTGTCAATTGATTTGCTCTCCGCGTACTCATGTTTTTTCAGTAGTCTTTAATAATGTCATAGTGATAATTTACTTTGATCTAAGACAATCAGATACCATTTATCTACGTAGATGACAATCAAGGCGGTCCTACAGACTCTGTTCAAATAGAAACTGAAATATTCGAAAATAGACGAAAATGGTAGTGCCTGCTGATTTACATCTACAGTGGAAAGAATGACAGTGGGTTTCAAATAAAGACCGGTGTTTGACTTTTGGTTTAAAGTTGGTAACTGAAATACGTCAAATGCTTCACGAAGTATGTAGTGATGAATACTTACACTATATTCAATTGTTCGAGTGGTTTAGGTAATGTTACAGTGGTCGTGGGACCCTTGGAAGCAATGTTAAGTCGAAAAATGGAATTAAGCGAAGTTCACATTCAAGAGGTGCATTGATAAAAAGAAAAACGAAATAGACTGACTGAAGATAAATTGAGGGTTTCAAAATCTACGGTGCACAGAATTTTGACGACTCGTAAGGACTTTGTACAAGCATACAAACTTCCTTGAAATGATGGTTACTGATGATGGAATGTGATTTCGTTTGACCACTGTGAGGCAGTTTTTAAGTAAAAGCCAAGTTTGAATGTTGAATCACAGATAATATTTAACTAATTTAGTATCACGTGACTTTTTTCTCTTTCTCGACTATATTTGCCTATTAAAGAAAAGTGATACCAATGAAAATATTCAAACGGCAGGGATAACGACTCTCAACAGTATTCCAAAAAATGATGAACTGATGAAATAATTTCAATATTTGGGATTAGTTGGTGTTGTTTTTATATTGAAAGTTCGGTTTCTTTTTGGATAAAGATGTGAAAGTAATGTCGTCTCCGAGGGAGCTCTAGATTTTATGAAACTGATTATTTACTTTTGCTTTATCTTTTCATTGTTTTTCAGTTTTATTGAAAATTAAGGAAGGTGAAGTTCCTACATTACATGGTGGTCCACTAAATGGAACCTATAGATTTGCTCAATTGCATTTTCATTGGGGCCAGAATGACACTTTGGGATCTGAGAATCAAATTAATCATCATAGGTATGGTAATATATTTTTTATATGCGAGGCCATTTTTTTAAGTTATCTACGTAGTTCGTTTTTATGATTTTTTTTCTTCTGAAAAATTAGTGAAATTAATTTGGTACATAGCGCATTGATAAAGTTTCTCACTAGAGTATCCAGTCGTCAGAAGCAAATTTTAACGAAAAGCTCTCATTAAATATTAACAGAATGCATTTTTGGACGTAGAATACGATAAAAAAAAGTTTGCTGCTCTAAAGTGTACGCTAAGCCTACAAATTCGAAAAAAAAATGAAAAATTTGGTTTTTCGCAAATATCTCGAAAAATAAAAAAGATATTGAAAAACACTTGAAAGAACTGGAAATTTTACGATAGTATATAGTTTTATCGTTGTAGTATCATTTATGATTAAATTAACTTTCTATATATCGCTAAATATTTTGAAATTGGCTATTAAGGAGTTTCTCGGGGTGTTGATTAACAATCCGATGACAGATTTGAAAAATTCTAAATGTCGGATCCAATATGACCGCCAGAAAGTACGTAATTCATTAATTTTCTAATCCTCTTTTTAAAGTGCCTACTGAGAGTTTGTTGGGGAGCTGATTAGAAATCCAAGGATAGATGTAATAAAATCAAAATGAGTGATTCAAAATGGCAGTTAGTATATATAAAAAAATAAATGAAAATATATTTATGTATATAAAAAATGAAGATATTTAACAATAATTGTATAAATACAAAAGAGCAACCAACACCTAATTTGCAGTTAAAGCTATTATTTTTCATTTAAAAATTGATTTAACAATATACAGTATACAAACTACGTGAGCGTAGCACAGATAATAGAAAACAAATCGTGCTGCGCGCACGTTTTTTCTCCGATCGCCATTAACAAAATTCCTTCGAGTAATTTAGAATTTTTGTGTTTTCAATGATTTTTCTAATATGTCCGACATTTTTGACCATTTCCTGTTGCGTTGAACGTAAAATTGCCGACGGCAAGCAAAGTTTAATATTTTAAAACTCAGTTTTTTAAATAACATAGACCATATGGATATTTTAAATTACTCTTATATTAAAACTAAGGTATAATAATGATACATGCACAAGGATTTTTTTTTCCATACTATATTTTATTAAATATTTATTATTTACTGTATGTCCTTTAAAACCATACAAAGAAAAATTTCGTTTTGAGTTTTACAAATTATAAAGCAACAAAAATAAGAAATATTAATATCATCGGAAAGCTGAAATCACCTCTTCAAAAAGCTATCTTTTAATTTTTTTTACACTCTGAAAACAAGTAATATCGATTAACCTTCGAGGGGTGCGCTAATAAAAAAATAGAGAAAAAAATCTATATACTATGTTTTTGTAGAATTTCCCGTTCTTTCACGTGGTGTTATTAGTTTTTCGATATCTTTTTTATTTTTCGTGATATTATTTTGGATTTTTTTGGACTTAACGGACATCAAACCTTAGCAAACTTTTTTTATCGTATTCTACGTCCAAAAAACTACCTGTGTGCCAAAATGCAGTCTGTTAACATTTAATGAGAGCTCAAAACTCCTGACGACTGAGCTCGAGAGGAAAGTCTATCAAAAGAATGTCCCAGATCTAGAGCAATGACCGCTCATCTTATTTTCAAGTTAAATTTTGGTCTAAATAGTTTCAATAGGGCTGACACTCAATTCAGGATGCCACAGATCAGGAAAACCTGTTGGGGCAAGAAATGAGGAAATCATCAGGCTGTGAGATTGACTAATGAAGATCACGGTGCTTGCTAAAGAACCTATACTAAAGAAACAATAATTTTCATGATTGCACAGGAAAATTTATAATTGAAAAAGTTTCTGCACGTTGAATCCCCAAACTTCTTACATCAGTGTAGAGACTGGCCAGGAAAGAAATTTATCAAGAATATTTGGCCGCTTTAGAGTACGAATAAAACCATTTTTGGCGATTTGTCACAGGCGACGAGACTTAGGGGAACTTCTCACGAAGGAGTCGGAGCAATTGGTTCATATCGTTTCTTTACCTTCAAAGGTGAAAAGTCGTCTTTTAGAAAGTTGGGGGCTACCGTTTCTTTGGTATTGCGAAGGAATTTTATTTCTTGAATATAGTTGTGAGAGAAGGATCAACAATTAATTAAAACGGTTTATGGTAGGACAATCAAAACTTGAAGCAGGCCATTAGAGAAAAACATCTGAATTCATCGAGAAACAAAAGTTGTAGGGTCCCCAACCCTACCATAACTTGGTAGATAACTTAAAAAAACACTCCCTACATACTATTTTAACAGAAAAACAATATACTATACATAAGTTAAAGTTTGCATAATTTTTTAGTTTTCCGCTAGAACTTCATATGGTGATGTATAATTCGAAGTATCATGCTATGACTGAAGCATTAGATTTTGAAGATGGCTTGACAGTTTTGTCATTTTTGTTCTCGGTAAGTGGTATATGTGGTGTGCCTTAGTGGCTACGACCGCAACCTTTCAGATAGTTATTCCTTACTTATACGCTCTCAAAAACATACAAGACTGAATATATTGTCTTGCGTAACTTTTCTTGCGTAACCTATCTCAACTGGTGTTGCATTCTCAAGGTAGAACTTTTCATTTTTAGTTGCACATACACTTTCAATTTAAGAGAGTTATAACCTGCTCATGCAACCAAAATGCACCATTATTACTACTCAGTATATATCACCCCAACAACAAACACTTTATTTTTTCACTTGCCGCGCGTTTCGCTACCACGTTAGCTTCATCTCTGTCACTATCTGCCTGTCGCTGTCTAATTTTATTAAATGCTGTATGTAGGCCTTCCCCCTGACTTTCCATTTCAATCTATTTGCAGCTGTTGTCATCCATCCAGTACTCGGCATTCTTTGTATATCATCCCGCCATCTCGTTTTCGGACGTCCTACGCTCCTTTTCTGTTCTCGTGGTCGCCATTCTAATGTTCGCTTGGACCATCGATCATCGGTCGTGCGCGCTACATATCCAGCCCATAGCCATTTTTTTCTGTTACGTGCTCTATAATATCCTTTAATTTCGTTTGTTCACGTATCCACTTGTTTATTTTTCTATCTTTAAGTTTTATCCCGATCATCTGTCTTTCGTTAGCTTCATTAGGAGCGATGATTGACTAAAGCTAAACTACAAATCTACCCTATTTAAACTTAGCCTAACACCTGAATTACTCAAGCGGAACCAATGGCATAGGCGAGGCAATCAGTTTTGGTCAAGTAACCAGTAGAGAGGACTATAAGGAATAGATCCTCTGTCTTCATTTAAACTACTTTTACATTTTATAATTTCCATACTGCGTTCAACAATCTACTGTCAGATACATTTTTAATCAATTCTGTCAGATACATTTTTAATTGATCTTAGATTATCTAATGTTATAGTATGATCGGCTTAAAGGGCATGTTCGGCAATGCTAGACTTTTCTGCTCTATTGTATTTTAAGTGTGCTAAATTTTCTTTAAATCGTGTTTTAATTGACCTTTTAGTTTGCCCAACATACTTTTTGTCACAATCATTACAACTATTTTCATAAATTCCACTTTTCTTATAATGAGAAATCTTGTCTTTGGGATTTCCTAAGATACGCCTCAAATTGTCTAACTACTTATAGACTACGCTGAAGCTTACCTTATTAAATACCTTATTGAGTCCCCTGCTATATTTCGGATTATATGGTATGGAGACATACTTGGTCTTATTTTCTTCGCGTGTAAAAAAGGTGGAATTCTGAATATTTAACCTGAACTTATATCTATTTATTAACTTGTTTATTAAGTCATCATCATAACCATTAACTCTAGTTATATTCTTAATACGATTCGTTTCATTATTGAAGTTTACTCTATTCAGAGGAAAAGTGACGAGACGATGAACTAAAAATGTAATGCGGCTAATTTGTGTTGTTTGCAATGAAATGAATCTTTAGGAATATATTTATCTGTTACTGTGTCTTTTTTATAGATATCAAATTCTAACCTATTATTATTTTTAATAATTAAAATATCTAGAAATGGCATTTGTTTGCTTTCCCTGTTTCAAAAATCGCGAAAATATCATCCACATACCTATTCGTACCCTTGGGAAAAAGTCAAATTCTTGACTTACTCAGGAATAAATTGGCTATGAAAGGTGATAAGCAATTATCCATAGCTGTTCCTTCTTTCTGAACGTAAAATTGACTGTTATATTGAAAATAATTTTATTCCATACAAAGTTTAGATAATAATGTTAGGTATTCATGAATAATTTCTATTGATCAAAGTCATTGCGGTATCGGCACACTTGTAAACAAAGAAGAAGAAAGGATCAAAAAAAAAAAAAAAAGATTTCTCTTTTATTGAAAATAAGATATTTTGTTTTGTTAACGAATTCTAAAGAATTCTTCACTGCGAAAGTATTTAATGGAAAATTCTCAAATTCTTTGGATATCAAATATATGGCTGATCCAACCGATGAAACAATGGGTCGCATTGCTTTTCCAGGTTTGTGAATTTTGGGCAAGCAATACAACTTTGGTATGGTCGGATTACTCACATTTACTTTAAATTTTAGGTATCTGACAGGAACGCATACGAAATTATAAAATGTAAAAGTAGTTTAAATGAAAACAGAGGGGCTTTTCCTTATAGTCCCCTCTACTAGTTACTTGACCGGAACTGATGGCTTTGCTTAGGCCATTAGTTCCGCCTGAGTAATTAAAGTGTTAGGTTAAATATAAATAAGGTAGATTTGTAGTTTAGTTTTAGATAATCGTCGCTCCTGATGAAGCTATCATTAATAGCGAAACGCTTGTTGAGTGCAAAAATAAAGTGTTTGATTTAGTGGTGATGTATACTGAGTAGAGTCATTGTGCCAAAGATTCTACATTCCCAACATAGCACCATTATTAATTTGTAATGTGGATCTTACCTAACCTACAAATCACCATTTCCGAAAACACCAGCCATCGGAATGATATATGGAATGTTCCATTCAAATACCCTGTATATATATTTTTCTAAATATTTAAAATTATCATTAACCTGTTTTAGGTAAGTAATAGGGATAACTCCTATTATGACCAGTTTGAGGAGGGGCTTCATAGAGTACAGAATATGTCATCAGGTACCGATATTAGCAACTTCGTTTCTCTGAATGATTTTTCTTCATGTGACAAGTCGTCATATTTTGCTTATGAAGGTTCCCTTACGACACCACCGTGTTCTGAAGTAGTAACTTGGCTCGAATTTATTGACACCATTCCATTATCAAGAGATCAGGTAAATAAACAGTTTACAATTGTCTGTCTATCTTTTAGTAAGTGCCTAAGAAACTATTTAGGTTGCGAAATAAGTGGTCTTTTAAACAAGTAATTTTAAAATGTATAGTAAAAAAATCTTTACTACGAGGGTCATTTAATAAGTAAAGAGACAATTCGCCTCAACTTAAACACATTTAACAAAACCGCCCCATACTTCTAGGAGTACAAGTTGGCAACATTATGAAGAGTTTTAATCAGCTGTTCGATTATGTAATGTAAACATAACCTCAAAATGGTAAACTGGATTACCATGGCAAGTCCATTGGAAGACTGCACTTTAGAAGAGCAGCATCAAATTTTTAGTAGCAGAAGGTATTAAACCAAGTGAAATATATTCTAGAATGTTATTGCAGTATGGACAAAGTTGCATGAACTGTGCGAACGCTTACAAGTGGATAGATTGGTTTAAAAGTGGCCGAGCTAGAGTGTGTGACGAGCAGCGAAATGGACTTCCAGTCGAAGTCTCCGGTTCTTTGTTGGAATCGAGGATTGATGGACTTATTCGTGATAACAAAAAAATTGTGAGTTGTTGGAAGACAAAGTTAAGTAGCTATTATAGCTATCAAGAGTAAACGCCGGGTCCGTGGACTCTTGCGAAAAGGAGTTATTTTTCAATACGACAATACCCGCCCCCATGCAAAAAAAGCTTCAAGCACTGGTTTGCCTCATCCCACATACAGCCCAGACCTGGATTCGTGTGATTTTTACCTGCTCGGACCTCTCAAAGATGCCCTACGTGAAAAGGGATTCATCGACAATGAAGAAGTGAAGGAAAAAGTGCAAGAGTGGCTTCGATGTCAACCGAAATAATTCTTTGCCACAGGAATCAAGAGGCTAGCAGAACGGTGGGACAAGCGTATTAACATAGAGGGGATTATGTCGAAAAGTAAGCCAAATTTTGTAGCACTCCAGTAAACCATTCTTGAGTTAGAACTATTTACTTATTGAATGACCCTCGTATATTTCAAAATACAGCCCTTGAAAATTTATTTCTTAAAAATAACATCATCTACGAGGGATTTTCAAGTGAATTGGCACACACTGACAAAGAATTTAATCAAAATATTGTTGAGGTACCGTATTTCTAAAAAAATGTTATGTTGAATAGTAAGGACAAGTTGAACATCTTTTTTAAGGAGAACAAATACATCATGAACTTACCGTTTATTTTGATCTAAAAGGTTTATTATTTGTATTTTGTCTAATTGGGGCTCCAAGTTTTTTCTAGTTTAAATGATATTATTTTTTCTATATTTCAGATACAGGCGTTCCGCTCTCTTTCTACCAAAGATGGTCATTTAACTCATAACTACCGGCCAGTGCAACCAATTTATGATAGAATAATTTATATGAATGGATCTCATAATTTTAAAACGAATTTTGTATATATTATAGTAGCTTTATATCTAGTCTGTTTAAGAAATAACTTTAAATAAAAAGAAGTTTGTAGCCCTATTTCATGCCATGTTAAATTTTTCCTCTTTGCCAATAATGCTTTGAAATTGTCAAGCATATTTACGATGTCATTTTAAGGATATTCTAGTCACTGAAATAACCAATTATCCCGTAGAGTGAATTCGAGATGACAATGTAATTATCCAACCTAGCTGGTAGCGTTTTATTAGCAGATTTTGTAGTGCCAAATCTTGCATGGTTTAGATGCCTCTCCGTCATTGATCGGTGGGATACTCAATGCTGAAAGCAGAGAGAGTCGGAAGAGCTTAACGGCAGATTTACGGTGATGGTGGTTAAAAACAGGTCAAAAAGACTAGCAGACTCTCCGTCTTGATCAGAAATCCGTGTTGATTCGTCAATAAGCTGAGGAACTGGGAACAATTCAGCTTCACGACCTTGCTCGTCGGTCGTATTTGAATACTTAAGCCAGTTGATGTTTTGGACATTAAAGTCGCCCAAGATGCCAATTTCGGCATTTGGAGAGTTAATCTGTAAACGATCGGTGGCCTCTGCAGGAGAAACGAGAAGTGTTCCAAACTTAATATCAATAGAGGCAGCAAATAAACCTCGTAGTTTGTTAAGTCGTTATTTTTAACCACATTACATCAAAGTTTCGAGGCTCCGGAGTCACCTCTCTTTGGCTCCCAAGTTACTCCTAAACCGGGAATAGAAGCAGTACCCAGAATAGAGAAAGTTGACTGTGCTGGTCGATGATTGACTTTAGTTTCGCATAGAGCGAATACAGTGAGACTTATTTGATTGTAGGTGTTAGTGAACTGAAATTATGTTCGAATTTAAACCTCGTTTAATACAAAAATCTATTTTAAAACTTCGATCCTCATATGTTGATGCTCCAGAACCAGCCGCCACCCGGAGATCCAAATGTGTGAGCTTCATCATGCTATTCTTTTCTCACAGTGAATTCCGGAGACATCTGCACGACCACGAAACGTTAAGCAACTTTACTTTGCCTAAGCCGATGTTATAGTATCACATCGGGCGATGCCTGTGGGGATCTGGGCATCTACCATCTGACTTATGCTTTAAGTCGCGTTCTAGGACAGGCAGAACGTACCGATAGTGGTATTCTGTCCCGCATCCCCACTGGTTACAAAATTTAACATAAAACGCAATCACAGCCCTTTGCATGAAACTCTTTTATCGACCGTTCATTAAATCACACTATCATTCTTACCACTGTAATTAGGCATCTAATGGAACAAATGTCGGAAAGCGACTGACACAATAGTAATGAAGGTTACCGCTTTCGATAATAAAATTATACAACAGCTAACACTACTATTTTTTTTAAATTTTCGAAAAGTTTGGTTATTTGTCGAAAAGAGGATGTTACATACAATGTGGAAAAATGGGATGTTAAAAATTTAAATCTCATGTATAGGATTTTTTCATAAGTAACCACTAATGATTATACAGCTACACAAAAAAAAATTCATTACCACGAACCAAAATACATGGATCTAGTGTATTTTTCTACGCTAAATTCGAATGCGTAGTTAAAAAAAGATTTATCGTGTCATTTTTTTTTGGCCAAAAACATCCCTTGAAATGGTATAAACTATAATAATAATGACCTTTAAGGAAGTGTGAAAAATGGTAGATATTTTATAGTCTAGAGAAGAAAATATACATTCAAACCACAGCAAGTTATTTCTATTAATTAAACCAAAAGTACCTCTAAAACTCAAATAACGCACGTGAGTTTAAATAACATGTACAAAGGACAAATTCTTGTAGATCTTAGGACAAAATATCTGAATCTGGTGTGACAACCAAACATTACTCTAAAAGGGATGAGACTCACCCCTATAGGGTGTAAAACCACCCCCATCTACGGAGGTATCTTGTAAGTTTTAATAAGGACGAAATAAGTTCAAGCTTTTATAGTTTTAGGCAGGGTAAACAAATATGGAGTAGAGTCGCTTGAACCACCGATTCACGACTATAAACTACCTTTAGAGGGTAGTAAAACTCCCCTATGCTCTAATGATGTACATGGATGTTATTGAAATTCGGAAAGGATCAAGTACTTTTATCTCATTGTGCCAAACATTCAAGATAACTGGATCATCTTCCTAATAAGGTCGAAAATCATCCCTAGGAGGGGGGAACTATCCCCTCGGATTGATGGATTTTAGAAGTTCTAGCATCTGAAAAAAAATACAGGCCTTCGTAGTCTCAGGCAGGATAGACAAATACAGTCTGTATTTTTTCTCTCAGATGCTAGAACTACTAAGATCCATAAATCCCAGAAGGTAGTTCCCTCCCCCTCCTAGGAATGATTTTCAACCGTATTAGAAAGATGATCTAGTTGTCTTGTATGTTTGGCACAATGACATAAAGGTACTTGGTCCTTTCCGAATTTCAATAACATCCATGTGGAACATTAGAGCGTGGGGGTAGTTTCTACCACCATCTAAGGGTAATTTATAGTCGTGTATCGATGATTCAAGCAAATCTACTCCATATTTGTTCACCTTGCCTAAAACTACACAAGCCTGAACTTTTTTCGTCGCTATTGAGACTTATGAGATACCTCGGTAGGTGGGGGTGGTTTTTACATCCTATAGGGGTGAATCTCAACCCTTTAATACTAATGTCTAGTTGTCATACCATATTCAGATATTTTCTCGGAAGAGCTACAAGAATTTGTCCTTATTTGAGTTTTAGCGGTACTTTTCACCCCCAATAAGGGTGGATTTTGGTTCAACAAGAAATAGCTTGCTGTGGTTTGAATGTATATTCTCTTCTCTAGACTATAAAATATCTACCATTTTTCACACTTTATTATAAGTCATTACGTTATTACTATAGTTTTATCCCATTTCATGGGATGTTTTTGAAAAAATGACACTTTTTTTTAACTACGGATTTGAATTTAGCGTCGAAAAATACACTAGATCCATGAATTTTGGTTCGTGGTAATGAACTTTTTTTTGTGTGGTTGTGTTATCTTTGGCTGGAACGCTAAGCTTTCGACCACTTAAAAAGGGGATACAATTTTCGAAAGCAAAATTTCCGAATGTTAAAATTCTAAAAACGACAATTTTCGAGTAATAGTTCAGGTGAGTACATTTTAAGCTAGAAATTAATTAATTCAGTGATGGTTAAATTTATCTGAACATGAAGAAAACTTCGTCCTGAACTAGTTTGATTTCCAAACTGAATTTTCGATATTTTGTTCTTTTTAAAATTTATTGAATCGAAAATATTTGTATTGCTAGGGACTACTAAATCATGGGTTCTAGTATGTGGGTGAAAACGAATATGTCATGATTGAACATTGGATTCAGTTTTTAATTTGGTTGGACTGTTACTCATAACATAACCTATTTTCAGTTTTTAGTCCATTGTCTGAAGTTAATTGTAATAAAATTGTTTGCATTTGTAGGTAATGTAATGCATTAATACTGTTTGCTCTGTTAATGGTACCTTTAATGAATCTTGACAAGAAGAAGTTATTGTTTCTGAGATGCATGGGACCTATGCAACGTTTTGCAAGTTATAGACTACAATTTTATAGAAGATGCTAGAACATACCTTCAATTACTACTAGTCCGGTCTTGTATTACTAAGGGTATAAATTCGCGCGTAAAACGCTATAAGTATCTTAAAACAAAATTAGACGCGAAATGTCTAAAATATGCCATACTTTTGATACTGTGAAACAGGCTTCTAATCAGCAGCTAGGTTTAAGGAACAGCGGTTCATATTGTAAGTAATAATAATCAATATCCTAGAAGTGACAAAAGAAACGTCAAATCATTGAAATTTCTCAGCTATTCAATTTTCAAGCTATCCATCGTCTCACCCTATGTTACCATTTACTTAAAGTTGACCTTAATTTATGTAACATCTTTTGAACAATAATTTGATGCAAACTAAGCGTTTCCATCCTTTTCTATCCTAGAAAAAAAGATAGTAATACTCAGATTGCCTGAGATCATTGAAAGGCAGATCCTAATCGTTATTGTTGTTTTAGATATGTGTTAAGATTCTGGTTATTATGGTTCCGAAGGTTAGAAATAGGATTACTCAATTATTACGCCCTTTGCGAATTTCAAGAACGAGTTCATTGTGAATATTCAACGTTGTAAACATTGAAACTAAGGATAAGGTATGTGAAATGATACATGGTCTCGGATTAGTTTTTTTCGTAGAATTCAAAAACAGTAACTTAAAGAAATTTTATATAAATATGGTAAAACTTAAGACATTTCATGAGGTATAAATTTAAAATTAACTTAAAATAAATTTAAAGCTAATCCTGAGGGAGGGACTCGGATGGCCGTGAGTAGTGGTTTCTGGCATTGGATGGAGGCCCAGAAGCGTCTCGGACTGTGGAGTTGAGATGGTGAGTAACTTTGTCCAGAAATTTCAGCAAATCGTTACTTATAAATTCCTGGATTGTGGGCATTTGAAGGTCAGGAAGAATTTGGGAGTTTCGGACGAACTATGGGGATTTGATGATGACTCCGAGGGTCTTGTTTCGAACTGACTAGAGGGCTGTTCTGTGAGCGCGTCACATTTGACACCATGCTGGACTAGAGTAGATGAGGCTGGCTCTGATGATCATTTTGTAAATTGTTAACTTGTTACGTATTGGCAATTTACTGGACTTGGAAAGCGTAGAGCTTGCCGAGAAGCTGGTTGGTTTTTGTGGAAGAGGTGATAACCTGTTCTTTCCATATTAGCCGCTTGTCATAATGGAGGCCCAGGTACTTGATGCTGTTGTGGCCAAGGAGGGCAGACTGGCCGGCGTGGGGCTGAAGAATTTGGTGAAGATGTTGGCTGGATTGAGCTGTACTCTCCAATGTTCGAACCAAGGGACTAACATGGTGATGATCTTGGAGGACTTGGTGGTTGCGATGATGGCGATTTCATCGGTATACACGAGCAAAGGGGTCTATTCCGACTTGGGAATGTTGGTGGTGAATACGGTCAATAAGTGGGTGGAGAGGACGGAGTCGTGGAAGACTCCGACTCGTATGGCCTTTATTTTGGAGGTGGCCTGGTCGACTCTGACTTGAAAAGTTGGGTCCAAAAAGAAAGAGAGGACCAGTCTCGTTATGTTTGTGGGGTAGTCGTGACGGATGAACTTGAGGATTAGACCTTAGTGCCAGGCTCGGTCGAAGGCCTTGGAAATATTTAGAAAGCATGACATTTGACGGTTGCGATTGAAACTGTTGACGACGTGTTGGGAGAAAGCTGTAGTGTGATGTTTTAGATTAGAGTTTGAGAATTCTTTGAGTTAGTTTTATCCGTTATTATGAAGGGGCATATATACTATATATTACGCGGTTTTCATAACAGCCTCTATATATATATATATATATATATATATATATATATATATATATATATATATATATATATATATATATATATATATAAATATATAAATATATATATAAATATATATATATATATATATATATATATATATATATATATATATATATATATATATGACGAATTGGCGAACACAGCTTTCTTGTTTGAATGGATATATAAAGTATATTTTTTAAAACTATTTTATAAAAAAAAGAACTGCGAGTAGGTTCAACGGCCCATATTCTTAAATTTTAATTTAACATTCATTTTAGGAAGCTGTGACTTTTTAAGTTGTTATTGTAAAACTATTTGATATACGCCTTCATGTGGCTCTACGTACAAAATGAACAATTCACAACAGTTAATGTTATTAATTTTTTTTCTTGACGTATTCTCGATGACTCAAGATTAGGTAAAATTTTTGTTAGTCTAATAAATTAGTTCTCCACGCTCTAGTGAATATACTACTTATTATCTTTTTTTGTTAATTCATAAGATAGCAACATTTTTGAAAAAAAAAAGCGAATGAACTTAAGACGACCTTAAATATTGGTTTAAAAAAAGTCTTTGAAGAAATCTTTAAAAAATGTTATCTACTTTACAGAAGCAGAGGTCAGGTTTTCATAGAGTCATGTTGATTATAATCATCATTAGTTGTAGCCGCAAGATATGATACTTGGTACTACTACATATTTATAACTAATATATTGTCAATGAAATGAAAAACTGCAAAATGGCAGCTCTATGCGCAGATGTTTAGCGTTAGTGATTTTTAGTAATAATATGAAAACCTATGGTTTGCCAACTACTTCCTAAAGAGGTCAGCCATTTAAATTTAACCAATTTTTGTTGATATATTCTTATTATTTTGTGTTAATAGATCTACTAATGACTTTTCATATTACTGCCCCCTTTTAATATCAGGTAAAGTGGACTGATTATTACGCATTTACTCGAATTGTTCATCATCTTTTAAAAAGTTGTCGATTGTGTTCTATTAACTTATTAAACGCGTTGACACATATATTTTTTCAAATTTCAATTGTATCATACTTTATTTATTAAATGGAATGTATATACAAGGCTTGTATGATAAGGGCCTGGCCTCGACCCGAGATGGCCCTACTTATATTTTAAAAATTATATTTTTGGTAAACATAACCTTTCACAAGAATCCTGTCAAATTTTTAAGTCGTTAGTTTGTGAGTGGCAGCCATTTAAATAGAACAACCTTTCTAATTTTACAACAATGAAAAAAAAAAATTGAATATCGAGCAGTAATAAAATATTTGTTTTCGAAAAAGAAAACGAATGATGAAGTTTATGGGGACTCTGCTCCTTCGTTATCGACTATAAAATATTCGACAGCTGAATTCAAACGCGGGCGTACAAGCGTTTTTCATAAAGAACATCCAGGTGGTCCAAATGAGGTCACCACATCAGAAATGATTGAAAAATCCACGATATAGTGATAAATGATTGGAGAGTGAAAGTGCGTGAGATTGCTGAGACTATGGGCATCTCAATTGAACGGGTGATGGGCAAGATGGGTGCCGCGATGGCTTACAATTGATAATAAACACGGACGTGTTTCAACTTGAAAATAATGTTTGGCTATGTTAAAGCGAATTGGAATATATTTTGGCGTCGTTTTATAACTGCTGACGAAACATGGATTCATCACAGCATACCAGAGATCAAAGAACAGTCCAAACAGTGGGTTTTCCGTGGCGAATCGGCGCCAAAAAAGTACCAAGGCGACTTTATCGGCCAACAAAGTCTTGGCCACAGTGTTTTGGCATGTACGCGGCTTAATCCACGTCGACTACCTTGAAAAGGGCATAAAAATTAATAGAGAGTATCAACTTATTGGATCGTTTCAACTATGCTATGAAAGAAAAAGGTCCACATTTGGTGAAGAAAAATTTTTTTTCTCATGAAGACAATGCACGCGTGCACATTTGTGTCATAACCATGGCAAAATTCCACGGGTTAGGATACGAATTGCTACCGAGTCCAATATATTCGCCAGATTTAGCCACCAGCGATTATTTCCTATTTCTGAATATCAAAAAAATGGCTCGCCGGAAAAGAATTTGGCTCAAATGATGAGGTGATTGTCGAAACAAACACCTATTTTGAAGGGTTGGAGATATCGTATTTTTTAGATGGGATACAAAAAATATTTATATATATATATATATATATATATATATATATATATATATATATATATATATATATATATATGTCTATATATCTATATATCTATATACATATATATATATATATATATATATATATATATATATATATATATATATATAAATATATATATAAATATATATATATATATATATATATATATATATATATATATATATATATATATATACGAGGCTGGTTTGAAAAGTCCGTGCAAAAATAAAAACTACTTATGTGTTTGGGGTAAACCTTTTTTATTTGTCGACATAGTCTCCTTTTAGGCTTATACACTTCGTCCAACGATGTTCTAGTTTGTTGATCCCTTCCGAATAATAGGATTTGTCCAAGTCTGCAAAATATCCATTAGTGTCTGCAATCGCCTCCTCGTTTGAATAAAATCTTTGTCCCGCCAGCCATTTCTTCAAATTGGGGAACAAATAGTAGTCCGAGGGAGCCAAGTCTGGAGAATAGGGGGGATGTGAAACGAGTTGGAATCCTATTTCCATTAATTTTGCGACCACAACTGCTGAGGTGTGTGCTGGTGCGTTGTCGTGATGGAAAAGGACTTTCTTGTGGGCCAATCGCGGGCGTTTTTCTTGCAGCTCGGTTTTCAAACGGTCCAATAACGATGAATAATATTCACCTGTAATAGTTTTACCCTTTTCCAGATAGTCGATGAGGATTATCCCTTGCGAATCCCAAAAGACAGTCGCCATAACCTTTCCGGCCGAAGGAACGGTCTTCGCCTTTTTTGGTGCAGATTCCCCCTTGATAACCCATTATTTAGATTGTTGTTTGGTCTCAGGAGTATAGTAATGTATCCATGTTTCATCCACAGTGACGAAACGACGCTTAAAGTCCTCCGGATTCTTCTGGAACAGCTGCAAACCATCCTTGCAACACTTCACACGATTCCGTTTTTGGTCAAGCGTGAGCAATCGCGGCACCCATCTTGCGGATAGCTTTCTCATGTCCAAATGTTTATGCAAAATATTATGTACCCGTTCAGTCGAGATGCCCACAGCACTAGCAATCTCACGCACCTTAACTCTTCTGTCATCCATCACCATATCATGGATTTGATCAATGATTTCTGGAGTCGTAACCTCCACAGGCCGTCCAGAACGTTCAGCGTCACTTGTGCCCATATGGCCAGTCCGAAAATTTTGAAACCACTTATAAACTGTTCTAATCGAAGGTGCAGAGTCACCATAATGTTTATCAAGCTTCTCTTTAGTCTCCTGAGGCGTTTTGCCTTTCATAAAGTAATGTTTAATCACCACACGAAATTCTTTTTCGTCCATTTCTTGAAATTCACTCGACTTCCTTGATTCACACGAATGCCAAACACAAAGAAATAGACCAATATGGCTGAAACTTGGTGTGCGTTCATTCAAGAGATGCTACTAACTAAACATGACCTCGATACGCGCCGGTGGTGCCATCTCTCGGACTTTGCACGGACTTTTCAAACCAGCCTCATATATATATATATATATATATATATATATATATATATATATATATATATATATATATATATATATATATATATATATATATATATATATATATATATATATATATATATATATATATATATATATATATACAGCTCGCATCTAAGATCAGTCAATATCAACAAACGATCAAGAATCCAAAAATGAAGTACCTATATCCACGAAAAAAAGACTCTGGTTCAGAGAAAGACCGTATGTATAACATATACAACGCTACAAAATCTACCAGAAAAAGCCAAAGAAATTCTATTAAGGATATGTAATAATCGGGACGAAGACCCGAAAATTGGAAATAAATCATAGTAATCCCCTATGCAAACCAAATAAACATCAGTTCCTAACTACCAGTTATCGGCAAATAGTCCTATCCTTATGCCTAGGGAACAATCCTGAAAAATAGCTAGAATGGTTCATGGAGAACAATCTTTTCCACCAGCTTCAACTCTGGTTTAGAAGAGGAAAGGGATATGCTGAGAGCATACCATATCTAATTTCTCAAATTCAAATAAGCTTTACCTAAAACAAACATTGTATTGGTACATTCCTAGGCATGCACTCGTCGTATGACTGTAAATATTCAAATACTTCAAAACAAATTAGAAAACTTCAAAATTCTCTCATATATTACCAAAACAATAATCTCATTCCTTAAAAACAGATCCATATATATTAAAGATAACACAGGAGAATTACATGGCCCCATTTAATGAAGTTTTGGACAGAGATCATAATTTTGAATTATCCAATAACAAATCATCCTGTATTTTGTTCAGTAAAGGGAATAATAAAATAAAAAAAAAAACAAATATAACAATAGGCTCGGAACGGCTGCAATGGAAAGATCAATCGTCCTACCTAGGAGTTATGATACATAAAAACCTTAAATGGAAAGCCCATTTTAATCAAGTAAAAAGTAAAACAAGCAAAAGCATTAATATAATGAGAGCACTAGGAGGTACCTGGTGGGGAGGAGACCCAAAAATCCTCCTTAATTTACAAGGCAATCATTTTAAGTCATTTAGACTACTCTTGTTATGTGTTTGAATCATGTTCTTTAGTGGAATTAAGAAAAGTTGATAAAATACTTCAAGGCCTAAGAATCGTTACTGGAAATATAAGGTCCACTCCGAGTTATGCAATAATATCGGAATGTGGACAAACCACTTTACAAATAAGAAGAGAATGGTTAGCCTATAAATTTTTACTAAAGAACTTACGAATCAACAACAATCCGATAATAAAATCGACTAAGCTCAGTATCCAAGGACAGAAGAGGATGTTGGAAAAACCGAACAAACTCAGTTACAACTAAATATATGGATAAACTAAAATCATCCTAGGATATTTATCACAGTGACCTTCTTCCATGTCACGAATATGAATTAGAATACCAATACCAAGAAATTCCCGTAATGAATGTACGATATTCGAAACAAAATATTACTGGAAGAGAATTATACACAAACTTTCCCAACACACTCAGATATCAAAGGAAATACAAGCACATATAAGTTGGTTGATATAGGACGCAATTTAAAAATTCCAGCCGAAATAAAAATAAACAAGGATAACTACCTATCACCCTTAAAAAAGAAATCTGGTCAAGTTGGATACAAACAAACAAGGATTGGCCCAGAAAACAAGATACATTCTACTCCAAATTAGTAAGTCAACCTAATAAAACTTCCACATTCAACTTCCTTAGGTATAAGAAAATAAGACACAAACAACTATATTCAGAATGATGAACAGGACAGTGCTCAACACCGATGCACCTATTCAGAATAAATGTAAAAAATAACCCATAAATAGGTACTCTTAATCACTTAATTCTAGAATGTCCGATAAATCAAGTTGATCACTTTGATCTATAACAAGAACTAGTTAAAACCTCACTAGAAATATATAATATATTAGCTGACTTAAATGAGAATAGATCAAAATTGTTATATAAATACTTAGACCTACATAAGATACAATTATAATAATCGGTCAAGTCACAGTAAACATACTACAGTAGCGAAACTGAGCTCCAATTTGGTGACGAGATTTTGACGGCGCGTGCGTCGACGGGTCCTTTTTCAAAATGGCCGCTCAGTGTTTACATCCGATCTCGGAATGTGTCTTTGGAAATGTATTGTCCATCGTTTCTTGATGTGACTGCAGTTTATATAAATATAAAGACAGAAGGAAAAGAGAGTTTGTAGAAAAAGAGAATTAAAAAAGTTTGTAAGTGAAGAGAATCGAAAAGGCTAAGAAACGATTTATATAATTATGGGGAAAGGAGGTTATTGTTGTGCCGTTGAGAATTGCAATATTCCATATAATTATTTTCGCAAATTATTTGCTCGAGTCCCACTTTTTTATGCTCTAAAATTTGCAAATAAGAAATTTCTAACTCAATCAGGGCGCGCTAAGACTATTATTCTAAATCATAACTAAATTTAATTATGCTTTATTTACATCACATGTAATCATCAACAGTATTATCCGTCAAAGTTTAAGTTGCTGCATTAATGATTTTTTTTGCAGTTCCTCTGCTTTTAGTTGAAACAATGATTTTATAGAAATCATGGTATGCGATTAAAGTTGTTGGAGTTGTTGATTATTTTAATAAATCTCTATTGCTTGCTTTCACAAGACAACTTTTCACTATCTTAAATGAATTTTTGAAAAAATACATATGCATTAAACAATATTATCATTACTAATGTACATTTTGTTTAGGCATATTTGCTCAAGAGATGGCCTTCCAGGGAACCTTGATTGATTTAATAAAACGTTCGTATTGGTAGAGTGATTTGGTCATTACAGCTTGAAATTTATTTCTAAACTTAGTTCGGCTGGTTATGTAAAAATCCTGACGTGATTGCTCAATTCTGACCTCAGATTCGGTTTCAGCGCCCAAAAATACATATAGGTATAGTGATCTGTTCGGTAGTGAAAAACTTTTTTTGTGTTCCTGTGTAATTTTTTTATGATTAATAAATAATCCTCCAAATTCTGGTTTTTAGAAAGATTTATTTTTGTGTAAACTAGTATTCAGTTATTTAAAACTATTTATATTTGATAAATTATAAATAAAACATATAATTTTTTTCTAAAAGGTGTATTCTCAAGAGGCTTCTAGTTTTCAATAACTTCATCTGAATTAATTGTTTGACACACTTTTTCTAATAATAAACCTGATAAATTTAACACTGTTTAATTGCAAGTACAATTAATACTCTGAAAGTGACTTTTTTTTTTATTTTTCTCTATAAATTACTCTTTTTTCATGCCAATCTTTCAAAAGTTTCTGTGAATATATTGTAAGGAATACAGAACCTATAACAACATATTTATTATTTTCAAATTTTAGACAGTATATTTTATTTTCTTATAAGCTGGGTTTGAAAGTTTAAATATTAAGTGTCGTGTTAAGATCACAAAACCACTGGGGAATGGGATTATTGAAATAACTGATATAAATGGATTATTGAATCAAATATGCTATTAAAATAAGAAAAATTTTAATGTGATTCCAAAGAAATTTTTGTAATATGATTTTGTCAGACGATGTGTGCCAGAGGGTAAAATATCCTGAAAATAAGTTCGTTAAATGGACAGACAGAAGTCCATTTTGATGGTAATTATGGTTACTATAAAATTTTGAAGATTTAGTTACCTGTTATTAATATTCCTCCTATAAAGAACTTATTTCTATTGTTGTATGCCTATGCTATAAATTATAGTTATTTTCCTTTTAAACTGTAATTGACAATACTCAGTATATATGAGTCAATCATTTCTTCTAATGAAGCTAATATGGTTAGCGAAACGCGCGTCGAGTGCAAAAATAAAGTGTTTGGTCTAGTGGTGATATATACTGAGTAGTGTCATTGTGTCAAAGATTCCACATTCCCAATATAGTTGTAATTGACAAGTCAGCTTGGTCATAACTAAGTATTGTATGTAACTATAATTAGGAAATTACTGTATTGACTCTTTGATCTAAATATTAATTCATTGTAAATAAAAGCAAGTGTTAATTACATTATCAAAAAGCAATACAGATAACAGAACACAAAAAGGTATAGAACCTCTAAGAATCATTCACATAGAAAATAGAGGTCTATACATATTCGTTCATAATTCATTAATAATATTATATTATCCTTTCTCGAAGTTACACAATATAGTTTTGTAGTTTAAGAAAAAATAAGTACCAAAAAAGTAGACAGTGTTTTTTAATTAACGAGAGATCTATCACACCAAACAACACAACACTGCTTAAAAAAAATGCTCTTATTTTAGATGTTGACATCTTAGTAATGACAATTAAAATTAAATTAATTTAGTCCTTAAAAAACATCTTTAATCACAAATTTACTTGAAAAATGATGTAAATAAAACTTTAACCTCAAACAGTGACGTTTAACTTTGATAGACTTTTGAATTTTTGGATAAGGTTATTAAAAACTGAAGTTGAATATGAAGAATTATATCAAATACCTTCCTATCAAGTTTATTACCTGTATTCATTTATTTTCTAACAAAGTGCTCCATTCTTTTTGTTTTTTTTTTATATTACTCATGCTGCATTAACTTTTATATTACTCATGCTGTATTAAATAACAAATCAAAAATTTTCAAACATTTCTATCTCTATGATTTTGAATGATAAAACTTTGCACAACTTTATTTATATTTCAAATCTCGCGCTGGTCCACTTTTAACATGGTGGATTGCCACGTGACCTTCTGAAAACGAACCTGATTTTCCTATGCGATTATCCTTGAGTTTCGCTACTGTATAGTGTGTTTACTGTGGTCAAGTGCAAGTTGAACTTGCACAACTACTGTTCCGTACGTTTATTGCTTTTAAAATAAAAAATGTTGTTACAGTGGTATAAAATGATCAGTGACTTCACAAAACACACCCCAAATGAGTTTTCAACAAAGTTTGTTTCCAATCTTTACTGAAAACTGATGACCTTGAAATTTTTGTTATTTTATATACCAGATAAATTATTAACGGAGTGGAGCCCTATAGAGAGAAGAAAAAGAGGAAGATCCAGAAGATCGTGGAGAGACGATGTGGACGAGGCTATGGAGGACAGGGGTCTAACAGATGGAGACTGGGAAAATAGAAACGGATGGAATCAAAGGCTGAGAGAAGGAAGACAGCGTCAGCTGTAGAAAATCCTTGATATATATATATATATATATATATATATATATATATATATATATATATATATATATATATATATATATATATATATATATATATATATACAGTCGACTCTCTATATAGTGAAAGACCAAAATGTTGACCGAAATTTCACTATAGAAAGTTTTTCACTATATAAAGAGAAAATCCGTATATATTGCTATGTATGTAGGTCTTGAAAAAATTGCACTATAAAGAGTTTTTCACTATATAGAGTTTCACTATAAACAGTGTCGACTGTATATATATATATATATATATATATATATATATATATATATATATATATATATATATATATATATATATATATATATATATACGTCTTCTCTCTGTTTATATATATATATATATATATATATATATATATATATATATATATATATATATATATATATACATAAATTATTAAAGGTAATGCACTCGTGATAATTTTCATTCAATCTACACCCCGTGGAGAATATTCCAGAATTTTTTCAAAATTTTTTGATAAGTACTTTTCGAGATAAGGTGGGGGGATTGCGATTTTTCGCGATTTTTTTAAAATAATACAAAGAAAAGTGTGCGCAAGCTTTCATTTGACACCTATTAACCCTACCTAACCTACTAAAAAAAATTTTTTTTCACTTCCGATTTCAGTCCCCAAAACTAACCCTTTATGTCAAAATTTGACTTTCAAAACTACACGGCTTTGATGAGGCCATCAATTCCTATATTATTACCAAATTTCAACTTTCTATGACAAATAGTTTCGGAGAAAATCGGGTGTGACAGACAGACAGACAGATGGACAGACAGACCGACAGACACCGAAGTTATCTTATAAGTGTACGGAACACTAAAAATCTAACTAGCATAACCAGAAATCCCAAACCATCAACCCTAAAATTCATAATACACAAAAAGAAAACCAATCCAGAAATCACCCTTTACAGAAGTAGGAGGTAAATTCACTTTGAGTGAGACTTCATTTATCTCCCGCTGCATAAGATGGGTAAATTATCAGATCTAGGATAAAGCCCAAAAAAGGAGAAAGAAAGAAGAATTGAGGTTATATTTTTTGTTTATATTATTGATGCAAATTTAACGTTACAAACAAAAAGGCATATAAAAGGTAAGAATTACATTTTACCTTTAAATTTTTTTCTTCTTTTACTCATTCATTAATGGAAATTAGGAAAAAAATAACACTATAGAATTATGTGTAGTAATTAATTATTAAATGCTAATAATGTAACATAGTTATAGTTATGATTGAAATGCTTTTATTTTGCACAACGTAATTTTATGCTTTAAACCATAAACATTTATCAGTTCCCTTTTTTGTATTTTAAAAGTCTCGATGGTTGCGAATCAAAACACCTATATACTTTTAAAATGCAAAAAGTAGTAGAAATGCCTTTAATTTTTAAAAGGAATTTAATTTTATAATATTGTTTTTTATATGAATTTATTTTTAGCTAAATCTTCGTGTCATAGCAGAATAGGTAGTTCGTTGGTTGTTTTTAATGTCCTACAAAAGAAAAAGTCGCAGTATAGTAACTTTTCCAACAGCTAATAGAAATGTAGAAGTAGAAAACATTGGTCAAAATTCTGGAACAACTACAGCATATGAAAACATTACTCACAATGTAGCAAACTTAAATTCTCTCCCTACATTCTCATTTGAAAATAAACAAAACAAGTATAAGGGGAGGGTTCTAGTACAAGAGCCAAATTCACCAACAAATTCATTTTCAACTACTGGTAGTGACTTAGAAGGTAGGTTTTTAGGAACTTTTTCTAATACAAGCAAGAATCTAATTATGAGAGTTGTTGCTTTTTTTTTATTTATCTTAGAAGGTATATTTTTGAAGATACCATAAATATCATCAAACACATCTGATGTTTATGGTTAAATTAAAGATCACTTGGTATATATCAGCAAGATAAAAGTTCTTTGATTTGTAGCAAACAGTGTGAAATGCAATGAATAATGGATTTTCCAGGGAAAAACGCCAGTCACTATTCTCCATATTTGGTTGAAGATCTCAATATTGTCTTGAGACAGCATGTTAAATAGCTAGACACACAAACAGCTTCTGGTAGACACCATGAATATTCTCAAGAATATCTGATGTTTAGAGCTAAATTAACCAGATCCTTTGCTATATATCAAAAAGATAAAAATTTTTCAATTTGCAGCATTGAAAGTGTTCAGATTCTCCAGGGAAAAATGCCAGTCACTATTCTTAATATTCGGTCAAAGATTCAAATATTGTCTTGTGATAGCATGTTAAAGGGCTAGATGTATAAACAGCTTCTGATATTGATAGACTTCTATAATATTTTAAAAAATATGCATGCTAACTAATGCCAGTTTTTTGTAGACTTTTTAACTTATCCTACAGAGAAGGAATATTCCCTTCCTGCTAAAAATATGCTATAGTTCAGTCAATATTCACAAAAGATAAAAAATACTTTGCCAAACTACTACTGTAATATTGGAAGTTAAAATATCTGAAGGGATATTAGGGATAATCAATAATGTTTTTGTTGGTAAAAATTTCAGACAATGTCATTGAACATCTTAAAAAATCTTCAGCGATCACACTTGATATATCCAAAGCATTCGACCATGTTTCATGTGACTACTTGTTGTCTAAGCTATGCACTTATGGTATGTCTGAAATATTTTGTTTAGGGCCCTTTTTCAAAAATCATTCTTTATGAGTTGCAGTTGACAGATGTCTTTCTGATACCTTCATTATTAACATCAGTATGCTCTAATGCTCAATACCATCTTCTACTCTCCTTCTTATCACATTAGTAATCTGATGGAAAAGACCATGGAACCAGTCTAAAGTTGTGTCAATGACAATATGCTTGTTTCTTCACACGGGAATATCAGCAGACAGTGAGAAGTTGTTCAACTTAATGAAAACATTTTACCTTGGGCTAATAGTAACCAAGGCTACAGAAGCCCAGGTGGCAGTTTTCTCTACACAAGTTAATGTTGCTGAGCCTGACACGGTTATGTCGGGACATTCCATTTCATTACGTCGTCGGTCAACTTGCTGGGCATTAACTTGGGTATAAATAAGCCTTGGCACATGTTGCATGCATAGTGAAGGGAACTTCTTAAAAGCTGGGAATATTATTTTGTACTAAAAAGCTCTACAGTCCACAAGGTCAAATTTAACGGTGATGGAATATTGCTCCCAAATTTTCAGGCTCTACTCCCAAACATACTGTGCATTTGTTAGGTTTTATTTAGAAGAAAGGTATTTGCCTTGACTGGAGACTCAGAACTCACTAGTAGTCTTGATTTTAATATAGAAGAATGGTTGGCAACTTAAGTCTATTCTTGAAGGACCTCATGAGAATTGTTTGACGAATATAGTCTGGTTGGCCCCACTTTAAACGGCGCATGCTAGAAATACACGTCGCACTAATACTCCACATTTGTATGAACTTCAGCTTGCCACTCCTTGTACTACCCTTTTTAATAAATAATTTATATTGAGAACCTCATCCCTTTGGAATAAATATCCTGGGACTGTTTTCCACAGACTACAATTTGTAGCGCTTCAAGACGACCTTGAATCAATTTTACTGCGCATGCGCCAGTCTTGTAGAGCGGTAAGGATGGATTTGCAGCATGTTTACTCTGCCTATAAGAACAAGATTATTGTACCGTATAATGTTTATCTCCCAATTTATCACATCTGTTATTGATAATTAATTATAGCAGTTTTTAAAGATTATTTCCGACATCATAACGATCACACAAGTAAATTTAATTGACATGAAATGAAAATAAAATGAAATGAAATTTATTGACAAATAGATACACATAAACAGAAAGAACAAAAAAAAGATATATACAACTCTTAATAATAAAAAACTGCATATCACACTAAACATAACCACATACAGAAATTAACCCAAACTGAGGCAGAAACACACTCCTGACTAGATTATAAACTCCCTCAGTCTTGCCTTAAAAACATTTACCGTTGCAGCACTCCTAATACTCGTCGACAAAGCATTATAGGCATTAAATCCCTTATAAATAACCGGTCAAGTGCAAGTTGAACTTGCAAAATTAGTGTTCCATACATTGATTGCTTTTAAATTAAAAAAAAATTGTTACGGTGGTAAAAAATGATCAGTGACTTCACAAAACACACTCCAAAGGAGTTTTCAACAAAGTTTGTTTCCAGTCTTTACTGAAAACTGATGACCTTGAAATTTTTGTTTTCTTATATACCAAATAAATTATTAAAGGTAATGCACTCGTGATAATTTTCGTTCAATCTACACCCTGTGGAGAATATCCCAGAATTTTTTCAAAATTTTTTGATCAGTACTTTTCGAGATAAGGCGGAGATACAGCGATTTTTCGGGATTTTTTAAAAATAATACAAAGAAAAGTGAGTCCAAGTATTACATTATATATATATTTTTTACTCGTGTTTTCACAAGCTTTCATTTGACACCACACTCGATGACCTAGTAAAAAAATTTTTTTTTCACTTCCGATTTCACCCCCCAAAACTAACCCCTTAAGTCAAAATTTAACTTTCAAAACTACACAGCTCTGATGAGGCAATCAATTTCTAAATTATTACCAAATTTCAACTTTCTACGACAAATAGTTTCGGAAAAAATTGGGTGTGACAGACAGCCAGACAGATACACACCGAAGTCATCTTATAAGTGTTCCGTACGGAACACAAAAAGGGGAAATCATTGCGGATGAATGTTTCGTCATAACAACATAAAAATCATTCTTGTAAAGTAGGAGTATATTTCCCTTTGTAATGCAACAAATTCATTAACTTGACCATTATAAAACCTTTTGGTGCAGTTTTCAATATATTTGTATTAAAAGTTGAACTAGTGCAGTAAAAAAATCATTTGAAGTTGCACAGTCTAGATACAGCAATATTATGATTTTAGCCTCTCTGGGGTATCACCAGGAGTATTGTCCTGAGTTTTGGACCTTGAAAAACTTGTGCTTTTTTGTTTATAAACAATCTAAGTTTTCAAAACACATTTTTTGAGCTCAAAATGTGAATAAGTCCGGTTTAATAAATCGGATCGAGACAAAAAAACTCTTCGTAATGAAATTTCCAACAAATCCTCGTTAGTTTTAAGTTTCTCAACTGCGTACATAACCTACACAATTGAAAAACAGGCTAAAACTGTTTTTTTTTTCATTTTATTGTACAGGTCGACTAAGTGAATCGATCGACTTGAAATTTGATTAATATTTAATTGATAAACAAATGTAAAAAAAGGGTTAAAGTTTCTCCAAAAAAATTTTGTTTAATGGCATCGGAAAGCTGGCGTTGAGACCTAAATTTTGAAAAGAAAAAGATCCATTTTGGACCAAATGGCATAAAATGGCGGGCAATTCAAATTTTAAATAACAAATTCAATTGTGCCCACTGGGTTCAATATTTTTGTACCAAAATTTCAGGGTATTTTTGCTATAACAAAAGGCATGTTTTCTGAAAGTTTCAAGCCGATCGATTCGCTTAGTCGACCTGTACAATAAAATGTTTTTCAATTGTGTAGGTTATGTACGCACTTGAGAAACTTAAAACTAACGAGGATTTATTGGAAATTTCATTATCAAGAGTTTTTTTTGTCTTGATCCGATTTATATAATCGGAGTTATTCACATTTTGAGTTCAAAAAATGTGTTTTGAAAACTTAAATTGTTTATAAACAAAAGAGCACAAGTTTTTCAAGGTCCAAAATTCAGGACAATACTCCTGGTAATACCCCAGAGAGGCTAAAATCATAATATTGTTATATCTAAACTATGCCTGTCTCATCAGTATTTTGACCTTTTTTTTCTGCAGTAAACGTGCATCAATGAATAGAAATTATTTCTTGCAAATAGAGAAATAGGTAAACTTAGCGCCAGAAGTTGTCCTTAATAATATAATTTTTGTATATGTTCCAGTGAATAGAGTTAAAAAATATTTAAATAAAAAAATTTCCTTTGGTTACAGGAATGTCAGTTGTAACAACTTGATGGTTGAAAGACCTAAAGGGTGTCAATTTATTTATGAAATTTAAACGAGAGACCCTTATTAACAACATTAATTCAACCTTACTAACATATCCATGTCAGCAAGTTAAGCATAAACTTAAGCGGCCCATAGACGGTCAATATTATTGCGCAATAATTGAGTTTGTGCAATATAATTGAACGTGTGTCGACAGTATTGAAAGGTTGTGCAATAGATTGTACGAAATCAAAATTTGTTGAAATATATTGCGCAACCTGGAAAATACTGTGCCGTCTGTGGGCAGGATTGTGCAATATCCCGTCAGTCGGTATCAACAGGTGATAGCCAGCGCGTCGTGATGGCGGATAAAAAATTGGATAAACAGTTCATTTCAGAACTTATCGAAGTTTATCATGGACTTCCGGCTCTGTGGGATGTTAAATGCAAAGATTATACTAATCGCGTTAAAAAAAGTGAGCAATATGACGTGCTGGCAAAGAAATATCGCGAAAAGTACCCGGATGCCGAGAAGCAAGATGTTGGCAAAAAACTAAATTCTTTGCGGACAAACTTCCGGAAAGAACTCAAGAGTGTCACTCAACGTGACTTCACTTCACAATACCGGCGGAGACTGACAACATTGCCAAGCACATTGTACGTCTGTACTGGTGATTGCGCAAAATATTGCACAACCATGAATATCGCCTCCATATGATTCTATTTATTGTACAAACCCAATTATTGTGCAATAATATTGGGCGTCTACGGGCAGCTGTCCAAATATTGTGTAATCCATATTGCACAATAATATAGACCGTCTGTGGGCCGCTTTAAATCCAAAGTTAAGTTTTTGCATCATTTTTAGGTATCTTAGATCTTACCAATAAACTGAGTGGTCTTAGTTCGAGCAGTTCACTAAGCTGGAGTGAGGATTATGAGTTTGAAATCACAAGAAAGGTACAGGTGGAATTGGAAAAACTGGATAAAGCTTTCCAGGGTCTAGAAGAAGCACCTTCACCACATGATAAAGAGGAAATAGAGGAATGGAAATATTTTTTTCCTAATTTATGGTAAGTGTAATGTACTTATGTTTAAATTTGATCTTTATGTATGTGGTGTGCATGTGACTCTGTATATATATGTAAAGAATAAGTTTTATGGTGAATATTTTTTAAATTTTAGCATATTAGGTCATAAAACGCCTACCAATTCAATAGAGAACTCAGAAGCCAGTTCAGATTCTGAAGAGGAAACTTTAAGCTATATAAGTTCTAATCATTACACCATTAGCAATTTAAAAACTAAAAATAGTTTACAAAGCAAAACTTCTTTAGTAAATAAAAGAAGAACAGAAGAACAAGCACAAAACTTTCTAAATATAAATAATAGAAATTATCACACACTGCCAAACAAGCTTAAAAGTTTAGAAATTGACAAATATCTCAAAATATCCTCCATTAAAAGCCCAGAAATGGTGCCAAGGAAGCAAAAATCACAACCAGTACTTACTAGGCAAACATCACAAGAATTGGCGAGAGATGTATCGCCAGAATATACATCATTACCTTTTATTATGGCAACTCCCCTAAAAACTCAGATTCGAAAACCACCAAGAAAAAACCCTAAACTTTTGTGTTTACCTCCTATAATAAGTAGTAGTTTTCGTTCAATATCAGCTACACCAAGACAAGCCTCAAGCAAAAGTATGTTCGTCTCTTTAAATTTTGAAAAGGACTCGCAGGCGAGAGGTGAGCAAATGAGTCTTAAGAGTGATTTAATGAAATTATTTGATCTCATTCCTTTGAGTAACAGGTGATACATGTAAATGTTATTTCAAAATAGAGTAGTGATAGTACATACCATAATGTAAGAATGTATGTATGTAACAAATATAATTCAATTATTTTTTTATAAAGTGTTCTTTTTTATTTCTTTTGATTAGGAAAGTATGGTATGGCATGTTTTAAATTTTTAAAAAGCTAGATAAATGCAATAGTAATAATGAAAATCAGAAAATAAAGCACTAAAAAGTGATACAAGGTGTATTTTAAAAAGTTAAATTTATATAATACAAGTAAAAATACATTTTTTGTATATTAAACTACAGTCTTTATAAGATTATACTTTTTAAATATAATGTCATTTAGATAAGAACCATTACGTTCTCGACCAGCAGCCAGCAGTGAAATTATTAATCACTGCGAGCTCGATCGCTTTCGTGGTCGTTGCCATTTCTTCTTGGATATTTTCTTTATCCCAGGGACTGAGGACTTTAATTTTGTTTTCAAGGTTCTTGGATTTCAGAAATTCAAAAATTAGGTTATTATATACATATATATATATATATATATATATATATATATATATATATATATATAATATATATGTATACATGTATATATGTATATAAAATAAAGCACTCAAAAGTGATACAAGGTGTATTTTAAAAAGTTAAATTGATTTTGTATATTACAGTCCTTATAAAATTATATTTTTTAAAAATAATGTCATTTAGATAAGAACCATTACGTTCTCGACACTTTTCTAAGCCAGCAGTGAAATTATTAATCACTGCGAGCGCGATCGCTTTCGTAGTCGTTACCATTTCTTCTCGGATATTTTCTTTGTCCCAGGGACTGAGGACTTTAGTTTTGTTTTCAAGGTTCTTGTATTTCAGGAATTCAAAAATTAGGTTTATATATATATATATATATATATATATATATATATATATATATATATATATATATGTGTACATATGTATATATGTATATATATTTATATTTATTTATATTTATTTATATATTTATATATTTATATTTATATATTTATATATATTTATATATATATTATATATATTATATATATTTATATATTTATATATTTATATATTTATATATTTATATATATATATATATATATATATATATATATATATATATATATATATATAATATATATATGTTATAACTCAACATTTTTTAAGTTACTCTGTAATCAGATCTCCCTTCTATCTGCTATTTCTGTTAAAATTGGAAACAATAGAAAAATAAGAACGCCTACTTCATCCCTTTCACCCAATATATATTTTACTATAGAAAAATTATTTTATATTAAATATGGAAAAATTCTCATAATACTGTTGAAACTATACAAGATTCTCCCATATCTTCCACCCCCTACCACAATTAAAATTGATAGTATCAAAAAAGATATTTTAATTTTTGTATTGCTACAGTTCAAGAACCCTGAAAAGGGCATATAGCAAGATATATATATATATATATATATATATATATATATATATATATATATATATATATATATATATATAAACCCCACACCCCACCCCATTAACCCCTTACATATTTTACTATATACATATATATATATATATATATATATATATATATATATATATATATATATATATATATATATATATATATAGTAAAATTCTATTCCTATAGTACAGTCAAGGATGCCCGATATTGTCTTCAGACAGCGTATCATAAAATGTATTTTAATGAGGCTAGACACCAAAAAAGCTTCTGGCGCTGACAGAATACCTGCCATAGTTCTCAAAAACTGTGCGAGGAAACTAACATCAGTTTTCTGTAGACTTTTCAACCTATCCTACAGAGGGGGAATATTTCCTTCCTGCTGGAATTGTGCCACAGTTCAGCCGATACCTAAAAAAGGCAAAAGACCTTGCCAAATAACTACCGACCAGTCGCACTGCTTTCAATAATATCGAAAGTTATGGAAAAGACTATCAATCAGCATCTTCTAAAATATATTGAAAGATTCATCATTATTAGCGATCACCAATATGGCTTTCAAAAACATAGATCAACAGGAGATCTTCTGACATACGTAACACATGTTTGGAACAACGCAATTGAACACTTTGGAGAATCTCGAGCGGTTGCTCTTGACATATCCAAGGCATTCGACCGTGTTTGGCACGATGGACTGTTGGTTAAGCTACGCTCTTATGGTATGTCTGAAAAGTTCTGTTTGGGACTCTCAAGTTTCCTCGGAGAGCGTTCTTTACGAGTGGCAGTCGACGGATTTCTTTCTAACACCTTCACTATCATCTCCTACTCTCTTACATTAACGATCTACTGGAAAAGACCGAGAATCCAATCTACAGCTTTGCAGATGACAGTACGCTTATCTCTTCATTCACTTTGAACGCTCGGATATCGGCTACTCACACGAATATTCGCAGACAGCAGGAAGTCATTCAACTTAACAATGACCTGAAAAAAATTCTAGCTTGGGGTAACGAAGTGACATTCAACGCTACAAAAACCCAGGCGGCAGTTTTTTCTAAAAAAAGTTAACGTTGCTGAACCCGACATGCAAGGAGAACTTCTCAAAAGTTGTGAATATTATTTCGAACTAGAAAGCTTTACATTCCACAATAACTGTTAATTCTTTACAAAGCTCATGTTCGACCAACTATGGAATACTGCTCCCATGTTTGGGGCTTCGCTACCAAACATACACTGCATTTGTTGGATTCTAGTCAGAGAAGAGCTGTTCGTCTGATTGGAGACTCGGAACTGACCGGCGGCCTTGATTGGCTGGAACATCGAAGAACGGTTGGCGACTTGAGCCTATTCTACAAGTATTTTCATCGAAAGTGTTCGAAGGATGTAGCCCGCTTAATTCTTCCCAGAGCGGTGCATGTTAAAAATACACGTCGCGCTAATACTTCACATCCGTATGAGGTTCAGCTTGTTACTCCTCGTACAACGCTTTTCAAGCAGTCTTTTATATGGAGAACATCATCCCTTTGGAATAATTTTCCCCGGACTGTTTCCCACCGAGTACAATTTATAGCGATTCAAGAACAACGTGAATCGCTTTTCCCACACACACGTCGCTCCTCTATCGCTTTAGGAACTTCCCTGCAGCACGTGTGCTAGACCCATAAAAAAAAATCAATAAACTTAATTGTTAAACAACAAATTATTAAAATTTGTTTAATTTTCCTTTCTCTTACCCATACTTTCAATCCTTTTTCTCCATGTTTCCCCTTTCAATCATTTTAATTGGTAAAAAGCATGAGGTATGCTATGGAAGTTTGGTATCGTTGGAAAGAGAATAGAATGGGCTTTCAAATGATACTAAAATCCGTAAAAATATATGAACACTAAATTCTAGGATCCGTGTTAAATGAAGCCAAATGAGTCGATTTTTTTGCTCAACCGATTTTTTTTAAAATATTTAATTTGTATTAAATACCAGCGTTCTTTCTTAATAAAACACAATTTCAAAATTATGATAACTTTATAAAATTCAATCAACAGTAACACTACAAAATGTTTAAGTGAATTTAGAATATCTTTATACCAAGACACTCATGTGATGATTTGCAAAATAAGGATATATAAACTATTTTAAAAATAACCTTAATTTATATTTAATTATACTAAAATAAATCACTGGAAAATATCGAAAGTATGTGGCAAAAAACATTCATGATTTTTACGACAAACGGAGATGGATTAAATACTTTTCTATTGCTACCTTACCAGAAGTGATAAATTTTAATAAAATTGCTTAAAATAGTTTAGCACAATATATAAAAAGAATTTTAGTGTAGATATAACAATTTTTTTTTCACAGTCAATATTGCTAAGAAATAATATCTATTTTTATGTACAATAAAAACCTAACAAACATCACTTAATATTTTTAGGTCTATTTACAATATCACAATTTATTTCAATTAATGATTTCTTTTACTTTACATATCTTACATTTCCACATATTATATAATCCACATTTATTTTATGATATACCTACAAAATATTAACGTATCAAAACTTTTACAGTTCTTAAAACTTAACAGAAACCAATCTACTTAAAGCTTCCATAATATATCAATTTAGTGCACATTCTAACAATAAGCGTACAATAGATATTAAACCTTTTGTAACTGAGCATACTTATTGCACACTTAATTACTCTCTGCTATAAATAACGTAAGTACATAGAACGTACATAGTTCATAACAATACATTTAACGAGGATGCATGATACTCGCAAACTTTTATCTTTTTGAGCAACACGCTCAAGAAGATGAAATTTTCGATGGGAGCCAAAGGCGAGTGAGTAACTTCATTGTTCACATGAGCCATGGCAATTAACACATGGGCTGAAAAGTCCCGGGCCTAACAAAGAAAACACGGTTTTTTTGGTTCAAAATTAGCTTTATTCATCAACGTAATCTCCATCAAGAGCAACGCAATCATTCCAGCGCCGCTCTAACAATGGCCAAACACTGCTCAGAATCATCAACACGTTCTTGTTTTTGATAAACAGTGAGCAAACGCGGCACCCACTTTGAACAGAGCTTTCTCATAGTCAAATGCTCATGCAATATAAAGCCAACACGTTCTTTTGATATCTTTACGATATCAGCTAACTCACGCAACTTCACTTTTCGATCATTCAAAACGATTTTATGGATTTTTTTTGATGTTTTCTGGTGTTACCGCCTCATTTGGACGTCCACTGCGTTCTGCATCATCGGTGTCTCTACGACCACGTTTGAAGTCAGCAAACCAACGTTTTTATTGTTGTTTCTGATGGAGCGGAGTCCCCATAACACTTTTCAAGCCATTGCTTCGCTTGAACTGTATTTTTTCCCATCAAGAAGCAGTGTAAAATTAAAACACGAAATTGTTTTTGATCCATTGTTTTGAAAATAACAAAAGTAGCGTCACTCTTAGCACAATAACTCACAAACTAATGAATAGAATATCATGAAATTTTAACAGCTGTCTTTTGAAGGTTAGTATTAACTGAAAAAAAGGTGACTGCAATAAAACTAGCGCCATCTATGTGTTAGGCCCGGGACTTTTCAGCCCATGTGATATATGCGAGTACAAAACTTCATACTTTTTCTACGACGGTTAAATATTTTATATTGATTAAAAAAATGCAATATATTATCGAACTACTTATTCAGCTTTATTACAGAATATAATAGATTTTGTTCAAATTAATAACATTGACATTGAAAACGTCGGCAAATACATATTTCGGACGTGTGCTAAGAATAAGGAAGGAGAACCAAACAGCAGAAATTGCACACAGGATTCACTTAACCTGGACTGCCTTTGGAAGAATGTCATACATTCTTAAAAACAGCAATCAACGCCTCAAAATTATGCAAAGAGCAATGGAGCGTGCAATGCTTGGAGTAAGCTTGAGGGATAGGATAAGGAACGAGGACATAAAACGACAGACCAAAGGCACTGATATCGCCAAAAATGGAGATGGATAGCAAGACAGGAACACAACAGATGCTGAATGCTCTGGACTCCCAAATGAGGTGGTTACAACGGAAAACATAAACAAATCCACAAAATTGTTTTGGATGAGTAAAGTCAAATTGCGTGAGATAGCTGACATCCTAAAGATATCAACAGAATGTGTTGGTCATATTTTGCATGAACATTTGGGCATGAGAACCCTTTGTTCGAAATGGGTACCGCGCTTGATCACAGTGGACCAAAAACGATAACGTGTCGATGATTCTGAGCGCTATTTGGACCTGCTTAAGCGCAATAAAAAGGATTTTTTCATGCGATATGTAACATTGAATGAAACATTGATTCACCACTATACACCGGAATCAAATTGGCAGTCAGCTGAGTGGACAACAGCCAGTGAAAGCCGCCCGAAGCGACCAAAGACACAACAGAAGGCTGGGAAGATTTTGGCCTCTCTATTTTGGGATGCGCATGGAATAATTTTCCTCGACTATGCTGAGAAAGGAAAAAACATCAATAGCGAATATTATATAAAATTATTGGGGCGTTTGAAGGCAGAAATCACAAAGAAACGCTCCCAAATGAACAAGAAAAAAGTGCTCTTTCATCAAGGCAATACACCGTGTCACAAGTCATTGGTTACGATGACAAAATTGCATGAATTGAAGTTTGCATTGCTTCCACATCAACCATATTCTCCAGATTTGGCCCCCAGCGATTATTATCAATTTGCAGACCTCAAAAAAATGCTCACGGGAAAGAGTTTTGAGAGAGTGAAGAAGTTATCCCCGAAACTGAAGCCTATTTTGAAGGCAAAACAAATTAATCTACAAGAAAGGTATAGAAATGTTAGAAAAGCGTTGGTCTGATTGTATCGCTCTTGAAGGAGACTATATTGATGAATAAAATTGAATTTTGCAAAAAAAGTGTTTTAAGTAGCTAGATCAAAAAACTTTTCAACCTACGTGTTAGTTGGTAAATAATTAATTCATTGCTTATGGATATTAATCCGGCGAATGAATTACCTAAATTTTACACTTATTTTATAACGAACAAATTATAAAACAGTCGTAGAAAAAAAATCGGATTAAAAAAATGGCGTGTCCGAAAATATTCTTCATACATTCATTCTCCTTGTGTTTGTATTTTGTAGGGTTTTCTATTCTGATCGTGCGTTTGACAGAGTTGCAGTTTCTTTAGTGTAAATCCATTAATTTAAAGTCCGATGAAATGATCTAGTGTAACAAGGACAAATCATGGTTGTCTGGCGTTTTTTTCTTAACTTGGTTTTTCACATTCTACACGCTACTTAGAACTTACCTTATTTGTATTATTAAGTGATCAGAAAACTTGCGTCTGAGTATTTTAGTCGCGCGGCGCAATAAATTCACAAAATTTTTATTTTATTTAGGAAATGGTTAATCAATTTAAAAAGTACCGTATACTTGGTTAGTACAGGTAAATATTGTGTAATCTCTTAATTTTTAATATTTGAATACACCACAGTCCAAGAAAATCTACTATCGTTCTCAAACTAGTCAACGAAATTTATTTTTCCTACTTTGGATAGAAACGATTACCTGATTATTAGCTTCTTTATTGGAAATATTGTCGCTCCAAAGTTTTCGGGGTCTACCTATGTTTGTCCTATTGAACCTGTGCGACTCCATGTATTCTGTCTCTGTTTTTGTTCCATCCTATCTTTCTCTTCAACACCCAATAATTTAAATTATCTATTTGGCATGTTTGTCTAATTTTTTTACTTATGTCTCTATTTATTAAAGTTTTTCCGGTTATTCAGCGCATTACTTTCACTTCTGTTGTCTCAAGTATTCGTTTTGTTTTTGATGTATCGGGTCGGATTTCGCTCTGTACGTCAGGATAATCTTAGAAATTCAAGATTTCGGGTCAATTCTTAGGTGTTTGTTTTGCGGTATTACATCGTTTAAGCATACCGCTGCTTTCGTTGCCTTTGCACTTATTTCGGTGAAGATCTCGTCAAAACTCAAGATGCTGAAAAATTCATACTTCATTTCTTCTATAATTTTGTTTTAGATATTGTCACGTATTTTAATATGCTGTCGATATTGTCATTTCAAATTTTTCTGCTGTTAAATTAAATTGGTAAAGTAACCTATGAACATAGTCTTTATTCTTTGCTATCACCATGTCGCCGTCATCGTTGCATATTATTTTTTATTAACATGGAACGGAGGCTTTCACGGTTTTGAACCAATTGAAACAATTTAAAGTAGTTTTCCTTCGTTTTGATAAACATATTGGAGACTCTACTCTTCGAGATTAGAACACTGAATAAGCTCTAAGAACAAGCCAATAATTTATATCTGGCCGGTGTTCATCAAACCCTGATTCAATGTAATAATCCTTTTCAACGTGGCATGCGCATAGTAAACCCCAGTCTCTGTTAATGTCGTTAAGGTTTTTGAAAATTTCCTAAACTTTCGTTTATAGAATTGGAGACACTTTGGTTTCTCTTACATTGAAGGTGTAATCTGTAGAGTGTTGATACTCAGCTATACATGATTGTACAATTTATTTCTTTTTAATATATATTTCATATTTCTTAATTCTAATTGAAGTTGATCTTTTAATTTTCCTTACTTACTGTGCTAGCAGAACAGCTAATTTTACAGACATCTTCAGTTTGTAAACGAATTGTATCTTTTGATCATCTCAAGCATGGTCCAATTTTTTTACATGAAAACGTTGGTATAAGGGTACAAGTTTTTCTTTAAATAGAGTCCACTCCTGATAACTTGTTACTGCTTTAATTGTTTCGTTTAAATTAAAAAGTGTAGTACAAAATATACGTTTGCCGTTTTTAATTATTTTTAGCAGCGGATAATATCTTAATATATTTTCTGATCACTCTAATATTAATTTGAAATATTCCTACTTAAAATTAATGTATCTACAACATTTACACATCTATACATAAGCTAGAATGAGTACGTTTACATTTGTATACACATATGGCACCGATAGCAAATTTACAAAAACTTTTAGCTCCTTAAATTTATTTTAGAAACTAGATAGAAAAATTTTATTCATTTTCCTTCACTTAAAAGACATAAAAACTATTTTATACACTATTTACCTTGTGTTACATAACCTGAAAATTAGTTAATAAAAGAATCTTCTTTATATAAAAAAATTTACACACGTTTTCCACGTTGTGTTGCTAAACCTCATGTACCTAATATTACAAGATTGTAATTTTGCTAGACTGTGTTAGTGTAGCGCCCTTCAGCATTTTTGTTAGTATGTTAGTTACCCCACTTAATAAATTTTTGACTGAACTAGTAACAAAATAGAGTTATTACAGCGATCGAGTCGTTATATAATATTTATTACTACTTGGTTTTAATATTAAACATGTATATTAGATTGAAGAGATTTAAAAATATTGTTAGCAAACTGTTTGAACATTATTTCTTAATATTTTCTAAAATTTGTGAATGTAGAACAATACTGGCGACTTATGCCGTCCATTCCTGCCTGGCTGCGATCACTCAACCTCGTTAATCCTCTTGAGCAGGATTTGGTTTCAGCTTTTTAACAATATTTTTCTCATCTAACAAATACCTACCTTGGGAAATTTAGTTACTCAAGAGCTGTTCGCCGGGCGAAACGTAACTTAAAGATCATTTAACATCATTTAACATCAATTAAGCTCCGAGTGTCCACTATACCAAACACTTTATTTTTTCACTCGACGCGCGTTTTGCTAACCATGATAGCTTTTCAATCATCACTCCTGATGAAGCCTAACATGGCTAGCGAAACGCGTGTCGAGTGCAAAAATAAAGTGTTTGGTATAGTGGTGATATATACTGAGTGCTGTCCGAGTTTGCAGAATCTGTTTCTACTTTAAGTAAATTCCGGGTAGGGCGACCAAGGATATCAAGAAGTAATGAAAACACGGAGTAAGTTCAAGGGTTAGTTTGTGAGAATCCCGATCTCTCGATACACAAACGGTACACCCAGGAGTTCGTTGCAATGCAGCAAAATGGAATTGCTCAGAGACTCTTCTCAACTCAGATGAAGCACATTTCGACCTTAACGGCCACGTCATAAATAGAAGTGCCGTTACCAGAACCTGACAAGTCCAAAATTAAAACATCAAAAACCTTTACATTCCTCTAAAGTGATGATTTGGGCTGCAATGTCGACGTGGAATAATTAACGGGTGGAATGATCGGCCCGTACGTCTTTAAAGATAACAGATAACAACTGCTAACTCGGAGCGGTATGTGAAGAGAGATTTAGGAACTTTTAACATTTGCTTCACTTTCTTTAAACGCATCTCTGGCGGCCAGTTGTGAAATTGTAACGATTATATTCGTGAGTTACCCTCCACGTAGCCCTGAGCTGATGGGTTTTATTTTTGTAGAAATAGCTCAAAGCAAAAGTTTCTAGTAACAATTCCCGCTCCCAAGAACAATTAAAAGAAAACATCCGGCAAAGCATAGCACCGGTCACGGAAACCTTGCTTGCTTAGAAGCGTGGCATAACGGCTCACATTTAGATGGTATTAAATAATTTTTTAAGAACTATAGTTCGATATACTTTTTTTTTTTCCAATTATAAATTTGTTTCTCTAGTATAAATGTGTTAAAATTAAACAATTTTATGAGATATCTTATTTTGGCACAGTTTTTAGTTACCTGCACACCATTAACTTCTAAAACAATAAATTAAATTTCCAGGTTCATAATTATAAAACATAACTGGCCAAGTGTAAGTTAGACTTGCTTAATTAATGTTCCGTACGTTGATTACTTTTAAAATAAAAATTTTTGTTATGGAGGTATAAAATAATCAATGACTTCAGAAAAGACACCCTAAATGAGTTTTCAACAGTTTATTTGCTTGCTTAAAACTGACGACCTCGAAATTTTTGTTTTTTTTTTTTTTTTATATATACCAGATAAATTATTAAAGGTAATGCACTCGTGGTAATTTTCGTTCAATCTACACCCTGTGGAGAATATTCCAGAGTTTTTTTCAAAATTTTTTGATCGGTACTTTTTGATTTAAGGGAGAAGACAGTGATTTTTGGCAATTTTTTAAAATCAATACAAAGAAAAGTGTGCGCAAATATCACATTATATAAATTTTTGAACCTACTTTCATAAGCTTTTATCACCCCACTGGATGACCTGGTATTTTTTTTTGACTTCAGATTTTACCTCCCAAACCCTTTAAATCAAAATTTAACTTTCAAAACTACGCGGCTCTGATAGGGCCATCAATTCCCATATTTCCAATTTCAACTTTCCGTGTCAAATAGTTTCGGGGAAAATCGAGTGTGACAGACGGATAGACACCGAAGTGATCTTATAAGTGTTCCGTAGAGAACATTAAAAACAAATTTTGGATTGTAGTTTTCGTTATGTCCTAAAAACTTGAGCAATATTATGTCCATGGAGTGAATTTTATTAACGCTACATTCGTAGTTACTAAACCCTTAACAATTTTTTCTCTACGAATTTTGGATTCAAACTATAAATTTAGATTTAGACAAAAAGCCTGAATTGAAACTTCAAAGGCTAAAATACACTTAGTTTCACTACTCTGTATATATCACCACTACACCAAACACATTATTTTTTTCTACTCGACGCGCATTTTGCTAACCATGTTAGCTTCATCAGGAGCAATGATTAACTGAGTCAATAGTTAGCGGAATCGCGCGTCGAGTACAAAAATAATGTATTTGGTGTAGTTGTGTTATATACTAAGTAGTGGTATTGTGCCAAAGATTCCACATTCCCAACATACTCTTAGTTTCACAATAATAGTTTTTGTGTTACTTAACTAAATTATATAACGACTTAATCGCAAACTAAGGTAAGTAAATTTGGTGGTTAGTTCTATTTATGTCATGACAGCATTTAGTAAAAAAGCATTGATGATTTATGTGGACTTCTAACCTAATGATTTTTTATTAGTATTACCAGTGTGAGATAAGAGAATATTAATTAGATTTAATTTTGAACAAAAAATGTTTTACATTTCTTTCGTGGTTATATGTCTTTGCGTTATTGTATGGAGTTAGTTACGATAACACATATGATGTTGCCATTACGTACCTTTGTATTTTTCTTCATACATCATTGTTTGGTAATGTAATCGTTTTCAGTCATTTTGATAGCATTGTCTGCACAATCTGCTTACGAAATTGTTTGATCACGTCGGATTACTTATTTTCAATTTTTTTCGCACTCTCGTCAAGAGGAGCTGTCCGCACCGGTTAAAATTTTGAATAAATAATTGTAGACGTATGCAGTAATAAATCAATTTTTTGTTTCCTGCTATTTTATATTTTACCTCCAATATGCATATGTCTTCTTTTAAATCTAAAGTTTAATCACCCAAAGTACCCTTAAAACCGCATTTTCTACAATTTCAGTCTCGAAACTTTCCGGAAATGGAAGTAATAAAACAATTTCGTGAACGGATTTGTTTACTGCAGAAAAAAATACTATTGGGAACATCCTATGTGACCCCAAAGCCAGACAAAAAGTAAGAATTTGTTGTAATTGTTCAAATAATTAATTTTAATCGATATACTCTTCTTCAGTTCCGATACAGCATCTAGAAAGGTCAATTAATTAGCTAAATAGGTTTTAACATGGGTCTTTGAGATACCGTTACGAGTTGTAAGCACTAGCGCTTGAAGATTTTCATTTCTTTTCATCGGCAAATGTGAACTATATCTATGCCAAATTTCGGATTCTATAACTTGTTAACATACTCTCCGTAGAGGTAAGAAATGTTACAATAGAGGTTTTCACGGATGGTGAAATGTAATACATCAAAATTCCGGGTTTCAATCCGTTTGTCTAACAATGAATTTGCACAACGTTTCGCCAAAATCTCATTTGGCATTTTCAAGTGCTCCCTCTGCTGCTGTTACCCGATACTGTGATCTTGCTGCTGCTGCCGCTCGAAGCTAACTCAGTAGCGAAACGTCGCGCAAATTCGTTGTTAGACGAACGGACTGAAACCCATAATAATTTATATATATATATATATATATATATATATATATATATATATATATATATATATATATATATATATATATATATACATATATATATATATATATATATATATATATATATATATATATATATATATATATATATATATATATATATATAGGGTGCCCTATATATATGGAATAATAATTCCACAGCATTTACTAATCAGTGTATCAAAAAAATGTTTAAATAAAAGTTATAGGGTATTATACGGCGCACATGTTGACGTTGACAGCAAAATGTTTTGAACTGTTAGTTTGAAGAAATTACGGGATTTTAAATTTTTTTATATGGAAATCCCTGTATATTATTTTATTTTTGAGTCGTCGTTTATTGTTCGTAGATATTTGGATGTGATAGTCAGAAGAGGTGTTGTAGAATGGGCCTGCAATGAGTCCCGATCTTACGCCACTCGATTTTTTTTGTGAGGTCATTTGAAAACCAAAGTTTACCCAAGTTGACCTGAAACTGTAGAAGATTTATAACAAAGAATTCAATGTGAAGTAGCACAGATCACCCCGGATTCTGTACAAAACTCTGTTCAGGCTGTTTATGACAGATTGGGTCATTGCCTCGCTGTAGACATTTTGGCGTTCTTCGCTAAATCTCTCCATTAATTGTGGGCCCTATTTCATATATTTAATAAGCAAAATTCCTTCGCAGTCTCAAAAACTTTCTCTGTTATCTTTTTAGAAGACAGGTGTTCGCCTCCTTTGAAGATAGAGGGCCCTTATAAACCCCTGTTTCGTGGAAGGATTTCAATATAACACCTGTCTCGTCGCCTGTCCTAATTCGTGAAAAATCAGTGTAAGGATTTTGGGAATTCATCATGCGGAACCGTTTTGCATCTACAAATCTTCGTGCATAATCTTGAAAACTGTAGTTGCGGATATTCGATCTTCCTTAGCAGGTTGTGGGATTTTCATGCGTCAATCTGACAGTAGCAAATCCTCAATAAGCCTAATAGTTTCCTCACTACTTACTTCACTTGGTCTTCCTGATCTGAGGTCCTATCGAAACTGTTGAGACCCATATTTCACTTGAAAGTAAGAAGTGCCGTCATTGCCGTCCACTCCGCATTGCCCAAAATGATTTAACTCTTTTTCCGGAAGTCTCAAAAAATCGGTCTTTTATCCTCGTTCTAGAAAACGAGTTTCCATCTTCTTTGGAGGTAGAGAGCTCTTATGAACCCATTGCATCGACTCCTGCTTCTGGGGAGGATCTCAATAGAACACAACAAGACAATTCGTGAAAAATAACTTCTACGTTTTTCATCTCTAAATCTTCGTGTCCAATTTTGAAAACTGTAGTTGCGGATATTATAGCTTCTTTAGCAGGCACTGGGATTTTCATTCGTCAATCTGACAGTAGCAAATCCTCAACAAGCCTAATGGTTTCCTCAATTTTTGTTTGTCATGGCCGTACACTGCGCATTGCCCAAAATGACTTACATTCTTTTTTCGGAAGAAAAGAAATTGTAAAAACTGCAAAACGAAACGAATTCAAACAAAATTGCCTCAAAGTACTTAGAACGGTGTGAAGAACCAAGCATTTTTTGTATGATGGAATTTTCAAACACCCTCGTATTTTAATATATATTATTGTTAATAATAAAAACACTACTGTTTTTAAATTTTTAAGAAAGGTTATCTATATTTCCAGTTATTTGCTAGTTGTCACAGGTAATATAAAACTTATACTGTAATAGAAAAATATGTCATCATAATAGGTTAAGTTCTAATTTGTATCATTTACCATTTAGAGGTCCACAAAAATTACCACTACTCAAAAAAGAAACTAACAGGTAGATAAGTCATCATTGGGGAAATCTGATATATAGTACACAACCTTAAATATGGAAATATCTAAAATAAATGGAATGGTGGGTACGTTTTCTATTGGACCACATCATTGTTTAAATGTAGGAATATGGTCCGTCTGTAAGGGCACTACACAGCAACAATCAAGAGTTCTCGTCTTTATTCGTTCCTCCTCCTCCCGTGCCGCTGCCTTGTCCCGTCCCTGTACGCCCTCCTCTGACTTGTTTGTATTCTAATCCCGGATCGAACTGCATTAATACAAATACCTGAAAAATTCTTAACATTAACTACAATTAAGTTGGGAATGTGGAATCTTTGGCACAATGATACTACTCAGTATATATCACCACTACACCAAACACTTTATTTTTGCACTCGACGCGCGTTTCGCTAACCATGTTAGCTTCATCAGGAGCGATGATTGACTGTCAATGAGTCAATCATCGCTCCTGATGAAGCTAACATGGTTAGCGAAACGCGCGTCGAGTGCAAAAATAAAGTGTTTGGTATAGTGGTGATATATACTGAGTATTAACTACAATAAAAGAGAAGGAATTTCTTCTGGGAATTCATGAAATGTATCAAATATGAAATATTTTATGTTGCTTCAAATTACTAATTAATATATAAATACATAATTTAACTGCTCTAAAAAGAATTACTCTTAAGAAGAGGAAAAAAAAAGAAAAATGTCGACATTTTTAATATTAATTTATTTAATTTTAACCATTTGAAGCATTAGTTGAGAGTCGGAAGTTTACTCAGATCAAATTTGATTTCATTCTGATCATAAATTTCCAAATAACACAGTTTATAAGAAGAAATGTTTCACTATTAGCTTACTTAAAAGAACATTGTCCGTACCTGATCGGTTGGCAGTAGTTGAAAATCATCCGGGGGATTTGTTATAACGTATCTTTTACTACTAGCGTCACATGACGAACTTGTATCTCTGAACCGGTATAAACCTATGCAGAGCATTCCAAATTGTTTCAGTGCTGCGACGAAGAGATCGCCATATTTCCCTGTTTCTCCGAATTGAGCTAAAGGGCCATCGTAAAGTGAAATTTGACCTACGCGACATCTGTCTCTATTAGATAGACTTTCTGCAGTACTATAACAAGAAATAAATACTTATATTTATATATATGTATATATATATATATATATATATATATATATATATATATATATATATATATATATATATTATATGACACATGCCATGCCGCCTAACAAAATTTTCCGCCAGTTCGTAGAAATTTAACAGACTTATCAATCGACCCTCGTACAGTGATGCAGGTACTTTAATTTTGAATGGCTCTGTCCAACTTGAAAGTGGTAAAAATGATGGTAAGTTTTTCTAAAAATGAAGACTTTCTAATTGCAACAAAAAATCGTGGTGTTAATTTCCTTGGAAATGTTCCTTGCCTAGTTTCTATTCATTAAAAGTTAACAGATAGTGAAGGCAAATGCCGTAAAATTTTCATGATTTTAGAAATTTTTGGGTACAGCTTAGAAATCGATTTGAAACATCACCAACATAACGCAAACGAGTTTTCTCAGCCTAATTTTGACCTCAATGCCCCATATCTTCTATTTAAGTGCATTTTTTCATATTTCAACGCTTTTGGCTCACTATTTCTTAAATATCTCAGCTTCTGGTCGTTGTTATGCGACAGAAAAAAATTCATTTTACTCGTCATAAAATTGCCCAAAAAAAACTGCGTAGATTGCATAAAAAAATATTAAGTACATAACCTAAAAAAAACTATTTACTACCGGAAATTGAAAAGTGTTTTTTACGGGTACCTTCCGATCAATTCCATATTACTGCTTCAAATTATAGGAAAATATAGCTTTTATATTAACAAAAAAGTGTTCCAAATTCTATTAAAGATATTAAGAAGATTGGTCAAAATTCGCATTTTAGCGTCGGATTTTTCTTGTGGGCAAAAGGTCGTAGGAAGTTTTTTTTAAAAAAAATATGCGAAATTTTATGCCCTTCAAGATGGTTTAGAAGAAAAAATACAGAATATACAAAAAACTATCTTATTTTAAAATTTTATCGTTACGAAAAATTCAATTTCTTTCGCTCTTCCTCTAGAAAAGGTCTGGTTTTTATTTATATTCAATATTTTATCTTAAATATAACATGAAAAAGGGATTTTAAAACAAATACTACCTATTTTACAATAAAATTATGATTTAGATAATAGAAACGTATTAATTATTACTATTTTAATGCTGAAATAATAGTAATATGATATAGTAGTTTAAAAATAAAACAACAATATTAAAAAAAAAAAATAATTTAAAGGCATTACCTACTTATACCTAAACAAAATATAAGGTAATTTGAAAATTACCGCATAGTGCCTCGACGCCGCTTCAAAATAAGTTGCAATGCTAATAACCTTCATAAGTATACAGATGGCACCTGTATCGTAAGCATCAAACATTTCATCGTTGTTAGTCTTATCGTAGTGTAGTGTAGTTCGTGGACAGCATTTATTTTCAGAGATATGCTAACATCTCTCTGTTTATTTTACGTATGTGTCTCATGTATTCTTTAACTTATTAAACATTTCAGAATATTACAGTTTTTTGATTTGTAATTATATTTTTTGTTAATAATATTTTATAAATAACATGTTTAAGAAATGTATATATTGTATCTATATACTATCCAACTGCGTTTGTGACCAAATTAAAAACACATCATTATGAAACACAGTTTCTTTGTTGGCATTATTTTAGTCCATTTTTGTTTCGTTGTATTTTTTCTTTTTCTGTTATCTAAATCATAATTTTATCGTATTTGTTTTAAAATCACTTTTTCATGATATATTTAAGATAAAATATTGAATAGAAATAAAGAGAATGAACCAGACCTTTTCTAGAGCAAAAGCGAAAAAAATGGAATTTTTCCTAACGAATTTTTTTTTGTATTCTCTATTTTCCCTTCTTGCAGAGCATAAGATTTCGCATATTTTTTTTTTTTTAAAAAAAAGCTTCCTACGACCTCTTGCCCACAAGAAAAATCCATCATAAGATTTGTACTAAAATGCGAATTTTGACCAATCCTCTTAATATTTTTGAATATAAAATTTGCACACTTTTTTGTTAACATAATTTATATATATATATATATATATATATATATATATATATATATATATATATATATATATATATATATATATATATATATATATACTATATATATATATATATATATATATATATATATATATATATATATATATATATATATAATATATATATATATATATATATATTATATATATATATATATATATATATATATATATATATATATATATATATATATATATATATATATATATATATATATATATATATATATGTATGTATATATATATGTATATATATATATATATATATATATATATATATATATATATATATATATATATATATATATATATATATATATATATATATATATATATATATATATAATATATATATATATATATATATATATATATATATATATATATATATATATATATATATATATATATATATATATGTATATACATATATATATATATATATATATATATATTATATATATATATATATATATATATATATATATTATAATTTAAAGCCGTAATATCGAATTGAACGGAAGTTTTTCATTTTTCAATTTGCGTAGTAAATAAATATTTTTTTTTTAGGTTATGTACTTAATATTTTTTAATGCCGGAGTTTTTTAGGAAATTTTATGACGAATAAAAGGATTTTTTCTTGTGCATAACAACGCTAATATATATAAGATAATATAAGATAATAAATAGGGAGTCGAAAGCGTTAAAATGTGAAAAATGCACTAGAATAGAAGAAAACTGGTTTTGCGGTCAAACTTTGGCTGAGAAAACTCGTTTACATTATATTGGCACTATTAGTAGTTAAATTGATTTCCAAGTTGTAGCCAAAAATTTCCAAAAACTATGAAAATTTTACGGCATTGACCATGCTAGGCAAATCAATGGATAAAAATTATAAAAAGTGAATCTGTACAAAAATCGTACAAAGAACAGCTCCGAGGTTCTGGATATTTTGGCCTGTCATTATCACTCGTTCTCCTCAGTGTACAAAGAACGTGTTTGGGATAACCCAGTATAAGTATAGATTTCTGGACCAGAAAACTTGGAACTTAGAACACAAAAGTAGAAATCAAGATTGGACAAAGTGGCTCTTAATTTTTTTGCGGCAAGCTACGTACACCAGAGAGCTGAAAGTTGTGTTACTTCTCAACATAATTTCGCTATAGACGTACACATTTTTCACAACATCAGCAATATACAAAAGATTCTATAGAGCGCCTTTCTGCCCCCTGGAAAATCGCTGGTGCACGAGTGGTTCGGCTGGAAAAAAAGAGTTGCCACGGAGAGATCGTTGAAGAGTGAGTATGAGACACCACTTTAAAGTTATTATAAAGAAACTCCTGTGTTAGTTGTCTTGAAGGAAAAGGACACGCGCTGCATTTTCGATCGTTTTTCCTGCAATGCTGGTAAGAGCTTTGTCCTCACAACATGATTGTAGAATCTGGCCGGCACTGTAGTGCCCTTTGAGGCACAATGAGTGAGGACAGCGAAGGTGCAAACCTTCGCTGTCCCAAAAAGATATCTACAGTCATTTCCTTGTACACTGAACGTCATCATTTCAAATATTAAAGACGCTTCTCACTCTAGTGGCAGTTCACAAACTCTCTGGACTGTACGATGTTACCATCTGTTTCACGCGTTCATAAAGAATGCCCGCTTATTTTAAGCATTTTTCAACGAACTTCCAGTCCCGAAAAAAAAGGAGAACTTGGAACTCGACCGCACCGCTTATATCATCAATTATTTACATTTTTCCGTTTGTCAAATCATCTCGGAACGCGTTTCGTCGTATCAAGACTTATCAGCCGAGCTACAATCAATACACAAGAGAAGAGAACATAAAGCACTTAACGCCGTACTAGCGCAATATAAGAGTAAAGTTCCACAATCTCAACATCTCTGATTGATACCAGCCCAGTATTGAAAGTACACCTGCTCTCTATCGGACACTGTTTAAACCACAGACTGGCAGAAAAATTTCCCTTTCAGTATCCATCTTGAGCATCAAATACTAATTGTGTCTTACTATTAAAAAGTACAAGTTAAGCCTTGCCACTGCCGTTATTAAAAGTAACATATTGATATAGTTTTGACATGAATGTTACGTTTAATAAAAGCCAAACTCGCAAGACGAAATACGCGGTGTTCGTTAAGTGTCGCTAATGGCGGTCAAATTTGTATTTAGTCCAAATTATTGCTCTCTTGAGTGAGTGACAACCTGGACCAAAAATATTCAGGCGGTGATGTGTCAGGTAACGTAGCTAATTCTACCATTTTGGGCTACGTTTTTTTTAGAAACTTGCTTGGGATAGAACGATTTGATGTTAAATTTGTTTCCAGAAAACTTCTGATTGTAATAAGAATATCAAATGTGGTTTAATTTAGTGCATAGTGTCATAATTACCTGTAACCCCCTCTTAGTCCTGCCCCTTCTGCTAGAATCAGTTCTAATTCAGGCGTTGCTCCTCCGGTAATTAGTGAACGAATTAGTGTTAAGGCATTTTGGTTGAAATATGTCTGAAACAGATAAAGATCAGAATAGAGAAGTTTTATTATTCGTTCTCCATATATTTTTCTAAACATATTTATATGTAAAGTCAGATTTATAGTGAGGTTTATTGATTTTCTTAAATTTATGTCATCACACGAATGTATTTGGCTTAACTATTTACTACTATCTTACCACAGTTTTAAAAAATCAATACTGTATTATTAGATGTATGGTAGGGCTTGGGGAGGCTTATGGTTAGGCAGATAGACCAGAGGGATCCTTTTAGCAAACCTCCATCTCACAGTAATGTCATTCAAATTCAGATAGCTCTTTATTATTACTAAGTTAATTGATGTAAAGGTTGGCTTACACTCTAGTTATGGCTAATACAATTGCTATTGCCTTTTGGTAGACCATTCTCCATGTACATAAAAATATCAATTAGTCGTTTCCGAATAATGTTCCTTAATCACGTTTATAATTTTGATTGTTTGGGAAAGGGTTTTGTTTGTTTTTTGTTATTAATGTTTATGTGGATTTTTACTTGAATCGGCTGGGGAAATTGTTTCAAAAACCCAGCTTGATATTGTCAGGTACATGGTATTATTTACGCTAGTCTTAATTGTTAAATTTTTTAATATTATTTACTCTCTTTCATTCATACATCTCATTCTTGTATACATCTCTCTTATACCACGATGGTTGTGTTGTTTCTTGGATAGTTGGGTGGGGTATGTATCTGTCAGTTGATGTGACATGTCTTAATACTCTGTTTTGCATGCGTTGGAGTCGTTGCGTTTTTGTATTTGATATGGCTTACCATACTAGTGCGGTATACATTAGTATAGGTCTAATTTGTTTGTATATCATTAATTTATTTCTTGGTTCGATGTGTGAGCTTGGGGCGAGCAGTGCATACAAGCTCTGCATTGCAACAAATGCTTTCTGAAACGTGAGTATGGATATTTAATCGTGAATTTATAATGACACCCAGATATCTCAATTTATACCAGAATGGTATCTGGGTGTCATTGAATTTAATGCGCATGTTTATTTTATTATTGGTGAATTTTTCGTTAGGACTATTCCCTCACATTTAGCAGCGTTTAGTTTAACTTTCCAATGTTTTAGCCAGGGGAGCATGTTATGTAGGTGGTTGCAGATGTGCGCTCTGGCTGCATTAACATAATAGAAATGCGCATAACTGAGCGCATCATCTACAAAAAGCCCTATTTTAGTTCATGGATATTTTGGGAGATCAGACCTATACAAATTGTACAACTTTGGGGCTAATACTGAACCCTGTGGTACACCTGCTTTTGTGCCCCTAGGCGTTGATAATGAATTTCCCACTCTTACTCTGAATGTTTTTTTAGTCAGTTTAGTATGTAGTAGTGTGATTTTGCGGTATTGTTTTACACTTCTCTCTTCATACAAGCTTCGATGGAAGTCAACTTAAAAATATATACATATATATATATATATATATATATATATATATATATATATATATATATATATATATATATATGTATATATATATATATATATATATATATATATATATATATATATATATATATATATATATATATATATATATATATATATATATATATATATATATATAATATATATATATCCAGCTCGAACCAATACATGTAGACTTAATATTACTCAGATTTATGCTCCCACAGCACGATGAAAATGAATTATTCTACAGCCAACTAGATACAATATTACAATCGACTAAGTCAAGAGACGCAACGATAGTCCTGGGCGATTTCAATTTAAAAGTTGGCAAAGGATGAAGTGGACATCATGTGGGGAGGGATGGACTTGGTAAGAGAAATGAAAGAGGAGACAGGTTAATACAATTACAAGATAAGAGTCAAAGTTAGGAGGGCAAAGGAAGAATTCTTTAAAAGAAAATGTGAAGAAATTGAAGAGTTACAAGTGAAGCACGAGTATTATAACATTCATAAAAGAATAAAAGAACTTACAGGTACACAAAAACGCAGACAACAAAGTATATTGATGATCGAAAACGGCAAGCCAATAATAGAAGTTGATGAAAAACTGAAAATATGGGAGGAATATGTGAAAGAACTTTTTAGAGACGAAAAAAATCACACATAAAATACAATCAGAGAGGTGAAGGGCCAGAAATAACAAAGGAAGAAGTTATGTATGCCATAAAAACAATGAAGAACAGAAAAGCAGTTGGACCGGATGAACTTACAGCCGAAATCCTTAAGCTTATAGAGGAAGACCAAAAACAAATATTAGTTGACTTATACAAAACAATATATATAACCGGAATAATACCCAACGAATGGCTCCTCTCAACATTCGTGACACTGCCTAAGAAAACAAATGCTAGAGGTTGCAGTGACTACCGGACAATAAGCCTGATGAGTCATATATTGAAAGCCTTTTTGAAGGTCATACATAATAGAATATACAAGAACTAGAACAAGATATAAGTGAAAACCAGTTTGGATTCAGAAACGGCCTGGGCATAAGAGAGGCACTCTTTGCTCTCAATGTAATATCACAAAGATGTCCAGATATGAACAAAGACGTGTATATATGCTTTATAGACTATAATAAAGTATTTGACAAAGTCAGACATGACCATTTAATGAGGCTTCTTAAAGAAAAAGGTATAGATGATAGAGATGTCAGAATAATCTCGAGACTGTATTATAATCAAAGGCCAACATACGAATAGACCAGAATACCTCTAAAGAAATTGAGATAGAAAGGGGCGTAAGACAGGGATATGTTTTATCACCAACAAAATTCAGTCTCTACTCCGAGGATATAATTAGCAGAGCATTAGAAACATCTGAAAATCGGAACATTGGCATTAAAATAAACAGCACACCAATAAATAGATACGCCGACGACACGGTTCTTTTAGCAGAAACTCTCCCAGACTTACAAGCTCTACTAACAGAAATAGCAGAGATGAGCGAGAAATATGGTCTTTCGATAAACATAAAAAAAAAAATACAAGTATCAAAATCAACACAAAACATCAAAAATTTATATGTCCATGATCAGATAGTTGAAAGAGTACATAAGTATAACTATCTTGGAAGCAGGGCGAATGAACACAACAACGACAGCCCTATGGAGATGAAAACACGAATAGAAATGGCCAGAAATGCGTTTATGAAAATGAAGAAAGCATTGTGTGGTTGAGACTTGAATCTAGATCTAAAAGTCCGACTAGTAAGATGCTACGTATTGCCAGTACTATACTATGGAATGGAGACGTGGACAATGAAATATATATATATATATATATATATATATATATATATATAATATATATATATATATATATATATATATATATATATATATATATATATATATATATATATATATATATATATATTATATATATATATATATATATATATATATATATATATTTATATATATATATATATATATATATATATATATATATATATATATATATATATATATATATATATATTTTATATATATATATATATATATATATATATATATATATATATATATATATATATATATATATATATATATATATATATATATATATATATATATATATATATATATATATATATATATATATATATATATATATATATATATATATATATATATATATATATATATATATATATATATATATACACATATATATATATATATATATATATATATATATATATATATATATATATATATATATATATATATATGTATATGTATATATATATATATATATATATATATATATATATATATATATATATATATATATATATATATATATATACGGAGGAAGCCGCAAAATAGTGTGTCCCATTTTCTTAGTCATACTATCACAAACATATTTCTTTTTCAATTTATAGTCTTTCAAAACTTCCAAAAGATCATTTTTTTATAACTAAAGTCAAAATAAATGTCATTTTCTAACATATATTCCTGTATTTCCAATTTGGTGTTGGCTGCATTAGGAACCTTATTTAGTAGGCGACTATGGTAACTTGCATTGTCCATAGCTATAATACTCTGTTCGGGAACATTTGGCAAAAGGAAACCAATTTTCAAAAAGTTCTGCGGTCGTGTCTTCGTGATAGTCCAAACTAGAATCTTTTATGTTTTTTGCAGATAATAGTAGACAATTTGAAACCCAGCCCTTTTCAGATCCAGCGTGCAAAATGGTTATTCGTTTGCCTTTATTTGAAGGTGCGTTAGTCTGACATTTGGTACTGCTGTCAACCCACCCTTTTTGCACAGTGTCATGGGTATCGTATGTTTCGTCAAGGTAAATTATTGGCCAATTCTCTGATCGATACTTTTTAATTTCTTGTAAATAAGTATGTCGCGAGATTCGTAATGTTTGTGACTCCATCACTACTTGCCTTTTGTTGATTTTTCGGAACGTGAATCCCATTCTTAAGAGAATTCTGTGAAGGGTTGATCGGCCACAATGTAAATTGGTCCCGTCCTGCCCCAGTCTTAATTTTATTTTGTCTAGTGTCGACACCAACTGTTCTTCATACATAGAATATATTTTTCTCCTGATGACATCTTTTTCACAATCGTCTACATGATGCATTCTCATTCCTGAGTGATGGTTTTCCTACAATACCCTTAATCGTAAAAATTGGTGTTTTTGTTAGTTCACTGGTTCTTTGCAAAGCACTTTGTTTATTCAAATTTCTTTTTACCAAGCTGTCGTAAACATTTTTCAATATCTGTTTAGCGTCAAGTGATAAATGTTTTCTTTTACGATAGCCACTCATGCAATTTTCCCACGGACGCCACATAATTAAAATAGAACCGTTACGTTGTAAGTAAAACTAAAAATAAAAATAATAAAACGTATCTTTCGAATCTTAATGGGTACCTGTGGTCATTAGGCCTATATTATCAAATACCTAAAGGGCTCCAAACCGGGTTGCCAGGTAGTAAATATATAGGTAAAAATAGATCCAATATGATTGCAGGTGCAAGTGAGGGCGGTATACAAAGCAGGTAAAATAAAAATACGAGACCTATAGTCGGTATTTTTTGGCCGAAGTAATGTCCGTCGGGGTCGGCTCTCAATTCAGCTAAGTTTAATTTCAGATGTGCGTTCTATTAAGCTCAGCGCAAGCACGCTGTCTTCATCGTTTAGCTTCTCTGGCCCGAGCGCCTTTCCATCAACAACGTGCCTTTACAGCACTAGATATAATAATTTGAAATTAGCTTACCGTAGACATTAAAGAATCTAATACACTAACTGCGAAGGCTGTACCACACGCGAATGGTTGTGTTAAATATAATTCTGTGTCCGGATCATCATCGTCGTCCTGATCCAAGAATTGCACATTACTATCGTTTACTAATTCTGAAAGGAAAAATAAATCAATCATTAACTTTATAAAATATGCCAAGTATTAAATAATACCAGCCTCGCTAAAAATTATGATTCTTGATATTGTGAAATTGTAAACGCTTTCCCAAGTTTCACCTACGATTGCATGAGACATATTCAAGGATCCTTAAACCTCGAGATTAGAGTACTCTTTTTCTATAAAAATAATTCTCAAATTATGACATTTAGTAAGTTACAGCATTCAAGTAAGCGAGCGGTGAAAAATAGCACAGGGTGATTGTCAAGACTAGGTCGTGGTAATGTTTTTAAATCATCATATGCAGATAAAGATGTCAACAAACATAATCATTTAAGTGACAAAGTTTTTTCTAATTTTATTTAGTGTGATTTCTACCATTTAGATATAATTTTTATATTTTAAATATTATTTGTTGAAAAATGAATAGTTTCACTTTGTCGAAGTTGTGCCTAATTCTTAAGGAATATCAATCGACAGGTACGTACTTCGTACCTTCCATGTTAAATAAAACATGAAGTATTGTTATTTATTATGGTTAAACTCAAAAACTGTTTTATTTTTGCGTTTTTTTTTTTTTAAAAAAAAAGTTTTTCCCTGCATCTATTATGTTGGCGCGATACAATTCAATTTTGGGTGAACTTTTTTTTAAAATGAAAAGCGATACTATTGTGACGGAGCTTGAATACCGTAAAATTTTTGCACCAAGATGCTGATTGACACCAATATGGAGCGGAGAATGACATCAGCCATAGCGTTTCTGCTGCATTACGAATAAGAAAAGTTATTTAAAAAAAAAAGTAATAGGTGATGAAACGTGGATCCTTTTTGACAATGCAGAAAACAAAGAGCGGTCAAAACAATGGACGCACAGCAACTTTAAAAATAAGCCCAAGAACTTTAAGCAATCTTTCAGCAACAAGAAGCTCCTAGCCACGGCTTTTTGGGATCAAAAATACATTTTGTTGGTTGACTTCATGGACCCAGGCAAAATAACACTGGTAAACAAAAAAAAAACTTTCGGAAAAATACTAGGACCTGAGTAGTATATTCCTATGTTAATTTTAGTCCATCACGTCAGAATTTTTTTCTAACTTCAAAAAACCCCTAAAAATAGACTACAATGCTGTTTAAGGTGTGAAGTAGAGCCTCAATGCATATATTCGTATGTTTTTTGGGATGTTGAGTTTAAAATTAACGTAAAAATGACACTCTGTGGTCAGTATTCCTTCCTAACCTCAAAAAGTAACTAAAAAATGAACTACGACACTAAATGATTAAAAAACTGTTCAAAATCATTTCAGGATAATTTCTTGGGTAAACCGGGTTATTCGTATGGTCAGTTGAAAATTTGAGGTTAGAATATTGAAATTTTTAAATCAAAGATGGCGTATACAAAAGACCTACGCAAATGTTACGAAATAAAGTAAAAACTGTATGGAAGCAACATGTTTTTGGATTATAATCTCCCTGACGTTATGGATGACAACTGGAAGTCCCACCATAACCTTACAAATTAACTCCTCTGTCCAAATTATCCCCCTACATCCCATGTTAAATTACCTCTCTTTAACACCTACCTATCAGAGTTCTTCTCAAAAACAAATTCCATGTATACAGTTTGTATACATTGAACATGTTTTTACTCTTAATTGGACTGCTAGATGGCCATCACTAATACCTCCTAGCGATTCCGAAACGCTTGTTAGTTGTATAAGTAGGATGTATGATAATGCTATTATTAAACTTATAAGATTCAATTTGGAAGTTACGAATTTACTACCTACAGTTTTATTACGGACTGCATAAAAATCAATAGATTTTTCAAGCAGTTAGAAATTAGTAGTTGTTAAGATTGCAAAAAGCTTTGTTTATTCCAAGAATTTATTCTCAATTTTTATGCGGTCGTTTAACTGTAAGTAGACTAATTTAACCAACTATTAAAATAAAAAATCTGTTTATTTTATTGATTGATTTTATTGACAATTTTTGTGTCGATTCAGTATCAACTAAGGAAATAAGCGTAATCCGTATTTTCTTTGCTCTGAGGTTAGATTTATTATAATAAATATAACGCTTAGGTGTTAAAGACAGGTAATTTAACATGAGGGGTAGGAGGGTAATTTGGACAGGGGGGTTAATTTGTAAGGTTATGGTGGGGACTTTTAATTGTCATCCATAACATCAGGGAGATTATAGTCTAAAAATATGTTCTATCTATACAGTTTGTACCTTATTTCATAACATTTGGGTCCATCATTCTGTATACGCCATCTTTGATTTAAAAATTTTAATATTCTAACCTCAAATTTTTAATTAGTCATACGAAAAGCCCCCGAGTAAGAAGTTTTAACCCAGTAAACTATCCTGAAGTGATTTTGAACAGTTCTTTAATCATTTAGGGTCATTTTTCAGGTACTTTTTGAGTATACTGACCACAGAGTACAATTTTTTACTTTCATTTTGAGCTCAACATCCCAAAAAACATAGGAATACATGCATTGAGTCTATTTTACCATTAAACAGCATTTTAGTTCATTTTCAGGTGTTTTTTGAGGTTAGAAAAAAATCTTGACGAGCAAAATGATCTCAAATTCGTGTTCAGCGGGTCAAAATACATAGGAATATATTACTCAGGTCACAGTATTCTTCCAAAAGTTTTTTTTTGTCGACCAGTATAATCGATGCAAATGTAAACTGTGAGATTGACAAGATTACGAGGAGTCATCCAAACTGAATATTTTGGCATGAGAATGTCCAACCGCACAGTACTACATGACCAGATAAACTTCAATATAGTTTTAAATGAGAAGTGTTTTATCACCCTTCCTATAGGCCAGATTTAGCACCAAGTGACTTTCACCTTTTCCGTGTGATAAAGAAGCAGTTGGGAGGATAGAGTTGCACCCTAAACAAGGAGTTTCGAAACACCGTATAGATCTGGCTCAACACACAGGAAGTAACTTTCTTTAAAGAGGGTATAGCAAGTAGAGTACCTCAATCTTCAAGCGTATTACGTAGAAAAATAGGTTATAAGTGTACATAACTTCTGCAAATAAATATTTTGTTCTCTTGTTTTTATTTTATACCCCGTCGGAGGTTGGAAAAATAAAACAGCTCTCATATATTTTATAGCAAGAACGAAAAAAACAATACCTGTAATCATTGGAACATTAGCTCCGTAAACCGATCCCCGTCTCTGCAGTATTATAGGACTTCCAACTGGAGTCCCAGTTTCATTAGCTTCATTTGTTTGGCTTAGGACTCCTATCGTATCGTCGAACGTCATAGCCTTAATGTTAAGAGAGGCCAGGATGGCTTCTTTGTCAGCTAACGTAGGATCGTCGTTGCTTGGCACTTTGGCTGATAGAATGCAGCACATATCACATAAGTTTACGTTCACAGCACGAAGATCAGCTCTACTTAAGGGAGAACCCTAAAAAAAATTGTGTTATCTGTTAGTACAAAAAATAACCAGTGTGTTGTTACAAGACGAGATAACATTTACACCGCGACTTGACCTTGATTTTCAGAAAATATTATTTAGGTGCCCAATATCTAAAACAAAAATTTAAAAGGGCACTCTGGTTCTCTGATCAATAATTTCACTACTTGCTTAGAAGAGTATCGAGAATGTAACTGTTCACATCGTGATGATAATTTTGTTGCTTGATATAAAATAAAGGTTTTTTTCGATGTTCAGCTTGTTGTATTACTACAAATATTTTAAAAATGTAACTTTTTTATAGGACACTTCGTATAAAATCCCATATATTATAAATACACACTTCAAATAAAATAGTTTCCTGCACTTTTTTCGGCTTTTTTTTCAAATACGAAAGATATCTGACGGAAACCGGGTCTATTATATTTCTACATTTTCTGGAAATCACACGTGTCACCGAATGTTGCATGATTCTGAAATAAATATAAGGAGTACAGGTACGATTAAATACGTACCACAGTAAACATACTACAGTAGCGAAACTGAGCTCAAATTTTGTGACGAGATTGTGAAGGCGCGTGCGTCGACCGGTCCTTTTTCAAAATGGCCGCTCAGTGTTTACATTCGATCTCGGAATGTGTCTTTGGAAATGTATTGTTAATCGTTTCTTGATGTGACTGCAGTTTATATGAATATAAAGACAGACGAAAGAGAGAGTTTGTAAAAAAGGAGAATTAAAAACGTTTTGTAAGTGAAGAGAATCAAAAAGGTTGAGAAACAATTTATATAATCATGGGAAAAGGAGGTTATTGTTGTGCCGTTGAGAATTGCAAAAATAATTCAAACTGTACGCGGGGCGTTAGTTTCTTCTTCTTCCCCAAAGATGTTGAAAGGTAAGTGATTTAATTAAAGAATATCAATTGCGTAAGAAATCGTACGCGGATAAATTGGTTTTTTTTTGGTTATAGGGCGAAGATTTGGCTTGCAGCAACTAAACGCGTCATTAATTGTCCAATTGAAAATTTGTGCAAAAAATATAAAAATATGCGCCTCACATTTTTCTCAGAAAATGTTTAAAAATGATTTGAAAAATCGTTTATTCGACCATGCGTATCCAGATGTTAATATAGGATCAGAGTTGGATATTTTAGAAAACCATGTAGATGAATTATTAACTGACATTGATATTGGAGTTCCTGCAAATGAGTTACCTATTGAAACAGGCCGTGGAGCGATGAATGGAATGCAAAATAATTCAGGTATTGCACATCAATTATTACAACTTACAAATAGTTGAAAAAAACTGGACGCTTTTTTACTGAAAAAAATTCTTTAGTTTACACTTGCGGCTATTACATTAAAAAATGTTTGCAAGATCACGAATGCGAGATTTGCCTTCAGTATGCCAATGCTAATAAGCCTGGAAATGTCAAGCAATCCCAGTATTATTGTTACTTTAAAGCATACGAGTCCACAAATGACAATGCATTTGGAAGCTTATACATGCCTCATGACGATTTCATTACATATGTCGAACAATTGAGCACCGTTTTTTTTGAAAAAATTGAAGGGTTAATTATTAAGCCTTCAGTGATTGCTAACTTACTGCAGGATTTAGGCAATATAGAGTATGTACATCCATGTCCTCATTTTCCATATAATTATTTTCACAAATTATTTGCTCGAGTAACACTTTTTTATGCTCTAAAATTTGCAAATAAGAAATTTCTAACTCAATCAGGGCGCGCTAAGACTATTATTCTAAATCATAACTAAATTTAATTATGCTTTATTTGTATCACATGTAATCATCAATAGTATTATTCACCAAAGTTTAAGTTGCTGCATTAATGATTTTTTTTTTTGCAGTTCCTCTGTTTTTAGTTGAAACAATGATTTCATAGAAATCATGGTATGCGATTAAAGTTGTTGGAATTGTTGATTATTCTAATAAACCTCTATTGCTTGCCTTCACAATACAACTTTTCACTATCTTAAATGCGTTTTTTTGAAAAAATATATATGCACGAAACAATATTATCATTACTAATGTACATTTTTTTTAGGCGTATTTGCTCAAGAGACGGCCTTCCAGGGAACCTTGATTGATTTAATAAAACGTTCGTATTGGTAGAGTGATTTGGTCATTAAAGCTTGAATTTTATTTCTAAACTTAGTTCGGCTGGCTATTTAAAAATCCTGATGTGATTGCTCAATTCTGACCTCGGATTCAGTTTCAGCGCCCAGAAATACATATAGGTATAGCGGTCTGTTCGGTAGTGAAAAAACTTTTTTTGTGTGTGTAATTTTTTTATGATTAATAAATAATCCTCCAAATTCTGGTTTTTAGAAAGATTTATTTTTGTGTAAACTAATATTCAGTTATTTAAAACTATATTTGTGTAAATTATAAATAAAACATTTTTTTTTTTCTTAAAGGTGTATTTTCAAGAGGTTTCTAGTTTTCAATAACTTCATCTGTATTAATTGTTTGACACACCTTTTCTAATAATAAACCTGATAAATTTAACACTGTTTAATTGCAAGTACAATTAATACTCTGAAAGTGATTTTTTTTTTCTATTTTTCTCTATAAATTACATTGCTCCTTTTTCATGCCAATCTTTCAAAAGTTTCTGTGAATATATTGTAAGGAATACAGAACCTATAACAACATATTTATTATTTTCAAATTTTAGACAGTATATTTTATTTTCTTATAAGCTGGGTTTGAAAGTTTAAATATTAAGTGTCGTGTTGAGATCACAAAACCACTGGGGGGAATGGGATTATTGAAATAACTGATATAAATCGATTATTGAACCAAATATGCTATTAAAATAAGAAAAAATTTAATGTGATTCCAAAGAAATTTTTGTAATATGATTTTGTCAGACGATGTGTGCCAAAGGGTAAAATATTCTCAAAATAAGTTCGTTAAATGGACAGTACACTTAATCGAAGTCCATTTTGATGGTAATTATGCCTACTATTAAAATTCTGAAGATTTAGTTACCTGTTATTAATATTCCTCCTATAAAGAACTTATTTCTATTGTTGTATACCATACTATAAATTAAACATAGTTATTTTCCTTTTAAACTGTAATTGACAATACTCAGTATATATGAGTCAATCATTTCTCCTAATGAAGCTAATATGGTTAGCGAAACGCGCGTCGAGTGCAAAAATAAAGTGTTTGGTGTAGTGGTGATATATACTGAGTAGTGTCATTGTGCCAAAGATTCCACATTCCCAACATAGTTGTAATTGACAAGTGAGCTTGGTCATAACTAAGTATTGTATGTAAATATAATTAGGAAATTACTGTATTGACTCTTTGATGTAAATATTAATTCATTGTACATAAAAGCAAGCGTTAATTACGTTATCAAAAGGCAATACGGATAACAGAACACAAAAAAGATATGGAACCTCTAAGAATCATTCACTATAGAAAAATAGAGGTCTATACATATACGTTCATAATTCATTAATAATATTATATTAACCTTTCTCGAAGTTACACAATATAGTTTTGTAGTTTAAGAAAAAATAAGTACCAAAAAACTAGATACAGTGTTTTTTAATTAACAAGAGATCTATCACACCAAACAACACAAAACTGCTTAGAAAAAAATGCTCTTATTTAGATGTTGACAATATGTTTTTATTTCAGGGTACAAGAAAAATAGCATTAAGTATTACGTATGTTAAAATTAAATTAATTTAGTCCTTAAAAAACATCTTTAATCACAAATTTACTTGAAAAATGATGTAAATAAAACTTTAACCTCAAACAGTGACGTTTAACTTTGATAGACTTTTGAATTTTTGGATAAGGTTATTAAAAACTGAAGTTGAATATGAAGAATTCCATCAAATACCTTCCTATGAAGTTTTTTTTCCCCTGTATTCATTTCTTTTCTAACAAAGTGCTCCTTTCTTTTTGTGTTTTTTTTTTTATTACTCATGCTGCATTAACTTTTATATTATTCATGCTGTATTAAATAACAAATCAAAAATTTTCAAACATTTCTATATCTATAATTTTGAATGATAAAACTTTTCACAACTTTATTTGTATTTCAAATCTCGCGCTGGTCCACTTTTAACATGGCGGATTGCCACGTGACCTTCTGAAAACGAACCCGATTTTTCCTATGCGGTTATCCTTGAGTTTCGCTACTGTATAGTGTGTTTACTGTGACCGAACTGTCAACGTCAAAACATTCAGTAAAGTCAATATTTTCATCATGGTGAAGTATACGAACGAACAACGTTTACAAATAATTAAAATTTAAGAGCGTTAACGCCAATTTTTGGTCGTAATTCTCGTCCCAGTAGACAAGCAATTCATAGTCTAGTGAAAAAAATTGAGTTAACATATTCGCTGCTGGATGTTCCCGTGCCAGTGAGACAACGGGTTGCTCGAAGTGGCCAGAATATTGCTGCCGTTCAAGGGTCCACCTCAAACGAACCAAAACAGTCGATTTCACGGCGTTCTCAAGAATTGGGCATCGCTCAGACCACACTATGGCGAATTTTGCGAAAGGATCTTGGCCTGCACCCTTATAAGTTAAAGTTAACTCAAGAACTAAAGCCACTCGATCATATGAAGCGACGTACGTTCTCGAATTGGGCTCTAGAAATGTTGGAAGAAGATGACCAATTTCATCGCAAAATCATCTTTAGTGATGAAACGCATTTTTTGGATAAACGGCTTCGGTCCCGTCGAATGGCCGCCTAGATCGTGTGATTTAACACCTCTAGATTTCTTTTTATGGGGTACGTTAAATCATTGGTCTATGCTAACAAGCCTGCGTCGTTAGAGGAGCTCAGAGCCAATATTGAGAGAGAGATAGCGGCCGTTTCCATCGAAATGTGTGGCCGAGTCATCGAAAATTGGGTTCAACGAATCGACCGCTGCAAACATGCCCGTGGTGGACATATGAATGAAGTCGAATTCCATACATAAATGTTTTGATTGTACTTCAAACCGATAGAAAAATTTTCGAAATGTCTCAAATGGGTTGCGTTTTATTTCAAAAAAAAGTTGTCAAGTCCTTAATGGAAGACCCGATATGAAGGGCCTGCACCATTGGATACTACTGTTGAACTACATACTACAAGTATTATTAACTAATTAGCTCAAACCACTTCCTACTGGCAAAAAATAAATGCGGTTGCTGTGGATAGTAGTTTGAAATTTAATAAATACGTATAAGATTTGATGGTCCAGGGTTTATTGTGCTAATTATAGTGAATTTTTGACAAAAATTGTGAGTTTAATAAATTCGAATATCGATTGGTGATAAGGTACCTCTTTTTAAAAGAGCTAAAGCAATTTAGGATGACATGCTTAGTACATTAAAGAAACAATATTCTTCCTACGCCAATATCAAAAATTGGTTTGCAGATTTCATAAAAGGAAGAAGCGACATCGACAAAAACCTGGAGGATATTCTTTCTTGGGGTGACAGTAATCAAGTAGAATTTCTTCTTCTTATTCTATTTTCTTATATGGTGTACCATATATATGTGGAGGTCCAGCATTCTTTCCACCTTTTCGAAGGGCTACCCCTAGTTCTTCTACCTCAAGGTTTATTGAGTTTGGTCCTTTTTGCCAGCTTGTTGTCGTCGATCCAATCTATTTATTTATTTTATTGTTTTCTTTTGGTTCTGGTCTGGACATTTTTGGATCTTACTTAATTCTTGTGAATCTTTGCTGCGGATTTTGTCGTGGTATGTCTCTATCATCTTCATTTCAGTTGTCCTTGTCATTTGTGCTGTTTTATATGCGTCAGCTCTTGTTTCTACAGCAAATGTGAGGATCGGTCTCACTGTTGTGTTGTATATGCTTGTTCTGCTTTCCATTGTGAGGTATTTATTTTTACAGACTATATCCTTCAAGCAACCTGCTATTAGTGATGTCTTCATAGATTGTTGTTTTAATTCTCTGTTTAAGTCTTCATCGCTTGTCATTACTGTTTCCAGATATTTAAAATTATGAACATGCTCAATAATACTTTCTTGGATCAGCTTGCATCTTAGTAATTCTTTTGAAGCTCCGACACATTTTCTCTTGGTTGTGTTAATAATTATATTCAGTTTTCTTGCTTCCAAATTGAAAGCGTGAAAGTGAAGTGTGTGTTGCCCATTTTGTATTCTCTAGTTTTTGGAAGATTCTATACTATTCTGCCCATGACGAGATTGAAGATAAAGAGACTAATTGAATTGCCTTGTCTTATTCCGGCGTTTATTTTTACTTACTTGCTCAGTAAATGTCTCACTTTTATATTTATTTTGCATTCTGTGTTAACGTCATGTATGATTTCTATTAGTTTCTGGTTTGTCTGCTTTTCTTGTAATATTTTTATAATATCTGTTAATTGTACTCTATTGAAAGCTTGAGTCATGTCTGCGAAACACATATGTACAGGTTTGTTAAATTCTTTAGCTTTCTCCATTATCTCCCTCACTATAAATATTAAATCTATCATCGAATCGATTTTTTCTGATTCCCTGTTGTTCCTTTCTTATTTGAATATCCTTGCTCAATTCTTCCAGGACGATTTTTGTTAATACTTTTAAGGTAGTATTTAGGAGCGTTATTCTGCGGTAGTTTTCGGATAACGTCTTTGCCCTTTTTTGAATATTCAGATTGTTATGCCCGTTTTCCACTCTGTAGATATTTGTCTATTTTTTTACTGTTTGTAAAGAGCTGTGCTAGTGTTTGATGTAGGTCTCCTCCATATTTTAGCATCTCATTCGTAATGTCGTCTGGTTCTGAGGTTTTTTCTATTTTTAAGACTTCTTATAACTGTTTCTGTCTCTTCCAAAGTTACTTTTAGATTTACTTCTTCTATTTCTTTAAGTATGACTTCGTTATTCTTTTCTTCTTTATAAGTAAAAAAATAATTCGTTCCATTTTATTTAGAGATTTGAAATGTACTGTCAGAAATAACGGACACCTCAATTATACAGTTCTTTATATAATTTCTCAAAGTATGCTTCCCATTCTTGAATTGTAATTTTTCTCCGCCTTACATTTTCCAGACTTTCCTTTGGGCTACATATAGACCACTTTCCAGTCCATCAGATTACTTGAAATAGTGACAGGAAAATATTATTCTTTATTGTTTGTTTCACTCGAATAAAGAAGTAATAAATATTGTCGAAGACTGGTTCGCAAACCATAAAAAAAAATTTTTTTGCAAGAAGATTACGTTGAAAAAACAATTTTTGTTTTTGAAACTTGCTAATTCTGTCTATGCTAGGCTAAAAACTTATTAAAACGTCTTCGCACCTGTCTCTTTTAGCAGAGTCATCGGAGATCATGAATATTCTGGTCTATGTTACTTAGAACTGACGAATGAAAATGTTACAAAAATAAAGCAATTAGTGATTTAAGATCGTAGAATTTATATCAGGCAGATAAAAGATGAAGTAAAACTTAGTTTGCACATGAGTAAAGTGGGAACACGGTGTCGACACCGCTTTAACGTAACCACCGTGTGGAATTTTGTCGAGAATTTCTTTAAGTTTTTACAAACGGCCACTAGATGGCGCTATTGAGATGTGACATTACGGCATTGTTGTAAATTTTGACATTTGTTATTGTTAAAACAGTCAGTGCTGGCCGAGTAGTTTGTTTACAGTGAGCGTTTAAAAAAAAAAAGTTTTGTGAACAAATGGAAATTTCACGTTGGATGATTTTTTACGATTTTAGTAAAAGCCTAACTCAACAACAATGCCTCGAATCGCTTCGTTCAATTTTTGGTAATGAATCACCATCAGAAGAGACTGTTTACAATTGGTTTGCAGAATTTTGTCATGATCGTACTTCCGTCAGTGATGAATTTCGTGAAGATCGACCAAATCGGTCGTTGTTCCAAAAAACATCAATGCTGTGCGCAACATGACTGAAGAGGATCGGCATGTGACTTACCGTGAGGTAGAGGCATCCTTAGGCATATCGAAGATTGTAGTACATTCGATTTTACATGAACATTTAGCTGTGAAAAAGATCTGTTGCCGATGGGTTCCGCATAATTTGAGAGAAACTCAAAAAGAGACTCGTGTCCATTGGCTCAAAAAATTCGACCGAGGGCATACAAAATCCGTATTCAACATCGTAACAGGAGATGAAACTTGGATATATTCGTACGAGTCGGAAATTAAGCAACAATCAACTGTTTGGGTGTTCCAAGATGAACCGAATCCAATCAAAGTGGTTCGTTTGCGAAGTGCTTTCAAGAAAATGATCGCTTGTTTCTTTGGTAACACCGGACATGTTGGAACCATTGCTTTGGAGGATCGAAGAACACTTAATGCTGAATGGTATACAACAATTTGTTTGCCAGAAGTCATCGAAAAAATCAGGAAAAACAACCGAAATCGCCGCATCATTCTTCATCATGATAATGCCTGCTCTCACACAGTACGTCAAACAATTGATTATTTGACGGAGAAAAAGATCGAGTTAATGTCTCATTGCCCGTATTCACCTGATTTATCGCCTAACGACTTTTTATTGTTTCCGAGGTACCAACTTCGGAGTGGAAAAAATGTTTCGAGAGTTGGTTCGAACGCATGCAAAAGTGTATAAATCTTTTTTTATTATTTTTGTAAAAACTTAAAAGGTAGCCCTCGTATCGTATTATAACCTCTGATAAAATTTGAATTTACCAGTATAATCCCGAATCAAAACAAGAATCAATAAAGTGGATAGAAAATGGAGTTAATTATACCACCTCACAAATTCAAGATTCATCAAAGCTTATGGCTGTCACTTTATGGAATACAAAAGGAATTATTCTTATGGGCTACTTTCCAAAGAACACTATAATCACCGGCCATTACTATGTTTAATTAACTGGCAGCGTCCGCGAGGCTGTTAAAGAAAACCCGCGTAGAAAAGTTAGCATCGGTGTCTTGCTTATCCACGACAACGTCGCTATCCACATAGTCCAAGTTGTTAAATGAGCTATTCGCGAAGTTGAATTTGAAGAAATTAATTATTCTGGCCTAGCACTCAGCGATTATTACCTATTTAAGAACTTAAAATAAGTCTTGAAAGGCCATATACATGGATGAAGAAGAAATGATGTCAGTCGTGCGAGCTATTAACGTTAAGATTCTCTTGAAGAAATCGAAAATTAAATGAAAGATGTAGGAACTGCATTTGGATAGATGGAGATTATATTGAAAATAAAGCCATTAATTTGTTTTTACTACGTGCTCACTTTCTGTAGACAACCTTCCTATATATCAGTGAAATAAATGTTTAATAAGTGAGTAATTATATACTTACATTTAAAACAGAAATTTTAGGTAAGTTCTGCAGCATCTTCCACTCTCTTCTAATGTAATCTACAGATCCGACTATAACGACATGCTTTAATTCGTGGTAGTGAAAAATTACTAGCCCTTAAGGGCATAACTAAATTTCTAAGTCCTATTAAGGGTGAATCCGGATCGGCAAACAGACAAACTACTACATGGCCGTTTAGTACCGTCATAGCAGCTTGATTCCGATCCTGAGAAATAAAAAATAATGGGTTATTAGGCCATAATAAAGAATAATGGAGATAATTAAACAATTTGTTATAAAAGGAAACCAATCTGCATGATTAAAACTGTAAATAAAAAATCATATATAAACTGCTTATGTACTATGCCTGAAACTATATCGTTTATTTTTCGCACGGTTTTGGTCTTCCAAATAAGACCTTAATGGGGGCCATACACATACCGGCAAGCCTGTCAGTTATGCTTGAACAGTACACCGAAAACCGGCGGCCTGTTGGCCTTAAGACCACATACACCTACAGTTGAAAGTAGGCCGCCAAGCAGTCGATTCAAAATACTCTGAGTGATAAAGATGCGTGCGCGATTCTCGCTCTCTAGAAACCAAGAGGACACATGGAAACTGACTGACGACGGTCGGCCTGTGCCCTTTGGCCTCACCACACTCACGAACCGGCTTACCTGCACTCTCTTCAGGTCGGCCGGTTGGACGAACGTATTTTCGTTTGTTCTCCGGTCACGGCACTGTAAGCCAGGAATCTGATTTTTTGTTCAAAATTATCTAGAGAGAAAATTGCAAAAAGCAGCCCGGAACCGAGCGGTGAAATTTCGATGATTACACGACTTCAAAAACCCCCGAGGAACCAGTTGTGGATGCGAAACTCCTGAATTAGAATTTCTTCCCCTCCAACCTCCATTTTGACCAGTCAAAAGGGTGCATATGATCAAAATGACCCTGAAAATAAATTCAGCGACCCCAGAGACCCCCAAGGAACTAATTTTGAACGCGAAACACTCAGGTGAATAGCGTAATTTCTTTCCCTCCAAAATCCATTTTCACCCCTTAAAAGGGTTCATATGGACAAAATGACCCCGCAGATAGATTCAGTAACACCAGAAACCCCCGATGAATCAGGTTTGAACGAGTAAACTTCACCTCCCGGTTCCGTGCTGCGTTTTGCAATTTTAAAAAATAGGTTATATTTTGCAAATCAGCTTCCTTAAGTTTGTCCGGAATTTGCTTACGACTATTAAAAAAAAAATCGTCTGATTTCGTTAATAATTGAGGGCTCTAGACAATTTTGAACGAAAAATCAGATTCTTGACCGACTGTGCACTGGTTAAGTTGTCTTTGTCAGGCAAGCCGGAGCTCATCCACGTTCCGGCCGCCAGTTTTCGGTGGACTGTTCAGTAGCGATGTTAACTATCGGTACTTTCGAGTATTTGGGGCACCCGGTATTTATTAAAAAGTACCCGTTACATTGTACCAGGTACAAAGTACCCATCTCGTCACATAGTTGCCAATATACCTATCTACACTAGTCGGTGGCATTCGGTACTTCGGTTACACTATTGATCATTATTATTGATACCGATTATACCGAATGCCACCGATATATTTCGTGGAGACGAGTAGATATCTACTGCTATCGGTATGGCATTGGTAGTTTTAGTTTGGTTGGCCGCAGACCGCAGACTCAGTTATGAGCCATCAAAATACCTGGTATCGGGTATATTTACCATATTATCGACTACCCGGTACTTCTGATCCGGACGAGTAACTCGTACTTTGTATCCGGCAGTTACAATATTGACATCTCTGCAGTTCAGGCTTGCCGGTATGTGCATGACCCCCATAAGCGTGCCAAGCTGCGCTGGGCGGAATGAGTGTATATTATTACCGCCGACAAAAACTTTATGAAGAGAACAAATAAATACTTTTTATTTTCTTTAAATTAGAAATTTATACTATGTAAAGTTACTTACTAAGATACAGTCCTCCAAGTTTTTAGCAGGGCTCCAATGGAACATTCCCGTGCTATCGTATTTCATTTCAGTCTTTTCAAAGTCAAAATCTTTCGCCTGGTCGTCAGCCAGACCTACAGGTAATGCTACACCATTATTATTTTGGTTGGGACCACTAGTTCTACTGGTAGGCCTGAAATAATTTTCTTTTAACATAAAGTTTTTCCTTTTATCCTGAGTCACGTTTTACTATCGAGAAATAAAAATTGTAGCTCTAGAAATTTTAAAATTATACGGTTTTTTTTCCTGGTTGTTTCTTCAGTAGCTTTGTTAACAACGGTTTTTTTTTTTATAACAAGAGAACGTATTTTGACTATAATTTTCTATTATGTCGCAAAAGAAATATATTTAGACCTTGAATTTACTTTGCTATGTTGTTATAATTATTACTTAATAGTGGATGTGATGCCCGAGAGTATTTTCAATTCTTAATAGTTGTTACTCTATTTAGCTTATCTTAGCTAGCATTTTCAATTAGCTTAATGATCTAAAATTTCAATATAATGTGTAACAAAAAAAAATCTAAAAAACAAAAAAGTACATTTGACAACTTATTCATTAATATTTCTAATTGCAATTCCAACAATAACAATATATAAAATTCTTCATTTGATGGAAACTCTAAACACATATATCGGAAAAAACTAAGGTAGAATACGACCAGAGAATGCAGGGGATTCAAGAATACGCATGAATGAGTGCGTATCCTAATTTTAGGAGAACGTCCCCTCATAGGAAACGACCGCCATTTTGAACCACGCTGTTGCAACTAATTTGCCTTAACGTCAGATGTCCACTTTCATCTTCGTCAAAACAGACGAAAAACGCGAATATTGCCGAAAATATGCGAGATTTAACCGAGCCATTTTCTAGTATTTAGGTATGTTTTTCCAGTTTCTGTAATTTATCCGGTACTTTCGTTTTGTAAAACTTATGTGATGTATATTATTATATGTTGTGTATTTTAAAGAGAATTAACAAAATAAAAAGATATCCTTGAAAAATAATTCAGTTTAAAATATTGTTTAAGTACTTTGTTTTTAAATAATATATTATTTACCGGAAATTTGGAGTAATAGATTCTTTAAATATTCTTGAGGTAAGTTAATGCCGCAAAAAATAAGAGTTACTAATTTTAAAAAATCCAAATAAAAATTTCAAATTTAATAGAAAGTTATTTCTTTAATATTAGCTTTTTAACTGGTTAAAAATGGCGGCACTTCCTGGGTTTCTCATACTCCATTTGTGTAAATGTATACGTGTCCTCTATCCCCTTAATTCTTGGAATACAATCCGTCTCGCTAGAAGTCGACTGTTTCGGTCGAAACGAAGTACTTTTACGTATATACAGAGTACTAATAGTATAGAAAATAGTCCATTTATAGAATTCAGTAGTGCCGCTGCATCTATTCAAATGAAACAGTCATTATGAATTTTTTTGTGTTTTGTTTCAACTTTTTTTCTATATATTGTATTATTATTATTACTGATTCCAGTTCCAAAAACACATTAATATATATGTTACTTTGTGTTGGTTTAATAAAAATAAAAATAATTAATATATATAGTAATTTAACATGAAATTAGGCTTCTCCCGTTACTAAATAAATAAAAGATTAGCATTGGCAAGAAAATTCATATCTCCGGCCTAGGATCGACAGAAGAAAAATTGACTAAAAAATAACGCAACGACTTTGATCTATATGATGACTAAATAAATTATGAGATTGCTTTTGGTACTCTGAGTAGAACAATTAAAAATACTCTAAAAAGTCATCAAGATTTCCTTTTAAAAACGCACTAAAGGTAGGTTAATCATTCTTTGCTTAACGTTTGAAATTACAATCCAAAATACCTTAATTAATTCAATTGTAGATATACAAGCTATAGGACTGATGAAATTGACGCCCTACAAGAATAAAATAACAAATTAATTTCGTGAAAATTGAAAAAAATTATAACGTGACTCAGGATTGACAATTAATTTTTTAATATATAAAACTGCACTATTCCTAGCATTAACTATTGCCTTTGCATATGGTTTACATAACTAGACTAACGACTCTGACAAAAATGGTTACCTTGCATCTTGCATGCATATACAGGGTGGTTAAAAAGACTTGCAACAAAATGGAAACATATTTAAAATTTTCTGAAACTCTAATTTCCTTTCAAAGTTGATGCGTTAAGAAAAACTTGATCTGAAAATAGACGCAAGAAAATATGCAGGCTGTGCAAAAAAAACATGTGATTCAACAAAATTCAAAATATATTATATTAAATTTACGTTTTCGAGGCAGCAGAATTAAAGGTCATAAAATGCAACTAAAAAGTCCAATTATATGTTTTTATCTGAATTGTAGCCTACATTTGGGCGTGAATATTGAAAATTTGTAATTTTTTGCCTTTACAAAGCTAACTTCATAAAGAAAAACTACACTTTTTTACTTATATATTGGCAACCTTTAATTTTGTGGTCCCGAAAACATGATTTTTTTTAGTTTGTATAGTCCTTTCTTATATGTTCTGCATATCTTGTATATTTTTCAGGATTTTTTTTGAGCCAAAGAATGTTTTTCATAAAGCACGAACTTTTAGTAAAAATTTGAGTTAAAAAATTTACACATAAAAAAGTTTTCAATTTGTTGTGAACCTTGTTAATCGCCCTGTATATTCTTTTAGATAAAATTAAGACATACATTCTATTCAAAATTTATGAAAATGTTCCTAACATGCCTGCCTTCGGGCTAAGTTATGGAAAAATCGGATAGTCTGAAAAATGTGGCTGACCTATCAGCAGAGAGCAAGAAGTCTGAAATAAAAGCATACACAGCCCAAAAAGCATGACACATAAAAAAAATCAATAGTTACAAATTACATTTCAAAATTTTGCCTTATTACGTTACATATATATATATATATATAAATATATATATATATATATATATATATATATATATATATATATATATATATATATACATATATATATATATATATATATATATATATATATATATATATATATATATATATATATATACATATACATATATATAAAACTACACAAAACCCCATCTTTTTGTCAAAAAATCCGAATTTCAGCAGAAAAGTACTTATGATCTCTATAATCCATAGAGCAAAAAAACAGAGAGTATTTAAAAGACACAGCACCCAGCGCATCGCGGTTTGCAAACTAACGACACTGGTTGTTAGCCTGCCTTGTAATCTTATCGTTACCGCACCCTGCAATATCTTTCTAAATTTTGTATGTTGGTGCCTGAAAACAGTTTAATTTAATAAATAAAATGTGAAAAATTTAGCTAAAAATTTCAGCCAGTTCATCAGTAAGTCACTGTACTCCGACGAGTCATATATATATATATATATATATATATATATATATATATATATATATATATATAATAATTTTTTCTGTTGAACCTTTTGTTTACATAAACTTGATTGGTTTTTCTTGGGTACTTAGTTTCTTTTGGAAAACATAAACTAGTTTATTTGACGTTTCGCCTTATTTTTTTTAGGCATTTTCAAAAATTCTTTATTTTTTAATATTCATTCTAAAATTAGAAAACACAAGGTTAAAATCTTTTAAGTCAAATTACAGCATTTTTACGCACACTCGGACATTTAAAATATTACACCATAACAAAAATATAAAACAATTTACTAACGTGTATATACCCTGAAAGTCAACTATTTGTGTGTTTGTGAATTTCAAATTCTGTATTTCTTTCAGCATATCGTGTCTCGTATTTTTTACTGATTTTTTTTAAATTTTATTATCTATAATGGGTGTCTTAACGAAATAACTATTATTGATGTTAATTATATATACCATTTTGTATTATTAAGAGGATATGCATGCCAGCATGTTTATTTTTTAATTAAATTTGTGTAGATATGACTGATTCCTTTTATGTCAGTCCTATCATTCACAGTGTTTTTCACCTTTTTTTATTTCAATCATCTCTTTGATTTGTAGTTTGGCATAATTCCGCTCTTTGCAGAGGACCTTGGTTTCATTGAATTTAAAGTCATGTTTTTCTTCCGCTTCGTGTTTACTACGGGCAGTGGAAGCATTCCTAGTATATTTGTGTCCATTTAGTCTGTTTTTTAGTAACTGAGAAGTCATGCCAATATATTTCTTCGGACAATTCGTACACGGTATTGCATACACAACATTAGATTCATTCATTGTGGGGATATGGCTTTTTAAGTTTGCAAATAATGAACTTAGTTTATTTTGAGTTTTATGGCAAACTATAATGTTATATTTTTTCAAGACCCATTTCAGCTTCTCAGAAAGTTCTTTTGTATAAGGAAGTGGTAAAAATTTATCACAGTTTTGTTTACTATTTTTGGTGTTGTTTTCTGAGTTATTATAAAACTTGTATATTCTCTTTTTTATTGTTCAATTGATGTCATTCTCTTTAAAATTGTTTTGTATTAAGACAGTTTTTACTTTTTTTAGCGCGTCTGGTCTTAGTTTAGGGGAAGTCAATTTTATTGCTCGGTCTGTTAGGCCCACTATAACGCTGATTTTCTGGCCTGAGACCTGACTCTTATCAGAAAGCAAGATAAAATCCTTACAGAGTGGTACACAAAACCTTCTTGGTCAGGGAGATATTTGAATTTTCACTCTAGTCATGCAATGTCCCAGTATATTACCAATAAAATAGAGTTAAACTTGCCGGTAAATTGGATCTGAAGCATTTGCGCTTTTGGTTAAGTAAAAATTCATGGTTCTGGGATTAGACTGTGCCAAATTGAATTTATTTTCCGACGAATTGTCCAAAGTTCTACGAGACTCTTTATGAAACCTTTACTCTTTTAGATTAGAACCACAAGTCAAGTATATTTGATCATTGTTTAGCGAAACGTGACCCATTGTAATAATCGTTTTCCAGATATTATGCATTACTCAAATCCCTATTAATGTTGTTAGGGTGTTTGTAAATTTCGTATTATTTAAAAATTGAACAATGCTTGAGATCATCAAAGGATACTTCTTTTAGAAACTGAATGCGTGCATATAATTCTTTATTCATGTGGTACGATGTATGTAGGAGGAACATGGAGATCAATTTCACCTAGAATTAGGGAATATGAAAGATGTCTCAAAAAGAAACAATATTGATACTCTACAGGACTATATAACCCCAAGTTTAGAGAATCAATTGAGATTTACAAATACCCTAATAAAAACAATAGAAATTTAGACTATTATCTGCTTCACACATTGAAAACGATTACACAGGGCAACAAAAAAATATTTTTGTTTTGGTGCCTGGGATTTTAGAGCTGATTTTAACTATATTTGGGACGCTAAATCTATACATGCAATCCGTTTTTCTCTATCAGCTCTACTTTTTTAGATACATCAACTTATCTACCAATGTGGTTTTTATTCAGTATATTCATTTATGAGAGTTCTAAAATTATTATATATTCATTAATGTAGGTACGATGGTTTTATTGTCAGTCTGTAATTGAGTAAATTCCAGGTAAATCTATAAATAGGGGAACCATTGCCTATCAGGTACCTGAACTGACCCTTTTTTAATCACCTAACTCGGGTAAGTCTCGTCAGTTTGTGCGTTCTTACTAATGAGAGTAGATCGAATTCGGCTTGTTATTTTATGTTAAGAAAAAGAGTGTTTTTGTGTTATTGAACAGAATTAAAATGAGTTCAGGTTCCAGTTCAAGAAGAAGTTGTGTAAATCAACCTGATGTGTTTTGCTATATATGCGGAGAATACATGTTTCAACAAAACAGACAAACTATTACTGACTTTGTAAAGCGAGCGTATCTTGGATACTTTGGAGTTAAGCTTGGTGATCAGGACAAAACGTGGGCCCCGTATCTCGTATGTAAAACTTGTACAGAGCATTTACGGCAGTGGACTACCGGGAAAAGAAAATGTCTAAAATTCGGCGTACCAATGGTTTGGAGAGAACCAAAAAACCACTTCAATGATTGTTATTTCTGTTTAGTAAATACTAATGGAATCAATCGAAATAACCGCAGGAAGTGGACTTATCCCAATTTAGACTCGGCAATACGCCCTATCCCGCACTCAGATGAAATACCGATTCCAACATTTCATCAGCTACCACATATCTCTGATGACGAATATTTTCCCTCTGATCGCTCTTCTGATGCTAATAAAAGTTCTGATGCTAATGAAACTAACAGTGACTATGAGGGGACGTCATCAGTTCCTCAACGCTTCAATCAAAATGAATTAAATGATCTCACCAGGGATCTCAGTTTATCGAAAAAAGCTTCTGAAGTACTGGCTTCTAAGTTGAACGACAAAAATTTACTGGAACAAGGAACCAAAATTACCTTTTACCGTACAAGATAAAAAGATCTGCTACCATTCTTTTCTCAAGAAGACAATCTTGTATTTTGTCACGAAATTAGGGGACTCATGAAAGAAATGGGACTTTCTGAATATATTCCAGATGATTGGCGCCTATTTATTGACAGTTCAAAGCGAAGTTTAAAATGTGTCCTTCTACATAATGGGAATAAATATGGTTCAATACCACTAGCTCACTCAACGAAACTGAAAGAAGAATATAATACCATAGCTTTGGTCTTGCAGAAGATAAAGTATTACGAACATCAATGGATGATTTGTGTAGACTTAAAAATGGTAAACTTTCTTCTTGGGCAGCAAAGTGGTTACACGAAATATCCGTGTTTCTTGTGCCTCTGGGATAGTAGGGACAAAACACACCACTGGGTTAGAAAAGATTGGCCTCAGAGAGAAAACATGGACGTTGGGGAAAAGAATGTCATTAATGACGCTTTGGTTGAAAGAGAAAAAATCATACTTCCTCCGTTACATATAAAGTTGGGTTTAATGAAGCAATTTGTAAAGGCTCTTGATAAGAATGGGTCTTGTTTTGCATATATAGGGGTAAAAATGCATCAGTTGAGCACAGAAAAACTCAAAGCAGGGATATTTGACGGCCCACAAATAAGACAATTAATTAAGGATCCTGCCTTCATAAATCCAATGAATCAAGTTGGACATCATTTGTTGCAGTTGTAGAAAATTTTCGAGGCAAACATAAAGCTCAAAACTATGTTGAAATGGTTAACAAGATGCTTAATAGTTTCAAATCCTTAGGGTGCAATATGAGTATTAAAATACACTATTTACACAGCCACTTAGACCGTTTTCCAGAAAATTTAGGAGACATGAGTGAGGAACAAGGTGAAAGATTTCACCAAGATATTAAAGTTATGGAGGACCGCTACCAAGGAAGATGGGACATGCACATGATGGCAGATTACTGCTGGAGTTTAAAAAGGGACTGTTTAAAAAAACATTCAAGAATGTCGCGGAAAAGAAGCTTTCCAAGTGTTGAGTGACTATTTCATTTCTTCAATGTTTTTTTTTTTGTTTGTAAGTACAACATAATATTGTATTTTGTATAACTAAAATAAAAATTTCGTATCTACTTTTGTTTACTACACTTACGGATTTGAGTTACAATAATGTAACTTATATTTCTCTAAAATTGTATATCTTAAAAATTTGAGCTCTTAGGTACAAATGAATACGTTATTTGAATTCAGGACATCAAATTGATATAGAATCAGCTCAAAAAACCTCGACACCAAAACAGCTGTTCCCCTGTGTTATTAAACTGGGTCACGTTTCGATGAACGCACATGTAGTGTTCTAATCTCTAATAGTCGCTCCATTGTGACAATCTAATCGTATGAACCATCTACCAGTAAACTTATCTAAAGCTTAAAGTATAAAAAAACTACGGATTTGTCATTTTACAACTGAATTTCCACTGATGGTTGTTACAGACTTGCGTTTTTATGTTTTTAAATCTTATTCCTATTAAATTTTATAATTTATCTTGACAAGATTCACATTTTTGACACTAGATTGGACCGAAACAAATACCGCCAATCTTTCAAGTCGGAATGGGTGTCGACGTATAGGCTCCTTTACTACATTGGCGTGAAAAGTCTTGAGACTTTCCGAGACATGGCAACACAAACAAAAAAAACATACGATTTTTAGTTAGTGTCGACTCTCAGAAGATTCATGTAAAATTTTCATGACATTTTGTCTATTAGTTTGCGAGTTACAGCTTTTTGAGTGACGCTTCTCTTTGATTTTTGTACAACGATGGAACAAAGAATTCCGTGTGTTGATTATACATTGGTTTTTGATGGGAAAAAAAGCCAGACAAGAATGGCTTGAGAAGTGCTCCTGCTCCGTCGAAAGCCACTATAAGTCGATGGTTTAGTAAACTGAAATGCGGTCATACAGGCATCGATCATGTATCACGTCCAAACGAGACGGTCACTCTAAAAAACACAAAAAAAAAACGCCATATTGTTCTGAATGACCACAAAGTGAAAAGTAAGAGAAATAGCTGACATCGTGAAAACTATGTTGAAGAATAAAATCAATTTTTTGCAAAAACATGGGTTTTTCTTTAAAAGCCTCGAGACTTTGCATCCCATGTAGTAGCTAAATTAGCGTACAAAAAGTGGATAAAATGGAAGCATATAGACACCTTCAACTCATAGTGATAATGCATTATATGCGTTCTATGTTTCCGGATTGCGCTTATATATAGTTTTATATATATATATATATATATATATATATATATATATATATATATATATATATATATATATATATATATATATATATATATAATTTTTAAAAATATACCGGTAATTTACATATTTTCTCTTTGTTATTGGTAAAATTACCGCTAAAGTTTTATCCCTAGCCAGAACTTCCTTCTCGGTGGAACGTAGAAATGCATGAAATTGTAATACGTGGTGTTTTCTGTGTTGTAAAAGCATCTTGCTAAGCAGAAATTTTTCTTAAAGCAAAAATGAAATATAATTGATTGGCTGCCGGCAGTGCTATATATTGTACAAGTTCATTTGTATATTCTTGTAAATTTTAATTGTGCGTTGTAAGCCGTCAGGCGTTTAAGGTGCATTAAAAAAGTTTAAAAGGATACAGCCATCGGCAAAAATTAACTAAAAAGGTGTAAAATTTTTAAAACTTCGACCTTAATGAGTACTTATATACTAATTTATTATATTAATAAGTTAAACAATAAGAATATACGAGAGTAATTTTTTAAGTAATTTACCTAGCAATGAAAATAACGTCGCAAAAAAAATTGCTTTGTTGTCAAATTGCTGCCACTATTGTAAGTACTTCGACGAAATTTTGTGCGAGTTTGTTGTATTTTGCAGCTTTTACAATTTTTCTTTCTTCCCAAAAATGAGTGGAAGTAATTTCGAGCGTCACGCAGGTATAAAGTTTCTCACTAGAAAAGACACAAAGTTATTCACGGAAGAATGTCCCATGTGTACGGCAACGACAACTCATCTTCTTTTCAAGTAAAATTTTGGTTTAATTAGATTCGATAGGGCCGAGACTATAGGATCCAGAAAGCAAACAATTGCATCTGTATAACCATTCAAATATACATATTACAAGTTTGTGTCTTTTCTCGACAGCTAGTTGATATCGTGACACTAAGAACTCATTTTGCTGGGGCTGGTTTTAACCCTTCCTTTTAACCATGGCTTTTTAGCAACGTAGGTTAGGCCTTTCACGGGTTTCTTCAAGAGTATTTAACCATTTGCACTACTTTTTTTTAGTTTTATTGTGGTTGGTTTTGTTGTATTACTTTAGTATTTAGTTTCAACAGAAAAAAGGCACACCGAAAAAATTATCCTTTGAGTTAATAAAGAACGTTAGGTAATACTTTTCTATTGGTTTCCTATTGGCTATCTTAGTGTATTTCAATTTCTTCTTTCAATTATTCTTCATTTTGCAATCATCCTCTCATTTTGTAACAATGTTGGGCGAATTCACTATGGTCGGACGTTCCACTTTTGAGGCGGCATGTGTCGAGTGCGCGAGTAGTCCTGGCTAGCGCTCGCGACTTTCAACGTTGTGAATGAAAAAAATGTTTGCCCAATAAATTCTTAGGCTACTGACCCGACGAGACTTGGGTGATCTATTGAAATCCTCCCACGAAACATGAGACAATTTAATAGGTTCATAAGGCTCTTAACTTTCGAAAGAAGGCTCTTAGAGGTCTTTTGGGAAGTTGATGACGAGTGTTTTTTAGGACTACGAAGGAATTTTAGTATATACGAGTAGTATATGGAAAAACGGTCCACAATTAATTAAACGGTTTATGGAAGGACGATCTAAAAGCTGAAATAACAACATCCGCATTATTCATTTCGGGTAAAGAAAGAAGTGTCTCCGCGTCAAAATGTCACACTTTCTCCGACCAATGTTTACATTGATTCAAATAGAAAATTGACGTTTTTTCTGCTTAATTTATTATTTTCTCGATAAAAAAAAGGTGCACGAAGTGATCATTCAGGAAAAGTTCAAATGTTTTTCACTTTAAGTTAGTTCCCATAGTGCGAGGCCAAAATATCTCAGGTTAAAGCCAATATTTCCCATATTTTAGTTTTAAAAAACCGGTCAAGTGCAAGTTGGACTTGCGCAATTACAGTTCCGTACGTTGATTGCTTTTAGAAAAAAAATTTTTGTTACGGGAGAATAAAATGATCAGTGATTTCACAAAAAATTTCACACTCATCTCAAATGAGTTTTCAACAAAGTTTTTTTCCGATTTTTAGTGAAAACTAATAACCTCGAAATTTTGTTTTTTTTTTAATATACCAGACAAATTATTAAAGTTAATGCACTCATGATAATTTTCCTTCAATCTACACCCTGTAGAGAATATTTCAGAATTTTGTCAAAATTTCTTGATCAGTACTTTTCGAGATAAAGGGGGGGATAGCGATTTTTCGCACTTCTTTAAAAATAATACAAAGAGAATTGTGCGCAAGTATTACATTATATATGTTTTTAAACTCGTCTTTTTACAAGCTTTCATTTGACACCCCATACGATTACCTGGTAAAAAAAAATATTATACTTCCGATTTCGCCCCTCAAAACTAACCCCTTAAGTCCAAATTTAACTTTCAAAACTACACGGCTCTAATGAGGCCATCAATTCCTAAATTAATGCCAAATTTCAACTTTCTATGTCAAATAGTTTAGGAGAAAATCGGGTGTGACAGACGGACAGACAGACGGACAGACAGACACCGAAGTGACGTTAAAATATGGAAGTCGTTTTGAATACCGGCTTTTCACAAATTGTGAATAATTTTCATTTTGAAAATGCAACTCAAAAAAGGGTAAAACTCTGGTTGCAGCCGAGCACGTGATAAATGTGAAAGAATATCAATTAGATGGAACAACCATAATAAATAGTCACGACATTCGGCAAACCTCGGTAACGGTGACTCCATACAATGTGAAATTACACGTAAGTAGAAACAAAAACAAATCGAGGAAATAAATATTTGAAAATAAATAACATGAGTTGAAAAGGAATCCTAACTAAAAATAGTCCATGTAGAATTACCATCTGAAAATTCCACCTAGTATTTTGGATGGAAATTACACCATGAATTTTCATCCAAAATATCACGTGGAATTTCCATATGGAAATTCGAGGTTGATTTTTTCAGCTGGAAAAACATAAAGCACAGAAAAATCTATAAAAAATTGTTGCAGCTCGAGGAAGACCGGGCAACAGGTGTCCAGTGTACTTGTCTTGCTGAGGCTTTAGCATATTTATGTTGTCATTCATTACGTCAATAATGATCGAGGATTATCAAAAACCAGTATCGATAAAGGGGCAGGCCATCAGTCAATTAAATGGACAAGGAAAAATATTCAGGTGGCAAATTTTTCATGTCAAACCATCAAGTTCACGCTATAACACAAACATCCCGAAAGTGGTATTTAACCAGAAGATTTTGTCAATATAAATTGCTCGGTTCGCGTAATTTTAATGGAAGAAGAATAGACTTTGGAAGAGCGTCAAAAAAGAGAACAAATTGAAATTCTTTTTTATACAAAAGTCGTAAAATATTGTATTGGGCGAATTCCCTTTGCTATTTTGGCAGCCAACCCCACAACACTTCTCTGCGCGACTTTTTACTGATATTTTATTCATAATTGTTAACACCATTCCCGCCATCGCGCGCGCTGCTAGTCTTCAGACAGTAAACTCCGCCTCTTTGCCCGACGCGAATAACCCTGATTTAACTTACTACGATATATTTTTGTTTTAACATCTGGAAAAAGGCTACAAGGGCCGAACATTTTTTCAGACCATGAGTAAAAGCCGCTGTAATTGCATGTTCACAGCTAGGTAGATCACTTAAAAAAACCTTAGTATTTACCTATAATTACCAAATAAAGTATACATTTAAATTCATATATTCGCTTGTCATATTTTCTCTTACCTTATACCGAAGTAATTTAGGAAACTAGAAACTTTATAATTCATAAATATGTCATTGGTATTCACATTAGTTTCTGCAAAGTATATTTTAAATCATACTCCATTTTTTTGCCAATTGGCACACCCTACTTCGTTTTAACCGCTTATGATATTTATTACCCATACCTTTTTAATAATTTTGAAATTTGGGATAATACTCCAATTGATACATATGACGTTTTCTTTCCTTACGGTATGTCTAGCTGATAAAGGGCGATAGTTCTTTAGACAAGCTTCTAATAATTCTTTCCTTGTAAATTTAGAAAGTTTCATAACCAAATATGTCATTCGTAGATACAATCAACCAACGTTAAAAAAAATACAATAAACGCTCAAAACGTGTCTGATCAAACTAGTTAGGTCAATTGACCAATATATTGATAAAAATAACACAAAATATAAACAGAATTAAATATTTTTGTAGGCAGTGCATCAGGCAGGTAATTATATGGTAAAACATATCATACAAAAAAGTATAGAAAGAGGAAACATGCTGTTAAAAAAAGCTTTCGCATATTTTATTTTTAAAGTGAAGGAAAATAGTTAAGGAGAAATGTATAAAAATAAATAGATCGTTGGGCAAAATTAAGAGATATTGAGTTTTAAATAAGTGCAATTAAAAAAATAATTGTAGCATTTTGAAAGTTTTCTTTATTAAAGCCTTGCCTTTTATTTTAACCTTTATTAGAGAAGTACGGTAGGAAGCGGATTAAGAGGTATCCAGCGTGAACTGTAACGAAGAGATTCAGTTTATGTACGAAAAGGAGCAAAATATGGTCTAATAACTATTTAAGGTCTCATTTATGAAACCAAATCTAAATTACCTGAATCGCTATGCTATCATTCCTCGTTGAAGAAATAGGAGAAATTGTTCTTTAAGATGGAGTCTTACTCATAAAATAAAAATGAAATTCTGCATTTTTAGAAGTTTGTTTGTATCGAGAAGCGTATAAAGCAAATTTTACCCAGAATACATTATATACATTGAGTGTGGTAATAATTAAAAATTATTCCATTTTTATGTCATGCCGTATATATGAGTTACCGGAATACTTAGTATAAAGTACTTTTTTGATAACATAATTTTCAAATCGGTTCATCAAAAAATATTGTCACACTATTAATTGCAGAACAAATCGTATATATAATTTTGAATAGTCTAAAATATCGCTTATATGATTTTTCAGTATAAAAAATCCTCTGATTACAAAATTTCATATAGGTTCGTCAAGGTATTTGATCAGTTAATTAAGTAATATAGAATGACCCGAACAAAGAATTAAAAATATTTATTAAACTAAAACTTAGTTTGCCACATGATACCTAAAAAAGTGATAAGGCTCAATTGTGGTACTCTTCGTGTAGCAACTGAGGATGTTCGTTTTTATGTTTTACTCAGTATGTCTTAATGCGTAGCCCACCATATTCAGGACAGTTAATATATTTTTTATTTAACATTTGGTTACAGTCACACATCGAAATTCAGTATCTCCCAATTTTGGCCAGCAGTTGAGGTGCTACTAATTTTGACGTGAGTATTAGCAAAGTGTAAGCAACATATATAAATACGGTTAACTATAATAATAAAATTGAATAGGTACAGTAACAATTTACGTATAACCACAAATTAAATGCTAAAAAGCACATCTAACTACTTTTGTCACATTTAAATATACGCTAAGTCATATTACACTTACATAAGATAAGTATATAATGCATATGTATATAAAGCATATGTATATATAGTATATATATATATATATATATATATATATATATATATATATATATATATAATATAAACAAGGTTGGCAGGTTCCAATTAGTTTCCAAATTTATATTACGCAGAGAAAAATATAGTAAATTATGTGAAACAAATAGTCTAAAAGCAATGTTACGTGTGTCTGATCAGCTACTAGTTATATTAGTTGACAAATAGTATTGTTCTGTATAGAAATCTTCTGTACTCAACTGAAAAAGTACTGACTTCAATGATATAAGCAAATAATTTCCAAAGCGACAGACGGATCTTAAGGGTTTTTATTTAGAAAAAAAAGAAAATTTTTGATTTGTTAGGAAGGACAGTCTTTCTAGGCCAGTGGAGGCGAGTGCATATATACCCCTGTCTGTTCTGGCCATGTCACTGTCATTTAATACTTATTTAATTCTTATGCCTTTCTACCCCTTTAGGGGTGTAAGGCTCCCTATTAAAACTATTGTTATTTAAATATTCAATAACAAATTGAACATATTTTATTGTTTGGCAATTACAGTTTACGTCTTTTAAATTAAAAATTATACTATATATATACCAGGTGTACAAGTATGAAATGAGGATTTTTGTTTCTAAAAAAACATGTTAAATTCGGAAGAATGATAAAAAGTGCTTTCTTCAAAGTATGCTCCATCGCTTGTTATACATTTTTCCCATCTTTCGGGCAATTTGTGAATACCACGACAGTAAAAATCTTCCCCTTTTGCTGCGAACCATTCATCGAGCCATTTTTCACATCTTGGTACGAATCAAAGCGCTGTTCAGCAAGTGAGTGACCTATCGATGCAAACGAGTGGTAATCGGAAGGAGTCAAGTCTGGTAAGTAAGCCGCATGGGGTAGAATTTCCCAGCTGAGTGCTTCCAATGTGTCGCGAACTGGTTTTGCCGTATGTGATGGAGCATTGTTGGATTACTGCCATTTGCTGCAGATGAGAATGGATAGGTCCCAATGGGCTTCTAAAGGTGTTAATACCTGGACGGAATGGAACGATCTTCTCAGAGAGAAGATTCATCTAGTGCACAAAAGGAGAGCGTGAAAGCAAGCGCGAACTGTCCATATACAGGGTCCAAGCTATTAATGTTTTAGGTATTATGCATGGGTTTTCGAAGCGTGGGGGGCGGGATAGAATATCTCCCCAGGTATGTTCTGCCTGTCGTAGGAGGCGACTTAAAGAACAACCTAGATGGTAGATGCCCAGATCCCACCAGCATCGCCCGGTGTGATACCATCGCATCGGCTTAGGCTGCGTGAAGTTGCTTAACGTTTCGTGGCTGTGCCGATGTCCCGGACTGTGGGACTAAATAGCATGATGAGGCACCTGGATACAAAAAATTCCGGAGGTAAAATAGCCCCCCGTTCGGATCTCCGGGTGGGGGCTGGTTCAGGGGCGTCGACATGCAGAGAACAGAATTTCAAAATGGATTTTTGCAACATACGAGGTTTAAATTCGAACATAAATTCAGTGCACCAACACCTGCAATCAAATAAACCTCATGTACTTTCTCTCTGTGAAACTAAGGTCAGTTCATCGACCAGCACAGTAAACTATCTTTATCCTGGGTACGATTTCCATTCCCGATTTAGGCGTAACTTTGGAATCTGTCTTTATGTCAGAAGCGACCTCTCTTGCCAACGAGAAGAGGCTCTGGAGCCCCCAAACGTTGATGTTATATGGTTAAAAATAACGAATCAACCAACCACAAGGTTCGTCTGTATCCTCTATCGACCACCAAGTGATACTAACTTTAGAACACTTTTCGCTTCTCTTGCAGACACCATAGATCATTTACAAATTAACTATCCAAATGCCGAAATTGCCATCCTGGGCGACTTTAATGTCCACAACATCAACTGGCTTAAATATTCAAATACTACCGACGAACAAGGTCGTGAAGCCGAATCTTTTTCAATCAGTTGTGGCTTGACTCAGCTTATTGATGAACCAACACGGATCCCTGATCGAGACGGAGAGTTCGCCAGTCTTCTTGATCTGTTTTTAACCACCAATCCGGAGATTTACACGGTCAGCGTAAATCCGCCGTTAGGTTCTTCCGACCATAAACTACTTTCGACATCGAGTATTCTACCAATCAGTGACAGAGAGGCGCCCAAACCGCGCAAGATTTGGCACTACAAATCTGCTAAATGGGAAGATCTCACGGAATATTTTCGAACTTTCCCTTGGTTGGACGTTTGTTTTCGATCCGACGACCCATCTGACTGCGCCAGGGAGGTTTCCGATGTTATTTTGGCCGGTATGGAGGCTTACATCCCTTTTTCGAAGAAATGCCCTTCCAACGGCAAGCCTTGGTTTGACCTAAAATGCAAAGAAGCTGTTGCTTCTAAACATCTTGCATACCGACAGTGGCGTGAAGATCCTAACACCATAAATCGTAAGATCTTTGTTCGTGCCAGGAACAGATGCAAAGAAATTATCGACGAAACGAAGGAGGTACACAATCAACGGATTAGAAACAAACTTCTCGCTTGTCCCGGCAATTCCAGGTCCTTTTGGTCAGTCGCTAAGGCAGTTAGTCAAAATTTCACCAAATCCACCATACCACCACTCACACGGCCAGATAATTCTATTGCAACGACACCTGTTGAGAAGGCGAACTTGTTGGCTGAACTCTTCGCTTCACATTCTACTGTCGATTTCCAAGGAAAAACACCACCTACTATTCCCATGTGCAGTCAAGGATGCCCGATATTGTCTTCAGACAGCGTATCATAAAACGTATTTTGATGAAGCTAGACACCAAAAAGGCTTCTGGCGCTGACGGAATACCTGCCACAGTGCTCAAGAACTGTGCGAGGGAACTAACACCAGTTTTCTGTAGACTTTTCAACCTATCCTACAGAATGGGAATATTTCCTTACTGCTGGAAATGTGCCACAGTTCAGCCGATACCTAAAAAAGGCAAGAAGACCTTGCCAAATAACTACCGACCAATCGCACTACTCTCAATAATATCGAAAGTCATGGAAAAGGCTATCAATCAGCATCTTCTAAAATATCTTGAAGGAATCAACATTATTAGTGATCACCAATATGGCTTTCGTAAAAATAGATCAACAGGAGATCTTCTGACTTATGTAACACATGTTTGGAACAACGCAATTGAACACTTTGGAGAATCTCGAGCGGTTGCTCTTGACATATCCAAGGCATTTGACCGTGTTTGGCACGATGGGCTGTTGGCTAAGCTACGTTCTTATGGTATGTCTAAAAAGTTCTGTTTGTGGCTCTCATGTTTTCTCAGAGAGCGTTCTTTACGAGTGGCAGTCGACGGATTTCTTTCTGATACCTTCACTATCAGCGCCGGTGTGCCCCAAGGTTCCATACTGTCTCCTACTCTCTTCCTCATTTATATTAACGATCTGCTGGAAAAGACCGAGAATCCAATCTACAGCTTTGCAGATGACAGTACACTTATCTCTTCATTCACTTTGAACGCTCGGACATCGACTACTCAGACGAATATCCGCAGACAGCAGGAAGTCATTCAACTTAATAAAGACCTGGAAGAAATTCTATCTTGGGGTGACAGTAACCAAGTAGAATTTAACGCTACAAAAACCCAGGCTGCAGTTTTTTCTAAAAAAGTTAACGTTGCAGAACCCGACATAGTTATGTCGGGGCACTCCATCCCTCTAACATCGTCACTCAATCTGTTAGGCGTTAATTTGGGAGCAAATTTGTCCTGGCATGAACATGTTGCAGGCATAGCAAGGAGAGCTTCTCAAAAGTTGGGAATATTGTTTCGAACCAGAAAGCTTTACACTCCACAACAACTGTTAATTCTTTACAAAGCTCAAATTCGACCAACTATGGAATACTGCTCCCATGTTTGGAGCTCCGCTCCCAAACATACACTGCATTTATTGGATTCTATCCAGAGAAGAGCTGTTCGTCTGATTGGAAACCCGGAACTGACCCACGGCCTTGATTCGCTGGAACATCGAAGAACGGTTGGCGACTTGAGCCTATTCTACAAGTACTTTCATGGAAAGTGTTCGAAGGATGTGGCCCGCTTAATTCCTCCCAGAGCGGTGCATGTTAGGAGTACACGTCGCGCTAATACTTCACATCCGTATGAGGTTCAGCTTGTTACTCCTCGTACAACGCTTTTCAAGCAGTCTTTTATATGGAGAACATCATACCTTTGGAATGGTTTGCCCAGGACTGTGTTTCCCATCGAGTACAATCTACAGCGATTCAAGAACAACGTGAATCGCTTTCTCCGCACACGTGTCGCTCCTGTAGCGCTTTAGGGACTTCCCTGTAGCACGTGTGCTAGACCCATAAAAAAAAAAAAAAAAAAAAAAAAAAAAAAAGAAAATCTACGCCATCTTTATGTGTGGTTGGGAGATGGTAAAAAGGATCGTAACACGGAGGATCATGTTCGGATACCAGAGCCGTCCTGATGACTTTGAGATAGGCCAAAGTGAGCTCGCAACTGGTAATTGAGTATACAGACTTGCTGTTTTTTTGTCTGAATAATTAGCCACACGGACGTCCAGCGAAATGTGATGGCTAGTATACTAGCTAAAAAGGAATTCTTGCAATATGGGTAGTGCAAAGATGCTGAACGATGAGTTCATGAAAGACAGGTATGAGACCGTTTGAGGATCTCATAAGGAGACTCAACTTTAGTATACATACAGAAAAGATCTGAATATGGTGACAGAGGCCTTTGCAAGAAACTCACACCTAAATGAGCACAAAACTCGAATGGAGATCCAGATTCCAGATGGCGCTGAAGGAGGAGGGAATAACTCTTTATCTAATTATGCCTTGTCTGGCAATCATACAAGCAACAGAAACCCACCTGAGATTCTTAATAATTTTGGAGTGCTTTAAGGGGACTTAACCTGCAAGGCTGCTATCCTTAAAGATTCTTGGTCTTCCACAACTCTAAAATGAGGCAGGTGCCCAATGAGCCTTTAAGCGGCTAGGGTCTGTAGGCAAGCAACTTTTATTATAATATAAAAATAAATTACTCTCCTCAATTGATGCAACTTTTAAAGCTGAAGCTTTAAACCTGAGTTATTAACATGATATACCAGGAATCGAAATTGTATTAGCCATATAAAAAATATTTTTGAAATCATACTGTGTCAGATTAGAATAATTTTCCAACGTTTCACCTACAGTCATCTTCTGGGACCTTTTCTGTTTAAGAATAGAACACCGAATAATTTTGTGTATCGAAAAGTAAAAAGCCCGAAAGATGGTTCGTGTAATCGTAGGCCAAACGTCAAGCAGTCTTGAAAGGATTTGACACAGTCTAGGTGGACATCTAGAGATTTACCCTTGGTTATACAGAAAGGATAATTTCATACAAATTCTGACATTTATTGACCACCGATCGTGGTTAAATCTGTAAGTTCTTACAGAAATGAGAAGTCTCAATTTATTTTATAGTTTAACGTTAGTTTTTTTTTAAATTTATACTGATAATACGCAATATATAAACAACACTAATAGGTCAGAAAAATATTTAATTAAATCTCAAAAAAAACTTTCATAGTATGACACACTCTTTTTCTAAATTTTAATAAATCAAATGCAAAATTTTATAAAATTAAAAAACACTTTTTAGCGTATATTTATATGCAAAATAACACACAAAAACTAAAAAAATGCTATACAAGCTGCAACAGTAATAAAGTAACAGTGTTAATATTGGCTAAAGCGTACATGAGTTTTTTGACTTCATAGGCAAGATGATAGCCGGCGTAAGTCGAAGTATCTTGGTCCGGCGGTCTGAAAACAGCACACTGCTGATAGCACACCACATCTTGTATGTTAGCCAAATTAAGTATAATGAAAACCAGTCAAATTTCCACTATAAAACTCGTTTTTTTTAATTGTAACTAGAGATGGTTAAAGCTGAACCAAACCACCGGCGACATACTCCACTATCGAGCTCTTATAGCAGATTCGAAGAATTTTGACGGGGGAGCAATTTCAATTGTTTGCACCGCCCTCAATTCATCGACCTTGCAACAAGGTACAGATAGTCAGATACATTGATATTTTGCCCATCCTCAATTAGATTTTGTCAAAGATTATATAACTATTGTTTAAATTAATAAAATGTCAGTAATTATTTACTAGTTATGGAATTTTTTGCCATTGTATTAATCAGCTGAAGAATTATTTAATAACATACTGATGTTTTGAGTAGATGTTGTAAATGTATTTAAATTTAAATGTAGGTTAGTTTCTTTGCTCAAACAGAATCAGATATTACACTGTTCGTCATCTTCTGTTTAAACTTAGTCTTAAAAAAAAATAAAAATTAATCTAACATATCTTAGCGAAGTTCATATTATTTAAATCTAATCTAATCACTTTACCCAATTTTGTGTAATATGACTCTGATTTCTTTATAAAATTAGATTTTGGTTAAATCTGTTAAACATTTAGTTTTTACAATTTGGCAGAGAGTAGATCTTGAATTCTAAGGCTTCTATGCGATCTTTCACCACTTCTATTCAACTTTTTTCCCAAAAAGATATTCAGGAAATCATCTGATAATGTCGATCAGGGAATCCTTACGAATACACAATTTATTAACAATATGCGAGATGCGGATAATCCGATCCTCCTGGCAAGTACACATGAGAGGCTGTAGCTGCTTCTCACCAGTGTGCAGGAGATAAGCATTAAATAGGGCTTCCAACTCAATGCCGAAAAGACTAAATATGTGATCATATCTAAAGATTATCATCAAAAGAGGATGGAGGAGAGAATGGGATTTAGACATTGAAATGCCGAATAGAGAAGACTAGGATTCATTAAAATGCTTCTCAGCTCCAGGGACCTTAGTTTACGCCTCAAAATAAGATTGATTAATTAAGTTTGAGATTTGGATCTACAGGAGAATCTTAATAATTTTCTTTCTATTACAAACGACTGAGTTATCCGCCGAATTGACCCTACCTTGAATTTATGACGACAATCAAGAAAAGAAGACCTAGATCATATTATGAGAAATGATAAATATCGTCTTCTACCAAAATTTCATTTAGGGGAAATTGCTGGCATGAGTGGTCCGGACAAACCATTTTCTTAAGTTGGCTACTAACAAAATCGGTATCGCCATGATGATCACAAACATCCGGATCGAATAAGTACCGGAAGAAGAAGAAGATACGTTACCAATACCATGCAATATTGTGTGTGTGTGTATATATATATATATATATATATATATATATATATATATATATATATATATATATATATATATAATAATATATATATATATATATATATATATATATATATATATATATATATATATAATACATTAAAATTCCGGGTTTCAATCCGTTCGTCTAACAATAAATTTGCACGACGTTTCGCCACAATCTCATTTGGCATTTCCAAGTGCTCCCGCTGCTGGTGCTACTCGATACTATGCTCTTGCTGTTGCTGCCACTCGAAGCTAATAAGACAGTTAGCTTCGAGAGGCAGTAGCAGCAAGATCACAGTATCGAGTAGCAGCAGCGGGAGCACTTGAAAACGTCATGCAAATTCATTGTTAGACGGACGGATTGAAATCTGGAATTTTAATGTATTACATTCCACCATCAGTGAAAACCTCTATTGTAAGATATATATATATATATATATATATATATATATATATATATATATATATATATATATATATATATATATATATATATATATGGCTCATTATTCTTTATCTTTCAAACAGGGCACTATAAGGACTCTACTGATAATGCAATTTGGAGAAAACCTGTATTTTGAAAAGGAGCTGGCACCTATTTGATACGTATTAATGTAATGTGTGTGAATATAAGTAAAATATTATTGCGATGGATATTTTTTAATAAAGTCGTCAATTATTGTACATGTGGAAATATGTATGTTTTAATACTTGCTCAGGTTTTTTTTAAGCATTGTAAGCAAAATTTGACTGATTTTCGTAATAAATATTATTTTAAATAACCTAAACTCTAAATTATGCATTATTTATTTCTGCAATTTTTATATATTTAATTGAGTAAGGTAATTATTTAAATCCCTCCTGAAATCGAAATAAAATTCTTTAAAATAATTTTAATAACATATTGTAAGGTGTAAAATATACGTTGTATTAGCAACAATAAAGAATTTATATGATTATATTCTCTCTGACTTCCATTCTTAAACCTTTTTTCTACTAACGTTATCTTCCTAATCTTAGTATTCTTCTTTAAAATCTCGGCGTACCCTCAACGCGTCTCCTTTTTATCATAGTTATTTAATATAAAGAAAATAATATTTTTATTGCCCAGGAAGTTTCATGTTATTTAAGCAATTATAAGCTTATACTAGTTAGTACATATCACCACTACACCAAACACTTTATTCTTGCACTCGACGCGCGTTTCGTTAACCATGTTAGCTTCATCAGGAGCGATGATTGACTAAAGCTAAACTACAAATCTACCCGATACTTAGCCTAACCCTTGAACTACTCAAGCGGAACTAATGGCATTGGCGAGGCCATCAGTTCCGGTCAAGTAACCAGTAAAGGGGACTATAAGGAATAGGTTCTCTGTCTTTTTTTAAGCTACTTTTACATTTTATAATTTCCATACTTTTGTATGCATTCAACAATCATATACATTTTTAATTAATCTTAGATTATCTAATGTTACAATATGATCAACTTCAAGGGCATGTTCGGTAATGCTAGACTTTTCTGTTCTACTGTATTTTGAGCGTGCTAAATGTTCTTTAAATCGTGTTTTAATTGACCTTTTAGTTTGCCCAACATACTTTTTGTCACAATCATTACAACTACTTTCATAAATTCCACTTTTCTCACAATTTATAACAACACAAGGCTATGGTATAGGTATGTGGATGATATTACTACCCAAGGGTATGGTATAGGTATGTGGATGATATTTTCGCGATTTTTTGATACAAAAAAAGCAAATATTGATGATTTTGTTTCCAAATTAATAGCCGCTATGATTCCATTAGATTCACTTACGAAGTTGAGAACAAAGGACAACTGCCTTTTCTAGATATTTTAATTATTAAAAAGAATAATAGATTAGAATCTGATATCTATAGGAAAGACACAGTAACAGATAGATATATTCCTAATGATTTATTTCATTGCAAACCACACAAATTAACCGCGTTACATTTCTTAGTTCATCGTTTGGTCACTTTTCCTCTGAATAGAGTAAATTTCAATAATGAAAGGACTCGTATTTGAAATATAACTAGAGCTAATAGTTATGACGACGATTTAGTAAACAAGCTAATAAACAGACATAAGTTCACGTAAAATATTTAGAATTCCACCTTTTTTACACGCGAAGAAAATAACTCCAAGTATGTTTCCATACCATATAATCCGAAATATAGCAGGGGACTCAATAAGGTATTTAATAAGGTAGACCTCACCTTAGTCTATAAGTCATCAGACAATCTGAGGAATATCGTAGGAAATCCCAAAGATAAGGTTCCTAATTGTGAGAAAAGTGGAATTTATGAAATTAGTTGTAATGATTGTGACAAAAAGTATGTTGGGCAAACTAAAAGCTCAATTAAAACACGATTTAAAGAACATTTAGCACACTTAAAATACGGGTAGAACAGAAAAGTCTAGCATTGCCGAACATGCCCTTGAAGTTGATCATATTGTAACATTAGATAATCTAAGATTAATTAAAAATGTATCTGATAGGAGATTGTTGAACGCATACGAAAGTATGGAAATTATAAAATGTAAAAGTAGTTTAAATAAAGACAGAGGGCCTATTCCTTATAGTCCTCTCTACTAGTTACTTGACCGGAAGTGATGGCCTCGCCTATGCCATTAGTTTCGCTTGAGTAGTTCAAGGGTTACGCTAAGTATAAATAGGGTAGATTTGTAGTTTAGCTTTAGTCAATCATCGCTCCTGATGAAGCGAAGCATGGTTAGCGAAACGCGCGTCGAGCGCAAAAATAAAGTGTTTGGTGTAGTGACCATATATACTAAGCAGTGTTATTGTGCCAAAGATTCCACATTCCCAACTTAGTATAAGCTTATAGTTAAATTACAAGTAAAATATCTATTTTACAAATATATTTTGGAAAAAAAACTCTTTAAATCATTCATTACCTAAGTAGATTACTAATGACTTGTAGTACATATTGCTGTTCAGAATGAGAGCGAAATGTACATACAATAAGAATTTTTTAAAAATGGAAAGGGCGACTGAACCTTATTTTACAGAAATTGATAAACTTCCCAATATAAAAATATTTCCGTCCCAGCAACATTTCTTAAATTATTTGTTAAAAAAGCATTTGTGAAGATTTTCTAAAAACAAACGACATTCTTATTTATTATATTAAGTATTTTTGTAGAAAGTTTTAAAAGTAGACTTGAAAAGCTCTCCGATAACTTTACATCCGTTTTTGTAACATTCATTGGTTAAGATTTATTTACAGAAAATAACAGTCGACTATAAAAGAACAAAACTTACCGAGGGTTGTAATTAGGAGATGCCAGATTTTCTGTAGCATTTCTAGTAATATTTGGTTTAACCTTATTAACTTGCTTGACGGAATTAACCATATTAGCTGCTGGCAACGTACTATTTCTGTGATTTTGGTTTCTGTGGGCCACTGAAAAAATAAGAATAGATTTTTTTGTTTTTAACCGATTTGATAGTAATTTCATATTTTAAAGCAATTATTAAGCTTTTAAAACACGTTTATAACAAGGTGTTTATATCCTAACTCCTGGTTGTGTAATGTTATTCGTAAAATTTCCAGTACAACAGTTTCTTCTGTTACTGTCAATTATTTTTAAACTACCAAATTCAAAAGTTACTAATGAAATATATATATATATATATATATATATATATATATATATATATATATATATATATATATATATATATATATCATAGGCTTTATTGATGATTTTGAAGAAGAATATAAAATTCTGTCTTCTATTTTACTAAAGAAGCACGCATATTTATCATTTTATTTATTGGTCGCTTTTAGCTTTTCAACGAAAGCAATAAAATGTTTATAAATCTGCAATTCACTATAATGAAAATTTATGTTGGTACAAACTATGCTGCAATAGTGTAAACTAGAATAAAAGATTTTCTTATGTTTATTGTAACCGAAACTATTAAGAGTTTTTAAAGTTACTATCTGCATGCTTGAAAGTAATTTAAATCTTGACATGCGCATTGGGTAATGTAAATGAGAAATTAACATTAACTGAAGAGTAGTGAACATTATCTCTATTCAGTATAATGGTCTGAGTTATTTAAAACCGATCCAGTTGTCGCAGATCAAATTAGAGTAATTTGAAAATTCTGGGACAACTGGAAAACTCAAGTCGCTTAAATGTTTTCTTTTTTTGCCGTTCACTTATTTTCTTTCTTGTAGAGTTAGGATGAGCTGAAAACTTCCTAACTTGTAATAACTTTGTATATAATATACAATTTTTAAATTTAATAGAAGTAAAGACATAGCTGGCCTCACTATTAAATAAAAATGCGATAATTAAAACTATTTTTTCTAAAGAAGAAAAAGTGTAAACTTTTTACAAAAATTTATATTTCGTCAGAATATTGGTTTGTTTTATCTATTTTATATTTTCGTAGTTATTTTAATGATATTTCCAACCAAAAAATAAAAAAAATTTCTCATTTATATGAACATTACAGGTAAACTCTGTTGTCAACTTTAATTTTATAAAATTCCAATGTTACTGAATAACTGGAGTATTATCTGTAATCAAATTATGTATTAAATTTTGAGAACCAGAGTATCATGTGACTAAAATTGTATAACTGATCGGTCCAAATTTTGTAGTTTGTTAAATTCAGTTGCAAAATTATATTTATTAAATATATTTGAGGAATATTCTTAGTTTTTTTATTCTTCTGTTATTTGAAATAATATATGACAATACTTTTAATTTCTATTAGTTATATTTCTATTTAAACTGATTCATGTCAAATACGTCGTTTGAGGGGTTTAGTGGATTTAAAGAAGACGGAAACATATACATACTTTTGTTTCTCGTAGTAATTTTTGATTTATAAATTTCCATAAAGAAAAGATAAAAAAAAAATCACAAAATACTAATTATAATATCCAATGTTCAAAATCGATCATATGCTTATTTGGAATGAATCGATTGGATAACTTTAGGAAAAATCTTTCTATGTTCATTTTTGGCCGTATTTAACATCTTTTTTTTAATTAAAAAAGGTTACATTATTTTGATGGAATGTGAACCCTGTGTCATGTAGTTATAATGAGTAAAATAGTAAGCTTACAATATCACTCCTAAATATATACAGGGTGTTTTTTTACGTTGGAGGAATTAGTTTCGCTAAATGAACTGTCTTCACAACATTCTTCGTAAGGATAAAAAAAAATGGCGCCAGTATGTCGTATCGTATTTGGAAAAACGAACGTTGAATTATACCTGCATTATTATTAATTAAAAATACACGTCCTTTTATCCGTACGAAAATTATATATATATATATATATATATATATATATATATATATACATATATATATTTATATATATATATATATATATATTATATATATATATATATATATATATATATATATATATATATATATATATATATATATATATATATATATATATATATATATATATATATATATATATATATATATATATATATATATATATATATATATATATGCGATGAGTATTAAAAGTTGTTAAAAAATATCCAACCTAAAAAAACACTCTGTATATTAATAACTACAGGTGTTAACGTACAATACGAATGGGGCATTAAATTTTATATTTAGTAACAAGCAAAATTAATTTACAAGGAGGAGGTTACGATACCCTTTTGTACATAATATGCATGTATAGTTATTCTTTTACAGGTCAGTCTATTATGATCTAAACATAAACTACCTAAACATCGAAACAAAAAGATATACTGCAAAACTTACTAAAAGGATCATCATGACGATTCATGTCACCTGAAAATAGAAAATAGTTCATAAGTACAAATCTAAAACAGATTCGCAAACCTATTTCTAATAAGTAGTGATGAGACATAAAATTCGTTTTTGCCCTAAGTCTGGTAAAACTAATACGTTTAAAATATGTTTTAGTATTAAAAGTTACAGGATTTTTTGTTTCATTTTCTTAATTGTCAACTTAATAATTTAGGCTTTAATTTTTGAAAAACTTGCATGTTTTAATTTATGTTATAAAATTAAAAAACAGAAAGGGTCCAATTTATTTGAGATTTACACATTTTTACACCTATTATTAATACAGCTATCAAAAATCAATCATTATTCCTGTAGCCAAGTTAGGAAACAAAAAAGTCACTTGGTGCCAAATCTGGGGAATAGGGTCAACGACGGCAGAAGCCCTTCGGATTAGGCTGCAACTTTTCCAAACACGATTTTGAAATGACTTTCCTCGTGCGTTTTTGGCCAAGAGTCAACAAACGCGATACTTAGCTTTTTGATTTTTAGAACTTCATGCATGATATTTTTTCAGAAAAAACCTCAATCAGGCGCCCTGAACGTGCATCATTTGTAGTACTCGTACGGCTAAGTTTAAATTCATTTATCCAGTAATAAATGGTCTTGAGTGCTCGTGTAGGGTCCCCATGAACTTCTTTCAGTTCATTTTCTATCTGAGCCGCAGTCGACTTTTTTTAATAAAAATGTTTTATTACTGTACGATAGCTGCCAACAAACAACTGCGAGTTTCATCTGCTTGAAACTTTGACCACAATCGTTCCACGAATCATGCTCGCGAATAGTACAAAGTTCCGGTGGTATATATGGTGTAGTTTTTAATCTTAGATTTAGTCAACCATCGCTCCTGATAATGATAACTGTTCTGAGGTGTCGTTGGGCCGCACATTCCAAAATACCAACGTAATTTAATGAAGATGACTAAAAGCAGTCATATATGGAATATAATTAAAAGGACCCGAGCGGCTTGGCCGCCTGATAAGGATAACTGATTCACGTTGCAACTGTTTCAAATTTTGAACACAATCGTTACAAGAATGACGCCTACCAACAGTCATGTCATGACAAAATTTCCGCCGTTTCGTAGAAATTTATTAGTCATATCAATCCACCCTCGGTAACTTTTTAAACAATACCTTAAACAAATCAACCGATTTGAATGAAACCGCGGCATATAAAAGGGGATGAAATGGACTTTACCTCAGCGTTCGGAAATTTCCAAAAAAATTATTTTACTAATCCGAAAAAAATGTCACCATACATGAATACTCTAAGGATTCTAAATCCGTCCAGAAGAGTTTCTAGCCGCAATTATTTTATAATTTTGATGAAAATAATGTAGTGCGGCGTGGTGCACCTTTTCTATAAGTGCTTCTGGTAGAACTTTTTTGATTGTTAATATCGATTATTCAGTCAATGCGGTAGTGTATTATAGAGTCCTACAAGTGTAATATCTGTCGAAATGCCACCTCTAAATGCACGGTTCAATCCTTTTGAATTAGATAAACATAATCGGGTTTATGAAGGAATCGAAAAACTTACGGAGAAGTCGAGCATTCTGTATTCAAGTTTGATTGGAAAATACCTGTGCAATACGTGTAGAATAAAAATCAGAAAACAAACTGCTGCAGTTTCGTTAGCAAAGCCTATGGAAAAAGCAGTTTCTGTTTCTTCGGCGACAGTGAATTAGATGATTCTAATTTTGAATGTGAAATTTAGTATATTTTTATCAGTTGTTCTAAATATGATAATGAAATAAATTAACTTTGTTTTTTAGAGGAATATGTCATGAGTGAAGATGACGCGATCAAAAATGAAAAATCAATTTCATTCGTCTCCGAAAAAGATATTGCCACAGCAGCGGAGGTAAACATTGCTTTATCGAAGGAAATAGACTCAAAAAAATATTAACCTCGGTGCCAATTGATTGGGATTAATTATTTCAATGGGCGGAACAATCTTTTGAAAATATAGTGTTTGAATTTTGTTCTAAAATCGAACACAAAAGGGAAGAGGTAGCATTGCGAAAACGTTTTCAAAAAGCTAAAACAATTACATGAACGCGACTATATCATTCTTTTCTACCTATTCACTGTAACGGTATGGCATGTAAAGAAATCTTAAATTCGGATAATTTTGTTGTACATAAATTATTGTAGTTAAATTTTATTGTAAATGAATTATTGTAAAGAGTACTGCTTTAAAAAATCGATGAATAAATCCTCACATGCTTTTAATTTAATGAACTAAACTGTCAGTTCGAAGACATTACGCCATCTTAAATTTTTTTAAGTGGAAAGCTCTGTATATTATTTTATTTTTGAGTCCTACTAAAAATTCTAGATATATGTCTAACATATCATATGTCTAAATTGAACTGTTTTGGAATTATTGATCAAATTAAAAAAAAAATTTAAGCTGGTTTGTGTCAAACATTTACTGTCAGATAACGACTTAATGCATCAAAAAATGATTTATTGAAGCAAACGTTTATTGCTGCATTTTGTGAAACTGCAATTTGAGCGTAATATCATAATGGTACACTTAACAGAAACTGAAAGAATCACTTCATTAATGATGGTTGGTTAAGGAGACCATAGGAGAACACAACAGAAGGTGTGTGACCTTTTTAACGCAGAATATCCGAATCGAAAATCTATTACCGAATCCGTAGTTAGCAAAACATTAAAACGATTTAGACAATCAGGTCATGTTAACGATGGTTCTAAATGTGGACCTCCAAAAGTTAAAACAAGCGATGATAAAAAGTTAGATGTTTTATTGGAAATGACAGAAAATCGCCATACAGCCACTCGTCAACTTTGCCTAGACCACGACACAAGTAAAGGTACCTTAAGTCGTATACTGAATGAAGAAAAATTACATCCATACAAACTCATTCTATTGCAAGAATTATGTAAAGATGACTACGACAGACGCATTGAATTTTGCGATATCATGATGGAACGAATCAATAATGATCCTAACCTAATTCATAATATTGTTTTTTCTGATCAGGCCACATTTTGTCTTAACGGAAGAGTTAACAGGCATAACTGCCGTTACTGGTCTACTGAGAATCCCCCTTGGATAATCGTTAGTCATTCTCAAAGATCACGAAAGAAAAACGTATGAGCAGGGATTTGTGGACGTTCTATCACTGGTCCCTTTTTTTCGATGGAAGTCTTACAGGACAGGGGTATTTACAGTTAGTCCGAGAGTAAGTTATTCCAACTTGTGCAGGTTTTTTTCCCGATGAAAATAATTTGGATACCCCTAACAGGAATCTGTGGTATCAACGGGACGGAGCATCTCCTCACTATGAAATCAAGGTTCGTAGATATTTGGATGCAATTTTTCCTAATCGATGGATAAGCAAAAGAGCTGCTGTAGAATGGCCTGCAAAGAGTTCCGATCTTACACCACTCGATTTTTTTATAGGGTCATTTAAAAATCAAAGTTTACCGAAGTCGACCTGAAACTGTAGAAGAATTACGACAAAGAATTCAATATGATGTAGCACAGGTCACCCCGGATTCTCTGCAAATCTCTGTTCAGGCTGTTTATGACAGATTGCGTCATTGCCTCGCTGTTAACGGTAGAAATTTTGAGCAACTGTTACTTTAAACATTAATCTAGAGTGTTTATTAATAGTTTTTTGTCTTTTTATTTTAAATTTCAAATGATAATAATTCCAAAACAGTTCAATTTAGATATATGGTATGTTAGACAAATAATATCTAGAATTTTTAGTAGGACTCAAAAATAAAATAATGTACAGGGCTTTCCGTTTAAAAAAAAAAATCAAGATGGCGTAATCTCTTCGAACTGGCAGTTCAAAACATTTTTTTGTCAACGTCAGCATGTGCACCGTATAACACCCTATAAATTTTATTTAAACATTTTTTTTGATAAACTGATTAATAAATGTTATGAAATCATTATTCCATATATACGGGGCACCCTGTATATCTATAATATACTGCCGCATTGACTGAATAATCGTTATCAACAATCAAAAAAGGTTCCACTAGAAGCAATAAAGATATTAGAATAGAGGAGGTAAGCTCTTGCGAAAAGCGTGGTGCTCATAGAAAGAGAAAATAAATAATATGAGAGTCATTCTATCTCTCTTACTCGGTGCCGGAATTCAGCGTTCAAGCGCAGAGTAAGAGAGACAGAATTGTGTCATATTATTTCCTTCTCTTTTTAACGACTATACGCTTTCGCTTACGAAAGGCTATATACTTTCTCTTCTCTATTCTAATATCTCTATGCTAGAAGCACTTATAGAAAACGCGTGCGCCGTAAGGTGCAGAACGCCCTAGTGCACCATGCCGCGCTACATTATTTTCATCATAATTTCTAGAATAATTGCGGTTCCGAACTTTTCTCGACGGATTTAGAATCCTTAGGGTTTTCATCTATGGTGACATTTTTTCAGATTTTTAAAAGGCGCAGAACAGGAAAAAAAAATCAGGTGTTTATAAACAATAAGTTAAATAATTATGAAAAATACATTTTTTGAAAATTCGAACGATTAACTAAATTCCATTTGATCCACTTTTATATGCCGAGGTTTCATTTAAATAAGTTGATTTGTTTAAGAGCAAGAAGATATTGTTTAAAAAGTTACTGAAAATGTCATTTTGTAAAAAAAAATCTCATTTGGTCGAGACATTATTATGGCTAAATACTCGTATAACCGTATTTTCAACATTTCGATAAAAAATGAGGATAGTCATTTGTCATTTTTTCGTGTAAATTTCACGAATTCTGACCCTATATTGGAATTCGGTCTTGGTTTCTTTCTAAAAATGTACAAATTGCCTTACTTACATATAGATTAGAAATAAAAATTGCCTTCATAATTAAAATGGTAGTTCTAGAAGATGTTAGGCATTAGAATTATTACTTTATATTAGAATGATGCATGTCAAATATTGTAAGTTAATGAAGATGAAATTATTCATCTCATATTTTACCCAGTGATTAGGTAAGATTATTTGAGCAATCCTATAACTTTTAGCCATAAACTACTAACTAGTTAAAAAATATAACACTACCTAAAACACTTAAGAAAATACCCACATAAATAGCAGTTTAGATAAATTCAGTTAAAGCATAAAGACTTACACAATTTGTACTTATGTGAGTTTCCTTATAAAAGGAAAAAGGAAAAATTAGGCGAGGAATTGATGATCGGCAGAGTTTCTCAAGAAGCATTTTATGAATAAATTAAATATTCTAATCGAACGAATAATAAAACAGAAAATATAAAACTAAACATAAAATTGATGAAGATTAATGAGTTATGCCAAATAAAAGTACCTGGATAATTATTTTATTAAGATAGTGTTTGATTAAATTTATATTTACGCTCAGTAATATAATTTTAAAAAACTAACAAGAAATAGATACTAAAATTAATATTAATTTTATTAATTTTTTTATCAAGATAAGATTTTGTTACAAATCCTAAATTTTAGTTAGTTGCAGTTGAACCTAAAACTCGTAGCTGCTTATAATGATGAAATATTACCGGGCAAACCTTTTTACGACAAAATAAGAACATGTTTTGTAAAGGTGGAAGTACAATAGGTACTTCAAAGTTTCTAGTAAGCTGTGGATCCACAATCAGACGAATAGCTCTTTTGGATGTACGAAGGCAGTATTTTGAATAATTAATTGACTCGGCCGATACTTGATAGAAATAAGAATAAAACACTAAATGTTTAGTAAAATTCCACCATCATTCATTTTATACCCATACTTTTGATAAAGCTAATGTTTTAGCGAAACACGTGTCAAGTATAAAAATCAATGAAAGTGGAAATTATACTAAAAATTTAGTGTTTTATTCTCATAAAGGCAGTATTCCATCGATAATCGAGTTCGAGCTTTATGTACGATTAAAAGCTGTTATGAGGTATGCAGCGTTCTTTTACAAAATAATATTCCATGTTTTTGAGAATCTCTTATTGTTATGCATGCTGACCGTTCGTATTCTTGAAAAACTGTGTTTCGAGAATATTTTTTGCCATCGTATTCTTTGGTGTGTTAACAACTGCGCAATTACCTTAGTAAGTTGTCCAATCGTCCCCTACATTAATAATCGCCTGGAATCTGCGAGGCACGTTGTTGACGAGATTTTCCGTAATGATCACCAAATTTTTCGAATCTCGCGAGACCACGAGTCGAAGTCCTCAGTGTCTTTCTCTTTACAAGGGACCAAACGTTTTCAATAGGGTTGGCGTCCGGCAATTGTAAGGGCCACTTTAGTATTTTATCGTGGGGCCAAGCGAGCCGTTTCGCGATATGATTTTCGCCCAGCAAAGGTTTCTTCAACGTGCTTCGGAATTTGACATCATGAGCACGAAGATGTTGTCAAATGATCTCATGGGACCCATTCAAACTCGATTTTCTTAAATTGGCTGCTCCTGGACGCAGCGTCAATTTCGGGTCTCGTGAAAACAAAGACACGATTCGTTTTTCGACTTTCGAAGTGACTTTGCCTACTGAGCCCCGTTTTGGCAAATCGTCGACTTTTTTCGTCTCGTTAACACGATTTACACACTTCTACACAAACGACACCCACTTTTTAAAATATTTAGCGGCCACGGAATGAGTCATTTTAGGCGACGCGTAAACTCATTTTGGATATTACATGATTTCGATGAAAGTTCAGAATCGACTGATGCCTACTAGACAAACTACTACAAATACTAAAATGCCTCGTAGACAAAGATTCCCTCTACGGATTTTTTGTTGAATGTTGTACGGAAAATTGTTAGAATCGTATCTATCAAAAAAGAATTATGGCGGACACGTTCTTACTTAACAGACTATACATGATCATGCCAAGATATATTTGCCTGCAAGTTAATCCTAGCAAGTACCATGATGCTGTTAGTGGAATAGAGTATCACGACATAAGTATGTCGGGTGCTGCAACGTTCACTTTTTTAGAAAAAGTGTTCGTTGTTCTACTGGATTATTGCCACTCGGTACGTTTAGGAATAAATAAAGAAAGAGCAGGACATTTTTGGTACTTTCTAGCAGATTGTTAACGTAAAGAAAAATAATTGATTGTAATAGTGTTGGAAGGAAATCCGTCAATTGCCACCTGCAACGAACGATTTCTGTAAAAACTCGACAGCCATACACAAAATCTTTCAAACATACCATAAGAGCGCCGCTTGGGCTACAATCTTTCACGGTCGTATGCCTTGGATATATCAAACGCACTTGCTCGAGACTCCATAATGTTCAATTGCATTTTTCCGAACCTGGAGTTTATATATTATACTTTTATTTAAAGCCCACGTTTCGATCGAACACTGTGGCTTTTATTGTATTCGGGTATCTAATTTATATGTGAAAATGTGGACCTTCCGAACGCAGATCAAGCCAACGAGACATTTCTATCAACCTTTAAATTATTTTTTGATATTTCCATTTTTTATCCTAAATATATGAAAGTGTGTACCTTTTCTATTCTTTCAACTTCTATTAACAGTTCCTGGCTGTTATTTTCAGTTTCGTCGTTGAAATATTTGGTTTTGGTGAAGTTTATTTTTAGACCTATTTCTCGAGAGTTGTTATTTAATTTTACCAGCATTTCTTGTAATTCTTCTTTTGTATTGACGATCAGAGTAACATCATCTGCGAACCTTAAGTAATTTAATAGTTCATCGTCTATTAGTATTCCTTTATTTTCCAACTTTAACGATTTGAACATGTCTTTTAGAGTCAACGTGAACAGCTTGGGAGATATTGGGTCGCCTTGTCTAATTCCTCTTTTAATTTTGATTTTATTTGCTTTTTCTTGAAGAATTATTTGTGATGTGGCATGTTTATATATGTGTTCAAGAAGAGCTGTGTATGTTTCGTCTACTACAGGCATTAAGCACTGCCCAAGTCAATCATTAATATTCACAAGGTGACCTTCATTTGCTTTTTCCACTAGTAGTTTAATTGTTTGAAGATGGTCCATAGTGCTGTATCCTCGTCTAAATGTAGGAGAACTCATATTAATCTTTACTTACGAAAACCATGTTCGTGGTCAGAATGTATAAAAAATTCTTCCAGATATCTCAAATTTGTTGGATTTTTTTATAGTAATTTTAATAATCACATATCTCACTGAAAGTAATTGAAAGTAATGTGAGTGGTCGGTAGTGGTATCGCGTGATCTTGTAGCCTTTTACGTATTAACTGAATTAGAGCGCATTTTTAGTAGAACAGAAGTATTCAATTTCTGTTAGGATAAGTTAAAAAGCCTATAAAAGCTGGTGTTGGTTCACTGGCATATTTTTAAGCACGGCGACAAGTATTTTATCAGGGGCAGATGCTTTTCGGTTTCTAGCTTCATTCGGATAGATGTTATGAAAGCTATTTGAAAACATATTATTTGCATTTGGAATCCTGAAATTCATTTTACCAGATAATGACTATAATTGTGTTTTCATAAAATTTTTAGGGAATATCGTGATTAAATACTTTTTTTGATTTAAATTGTCTATAAAAATTACCAAGGCTTGTTTGCGTAATAAGGATGGCAGTCATCATGTGAAAATAACAAATGCGAGGTGTTGGTTATTTGGGACATTTCTTTTAAAAGGTTATAGTACTCACTAAAATAGACACTTCATCAGATATAACCTGTATAACATGTTTTAAGAAGCTGTTTTAGTGGCTCCCAAATCTATACTTTGTCCGGCTCAGGGAAAGTAATTACTAACATCGCCTTTAATTGTACAAAGTCACCACCTGTATATTATACTAAAGTAATTTTTATTGAAGAAAGATTCATAAACAAAACATAGTAGCTAGCACACTGAAATTTTACGGGCCTGAAATTAAAAGCTTAAAAAGTTCCAAAGACCATATTTTCTTTCTTGTGTATTTTTTATACAAAAGATATCTGGTAAAACGATTTATTTTAGGAAGTTATGTACAAACTTTTTCTTCGGAACTCAGAAACGGGGTTTTAACACATAACAGATATACAGTTGAACAACCACTAAATTTCAGCTAAAGTTGCTTTTTAGTGTTCCGTATACAACACTTATGGGATCATTTTGATGTCTGTCCGTCCATTACACCCGATTTTCGCCGAAAATATTTAACATAGAAAGTTGAAATTTAGCACAAATATAGAAATTCATGACCGAATCAGAGCCGTGTAGTTTTGAAAGTTAAATTTTAAATTAAGGAGTTAATTTTTGGGGGTGAAATTGGAAGTGAAACAAAAAATTATACCAGGTCATCGAGTGTGGTGTCAAATGAAAGCTTGGGAAAAAAAGCTCAAAAATATATATGATGTAATACTTTTGCGCACTTTCTTTGTGTTATTTTTAAAAAATTGCCATCTCGAAAAGTACTGGTAAAAAAATTACGGAATATTGTCCTTAAAGTGTAGATTGAGCGAACATTATCATGGGTGCATTACGTTTGTTAATTTATCTGGTATAAAAAAAATATATGAAAACTATGTTTCTTGAAGTATTGTGGAGGTAACTATAACCGAGTGGCGAGTGGCTCTTGTTCCTAAATAAAATTTTATTTTATTTTAAAAACAATCACCTTACATATCACTAATTGCGCAAGTCCGATTTGCAATTGGCCAGTTTGTGGCGACGATATTCAATACTTGTGCGGCTGCCATGTGTCTGTTATCCGCTGGCCTGTTCATTTTATTGTAATATTAAGTAACATGAGAAACACAATCTTTTGAAGCTCTGAAGAAGATTATACATACATATATATATATATATATATATATATATATATATATATATATATATATATATATATATATATATATATACACATATATACATTCAAAGAATTATTTTTACTTGCAGATTAGTTAATGACTTTAACTGTGATACCACTGAGCATAAAAATAAATTTCCCAATATTTTAGTGCAAATGGATCAGGACATTGTAATACGGTGTGTGTCTACAGGAATTTTGAAAAGTACCTCTAACATGAACCTTCTTGGGCAACTCTGGTGGTGTAAAAGTAGGAGGAGGGTGATGGTCATCTGTAAACCATAAACCAGTCTGGCATTCAACTATAACGATTCTAACTCTATGACTATATTTTATTTTTTAAACTAAACATTTCATATTACTTTGAGTTTAACTTCAAAATTGATTGGTACCATTAAAATACCTGGAATAGGAGAGGGTTGGTCCTGAATTGTGTTTTAAATTTAATGATTTGTGTGTACTTGGGCAAAAGTTTAAAGTAGCTTGGCTGCGATATATAATCTCTTTAAACTATTAAGAATTTTTTTAATCAGTAAAAAGTTATCTGATTTTTTTTTAACTCTATATTTTCAGCTATACTAACGGCATTTATTTTTTACAATAACATCTCAGATTTGTATCTAATGTCTGTTACACTAAAGCCTCTAGATGACGTCAAGTAAGGAAAGCATTTTTTTCACACACCAATTAAAAGCTACAGTT